>CM040117.1:12557526-13157526 GCA_022559845.1 Amorphophallus konjac | reverse complement strand
CGATGACCACCTTGCAAATTTGCTTTCCCAGCCTACAGAATACATGAAGGATAGTGGTCCGACGCCAGTCATCACTGACCTGTGGCTGGGTGAGGATACATCTGACGACCCCCACGTGGGTATCGTCTGACTGCTGGGCATCCTGGGCCTCACCTCCCATCTCATAGTACTCGTCAGCTAACTCTTCATCTGCCTCATAGCTGACTAACTCGAGGCCCGTAGGGGTGGTATCCTCGGCCTGTGTGTCCCCAATGTGAAGAGATGGGCGGGTGGGACACTGGTTGGCGAAATGGCCAAACCCATTGCAGCGATAACACTGCTGCCGTGATCCACTAGGCTCCCCAATCATAGGTCCTTTACCTTTATCCTCCCGACGGATAGGAGGCGTAGGCAACAAAGGACGTGTAGGAGGCGCGGGTGCCGGTGGACGGACTGTGGGTGGGGCCGTAAGATGCTGGGGACGAGGAAGGTCCCTCGGGGGTGGAGGACGAGGCCTAGGAGCAAAGGGCTCGGGGCGAGCGGGCTCCTGAGGTCGAGCCATGGGGGCCCTCGGATACGTGCCAGATGAGCCACGGGGCTCGACACTACGAAGGGGAAAAGAGCCCAACCGATGGGGTGACTCGAACTCGGCCTCGAACTGTTCCAATTCGAGAGCAATCTGATATGCCTGCTCCAAAGTGGTGGCATTGCGGCGAAAGAGTTCATATTGATAATTAGGCCGCAAACCTCTCCGAAAGCGGGATATCGTCATGGTGCTCTCTTCCGTGACCCCGCACCGCAAGTAATACTCATCGAACTCGGCGGTGTACTCGGTCACGGATCGGTTCCCTTGGGAGATGCTTTGCCACTTGTCTATAAGACGTTGGCGATATGAGGCAGGAAGGTACTTCTCCCTCAATTTGAGTTTCATATCATCCCAGGTACCGATTTGGGGTTGACGTCGCTGGTTGAGCAGGCTCTCCACATTGATCCAATAAGTTTGAGCCTGCCCTTGTAGCTTCATCTTTGCGTATCGGACTCTTCGGTGGTCCGTCATCTCAAACCACTCGAAGTACCGGTCCATGCCGGCCTCCCAATCTAAATACACCCTAGGGTCCAAGGACCCGCTAAAAGTGGGAGGGTCCGCACGCACACCCCTAAGAATGCGGTCGTCATCCTCGTCATCACGATTCCGTCGTTGATGACGACGACCGTTACCCCCGTGATCATTGTCGGAGGCATAATCATCCACTATAGGCGCCTGTTGCCTCCCGACATCCTCCACCTGAGCCCTTGGCACAGCGGGTTGCTGCACCGGCTCTTGTTGGCCGTTCGTCGGCGCGGGTTGCGCCGCTACTGGGCCCCTCTCTAGGACGGCAATCCTCCCAACAAGGCCTTGAATGGACTGCTCCGAAACCCCGCCCGATCCTCGAGGACCTTCATCCGCCCTTCTAGACGCGTCCCTATGCCATCCATACGCGTACTAAGACCATCCATACGCGTGTCTAAACGATCCATGATGGCCCGGAACATCTCGGCCGTGGAAGACTCATCGGAACTACGGGCTCGGGACTCCGCCATAGGTGGTGGTGGCGAGTACTGGGTGCCTCGACGGGTGGGCATGCAAAGACACACGACCTAGAAGACACCGACTAATGCAAACACACACTAACTGATGCACTTAGACCTAAACCAATATCCGGTACGGGGCGGAGTTAATCGATCCAAAGATCACTCCCGCAAGTGTGCGACCTCCCGGTAGGCGTAGCCTAATGTTCGGACAACACCTTTTAAGATACCGAATAAAGGGTGCAAATGCAATTTAAAACACACTCTTTTTTTGTTTTGAAAATATTGATGGTCCTAGACTCGACTTAGACCATGATGCATGACTTATGCAACGACTACCCTAGACTCGACTTGCTCTGATACCAAACTGATGCGGGACGGACACGGGGACCGACTCTACGTGGTATGGACCTCGGACTCTAGACGTGGACACGACCAGCAACACATGATGGGAGAGACATTAGGCCCGACACGGAGAGCTCCCATAGGCTACACGTCGCTAACAGAAGTGCAAACTCACTCGGCGTCCCATGCGAGGGAAAGCGTGGATCGTGCGCGGTTAAGGAACCGGCAGAGTTCAAGGTAGTCAGACTCACTTCCGGACTCGGATCGAGTCACGGGACGGGTCACTCTCACTCTCACAGCGGTGACATGGACACACGGGCTAGTACCTACACTCTCGGCAGCGGCAAAAGACCGTATACTAGCTAAGCAAATGAACGCCAAGAGGTTCGGACCATTACCTCCACGCACCCGGCGTGGCGAAGACAACCCCGGCCAATCACGGACCCCCGGTTAACACAATTTTACAGCAGTACAATAATTTGACCCACTCCACGCAGGGAGGTAAAAGGTCACATGCGGGGCCCGGGAATCACGCGAATTGGGTTGACGGGCAGCATCTTGATGTCGCCCGGCGGTGCCGAACTCCGCGTTTTCGTGCTTTCCGAATGGCGGGTTCTGCGGGCCCGTGGGGCCCACGGGTGGCGCTGGCCTCCGGATCTGCAGGAGTGGGTCCCACTGTGATGGGGACCCCTGGTGGCACGCCTCCACGGAAGGCGGTCGGCCGGGAACGCCGATCGGTGGCCGAACAACTCCGATCTCCAAGCTTGTGGAATGCTGCCCACGGATTTTTGCTTGCTGTTTTCAGGCGCGCGCTCCGGCGAAATCAACTGCTGCGATCAGCCCCGTCGCCGGAATGCGACGAAACCAGCGCCGTTGGAAAGAGGACTCAAAATCCTCCAACCTAGGGCCAGTGGATTCCTCTGAACCTATGCGGACCTGGAACTTAACTAATTTTCAATTCTCTGCTACACAGTTCTAGAACTCTCAGTTCAGCACATCAGTTCCCTGTAAACGGCCATTGACCGCCTACTTATAGTGGGATTCAGACTTTAATATCTTCTTCAAAGTTGTGGATAATCAAACGACGAAGCTGGGACAATTTTTAGAATTGGATTTGGAGGTGGTGGTGATTTGATAGGATTTTTGGAGTGTCTGGTGGTCGGATCTGGGAACGGGTGGACAGAACTTCAGGTGGATCTGAGAACGATTTGTGGAAAATATGAAATGGACGAACTAGAAATTTAGAAAAATTTTGGATGAAGGGGTTGGTGGAAGGAAGATCCAGTAAAATTGGGAGAACCAAAGAAAATCAAAAAGTGGACCTAAGACCTAAAACTCAGGGCAGAGATGAATCTGGACAGACTGCTGGCAGAACTGAAAGGGAAGAGTGGACGAAAATCTAAAAATATGGAACAGGATCTGAATGACAAACCAATTTTATTGGGATATCCTTGACACCTATGGAACCTCCAATAAAATCTCCAGGTCGATCAGAGCTCTTGGTTGATGGATGAATTTCATGGAAGCTGCTATGGTACTGCGCGGGCAGAACTCCGATGAAGACGATGGCGGTGCGGTGGCGGCTCGTGGCGGCGGCGAGGATGACCGGAACTGATAGGGGAGGAGTCACACCTCCAGAGGCAACCTTCACAGCTGCAAGGGGGGAGAGAGGGTCGCACCAAGCTGGAGCTCCAACAATTTCTTTGATTCAAAATGGCATTAATTCATCAAAATGGGAAAATACAAGCATATATAGGTCACCCATCTAATCCATCCTCCACCGTTGGATCTAGGGGTGTGAGATGGAGGGTTGGGATGGCTTGTGACCATTCCACAAAAATACAATTAAAAAAATAAGGGGGGGACAGCCTATTGACTAGGGGGGGAACAAGCTTGACATGGTAGGTGGGTGTTGGTTGGAAATGTTGACTATTTTGGTCCCTTGTCCCCCATGTGGACAATTGACCATTCAAACTTCTAGATGTCCCATGTGGCATGTTGACTGACCCCACGTGGGACCCTAGGCTGAGGTGGCCCAATGTGGTGGGGCCCGGGGGGCCCGTGGGGCCCACGGGGTCCGAAATGCTCGTAAGTCCCTATTACACTCAAAATGGCAAACCGAATGCAACGAAATAAATACAAATTACACACACATAAAGTCTAGCTAAATATAATAAATGGGGAGGCTCAAGGCGGAGTCTCCAGGCTGTCTCCGAGCCAGATAGACGCTGAGGTGGCTCGTGTCGTGCTCCGTGTGCGGTACCGGTGGCTCGGTGTGTCGTGCCGATCAACTGCTCGGGTGTCCGCACCAATAGGTTGTACCTATCTGAAAGGTAGCGTTTCTTGCGTAAGTAAACTCATTGAGTTCCACCTTCTCCTTGTACCTCTTCCACAATATGTTTAGATCTCATCTATCTGCATTTCTGTTCTGTTATAATCTTGTTTACTGCTAATCATTTCTGTTGTCAGTTCTTAAATCATACTAGATTTCTTGTCTAGACATCGCTTTGATTTGAATTGGTAGTGGTTGCTTTAAGCAGTCTAATTTCTGCATCTATTTGATAAAAAGTCACCGATATTTTGGGGTAGATCTATTCACCCCCCCTCTAGATCCGGATCCATCCGTTCCAACACCAGAAAACTTCTAACCTCTAACACGGTCGTCGACTAACTCCAATTCTTAACAGCTTCTATCTTAGAAGGATCGACAGTGATTCCTTCCTTTGAAATAATATGGCCAAAGATACTGGATCCAGCACTGGAAGATTGATCCTTCATGAGGGGGCAACCCGGCATGCGGTGCTCCCGGTTGCCACATGGCAAACACGCCCCTAGGCGTTTCCAGCGTTCTTCGGCTGAGTGGCCGAACTTCTCACAGAAAGAGCAAGCCGCCACGACTTGCTTATCATCTTCTTTAGCCTTCTTATTCCTACGATCATCCTTGTTGTTCCTATTCTGAGATCTCTTCTTGTTATCTCGAGAGTTATAAGTGATGCTGAATCTTTCCTCTCTTTTTCCTCATCGATTAGACTTTCGGCTAGGCTCCTCTCGTTTGCCTTTGAGTTTATCGACCTTCTCCAAGGTCCGTTGATATAAGTGTGCCCGTTGGACCATCTCTGCATAGGTCCGAATATTTTGTGGGCCAAGTTGCTGGATGAAGATGGGCCGCAGCCCATCCATGAAACGATTTGCTTTTAGAAGATCTGTGCTCACTAAATGTTGAGCATATGATGCTAAGCGAGAGAATTGAAGCTCATACTCCGCCACGGACATCATGCCTTGCCTTAAGGAGGCAAATTCCGCCGCCTTCCTCTCCTTAACATACTCGGAGAAGTATTTTGCACGGAAGAGTGTAAGGAACTCATCCGATGTAAGCTGTGCATTTTGTGGTTGTGCCTTCCACCTTGTAGGTGCATCCTTGTTTAGTTGGAACGTGGCGAGACAAACCTTCTCTTGGTCGGCATATTGCATGATCTCGAATATACGTTTCATTTCATCTATCTAGTTTTCAGCTTCGTCTGGGTTGGAAGAACCAAAAAATCACGGAGGGTTTAGACTTCGGAAGTTGCGGTGCAAATCACCAGCACCAGCCCTCACGCTGGCTTGGGCCATATTTTGCAAGGCCTGGGTGAGACCCGCAATAATTTGTTTCATTCCACCCCAATCGACACGGTGAGCCATTATATGAATAAAGTACCTGAGAAGAGTAATAAATTTGTCAACTCCAATGGAATTGATGGGGTTAATTCTAGAGATAATTTCTAATTACAATCTCATCCCGGGTTCTACCCAATTTCTCTCATGGGTTAGAAATTTCTTTCCTCAGTTCATAGGTGTGGATCCCTAATCTTTGGACTTAGCCTATGACATTTTCCTAGGAATAAGTAAGTCCTGAGACCTACGCTCTGATATCACTTTAACTATATATCACACCCCGAGATTATGCAGTGGAAATAATCGAGAATGTGAACAGCCAGCTAGTACACCTCAAGTTAGCAATATAATTAGAGCGCTAACACATTCACACATAAGAAATGAATGCACAATATTTGGATAAAATTTTTACTTTATTTAAATAATAATCAAAAGTACATAAGGTTGACTCTTGACTCTTTGATTAACTAGACTCAATAAAAATAAAAAATTACATAGCGACTCTTGACTATCAACTAATGACCATCTAAGGCTTCGCTCCTTCTTTAATCACTCTCGGATCCATCACTTGAATAATCTGAATCCGACCTGCTAGAATTTCTTGAAAAAGATTTAGAAAAGTAGGGAATGAGCACACATGCCCAGTAGGTATCTTTGTATCAACATGAAGGTAATATTTAAGTAATTAACATTTTAACTCTAGAGTGCAAGATAAGTCATGAAAATATGATAAAACACGTGAATAGAACCAAGGTAAAACAAGTAACAAGATATGATGAAGGTAAGATATAAGAGTTCATGTAGACTATAAATATGTTCAAGCAAGAATATAACATGAATGTAATTTGGCCTTTCATGAATAAGAATGTACTTTTCATAACCACAAAGGCTATGCACTAGAAAGTCATGTAACGAGAATGTACTAGCAAGCATGTAATTTTACAAGATTGTCTCGTGGATCTACACCCATTTATAAAAAAAGTACTCCTGGTGCAATGCGACACCAATGTTCATCATACCCCATGATTTATAGTATGTTTCCGGCTATCTACTGAGGGGACTAGAGTTGAGCCCTTGGACACTGTCCGTGCCCGCTCTTGCATCTTCAAGTTATAAATCAAGCTACTTCCACGAGAAATATAAATATGGCCAATAATGTAACAAGTTTAACTATAGTTTCATGATAGCAATAATCAAGGTAAGAACGTACCAAATTGAAATTATGAGATCAAGGATGATTTAATAACAAGGTTATGCCAGGGAAGAAATCTGGCATCATAATGGTATATTCCTTAACTTTCATAATTCATTAATAACTTCTTGAACAAGGTATTAGCTTCTAGATAATCAATATACCATCTAGGAATCATAAGGAAATCAACCCTCGGGTCAAACCTTGGGTTAAGAACATTGAAGTCACTTGTGGTCATGACTGGACCGTTTATAGACTTTAGCGGTCAGTTCTGGACAATTTAATGATGCATGAAATTCCTGGAACCTTGCGGCCATGGCAGGGCCTCTAGTCGTCTTTGGCGGTCAAGTAAATGGCCGCTACCAGACTCTGACGGTCTCCAGAGGGTCGCTAATGTCCAGAACATAGGAAAACTCCGGTAAAGTGCTTTCTAGACAATTTGGGTTCTGAGGGTACAACCAGCTCAGCGTCCTAGTGGGAATCCTAGGCTCACGGAGACATACATAGGCCTTGAAACAAAATCACCTAGTCCAGTGGAAGGAATAGCCAACGGAGAGGATGACAAGTCCAAGATTGTGTGCTTATAAGTGCAAAGTGTATCTAATGACATCGTACCGGAATACGTGCTATGTACTTTAGAAAAGACTCTTAGATAAGAAAGGATCGTGGTAAAACAACGATCAAATCAAAAGTAGACAAGTCCATGAACCATATGAAATTTAAGGTAAATACAAGAGTATATGGTTTTGGTATGGAATTAACATAAACAAATAATTTTTAAGTGCATGAGGGACATGAAACATACTGAGATGAATCATTAACATAACCAAGTTTATGAATACAATACTTAAAACAGGAGAAAAATCTGATTAGCTAAACTTATCATATGATAAATAAGGTTGTTCTGCATTATGTTTCGGGTTAACAATAATACAGAACTCAGACAACTAAAGCGGTCTCAGGAGGACCGTTTATGGGCTCTAGCGGTCCATCGCAGGGCCGCTAAAGGACTCTGGCGGTCTCAAGAAGACCGTTTCTTCCTGTCTACAGCAAACAACAATAAAACCGAAATACCTATAACTCTAAAGTAGTAAAGCATAGAATACATGCTAGACATAGAGAGAAAATGTTCCTACAATGAAGATAACTCATGGAGATGCATAGGTTGTCATGAATTAAACTAGAATTATCATTTTCATTATTAAGGGTAGGAACTATGCATGCAGGAATAGCCTAGATGCGCAGTGACAGTAAAACATTAAATACTCCGTGTGGAAAGCATGAAATTTAATGAAATCAAAGGACTTTTACTCCTAACATGTTATTCTAGCCATCAACCCCATCCACGAGATAACGTACCTTTGATTCGATCCCTAGACTTTGGATTTCTGACTAGAAGTAGACCCTACTTCCTACACATCCTGTGCTAAACCAGCAACTTCCCGTCCCTCGTTCTCTTCAACCACTTGACTTAACACCGTGAAATTTGAGGGTAGGTAGAAGATACAAAGGGTAACAAAACGTTCTAAAGGTCCAACTTGAACTAACCTTGTTTAGGGCTTCTAATCTTTTGATCTTTACTGGGCCGACGCTCTGGTTCCTGTGTAGACTGCAGCGAACCAGCAACTTTCAGATACTCTATCTCTCCAACGGTTGGGTCTTCTAGCACGAAAATTAGAAGTGTGTAAGATAAAACTAAGAAGAACATAAAGTTCTAAAGAACCAGCCTCAGATAAGGTTTCCTTACCTTTGAAATACGCGAGCCAACATTAGGGTTTGCATGAGTCGAAGTTACGGTCTATTTATAGGATTTTGAGTTAGGGCTGAGGATTTGATCAAACTTAGAGTCCCACTTAAGGGTAGGATCGATCCCCAAGAGTCCTAGACATGTTTACATGTCTACACACTTCGATTCATGAGGATTTGGATGCCAAAGATCCAAGTTTTTCACGTTTATCCTATTCATGAAATTAGGAGAGCTTAGCGGTCATGGGAGGATCGCTAGGTGGTTCTGGCAGTCGCGCGATAGACCACCAAGCTCCGTTAAATCCAAAATTTTTGGTTTTTTGTATTATCTCCTATTTATACCCTAATTGGTGCACATATCCCATTTTAAATCGTTAAATTACTCAATTTATGTTTCTATTAATGGGCTTGGGTCTAAAGGTCTTGGAATTGGGTCTTTGGGCCTTTTTGAGTTGGGCTTAACCCTTTGGTTAATATCGGGCCTTTAAATGGATTAAAATAATCCCTAATTCTTCTTAATAGCCCATTAATCACTTTTTAAATTACTTAGTAATTATATTTTAATTCTAAAAAATTCTTAGAAAATTCTCGAGCGTTACATAGCTGCTGTCATTTTTGCCTTAAAGATATGGTGACATTATCTCTATGGGGAAAAATTCACGGTATTCTCAGACCACAAAAGTCTCAAATATCTCTTCTCCCAAAAAGAGTTAAACATGAGACAAAGAAGATGGCAGGAGTACCTTAAGGACTTTGATTTCTCTTTTCAATATCATCCTAGCAAGGTAAATGTTGTAGCCAATGCGCTCAGCCGGAAACCACTAGCAACTCTAGAAAGTATCAAGAAAGGTATGACCTATCTTATAGAAGATTTTTCACATTTGAATCATAGATATTGAACAGAAGAAGAAGGGTGTATGATTGCCAATATCCGGTCGCAACCCACATTCATATAAGACTTAGGCAAATTACAAGACAATGACCCCATGCTGGTAGAAATCAAAACGAATCTTGACCAGCGGTCGGATTTTTTTGTCTCGATGGATGGAAGGTTATTATTCAAAGGACGAATCTGTGAGCCGGATCCTACCGACACTAAAAAGATGATCATGGAAGAAGCTCATAAATCAAGATATGCTATTCACCCTGGTGCTACCAAGATGTACCAAGACTTAAAAATGAATTTCTGGTGGCCAAACATGAAGAGAGAAGTGGCGGACTTTGTATCTCGATGCCTTACTTGTCAGCAAGTTAAGGCGGAACATTTAAAGCCCGCGGGTAAACTACATCCCTTGGAAATTCTTGAGTGAAAATGGGAAAGTATAGGGATGGATTTCATCATGGGTTTGCCTAAGACAGAGGTGGACATGATGATATATGGGTGATCATAGATCGATTGATGAAATCTGCACATTTTCTACCTATCAAAAGTCGATGGTCTATGGATATTCTAGTTGCTTTATATATGAAGAAAATAGTTAAGCTACATGGTGTCCCTATCACTATAATATATGATCGAGACCCTCGGTTCACATCACAGTTCTGGAAGGGTCTACAACATTCCTTGGGGACCCGACTCAACTTTAGCACTACTTTCCATTCACAAACCGATGGTCAAACTAAAAGAACAAACCAGGTGATAGAAGATATGCTCAGGGCATGTGCTATTGATTTTGGTGAGAGTTGGCACGATCACTTGCCTCTAGTTGAATTTGCCTACAACAATAGCTATCAAGCTAGTATCCAAATGGCACCATTCGAGGCATTATATGAGAGGAGTTGCTGCTCACCTATATGTTGGAGCAAAGTTGGGGAAAGACAACTTCTAGGCCCGGAGCTGGTTTGAGATACTACCGAGAAGGTAAAGGTTATTCGAGAAAGACTCCAGATGGCTCAAGATAGACAAAAGGCATATGCTGATAATAGAAGGCGAGACCTGGAATTTCAAGTAGGAGATCATGTGTTTCTCAAGGTTTCCCCAGGTCGAGGTATTCGAAGATTTGGCATCAAAGGCAAGCTTACTCCGAGGTATATCGGCCCTTTTGAAATTCTCGAAAGGGTTGGCGAGGTCGCATATTGGATAGCCTTATCACCATAATTATCTGGAGTTCATGATGTATTCCATGTGTTAATGCTCAAAAGGTACGTCCATGACCCATTTCATGTTATTAGTCATGACGATCTAGTGATACAGAAGGACTTAACATATGAGCAAAGGGCAATCAAAATCCTGGATAGAGAGGTATGTCAGCTTCGGAATAAAACTATTACCATGGTGAAAGTTCGGTGGAATAAAAATATGGACCAAGAAGCAACATGGGAGTTGGAAGAAGCTATGCGCAAGAGATTTTCGGAGCTATTTGATTGTAAGTAAAAATTACACTCTCCATAAATCTCATCTAATGAATTTGGAGACCAAATTCTCTTTAAGTGGGGGAGGGTGTAACACCCCTGGAATTTTTTAAGATTTTTTAAAAATTAAATAAAATTATTAAACATTTAAAAAGGCCCACAAACCCAATTCTAAGGCTTTATAGCCCAAGCCCAACTCTAGAAATGTAATTAAGATAATACCCTAATTTTATTGGATAAATAGGAGTGGAATTTGACCAGAAATCAAATTCTGGCGGCCTGGCAAGACGCGGTCAGTCGTGTGACTGCTACTTGATGGAGGCGGTCCAAAAGAGACCGCGTTCTGGTTCCGAAATCGGGACTTTGAGAGGCATGGAAAACGTGGATTTTTCCCAACCCAATCACCATGGATCGATGCTATCTAATGACGACAATGATCGAACGTGAAGCTCATAGTTAAAAACCCACGCACTCAATTTCAAAAATTCTATACTCACATAAAATTAAGGTTTTCAGTATAGTGATGAATATGGGTCGATCCCATGAGGAGGCTAATATTTTAAAGTTAAAAATCCTATTTTTATATGAAACAATTAAAATTGTGCAAGAGGAAAATCCATCTAAAGAAGCATGGAGGGGTAAAGGAGAGAAATAGGAAGAGAAAGAGAGAGTGACAAGAATTTAGAGAGAGAATAACACTAACTATTTGCTCCAAAATAAAAGATTACAATGCATGGAAATTCAAGAAAATATCAAGTACAACACTCGAAATAAAATCTAACTAAAATTGAAAATTAAAAAACTAAGGAGGGGGTGTAATCGGTGAGAGGTTCCCAACGTGAGTGTATGCGGTAGAGGAGAGAGGGAGACTGTGTGTGCGCCAGTGGTGCAGAAAATGGTTAAGAGGGATAGAGAGAGCGACCGGGGGAGAGGGATGAGAGGAAGAGGGCTGTGTGTGGAGGAGGGTGAAAGGGAGAAAGAGAAGATGAGAGAGGGAGAGAAGAGAGGTGTGAGGGAGATGGGGCAGTAAGAAGTGCCGGCACCCCTATTTTGAATAGGGGCTCCGGTGGCGAAAGAAAGAGGGGGGGAGAGGCAATAGAAGAAAGAAGAGGGGAGTGACGAGGTGCAGAAGGGAGGTAGAAAGAGAGGGCAAGATGAAGAAAAGGCTGGCGGCCAGGGTTTAGTAGGGAGAGGGAGAGGTTAAGATCAGAGAGGGGTTGCAGGAGAAGGAGCTGTGCAGAAGAGGGACGTCTGCCGGTGCAAGTGTGTGGGAGAGCAGGAGATGAGAACAGGGAAGGGGAGAAGATGTTGTCCGCTGCTGGCGGTGATAGGAGAAGAGAGAGAGAGGGTGAGGGAGTGTAGGCGGTGCCTGCGAAGTGAGAAGCAGGGAGAGAGGAGAAAGGAGAGGGGGGGTAGAAGAGAAAACTAGCTAAGAGACACCGCAGGGGAGAAAGGAAAGGCAGGTTAGAGGGGAGAAAAAAATAAGAGGAGAGGAGAAGGAGAAAAAGAAGAGGGAAGGAGAAGAAGAGAGGAACCGGATGAGAGGGGGGGAGAAGAAGGTATGTCCGGAGGGGGAAAGCATAGGGTTTTTGTAGGGGAGGTCAAGCTTGTTGTTGCCACCTCTGCCGTCACCTGCGACTGCAACTGCTCAGCCCTGTCTGCTTGTGGTTCTTAACCTGCCACAACCTATGTCAGAGGTTGCTGCCATTGCTAGCATCTACATGGAGTTATGTTCGCCGGCTCCCCATGCATGCTGGGTCCCGGGCGCCTGTACAACATACAATCCTACTGGCTGCCCATGTGATCCTGCTGCTGTTACCCTAGATTTCACTGTCTCCCTATGCGAATCATTGGAGATCTACCAGGCTTCCCATGCAATCTGTTAGAGATCTACTAGGCTCCTGGAGCTTCGCGCGCTTCCCATGCACCTGTACTGCATACCTCCTGCCACCGCCGACTGCTGCTGTGGTTGTGTTCCGCACGCGCATGAGGGAGAGGCCCGTGCCCATAGCCACTGTAAACACGCAAGAGAAGGGCAGGGCTCTTGTTCACAAAGTTGAGATGGTATAAAAAATTATACAAAGGCCCCTCAATCAATGAAAAGTATACTTTAACATTTATCCTCCCAAATTAGTTCATTCAAAACAATATTTGAAAAACTAATTCTTATGATTTTTATTATGCAATTCTCTTATTTAAAATAAAATGTCTCGAGTCCCATTAATTGTAGAAAATTCTTCATTTTATGTGAGACCGAGAATTATCATGTAGAATTGCATAATTATCTTCATTAAAGCTCAAAAATAACGTGTGTGATATAAATAAATAAAGACAATTAAGAACTTATCGCACCCCCCAACTTATCCATTGCTAGTCCCTTAGCAATGCAAACAAATTAAAAATTAAGGACCAACAAGAGTTTAAAAGTTTCATGCCTCAAAGCAAGATCTTCCTTCACAGAATAAACTAAGGGCGCGTTTGTGAATGCCCCAAGCAGTGGCTTTCGAGCCATAATCTCCCAACAAACTTTAATTTTTTTCAAATCTCCAAGTGCGTCTGGATTTTTGAGTGTGGATTCAAAGTTTGGGTTTGTGAGCGCAGATACAAAACGTGCCAGATAAGGGGAATCCTCATAAGGAGGTTACAAGAGGATTTTGGGGGTTTTTAATCATTGTGATGCGGGACGAGACACGGACACGACAAGCTCGCGATCGTCCCTTAACGAGGGAAGCGTCGGACGTGCACGGTTGAGAAACCGGCAAGAGCTAGGGTGGTCGATTTGCACTCTCGTGCCCGGATCGGGTCACGGGGACGGTCTCGCTCTCTCTCGCAGCAGCGGTGAATGATAATATAGCGAGCTAACGGACCTAAAGCATGCTCTCTAGCAGCGGCATAAACAAGTATATATGAAAATAAGTAAATGCCGAGTGTAGGGAGCGAGAACGATACCTCCACGCGCTCGGCGTGGGGACGACGGGCCCGGCCGAACTCGTGCTCCCGGGACAGTTAATACATGAATATTACAGCAATGGAAATATGCCCACTCCACACAGGGAGGTAAAGGGCGACACAACGGGGCCCGGGAGGACCGAATACGGGTTGACGGGCGGCTTTCCGCGTAGCTTCGGCAGCACCCGAACTAGTGACGGTGGGGCCCAAGTGCTGTCCGGAGGGACCGTGTGGGACCTGATGTCACCACTGTGGTGGGGACACTGGTGGAAGCGATCCCCGGGCTGGCGGCAGGCTGGAACGTCGCCCGGAGGTCGGGCGGCTCCGATCGGCACCCGTCGGGTTTGCTGTCCACGGATTGGTGGTTGCTGTTTTGCAGCGCGCGCTCCGGCGAGAATGGACGCTGCGATCAGCCCCGATGTCGGATCGACACGAGACTGGCGCCGTTGGAAAGCTAGCTTGAAGTTCTTCAACCTAGGCCTAAAGATCTGGCCTGGATCTGCTCGGATCTTGACTTATGGAATTTTCAATCTCCTGTTGTACAGTAACTGAAGACTCAGACCTGTAGAGAACTTGACTATGGATTGCCTTTGACCGTGAGGTAGACGTCCGAATATGGGGTTGTGTTCTTCATAGAAGTTGTTGGAAATGGAGTTCGGAAGACAGCGAAAGTGGGTTGGACACGTTTGGATGTGTCTATGATTTTATGTGATTTGTTTACTGGACAAAGGTCGGATCTGAGATCTGACTGAAAGTACTGTAGCTCGGGTAGAACATGAATTATTAAAAATAGGTAGAAGGATGATAAAAATTTAAGAAACAATTTGGTGGTAGGGCACGATGGACAGAACACCCAGTTAAATTGGAAGGTCTAACATAAATCAAAAGGGTGGTCGAAGGTGGAGAATTCAGGGCTACTATCACTGTAGACAGTGACAGAATAGATCTGAGATAGAGAGTTGAACGAAATGGTAAAGATATGAAACGGTGGCTTTTGAACCTGGATTTTTTTTTAGAGAAGGGGCTATAAGATAGGAACTAACCCTCAAAATTTCAAATCGATCTGAACTCATGGCTGGTTTCAGGAATTCACGAACTACACCTCTGTCCAGCAGGACAGAAAACCAAAGACGATCCCGTGGCGGCTCGAAGGCGGCACGAACGGCGGCGGCGGCGGCACAGACGATCACCGGAGGTTGAGAGGAGGGGATTGAAGATAGAACCACTCTAGAATTTGGGGTTAGAGAAGGAAGAACACCAGGGGAGAGAGGGAGAGAGGGCACACCCTTCTTGCTTCAAGTAATTTTCACATAATTTCTTCATTAATCTCTAATGACACTATACATAGGCTTATATAGAAAATAGCAAGGGGTGGGAGGGGCTGATAATTTCGTGGGAAATATGTCATTTTCATCCCCCATGTGGTCAAAACTCAAAATAAATAAATTACATATGGATGGGGCACTCCTTTGACTAGGTAGGTAAGGTAGGTGGCCTACCTTTGAAATTTTAACCCCTTTGTCTCCCATGTGGTCAATTGGCATTCAAACCTTCTAGATGGCCACCTAGGATGGTTGACCAGCCCCACATGGATGAGGTGGACCAATGGGGAAGGGGAGGGGCCCCCCTAGCTGGACCAACTACACATTTGCACAAAAACCCATACAATCCAAGGGAATGACGCATTGGCTTACAAAGCCGTACAATTGCGCTTATACTTTCCCATGGATATAAAAATAAACTAAAGGACACAAATGCAAAATAAAATGTACATGCTCGGCGTCGATTCCCATCAACTCTCCCCGGGTGGGAGGAACTCGACCCCGTCGAGTAGGGGTAAGGATGCTTGAATACTCCGACAGATCCGTCACCGTGCCTAGTAACGCGGGTACGCTCCACTCCAAGTGACCGTCACCTACTCATTCTATATATACTCGATATGCACAAACTGCTGTGGGCTAAAGGTGGACACTCCGAGTGGGGTACTCTCAAAAGGGAAGGAAGCAGCTTGAAGACTCACTAGGAATCACCGCTGAGTTCCAATAGGTGACTGATCCGGGTATAGATGTAGAATCGACCCAATACTCATCAAGTGAGTCCACTCACCTCTTACTCATAAGAGAACGACAACGAGCTTGCACAAGACGCATGCAGACAAACAAACGACACACAAACCATGCAAACAAATCACTCAAAATAAACCACACAAAGAAAAAGCACATTGTTAGTCTGACCCGTACATGGGTGACGGCGGACCAGGACACCCGAATATGTGCCATGCATATACTAGATGTACACGATGGTTGATGGAAGGGAGGACTCCTAGACACCCTAAGATGTACCACTCATGCATTGGTGACCGATGGGATTTGGGTGAAGAAGGGGTAGGAGATCCAAAACTACCCTCGTCATCATCCCTAGATGTAGAGACGGCTTGCCGAATAGACAGAGGGGTATGGGCGGAATAGTGAACTCCTTGGAAGAGGTGGAGGGAATGTGATAGCTCGGGAGCTTCACTAGTAGAGGGGTCAAAAGGGTCAAAGAAGGTATGACCCCGGGAGATGGGTTCCTCCATGACACGGTCCCAATCGTGAAATTCTTGAAGGTGTGAATGGTCACCTTCATCCGCCATAGTGAACGGGACGATGGTCATGTGAAGAAAATAAACTTCCTCCCTTGGGCAAAAGAGAATGAAGTCGGACTCGGCCGGCATCGGGAGGAGTCGAAGAATCTCCGTGGTGACACACCCCACGGTGCACACGGAGGTAATGGATCCTAAGGCCGGATGGGTGAAGCTAAGACTAGCGGGTTGGTCAAAGCCTCGGGCCAAAAGATGCGTCAACTCCCATTGTGAATCTAATCCCATAATAAGGTCATCCAAAGTATCGACATGGTGACTAGACCGAAAAGTTGTGTGGTAGGAGTTGACGGACACCAAAGGTAGGGTAGGGTCCATAGACGGGTAAGGGAGTGGGACCAAGCCATCCTTGAGCCAACTAAGAAGCGGCTCGGCTATGTATAATGTACCCGTTAGAAATACGGGTGGCTCGGGATGAGGTGGCTCCAAGCGCGAATCCGAAGGTGGAGTGGGCCGCTGGGGCTGGGTGGCTGGACATACGGGGTCCCTAAGGGTGATCTTACCGGGTAGGTATGGTGGGCATAAGGTGCAAGTCCTCTTGTCCCAGTCAAGATTGGCCCTTCTCTCTCCTAACCACTTTTGCCCTAAAATGATGCATGAACCAGCAAGTGTGCCGATCCTGCACCATGCACCATCGGTGTAGAGAACAGAGCCGATCCTCTTATAGAACTCAACACAAGCAAAATCACCATCGCGGACAATCTCGCCTGTCTTGGAGAGAGACTCCACGATGTCAAGAGAAACCCAATTATCCGACTCCCTATTGGTGAAATGGAGTTCCGTTGTGGACCCGTTGGGTAGAGCGGCTTTCATAATGAGAGGGGCAAAACCAAAGGCTCGGTCCATGAGGACATTCATTTTGGCCACAAAAGTTGACCACTCGGACGTATGGTCTTGGGGATCGGCCATGGGTAGTGGACATGGACATGCATACACACGGTGACAAGACACTAGACCGACTATGCAAGTTTGGAATGCATGCACACTAAGGACCCTAGACGTAAACCAAGACTCGGTACGTGGCGGAGATAACCGATCCGAAAATCACTCGCACAAGTGTGCGGCCTTCCCGATAGGCGTGGCCTAACGTTCGGACAACACCTTTTGATATACCGAGTAAAGGGATGTATGCGACCCAAAATGACTCTTTTTTGTTGTTTTAAAAATATGATGATCTTAGACTCGACGTAGACAATGAATAATGACTAGACATAAATGACACACTTTTTTTTTTGACACCCTAGACTCAACTCGCTGTGATACCAAATTGATGCGGGACGAGACACGGGCACGACAAGCTCGCGATCGTCCCTTAACGAGGGAAGCGTCGGACGTGCACGGTTGAGAAACCGGCAAGAGCTAGGGTGGTCGATTTGCACTCTCGTGCCCGGATCGGGTCACGGGGACGGTCTCGCTCTCTCTCGCAGCAGCGGTGAATGATAATATAGCGAGCTAACGGACCTAAAGCATGCTCTCTAGCAGCGGCATAAACAAGTATATATGAAAATAAGTAAATGCCGAGTGTAGGGAGCGAGAACGATACCTCCACGCGCTCGGCGTGGGGACGACGGGCCCGGCCGAACTCGTGCTCCCAGGACAGTTAATACATGAATATTACAGCAATGGAAATATGCCCACTCCACGCAGGGAGGTAAAGGGCGACACAACGGGGCCCGGGAGGACCGAATACGGGTTGACGGGCGGCTTTCCGCGTAGCTTCGGCAGCACCCGAACTAGTGACGGTGGGGCCCAAGTGCTGTCCGGAGGGACCGTGTGGGACCCGATGTCACCACTGTGGTGGGGACACTGGTGGAAGCGATCCCCGGGCTGGCGGCAGGCTGGAACGTCGCCCGGAGGTCGGGCGGCTCCGATCGGCACCCGTCGGGTTTGCTGTCCACGGATTGGTGGTTGCTGTTTTGCAGCGCGCGCTCCGGCGAGAATGGACGCTGCGATCAGCCCCGATGTCGGATCGACACGAGACTGGCGCCGTTGGAAAGCTAGCTTGATGTTCTTCAACCTAGGCCTAAAGATCTGGCCTAGATCGGCTCGGATCTTGATGTTTTCAATCTCCTGTTGTACAGTAACTGAAGACTCAGACCTGCAGAGAACTTGACTATGGATTGCCTTTGACCGTGAGGTAGACGTCCGAATATGGGGTTGTGTTCTTCATAGAAGTTGTTGGAAATGGAGTTCGGAAGACAGCGAAAGTGGGTTGGACACGTTTGGATGTGTCTATGATTTTATGTGATTTGTTTACTGGACAAAGGTCGGATCTGAGATCTGACTGAAAGTACTGTAGCTCCGGTAGAACATGAATTATTAAAAATAGGTAGAAGGATGATAAAACTTTAAGAAAAATTTTGGTGGTAGGGGACGATGGACAGAACACCCAGTTAAATTGGAAGGTCTAACATAAATTAAAAGGGTGGTCGAAGGTGGAGAATTCAGGGCTACTGTCACTGTAGACAGTGACAGAATAGATCTGAGATAGAGAGTTGAACGAAATGGTAAAGATATGAAACGGTGGCTTTTGAACCTGAATTTTTTTTTGGAGAAGGGGCTATAAGATAGGAACCAACCCTCAAAAGTTTAAATCGATCTGAACTCGTGGCTGGCTTCAGGAATTCACGAACTACACCTCTGTCCAGCAGGACAGAAAATCGAAGACGATCCCGTGGCGGCTCGAAGGCGGCACGAACGGCGGCGGCGGCGGCATAGACGATCACCGGAGGTTGAGAGGAGGGGATTGAAGATAGAACCACTCTAGAATTTGGGGTTGGAGAAGGAAGAACACTAGGGGAGAGAGGGAGAGAGGGCACACCCTTCTTGCTTCAAGTAATTTTCACATAATTTCTTCATTAATCTCTAATGACACTATACATAGGCTTATATAGAAAATAGCAAAGGGTGGGGGGGGCTGATAATTTCGTGGGAAATATGTCATTTTCATCCCCCATGTGGTCAAAACTCAAAATAAATAAATTACATATAGATGGGGCACTCCTTTGACTAGGTAGGTAAGGTAGGTGGCCTACCTTTGAAATTTTAACCCCTTTGTCTCCCATGTGGTCAATTAGCATTCAAACCTTCTAGATGGCCACCTAGGATGGTTGACCAGCCCCACATGGATGAGGTGGACCAATGGGGAAGGGGAGGGGCCCCCCTAGCTGGATCAACTACACATTTGCATAAAAACCCACACAATCCAAGGGAATGACGCATTGGCTTACAAAGCCGTACAATTGCGCTTATACTTTCCCATGGATATAAAAATAAACTAAAGGACACAAATGTAAAATAAAATGTACATGCTCGGCGTCGATTCCCATCACATTGCAAACCTTGAAAGTGACATACGTTCGTACGATTGGAGGATTTTTATGGGAAGCTATAAGCCTGGGGCGTTCGCAAACGCGCCCTAAGGATTAGGACTTTGGAATTATGAAAGCATACTAGCCATAGGATTAGAACATGATGCTCAAAACTTTCTTAGAATACTCCCAAAGTCTTATAGGACTTGTGCTCGTGAAATCTAAATCCATAGTTTAGACAATTGGATCCTCCATATTGCCATGTTAGCTAAGTGTCCTTCAACTTTACCTCCCTGATCAGAGCTTTGATCATAATAACCTTCACTTTTTTTTAACACATGGTGCTGCACAACCCTTCACCGTTTGATGCGAACCTCAACTCTTACCTTAGGAGAAGCAGACCCAATTACTAAGATTAGGGACATTTTCCATTGTTTTTTTCTCTCTTTTTTTTGAAACTCATGGTGCTGCACAACCCTTTACTGTTTGACGTGAACCTCAACTCTTGTCTTAGGAGAAGCAGGCCCGGTTACTAAGATCAGGGGTATTTTTCATGATTTTTTTCCCTTTCTTTTCAGGTCTAACTCATCACTAGGGAGGGTAGAGTATCAGACACCAGACCAAATGACAGAAGGCTTATCCTTCCTATTTCATTAGTGTGAAAGTGATTTTTTTTTGGAATGCTAAAAGACCTTAGGAGATTGTAACTTAGTTTCCATGACTAGACACAAAAGACATTCCATTATCCATCTCTACAGCCTTTTCTATTCCAGAGTCTCTTTTATGAGAGCATGAATCATGTAAACTCAGTTGGGGCTTTTTTTTTTAACAAAATGAGGCAGCATGTTGCATGAGATTTTTACAATGATTACTCTTATCCCCTAACATGAATAGCATCGTCTCTGATGATATGAACAATGTGTGAAAAGAACAATGTGCACATGCTTGGGAAGGAAAGGTACAACCTGGGGCGGGCAGACGAGACTCGTGCTGGACATCCTCCTGGTCCTACTGTCGACCATACAAACACAAAAAATGGAAATGACTTATTGAAACATAGAAGCGAAAATGTTGGGTTGCCTCTCAACAAGCGTTAAGTTTAATGTCTTCAACTAGACACAATGAGGCCCAATAACCAACAAGTTGATTGCATGATTAACCACCATGTTATCTTATCTTCTTTTAAATTCCAACAGTCATGCCATTTGAAGACAAGATGATATGTGTGTCCATGTGGCCCAAAAATGTGATGTTCTTGAACATTATTGATTTTAACATTAGTAATATGTGTGAGCTAATTCTCTTTTTTATGGATCATGTAACAATCAATGGCCATTAGTCTTTCAAGATCGGGATGGAACCTCTACCCAGTATCTACCCACCTGACTACCCCTTTATTGACTTCTTCCTCTAAAGAAATTTGGTCAGAGACAGGCAGCTCATGAAGAAGATCGACATTACTAGCTACATTCCCCTCAATAATAGTCTCATAAGCATTAAGGGCTCTAATCAACTCATCTTCCTGATGGGGAGTTAAATCAAAGGTGAATGTAGTTGGCATATCTCCCTCAGGTCCTAGAATGTTATATTGGAGATGCTTAACTTGCAGGGGCATCAAATTAGAAGGAAGCAAGAGCCCAAACTCTAATTCATCCAATGATTCAAACTTTATGGGATAGGGCTCAGGGGTCAGATCAAATGTGAAATTTTCTAAGAGGACCCCTTCATCACACTCATCAATCGAATGAAGCTTCTCAATCAAATTTTCCACTAATGGGGTGGGTAGACCAAATGTAAACCTTTCCAACAAAGCCCCTTCATCACACTCATCGATCAAATGAAAATTATCAATCGAATTTTCTAGTTATGAGGTGGGAAGATTAAATGTAAATTTTTCTAGCAAGACCCCTTAATCATATTCCTCAAGAGGAGGAGGATATACAGAATTTGTCTTTATTAACTCAATAGGATTATTAACCATAAAGCAATCCTCCTCTTCATGTATATCCTCAAATGGGCCTTTAATGTTTGTAGTGATGCTCTCAATTTCTTCAAGTGATGCCCCATTATCAATATCTTCTATCAAAATGAGATTAACAGTTATATTCTCTATAAGTGAGGAGTCTAAATGAGAGATGCATTTTTCACTCAAAGGCCCTTCACAATTTTCTTCCTCATGAGGGTTATCACTCAACATTTCTGCAACGTCTACACTACCCTCTTCTTGATGCTTTTCCTCACATGAGTTGGTGATGACACTCTCCATATTAAAGTGTTCACATTGTTCTAACATAGGGAGAATGTCAATCAATTTTTCCAATTGTGGAACCGTCAGATGAAATGAGAAATTTTTCGATGCGGTCCCTTCATGATATTCTTCCAAGTGAGGAGGGTCACATTCCCTAACCTTGTCATTATCATTTTCAAGTAGACACTCTTCTTTTCTATATTCTTCCTCAATTGAGCCATTAATATTCTCAATTTCATAATTTCGAATGGCATCATCTTGCACATCATTCGATTCACCCCCCAACTTGATTTCAACTGACTCATTGTGACTCTCCTCATAGATGGGTGTGGACTCCTTAATTAAACAAACCATCTTGCTAGTCACCCCAAATTCTCGTTGATATGATTCTTCCACAATCCCCTCATTACCTAGGTCAAAAGTTTCATTCAGCAGGGGAGCCATGGGTTGTTGGCAAGAATACGTGTGTTGGGTAAATTGAGGGAATTGATCTTCAAAGTTTGCATCAATGGGGGTAGGCGGTTGGTCCATCGCCAATTCATAGGTGGCTCTTGTGAGTTGGTCCAATTTGGTTTGGAGGGAGCCAATGCTTTGTTGATTATTCAATATGATTTGAATCAATTGGTTGATTTTTTCTTCATTGTTGGGACCATTGTATGGAGGGGTGGAATGGATGTGTTGAGGATCATATTGATAAGAGAAGTATGTGTCATGCCCTCCATATTGATTTTGATCAAATTGAGTTTGGAAATTTGGCTCGGGAGGGCATGGAGCTTGATATTGAGGATTTTTTCAAGAGAAATTGTTTTGATCTCCCCACTCAAAGATAGGGGTGCAAGAAGGCGTTGGGAGGTTTTGGCATGTTGAAGCATGTTCATGAGGAAGGACTGGTATTTGATCCCCTAAATAATATTGAGCAAATTGGTCCTGATTTTAGGGAGGATAAGGATGTTGGGCTTCCATGGGTGTGGAGTTCTCTTGTTGGGATGACCAAGGATATGGGCTTTCATTGAAGGTCAGGTAAGATTGGGTGAAAGATGGCTGTTGGGTAGGGTACTCACCTATATAATGGGCCGACCGGGACCATGTGTGATCATCTTGAAAGGTAGGTGGTGTATGGGAGCTTGGGGCCAATGGAAAGAATTGATTTTGGGTCAAGCAATCAGTTTGATTAAAAACCTGATCCATGAAAATGTTTTTTTATTTTTTTTATTTATGTTTGTTTGTTTGTTTGTTTTTGTTTTTTTTTTTGACACTAACTAGGACGAAGAGAGAGAAGAGGAGGAATTTTTTTTGGTGGTGTTATTTTTTTTATGCAAATACAAACAAGTTAACACACAAATTACCTAATGACCTAGATGTGACCTAGACCTACAAATGGGGTTTCACAAAATGATAAAAGCCACTTAAGTTCACCCTTAATATTTCCACCGGCCAGGTAAGGGGTGGGATAGTGGGAGACTCCCCCTACTTTCGTAGGGACCTAATTAAAGAACCACTAGCCTACTTAAGGCATATGACCGACCGTCTTGCCTTAGAGACTAGTTTCCACAAGAGGGTAAACCTAAATAACACAAGAACCACAGTGTGAATCTAGGGCCAATGTCCACTAAATTTTATTTAAGGCTTAGGACATGCAAAGATGCAAGAGAAATGTGGTTTGTAGGTCAATGAAGGGTGATGAAATCCCCACCTTATGTGATTGTGGGTTTTGCCCTTAAGATGTTTTAGAAATGATGTGTAACAAACCAAGTTCAAACAAGGGGTTCTATGCAAGTATGCATGAGTATGTGATTAAGAAAAATTTTTAGAAAAACTCACCTTGCCCCCCCCCCCCCCCCCCCCGCAATCTTCAACAACGCAATTAACACAAATTAAATAACCAGGAAAAAGAAATTATATCCTAAATGATGCATGACCTAAAACATGGATGGTGTCGTTTCTAATTTTGAGATGAAGATTTTATTGAGTTCAATTTTTTTGTGTGAACCTATCTAACCATAAAAATTGTAATAAAAGACAAAATGAGAGGGATAGATTTGAAGATTTACTTGATGTGTAATCCCTCGTCCAAATTTTTTTTAGAAATAAAAAACTCACCTCAAATTTCTCTCTCCTTTTTTTTGCTTTTTCTCTTTTTTTGATTTTCAGATTTTCTATAAAATAGAAAACTAAAAATTTATTAGTGCAGAAATATGTAGAAAAGGGAAACAAAATTTTCCAGTCAAACAAATCATAAGTCTCCCCGACAACGGCGCCAAAATTTGATCGAACGCAAAGTTCGTCGTTAAAAAGTTGCGCACTCAATTTCAAAAATTCCGTACTCACGTAAAATTAAGGTTTTGAGTATAGTGATGAATACGGGTCGATCCCACGAGGAGGCTAATATTTTAAAGTTGAAAATCCCATTTTTTTTATATGAAACAATTAAAATTGTGCAAGAGAAAAATCTATCTAAAGAAGCGTTGAGAGGTAAAGGAGAGAAATAGGAAGAGAAAGAGAGAGCGACAAGAATTTAGAGAGACAATAGCACTAACTATTTGCTCCAAAATAAAAGATTACAATGCATGGAAGTTTAAGAAAATATCAAGTACAACACTCGAAATAAAATCTAACTAAAACTAAAAATTAATGAACTAAGGAGGGGGTGTAGCTGGTGAGAGGTTCCCTGCGTGAGTGTATGCGATAGAGAAGAGAGAGGGACTGTGTGCACCGGTGGCGTAGAAAATGATTAAGAGGGATAGAGAGAGCGACTGGGGGAGAGGGATGAGAGGAAGAGGGCTGTGTGTAGAGGAGGGTGAAAGGGAGAAAGAGAAGATGAGAGAGGGAGAGAAGAGAGGTGTGTGGGAGACGGGGCAGTAAGAAGTGCCAACGCCCCTGTTTTGAATAGGGGCTCCGGTGGCGAGAGAAAGAGTGGGGGGAGAGGCAGGAGAAGAAAGCATAGGGGAGTGGAGAGGTGTAGACGGGAGGTAGAAAGAGAGGGGAAGAGGGAGAGAAGGCCGGCGGCCAAGGTTTAGCAGGGAGAGGGAGAGGTTAAGAGCATAGATGGGTTGCAGGAGAAGGAGGTGTGCAGAAGAGGGACGTCTGCTGGTGCAAGTGTATGGGAGAGCAAGAGATGAGAACGGGAACAGAGGAGAAGATGTTGTCCGCTGCTGGCAGTGATGGGTGCAGAGAGAGAGGGTGAGGGAGTGCAGGTGGTGCCTGCGAAGTGAGAATGAGGGAGAGAGGAGAAAGGAGAGGGGGGAAGAAGAGAAAACTAGCTAAGAGACACCGTAGGGGAGAAAGGAGAGGCCAGTTAGAGGGGAGAGGAGAAGAATAGGAGAGGAGAAGGAGAAAAAGAAGAGGGAAGGAGAAGAAGAGAGGAAACCGGAGCAGAGGGGGGGAGAAGAAGGTCTGTCCGGAGGGGGAAAGCACAGGGTTCTTGTAGGGGAGGCCCAGCTTACTGCTGCCACCTTTATCGTCGCCTGTGGCTGCAACTGCTTAGCTTTGCCTGCTTGTGGTTCTGAACCTGCCATAGCCTATGTCAAAGGTTGCTGCCGTTGCTAGCATCTACCTGGAGTTATGTTCGCCGACTCCCCATGTAACGCCCTGGAACTTTCTAGGAATTTTTAGGAATTAAAAATCATTTATTAGCATTTAAAAAAATAATGGCCTATTAAATAAATTATGGGTTAATTAGAATTAATTTAAAGGCCCTATATTAACTAAAGGGTTTGGCCCACTTAAATTAGGCCCACAAACCCAATTCTATGACTTTAGGCCCAAAGACTTACGGATTTAAAATTGGATAAGTAGGCCAATTAAGGGGATAATAGGAGATAAATAAAAAAATCTAAATTTTTCGGATAAAATACCATATGGCGGTCTATCGCGAGACCGCCACTTGCTGTAGGTGGTCCCTCCGTGACCACTACTTCCTTCCGATTGTGTGAGTTGAAGAAACGTGGAAAGCTTGGATCTTTAGCATCCTAATCCCCATGAATCGAAATGTGTAGAATTGTAAACATATCTAAAACTCTTGAGGATCAATCATACTCTTAATTAGGACTTTAAGTTCGAGTTAATCCTTCAAAACCTAGCAAACTCTATAAATAGGTCTCAGGTTCGACCTACGCGAACCTTACTTTTGGCTCGCCTGGTTCAACGGTAAGACGACGTTATTTCCTATCAATTCTTTAGAACTTTTTGTTCTTGGTTGTTGGAATCTTGTGTTTTGATGATGACAAACACTATGACTCATATGTATGATGTCATAAATATTTGTATTGTTGCATACAGTGTTTGTATTGCTGTATATATGAGTTACATGGAATAACTGCTGCACATATGTGTCTTGTGTCATATATGTTTGGACCTACCTTGAGTTGTGTGATGCTTTGATCCATTGATCCATTTATTTGACCATTAATGCTGCAAGTGAACTGCTGCATGCATGACTTTTTGATAGGACGATGCATCCTGTATATGGTGTAGCATGATGCACTACAGGTCAATGTATTGGTATGACAAGTCCACGTATAGTCAAAGTCAGTGCACATAGATCTAGGTCAATGCATCTGCATGAAGTCCATGTGCATGTCATTTTATCGAATAGCATATGTGCATATCATCTTTGTGTGTATGCTATTTTACATTGCATACATTATAAAGTCAATACGTCCTCTGAACTATGGTCAACCTAAGTGTTCAGTCTGTTCATGGTCACGGTTGGTGCTAGTCTACTAGGGTCGATGTCAGCTAGCAGAGTCGCATGCACTAAGGTCAGTGCTAGTGTGCATTGTCGCGCATATAAGGTCGATGCTAGCTATGTTTCATGCATACCCTAGGTCGGTGCTAGCTGCGTTACATGCATACCCAAAGTCGGTGCTGGTCGCGTCCCATGGATACCTAAGGTCGGTGCATGTTTTACCTTGGTGACATATATTTTATTTATGATGCGTAGGCGTGCCAGTCATGTGTGTGACAAAGTTTTATCGTGCGCTCGATCTGACTTGGTCAGATGAATGTGGAGTCCATGTCGGGACCAGAAGTTCGTCATATCATAAAGGTTACGACGTTAATTACATCCTTCGAGAAGGAGGAAAACCCTTGATTAATATCCAGGAGAGAGGGCCCTTGGGGCCGAGGAAAAATACATGACAACAATGTTCATCGTGCAAAGCAGGTTATCACGCATGGGGGATCAAACTTAAGAAGAATTCAAGTTCATGTATCAATATAATTTTGAGAAAAGAGATACTTTTAGTCCTGAGCAGACTGGGTCATGGCCATGATGGGGGGGGGGGGGGGGGCGACCCCTGGAATCCAAACATAGCTGCCGGGACTTCAAATGTATATTTCCCTTGTGGGGTCCGAGGGAGATGAGAAGTCTACAAATTTCACCAGAATTTATGGCTTATTATATTTTCTTTTTTATTTTATTATTATTTTATATTTATTATCATTTTTATTTATTTTTGGATGCATTTATTAGGGCTCCAATTGAGAGGGGTAGGAGAGCTGGAGATGTCCCTAGTCCTTGAGGAGAAAGAGATATGCCATTGAGTTTGGGAAGATTGTAGCAAGTTGCCTTCGGGCACATGTTTTAAGTTTATTTATTTATTTGTTTATTTTATATTATTTATTTTTTTTATTTTTATTTTATTTATGGATTGTGGCCCACATGGGAATGACAGGTGGAAAGAAGGACAGTTGGTCATGGAGGAATTTATTCGGAAGACCATATGGAGATGGTGGCGTCAAAGGGAAGTTCATGAACAAATGCCATAATGAAGATCAGATGTTCAGGTATAAATGGATTTGAGAAGAATGGAACACCCGAGGGTCGAGGGATCAAGAAGGGTTCTGATTTTAAGATTTTCTTTAGTCGCCTCGACCTGCCCATGGAGTGCATTGACCTGTTCATGGCCATTTTCTTCAGCTGCGTCGACCTACCCTATATCTTGCAGCTATGCAGAATCAGCAATAGTTATTATATTGGTCTCAGTTTGGGGTTTCCTGCGATGCCATTTTAGGCCTGAAATAACTGAAAGAGGACCTTGTTTAGAAAAGATTCCATGTAAACCAAGCGTAAGCTGCTCCTGATTTGACAAAGATTGTTTCCTAAGCTTCCCACAGTAGCGTAAATTCAGACCCATTTTTGCTGTCCAATCTTCTCCATCTTCGTCATGTTCTTCATCATCAATTGAAACATAAACTAAATCCAAATCTGCTTGGGAAGCATTCTTCAATGGAACATCTTGACAATTGAGCTGAGCATCAATCTCTTCAGCAACAGACAGAGCATAGTCTTTTATTTTGAGGTAATCGGAATGGCAAATGATGAGCACATGTGCACCACCCTTTTACCGCAAAAGTTCCCATACCTCTAAGGCATGCTGCAAGCAGAAGATTTGTGGCCTTAGAAACCTATTAGATGCATTCCACTTGCTTTCGAGATCTGTGGTATCGATTCTTGTTTTGTGGCAGCAATCACCAGCATTGTTGCTTGGACTTTCTACATAATCTCCAATTATATGTATGGCATCGGCATTCAAGCTACTTTCATCTTTTGTCAGCTTGTCAGATAGTTCCTTTCCATTTTCATCAACTATTGCATTACTTCTTCTAGAACAATTTTGGCCAGCTTGTCCAAGTTCGTGTGCCTCATGCTCAACTTGGGTCATGATGTGATCTTCACTACTTTCATCTATGTTGGTTACAGGCAGAGGATAAGACATCGCAAAGTCCACCGAATCGGCAGACTCTGCGATGATGTCAACGAGGCAGGATGGTGAAGGCGGCTTTGCTGATTTCAAATTTCCTCTCTTTTCATCAGCAACTTCACATTCTGCGAAGAAGAGCTCTGATGCATTGCCGGAAGGCTGTACAATGCACATAAATGCATAACCAAGAACGCCACATGCAATGCAAGCCAGTGTTCCCGAGTCGACATCAAAATCACAAGGCAGTTCACCCTCATCACTGACATATGAGCTCTGAATCCTTCCCACGTCCAGAACATTTGAGAATTTTCCAATATCATAAATATCTTCCAGAATGGATAGGTAAAGTTAATTTTCCATGATCACAAGTGACGGCGCAACATTTGCGTCTATACTGTTAGATGCATCGAGCAGTTGGCCACTTTTTCTAGAGTCACATATAATAGCTTATATTTACAGTTTGGTGAAATCAGTCCTCTAAGTACCTCCTACTGTTCTGTCCACTCCATGTTGGGACTTAAACAAGCAGCTGGAATGTTTGCCTGTAACAGATGCATAATTTGATTTTGAATGAGTGAGACAAGGGGAGAAACTACTAGGGTTATTCCTGGACAAATAAGAGCTGGAAGCTAGTATGTCAGGCTCTTCCCACCACCAGTTGGCATCAGAACGAAAACATCATAGCCACTCATTGTTGCATTGATCACTTCTCTTTGATTTGGGCGGAAGGAATGATCCCAAAATACTTTCCTGTTGTTGGCCTCAAGTTTCTTCGTCCATGGAAAATCTTTACTGCTCTATCTCTTATCATTTGATCCTTCAATGTAATTAACTTCAATTAGTTTTGCAGTGAATGCTTCTCTTTGCACATGGCACGGTCCAGCACTAAAACTGTCTGTAGCATAAAAAGGTGTTGAAGAACACCAACTTTGGTAGCTTTCTGGTTTATTATGCATCTGGAAATTCAACCTAAAAGGATCCAGCAGTATTGTACTTGTCGGAGTTTCAGGTTGGAAGTCCTGTGCAGGAGTTGTTGAGAATACCATTTGCAGTCTCTGACTTTGCTCACTTTGAGCCATGCTCTGGAGATATTTCTCCAGTGGCTGAATTTGCTTTTTCAACAGCAATCTCTCTTGTCGTAGCTCGTCAAAGTGCTGAGGGCTGAGGTCATCACCATTATCAAGAAGCTCATTTGATATTGCAATTAAATTAACTTTCATCTCCTGCAAATAATTCTTGGCTTCTAGATAGACTGCCATCTCAATGTTATGCTTACATTTTCCACAAAGCTCCAGTGGGACAACATTAGCGCTGGGTTCTGGGATGTTGTTCCCATTTGTAGGTGGGGTAAATGGTGAAAATTTAGATACTGATACATCAGGGGTACTTGCTGCTTGATAGTGTTGAAGAACTATCTGGTCAATATCAATATTCTTTAGAATATCGTCATCATCCATTGCGTTTGAAAAAGTTTCATCACGATTGTTATTATTAGGATGAAGGAACCTATTTCCAAAAGCTGAATGTGAAGAAAGCAATATTGATGACTCTCTCATACTTTCATATCCAAGTTTTGAAATGTTTCCAGACTTCGAACTATAAACATGCCCATTAACAAAAGAACCATTTGTGTAATCAGAGTATTTAACACCTGCAGCTTGTGGGTCATGTTGACATGTATCAAGACTTTCATTTGTTCTCATGCTGAAGCTGGTTGCGATCATCCTCTGTCGAGAGTACTTGATGGGTGACATTTATCCCTACAGCTAAAATGTCGGCACCACTAGAAAAGACAGCATCAGCAACACCTGGGTCACCAAAGCTATTGGCCTCAGCCGCAGGGTTGACATTCCCATTAACTGAAAATGCACCCATATGCAATTATTTAAATTGATGTGCCCATCTCTGTTCACTGATTCAGCAGGCAGTGATAGAAGTATCAACACAAATCAATTCACATGCACTATCCACAGTCCAGTAGACCTGAGAAAACCTTGATCAGAATTTAGTGCCTTTATCAACCCTTCCCCTTTCTTTGAAATGATTTGTCCCAGTGTTTGCCATGCAGTGAATTCTGTTTAAGTGTTTATTCATTGTAACGTTGACTTGTTTTGTTCTTCTTTTATTATGCTCATATTATCAGTGTTGGTTTCCACATTCTTCTAAGTGTCAAATCCCGGTAAAATTTTGGCAGCATCTCCCCCGGACCCGGGGAGTGCTCAATTCAACAATCGAACCTACACACTGGGGAAAACCGGTGTAAGCCCATGAAAGAGAGTAAGCCGCCAAGGGCTGGCTACTCTAAGACCCCAAATTGGGTAGGGAGACATCCCGAGGGCTAGCCTACAAGGGAGCTCCACATACTCGGGGTTGAACTGTGGGACAAGGAACAGACAATGTCGTCATCTAGGTGGCATTCATGATCTACTCCATAGTGTAGACACGCTAAAATCGACACTATGTTGAGTAAATCTCATATCACCACATGATATCCTAAAGTGGACTTCAATACTGACTTAATATGAAGTTTTTTCTAATTTTTCTATCATATTTATGATTCACGACCGTAAGCGGGGCATCATTTAATTGACGGCGATGTGGGTGGCGATGTTTCAATATTCAACGGCTGTTCACGCATGTGTTATTTCCTGGTTTTTGCGAATCCTAATCAAAATAAAATTCAAAGAATTGACGTCAGCTTCTAAGGCGTTGATTAATTAACGACATTTCATGAAGGCGTCATTTATCATTTTTAAATATGGAAAGTCGTTTGTTTCTATAAATTAACCCATGAATTAGCGACTGTGTGGAGGTCGTCATTTCAATTAGCGACCCCCATGATGGCGTCATTTGAGCTTCCGTCTCTGTTTCGCCTGCTACCTTCCCAGGAAGAGTCCTTCTTCATTTTAACACCATGATCGATTGGGGAAGGGAGATCCTTGCTGGAGGATTGCTATCATTGTTTTAATCCTATTAGAATAAGGGTTTTTGGCCTTACAAATATCCACAGCTTCCTTCACGTGCGAGAGGTTACACGTACACACAGAGAGACCCCTGCGATATAGAGAAGAGTCTTTTTCCAGTTGTTAACAGTTTTTCTGCAGGTCTTTCTTCCTCCGGTGTTTCCTCCTTCGGTGGTGGAGATCTCCTTCCTTTCCCTCCGACGGTTCTCTGTTTGCTGCAGCCGAAGCGCTACCTCCCTCTCATTTACTGCTGCTAGCCACAGCAGAAGGGCGCACCTCGTCCTTTTAGTTCTTGATTATTATTAATCTCATCTCACGCATCCCTCTCTCTAGCTATTTTTCCTAGAGATATTCTCAGTATATTATACTACGTGTTTGCATCATAGCATACATATCTCCCACCTTTTACTCCTCTTAGGGGTTTAAACAAACACACAAGGTGTGTTCATGCCCATGTGGCATAGTTCTATTTTATTAGAGCATTGATACTACATTTTGGCTAATCCATATTGTGTCTTTGTTGTTTTTGCTTGCCTTGTAAGGGTAATCAAAATAAGAACCCCCTTCATCGGCCGGCCGGTAGAAGGAGGAAGGAAGAACTCACACTCACATCCGCTTTTCACAAGGTACATGCAATCATCCCTTAGTTTTTGAGGTAACCCCCCTGGCGATCACCCTCCTTAGAGCATCACATGCTCTCTTTTCTTATTTATCATATATCATGCTTAGCATATTCATCCTTTACCTTAACATCCCCTTCTTAAAGAAAATTTAAATTTCCTTTCTTTTTAAATGTCTTTGTGACACGTTCACAAATTGGCGATCATGGTGGGACCATTGATGTTTTTATTTTGATTACCCCTCCATCGGCACCCACGTGTGCCCCTCCCTTTGGCACCCTCGCGTGCCCCTCCTTTGGCACCCACGTGTGTCCCTCCTTAGTGCTCCACGTAGCACACTCCCCTTGTGCACCACGTGCACATCTCCCACTGGATTAGCTAATTTTTAAATTTTCCATAACATATTTAAGAAAAGAAATTTGATTTCTGTTAGTTTTCATCAATTTTTGTTCTCTGGAACTGATTAGCGATTGCCCTGCAGGCGCTATTTTAACATTCAGCGACCGCTCACAGAGGCGCGGTTTCCATTTATTTTCTGATATTTTCATCATTTTTATATTCAACGCCCCTCCACAGAGGCGTCATTCCTGCATTCAACGCCTTACACCAAGGTGTCATTTCGTAGTTACTGTTGTTTCTCCTCACACCCCGGTCACTATTCATTGATATCTGACGCCCCTCTACAGAGGCGTTATTTGCATATTCATCGCCTCACACCAAGGCGCTATTTTACTTTCCTGTTCACTGTTTGCCACTGTTTACAGTGATTAGCGACTAACACCTAGTCGCTGTTTATTGAGACCGCGACTTCTGTCAGGTCGTCATTTTGTTCTATTTTTACAGAACCTTGGTTATTGCTGTTACCTTCACCTGCTGGCTTCATTTACTGATTGTTTGATTGTTATTGCTTGATCTACCTGCATTAGCTTGCATTCTAGGGCATTTGGTTGAGAGACCTCCTCTCTCTACACTCCTAGGATTTCACACCCTTTTCTTAGAATTGGAACGACCCTCTATTGAGCATTCCGTCTCTTTAGATTGGAAATTCCTTTTCCAAGGCCTCCGTAAGTCCTCGCACCCATGGATTCCCTCACGGACGCCGGGCCGGTTGTACCATTTGAAGTACCCAGAGTTTAGTTAACCCATACATTGGTGAGGAGAGAGAAATAACTTAGTTAACCCGGAGATTACACCCAAACTTGAAACTAGGACCCACACTGAAAAGTGAGAATTGATCACACATTTAAAAATCCACTTTAATCTCAAAAGAGAAACTTAAAACTTTGGGTTCATTACAACTTGAGTGAAAATCTGTTTGATTGGGTGATTGTCTCTTACTTATACTTGTTGGTTTGAAATATTTTCCTCTCCTTAAACATGCAACTTCGTTCAGGTAAGATCATTAACATGGCCAACTATGGGTATTCATATGATGGTTATGAGGAGGGTGAATTTGACCAATCCTATGAGGTCCACCCTCAAGATTCTACCCACTATGAGGGAAATTATGCTCTCTCTCATGCTTATTATTCACAAGTTCATGTGGTTGATACCACTTCTCAAGAGGTTGAGCATTCCTCCCAAGCTTAACCTACCACACAAAACACATCTGGGGATGTTGCCCCATCTTATAATCTTAATGATTTGATCCATGCTTTGTCTGAATTGGATGATTCCCAACGCCAGGCGGTCTAGGACGCCCTAAAAGGGAAATCTGTCCCTTCATCTTCAAACCCCCCTCAGGCCGCGAGTGGCCATCCATCTCTTAATGACCAGGCGGTCTTATAGAAAATTCCTTCACGTCCACCAACTCCTATCATGGCTACGCCGGCTCAACCGGCAAGCCACTCAGTTGTTAGGCCCCAATATCCTCCACCTCCCCAAATTTTAAGGAGGCCTATGCCAAATACGCTCCCTTCCAATCCGGCCCCAGTCGAGTCCGACACCAACACCATACTCCTCCAGAAGATAGCTAGTATGGAGGAGCAGCTTAAGAAAGTTACAGCACCGAAGAATGCTCCAGAGATTGCTCTCCCCACATTGCCCGTTATTCACTTACCTCCTTCCGAGATGCCGAATTTCCGGCGATACAATAGAACAGGTAACCCGTTCATTCATTTGAAAGATTTTATGTACGAGACTTCATTCTGGCAGGACAACAAGATCTCCCTGGCCTGTTTATTTAGAAGATCTCTAGATGGCCCGGCACTTGAATGGTTCTATTCTTTGGAGCCGACCGAAGCTAGTGATTTTGACATTGTGCAGCAGAAATTCCTACATAAATATAAGGATCGTGTGGGTCCATCTTTGTCAGTCACAGATCTAGTTGCTGAGAAGATGAAGCCCGAGGAGGACTTCATCCTGTTTACCGATAGGTGGAGGGCTATGGCTGAGAAATTGAAAGACACACTTTCAAAAATGGAACAGGTTAAAATGATTATATCAAATTCTACTCCACAGTTCCGTCATATTCTGGCCATGAATAGGCTAAGCACTGTGGAAGAGCTCTATGAGAGAGCTAGATACATACAGACCCAGATGAAAGATTCTCCCATTATGGGCATGTTTAAACAGAAACCAAGGCTGGTCAGGAAGACCACTAATGTTAACAACAGTGGTGGTACAACCGAGGGCACCGTGACAAATGAGCATGTGGGTGTGGTTGGCAACCCCACACCTTTCCGCCACCCTAACCTAAGACCTCCACAACCTCCACAACAACTCCCCTTCTTTAATCCCGCTCCCCAAGCAAATATTCCCCCTCGACCCTGCCATCCACCTCCACAAAATCAAGCCGTCCATCCAAACCCACCAATTCCTCAACAATACCATCAAGTGCCACCACCCACCAACTATGGTCCTCAGCAGCCAAGAAGACCACTAGGCCCCAAAAGGGCCCAATACCCTCCGTTACCTGAGAGCCTTCCCGATATCTTTAATGCACTCATGGCCGCCAACCTACTCACCTTGCTAAAGGAAAGAACGGCCTGGCCCGCTAATGTGGACACCTCTTGGTATTGTGTTTTCCATCGACAGCCTGGTCATAATATATATCATTGCTTTCATTTCAAAGATTATATTTATGACTTGAATGATCAAGGTGGTATCAATTGGGATGAGATGAGGCAGTTCATTGCAACCTTAAAGGTAAGAAGACCTCCTCGACAGCAACAAGCTCAGCAACCGCCTCAGCAGTAAGTTCAACCTCCCCCTCAACAGCAGCAAGCTCCCACACCTCCACCGGACATGGGGATTGTCCATAATCCACTGCCGGAGCACCCTCCGAATCAGCAAGTAAACCCTATTACCTCCTTCTATGAAGTGGAAAGAGGACAAAGGTGGCATGAAGAGAACGCCTCTGTCGGGGCTTTAAATCAAACTTCAACCTTACCACCCTGTCTCTTAAGAACACCTCTCCCTCCAACGCCTTCTCTCCAACCCTCACGTCCCCTTTTACGCACTCCTAATCAAGTTCCCCCCGCTATTACTAATCCCTTACCAACTAGGCCACTCCTCATTCGCCCTCCACCATCTTCCATACCGCAACAAACTCCCCCTCCCATCACCAATTCTTTGCTCTTGCCATCTAGGCCACTCCTCATTCGCCCCTCGCCAACACTTAATTCCTCCGCTACCATCAATCCTCCGCCACCCACAAATCCTTCACTTTTACCTAGACCCCTCCTCATTCGGCCTACACCTCCCTCAGCCGTTCAGGCACCTCCTATTACTCCCGTTACCACTATCCCTCAACCAACAAGATACCTCATAAGGGCTCCTCCTTTGGTTACCCCTCCGGCATTCACCAACCTAAACATCCCATCTTCCTCTTCCATCAACCCTCCGTCTACCCACAACCCGACAGAGGTGCGGTCATCACAAACCATGGTGCTTCGCAGTGGACGGATGTTCCATCGTGTATTTCCACAAAGGGAGTCATAGCCCACACAGGGGCAAGAAGAACATGAATCTATACCGGGCACACAATATGACTTGCTAAAGGACTTAGACAAGACCCTGGCAAGGATTTCCATTTTAGAGCTAATAAAGAGGTCCACCGTTCACCAGAAAGCTTTGAAACAGTATTTACAAAAGGTGATGGTTAATGAGGACATTCCAACTGAACAGATTACGACAGTTTTGACACCGGCATGTGGTCAGCTAGCTATTATTTTCCATGAGCATGAGTTAGCTCCGAAGCCTGCCAGGAAATATGCCCTATGTATCACAGTTGACATTAACAAGGTGGCAGTTAAACAATGTTTAGTTGATACTGGAGCATCCATTAACGTGTTGCCTCCAAGCACTTTGAACATGTGTGGCATCTCGGACAGTCAGATTCGGCCATCCACCATTATAGTGACTGCCTATGATAACACGAAGAAGCCGCCTTTGGGCAAGATTACTTTAAAAGTTGGGCTAGGTCCAATCTCGATCACAGTAGACTTCCACATTCTGGATATGGACCCGACCTTCAATGGCATTTTGGGCCGCCCTTACATCCAAGAGCTTGATGCTGTGCCCTCCACTAATCACCAATGCATAAAGTTTCTTCATAAAGGGCGCATCATCAAAGTTACAAGCATGCATATTCTACCATCAGAAGATATACACTCAGCAACATCAGTACCTTCCATATGGCCTTACAATAGGCCTTTGCTCTCAGTGTTAGATGTTGCCGACCTGTGGCAGGTTTGTTAAGGCCTCCAGTCACAACACTTGCATCAGCTTTAATGACACCCCTACCCTCCAAGGGGAAGAAGAAGAAGAATATGATGAATGCCCCAGGGTGGAATATTTTAATGAAAATGGGGTACAAAACAGGCAAAGGTGGTGCGGACACCAGAGCACATGAGCGGCACGGGTCGGCGAGCCACCGGTACCGTACGCGGAGCACCACTCGAGCCACTTCAGCGTCCATCTGACTCGGAGACAGCCTGGAGACTCCCCCTTGAGTCTCGACATTTATCATATTTATTTAGACTTTATTTGTGTGTAATGTGTGTTTGTTTCATTTTATTCAGTTTGTAATTTTGATTGTAAGAGGGGTTTATTTGCAAAATGGGACCCCCGGGTCCAACGGGCCCCCCAGACCCCTCCCATTGATCCACCTCAGCCTAGGGCCCCATGTGAGGTCAGTCAACATGTCAAATGGAGGCATCTAGAAGGTTGAATGGTAAAAGACACATGGGAGACAATTGGACTTCAACGTCTAAGGTAGGCCACCTACCATGTCAAGCTTGTTCCCTTGGTCAATAGGCCGCCCCCCTTGTATATTTATTTAATTTTTGTGTGTTGGTCACATCTAATCCAAGCCATCCATTCCCCATCCCTAGATCTAACGGTGGATAATGGATTAGATATGTGACCTATAAAACCTTGTATTTTCCCATTTTGGAGAATTAATGCATTTGAAATCTAAAAATTTGCTTGGAGCAGCCTTGGGCGCACCCTTCCTCTCTCCTCCCTCTCCCCCTTGCAGCTGTGACGGTTGCCCTTCTGAGGTGTGACGCCTCCCCTATTAGTTCCGGTCGCCGCCGCCACCGCCACGAGCCGCCATCGCACCGCCATCGAGTTCATCAGAGTTCTGTATTCAGCCGAGCACTGCCACTTCCACGAATTTCTGCAGCCAGCCACAGAATCCTTTTGAACTGAAAATTTTAGGAGGTGTTCCAGAGGTGTCCACCACGTCCCAAAAAATTTGGTTTGGCCTTTAGACTTCGATTCATAATTTTCAATTTTCGTTCTTTTTCCAACTTCAGATCTGCCTGTCTTCAGACCAGATCCCCACCTACCCTGACTTTCCAGTGTTTGACCCATGTTTTGATTTTTTTCCAGACCTCCCAATTTTACTGGGAATTCCCTCCACCAACCCCATCGTCCCCAATTTTTCTTGAATTTTTATGAGGCCATCTCATATTTTTTCAAAATTCATCTTCTGCTCCATCTACAGTACTGTCTGCGAGTTTCCAGATCCGACCACCCGCCAGTGTTAAAATCATAACAAATCATATCCTCCACAAATCCTTCCACAAAAATTATTTCCATTTTTCTTGTTCAAATACCTACAATTTTGGTGAAGAGCTCAAAAGCTGAATCGGACGTCTACCTCGCGGTCAATGGCAGTTCTCAGACAACTCACCTGCAGATCTGAGAGTTCGAGTACTGTACAATAGAAGCTTCAAAATTCAACAACATCCAGATCCGTGCAGATCCAGGTCCTCTTTTTGGGCCTAGATTGAAGGATTTCAAGAGAGCTTTCCAACGATAACTTCTATGTCCAGATCCGACATCGGGATTGGTCGCAGCGGCCGATCTCGCCGGAGCGCGCGCCGGAAAACAGAAACCAGAATCCGTGGGCAGCCACTTCACAACATGGAGATCGGAGCCGATCGGCCACCGACCGGAGTTTCCGGCCGACCGCCATCCAGGGAGGCGCGCCACCAGGGGTCGCCATCACATCGGGCCCCACCCCAGCAGGTCGGGAGGATAGTGCCATCCGTGGGCCCCACGGACCCGTAGATCGCGCCTTCCGGACAGCACTTTAGACGTGTGTTCGGCACCGCCGGGCGACATCAAGATGCTGCCCGTCAACCCGATTCGCGTGATTCCCGGGCCCCACATGTGACCTATTACCTCCCTACATGGAGTGGGTCATATCTTTGTACTGCTGTAAACTTGTTTAACCGGGAGTCCGTAAATCGACCGGGGTTGTCTTCGCCACGCCGGGTGCGTGGAGGTAACAATCTTACCTTCTTGGCATTCATTTGCTTAGCTAGTATTTGATCATATGCCGCTACGAGAGTGTAAGTTTCTAGCCCGAGTGTTCATGTCACCGCTGTGAGTGCGAGAGTGACCCGTCCCGCGACTCGATCCGAGTCCGGAAGTTGAGTCTGACTACCTTGAAATCTGCCTGTTCCTTAACCGCGCACGATCCACGCTTTCCCTCGCATGGGACGACGAGTGAGTTTGCACTTCTGTTAGCGACATGTAGCCTATAGGAGCTCTTAGTGTCGAACCGAGGTCGTTCTAGTAGTCGTGTCGTTGCTGGTCAAGTCGTGTCCATCTCATATAGCGTCGTCTCCTCAGTTCGTCCCGCATCAGTTTGGCATCAGAGACAGGTTGAGTCTAGGGTAGTCTTGCATAAGTCTTGCATGCATCATGGTCTAAGTCGAGTCTAGGATCATCATTATTTTTTATAAAAAAGTGTGTTTTAAAATTACATTTTTCATCCCGATAACCCGGTATATCAAAAGGTGTTGTCCGAACGTTAGGCTACGCCTATCGGGAGGGCCGCACACTTGCGCGAGTGATCTTCGGATCGGTTATCTTCGCCACGTACCAGATATTGGTTAGGTCTAAGTGCATCATCTAGTGTGTGTTTGCATTAGTCGGTTTGTCTTGTCTCTTGTCATCATGCCCATCTTGTAGTTCCGAGTTTCCAATGGACTCCCGGTCGCCCAGGCGATATGACCGTTGGCCCACCCATGGGCTTGGCAACCATCCTCTTCGCTTCTGTAGGCCTGAAGCCTCAGATTTTTTTGGCTCAAATGACCCGGACATCTACCTCAAGTGGGAGGCCACCATGGACACCTACTTTGATTGTTATACTATGTCCGAGGCAATGCAATTCTCTTTCGCCAAAGAGCGGCTTCTTCATGAGGCTGCCGAAAAGTGGGATTACATCGAAAGAATGAGAGAGGTTAGGAGGCAATGGCCCATCGAGTCATGGTGGGACATGAAGAGAGAGCTTAGGAAGGTCTACGTGCCCCAACCGGTCACCTCTAACCGGCCCCACCCAATCACTTCCAACCAAGTGGGTCCTAGTCGGAGGCAAAGAGCCCCACACGTAGATGAGCCAAGACCCAATCCTAGGACGGTTGACTACGGGCGAGTCCACCATGATATCCCTATTCCAACCCACTCCGTTGCCGAACTTATGCAAATGATTTTGGACCGGTTGGATGGGGTGGATAGGACACGTACTCCTAGTGATGTACTCCTACCCGAGCCTAAGGAGGTCATCGCCGGTAGTCTTAACCTGTCCCCATCAACGGAGTCCCCAAGCCCTCTCCCCATCATGGAGGATGCCCACTCCCCATCCGAGGGTGACAATTCATCAAGGCCTTCACCCATGGAACTCCATACGGAGCCCATCGTGCTCCTAAAGGGTGAGGTAATTATTGAGGAGCCATTAGCTAGTTGGCTAAGGAAGGGTTTATTCCTAGATACCACACTCCCTTGCTACCCTCCCATAGAACCAACCCTACAGATAGTGTCCACCACAGCTTTTAGCACCACTTGCCAATCCTCTTACTTTGTGGACACTATGAATGACCTACTTAAGGGATTAAGTAGGCAAATGGAGCTGACCAGTCTGTTGGCTCTCAGGCCCGACCCACCTAGGTGCCTTAGCTTCATATACCCATCCTTGGGTTCTATCACCTCTGTCTGCACGGTGGGTCCCTTCACCAGTGAGCTCATCTTGCTCTTACCTCTACCAGACGAGCTCCACCACTTTCCCTTCCATGACCCCTTCTCTCCCATAGGGAAGTCCCCCCATCCTAGGGAGACAGCTATTTCCTGATCCCCTCAGGTGACGAGGGGTTGGCTTACATTGGGGATTTCTACCCAGGGTCAAAAGAGAGCCACATCACTGGATCCATAACTCTTCTTGATCCTTTTGATCCTTTTCCATGGGAATTCATCACGGTAGGTCACACTTTCCTCGATCCTGTCAACCCCTTCCCTAGGGAGCCCCGTGACCCACCACTTCCCATCCACGCCCTTTCTCCATGGGCCAGCCCTTCAGTTCACTCGAGAAATGGAGAAAGTGAATTTGGCTTCCCGGGTCCACCTAGACCACCCGAACCACTCGACCCTCCCACACCCAAGTCTAATAGGACGTCATTGCCAGGCTGGTTTATACTTGGGTGTCTTGGAGCCAACCATGACGTCAACCTCCTGTTACGTCAAATGCATGCATGGTACACATTCGGGTGTCCTGGTCCGCCGTCACATATGTAAAGGTCGGACTAATAGTAGGTTTGTCTAGGGTCTTGTGTGTCTGTACATACATGTGTCTAGCATATTAGGAGAGCATAGTGAGTCTGCCGAGTCGTTTGCTAGGCATGGTAAGAGTTTGCATGACGACATCCGTCGTCACATTGAGGCCAGCAATGCACGTTACAAAGAGCTAGCCGATGCTCACCGACACCACCGAGAGTTCCAAGAGGGCGAATATGTCATGATCAGGGTAAGACCTGAACGGTTTCTCTCTGGAACCGTTAATAAGTTGTAAACTCGCGGAGCTGGTCCATTTAGAGTGTTGAAACGCGTTGGATCCAATGCGTATGTTGTGGACCTGCCCGAGGAATACGGTATAAGCTCTACTTTTAATATTTCGGATCTAGTTGCATATAGGGACCCAGCGGTGATCCCTAGTGAGCCTTTCGAGCCATCTCCTCCCCTTGAGAGTGATCCCGCATCTGAGTGTCCACCTCCAGCCCCTTTGTCACGGCAGCGTGAGCATATAGATCATATACTGGATGAACAGGTGACAGTTACCAGGAGTGGATCTTACCCGCACTACCTAGTGCGTTGGAGAGGGCGACCAGCCACCGAGGACACATAGATCACCCATGGAGAGTTGCAGCGGACCGATCCGGACCTACTGGAGCGGTACCAGAGTGACGCGGACCCTTACTCGGCAGGGTCGAGTTTCTCCCACCCGGGGAGAATTGGTGTGGACACCAGAGCACATGAGCGGCACGGGTCGGTGAGAAACCGGTACCGTACGCGGAGCACCACTCGAGCCACTTCAGCGTCCATCTGGCTCGAAGACAGCCTAGAGACTCCCCCTTGAGTCTCGACATTTATCATATTTGTTTAGACTTTATTTGTGTGTAATGTGTGTTTGTTTCATTTTATTCGGTTTGTAATTTTGATTGTAAGAGGGGTTTATTTGTAAAATGGGACCCCCGGGTCCCACGGCCCCCCCAGACCCCTCCCATTGATCCACCTCAGCCTAGGGCCCCATGTGGGGTTAGTCAACATGTCAAATGGAGGCATCTAGAAGGTTGAATGGTAAAAGACACATGGGAGACAATTGGACTTCAAAGTCCAAGGTAGGCCACCTACCATGTCAAGCTTGTTCCCTTGGTCAATAGGCCGCCCCCCCTTGTATATTTATTTAATTTTTGTGTGTTGGTCACATCTAATACAATCCATCCATTCCCCATCCCTAGATCTAACGGTGGATAATGGATTAGATATGTGACCTATAAAACCTTGTATTTTCCCATTTTGGAGAATTAATGCATTTGAAATCTAAAAATTTGCTTGGAGCAGCCTTGGGCGCACCCTTCCTCTCTCCTCCCTCTCCCCCTTGCAGTTGTGACGGTTGCCCTTCTGAGGTGTGACGCCTCTCCTATCAGTTCCGGTCGCCGCCGCCGCCGCCGCCGCCACGAGCCGCCATCGCACCGCCATCGAGTTCGTCGGTGTTCTGTCTTCAGCCGACCACTACCACTTCCACGAATTTCTGCAGCCAGTCACGGAATCGTTTTAAGCTTAAAATTTCAGGAGGTGTTCCAGAGGTGTCCACCACATCCCACAAAATTTGGTTTTGCCTTTAGACTCCGATTCATGATTTTCAATTTTCGTTCTTCTTCCCACTTCAGATCTGCCTGTCTTCAGACCAGATCCCCACCTACCCTGAGTTTCCAGTTTTTGACCCATGTTTTGATTTTTTGCCAGACCTCCCAATTTTACTGGGAATTCCCTCCATCAACCCCATCGTCCCCAATTTTTCTTGAATTTTTATAAGGCCATCTCATATTTTTTCAAAATTCATCTTCTGCTCCATCTACAGTACTGTCTGCCAGTTTTCAGATCCAACCACCCGCCAGTGTTAAAATCATAACAAATCATATCCTCCACCAATCCTTCCAAAAAAATTATTGCCATTTTCCTTGTTCAAATCCCTACAACTTTAGTGAAGAGCTTAGAATCTGAATCGGACGTCTACCTCACGGTCAGTGGCAGTTCTCAGACAACTCACCTGCAGATCTGAGAGTTCGGGTACTGTACAATAGAAGCTTCAAAATTCAACAACCTCCAGATCCGCGCAGATCCAAGTCCTCTTTCTGGGCCTAGGTTAAAGGATTTCAAGAGAGCTTTCCAACGATAGCTCCTGTGTCCCGATCCGACATCGGGATTGGTCGCAACGGCCGATCTCGCCGGAGCGCGCGCCGGAAAATAGAAACCAGAATCCGTGGGCAGCCACTTCACAACGTGGAGATCAGAGCCGATCGGCCACCGACCGGAGTTTCCGGCCGACCGCCATCCAGGGAGGCGCACCACCAGGGGTCCCCATCACAGCGGGCCCCACCCCAGCAGGCCGGGAGGATAGCGCCATCCATGGGCCCCACGGACCCGTAGATCGCGTCGTCCGGACAGCACTTTAGACGCGTGTTCGGCACCGCCGGGCGACATCAAGATGCTGCCCGTCAACCCGATTCGCGTGATTCCCGCCCCACATGTGACCTATTACCTCCCTGCGTGGAGTGGGTCAAATCTTTGTACTGTTGTAAACTTGTTTAACCGAGAGTCCGTAAATCGGCCGGGGTTGTCTTCGCCACGTCGGGTGCGTGGAGGTAACGATCTTACCTTCTTGGCATTCATTTGCTTAGCTAGTATTTGGTCATATGCCACTGCGAGAGTGTAGGTTTCTAGCCTGTGTGTTCATGTCGCCGTTGTGAGTGCGAGAGTGACCCGTCCCGCGACTCGATCCGAGTCCGGAAGTTGAGTCTGACTACCTTAAACTCTGCCGGTTCCTTAACCGCGCACGATCCACGCTTTCCCTCGCATGGGACGACGAGTGAGTTTGCACTTCTGTTAGCGATGTGTAGCCTATAGGAGCTCTTAGTGTCGAGCCGAGGTCATTCTAGTAGTCGTGTCGTTGCTGGTCGAGTCGTGTCCGTCTCATATAGCGTCGTATCCTCAGTCCGTCCCGCATTAAAAGGCCTAGGTGCTAACCTACAGGGCAGAGTAAGGCCCCTTAAAAATCACAAGCTTATTCCCCGAGGTGGCTTAGGATACAAAGGGCCAGGCAAGGAACACGAAGAAGAGCCATGGGCTATCATGACTTCCACTCTTAAGACAGATAGACAGCCGCTCACATGGACTCTACAAACAAACTTTGTGAAAGGGGTCACTCAATATGATGAGCAGACCACATTAGTTACTTCCATGTTAGATCACCAAGATGTACATGCACGACAGTTTGCTCGCCATATAGCTCCGTTGGTCACATACAAAGCTCTGGAGTCTTTGAGGCTGGACAAAAGAAGAAAGATGGATGACCCGGAATGTGACTGGTATAGATGGTTTGATATGAATGACATCACCATTGCTCTAAGCCGTCTACTCATGCCAACTGATCCGGAATGGCCGTCGCTTATTCATGAGTTAATAGAAAAGTCGGAAGTAATTACCGACATGAGGCAGCTCTTAAGCAACTATACAGATACTGGAGAGCCAGATGTGCCATACGAAGAAGGCTTCACTGTGGATAGGCTGTGGGCCGGCCTTTTCTCTCTTAATTCTGTGCATCCGTCACTTATCACTTTCTAGTGCTCCAAGATGTTGTGTCTCGATATTCCCAGACCGCCCGCGGTCTTGATTACTGTTTCTCTGAATTTCTTTCACGTTTCTTCAATTCCTCCTTTGCTCCTCGAGTAATTTTCTCAACTCTCCATTACGCCCCCGCATGGGCAATCTCTTCTCCAATCTTTCTCTAATCTTTTGTTGGGTTCTGTGCGTCCCCTCGTTGTCTTTGACAATGGTTTTGATGATAACTATATATTGTGTGTAAGTATTGAGAAAAATACTCACTGATCACTTTGGAGCTTATGTCGCAATATCTTATTTTGCAGGTTTGGATGCTTGGTGGATAACTTCTTTAGATGGAAAATGTGCTTTGTGAAGTCAACCTCACTTTTGATGATTGGTTCAAATTCTTAGACCTTGGATCATATGCATTGACCTTGGTCTCTTGATGTATTTCATACATGATATTTTTCATTGGTAAAATGATGACTAGGCCTTCATGCATATTATTGACATGCATTGGATTGCATTGGTTTTTTGTTGCATTGGGCTTTATATTTCAAAGTCTGTACATTGGCCTTCATCAGCCAAGTCCATACATTGGCCTTCATCCTCCAAGTCTACACATTGCCTTTTGGAATCAAAGTATGTACATTGGCCTTTGGCCATCAAGTCTATACATTGGCCTTTGGCCACCAAGTCTATACATTGGCCTTCACACATCAAGTCTATACATTGGCCTTCACACATCAAGTCTATACATTGGCCTTCATAGTTCAAAGTCTATACATTGGGCTTCTATCTTCCAAGTCTATACGTTGGCCTTCTACCAAGTCTATACATTGTTTGTGCCTTCAAGTTTTCAAGTCTATACATTCAGTTTCATGCATATACAATGTGGATCATATTCATAGTGTTTTGATTGGGGTCAAAATCCCTCTTTCATGCACTTGACTTATATTGACTGCATTTCAAGTGGGAAGTTTGCTCTTATTGTGAAAATGATGTGTTTGATGCTAACATCTTATTTTCAATGCATAGTCATTTGATTTACATGTTGAATGAGGAGGAATGATTTTTGGTTGGACATAAATTGATGCCATTCGGGTTTAGAGTGAATTCTCATGCACATCACTTATTATCATGCATATCACTCATATATGATTTAAGGTTGGCATTCATGAATGGGTTCCTTCTAGGATTGAATAATTGAAGGGTTCTTCCATTGGCTCTCATGTTCTAGTGATTTAAGCTTTGGGAAATTGTGTGGGTTGTTTTATGAACACCTTCTATGAGGTATTATTAGATTAAATGTGTTTCATGAATCATGAAGATGAAGTTTTTGAGTTTTTCAGGTTATGCTCTCAAAATCATGAATGACAAGGTAAGAATTTACTTTTTAATGCAATTCATGTTTTAATTTATTGGGTTGCATGCTTAGAACATTAGGATTGGTTTAGAAACCTTTTTATCATGTTCCTAGGTCAGTGGGTCGACCCCCCATGCTCAATGGGTCGTCCCCTGGGCTAAACAGGGTGTTTTCAGCACCCTGTCTGAAAGTGGGTCGACCCCCCTCACAAAGTGGGTCGACCCCCCTGTAAAATATGTTAAAAAATAGCTTCTGGGTGTAGATGGGTCGACCCCCCTCTGAAAGTGGGTCGACCCCCCCTGTTTCGCAGGTCCGCGCGGCTTTTTTCGTAAATTGCCGAAACCCATCCAAATGACCTTCGATTGGGCTGAAATTTTAAACTAATACCCTTGAGTTACTAATGAACATATTAGGGTGGATTTGTTAGGTTTTTGCAAGGGCAATATGGTCTTTTCATCATTCTATCATGGGGATATATATAAGTTGCGAATTTGGAAGAAAAAAATAGATGATGCTCTAATTTCTCTATCTGTTCTTGCAGGGAAAGAAGGGAAAGGGCGGCCAGAGCTGAGGAGAGGTTGAATAGAGCAAGGATTCAAGATCTACATCCATTCTCAAGCTTCTAATGCTAGATCCGTGATCGGTTCTTCAAGGAGAAAGCACCGGTGGCTCGATTTACCTCAAGTCTCTTCTTCCTCTCGTGTGGAACCAACGAAGCATCTTCTATCGGCCTCCAACCTAAGAGAAGACATTCTTGATCTTGTTTCTCTTGATGATTCATCTCTATTTGTTCATTTAAACATAGATAGATGGTTGAGGGTTTATTGTATATCTTTTCTCTTCATTAAACTAAGAACATTTGTGTGTGGGCGGAGTTGTATCTCCGCATGTGTGGGTTTATTGTGGGGAAATGCTCCCCGTGTGTTGTTGTGTTTTGATGGAGCGGTGACTCCGTGTGGATTTAGTGTCCGGGGCGTGTTCCCCGATTTTATGTGTGGGTGTGTGTGCTGCAGTGGCAGCTTGTTGGGGGATTTTCCCCGTGTGTGGATATTGCTGCGGAAGCAGCGTGTGTGTGTGTGGCTGGGGTTCATCCCCGGGTTGCTACTTCGGTAGCGTGTAGTGAAGCCTCACCCGGTTGGGTGAGGGGTGGACGTAGGGAGCCCTTGTTGTCCCGAACCACCTAAAAATCTCCGTGTCCTTTGTGATTGCCTGTGTGTTTGTCCCTTTCTTCTATCTCGCTTCACAGGTTAGTTTAATGGATTTTTACTCACTACACCACTGCACACTGCTACTTCTGTTATTCGTACTAGGCATAATTTTCTCTAACATTTGCATTGTTATTACGAGTGAGATCGGAAAGATTGAGAGAACCTGTTAAATCTCATATGTGTTTAGGCTAATCAAACAGTTGTTTTTAATTCCACCGTGGTCAGTTAAGAGAATTTTTTAAATCTGCCATCTAGGTCAATGGGACAATTAAACTCCCCTTCTTGTCCACCATCTAGTCTGGGCCAACAATTGGTATCAGAGCACAGTCTCTGATTTTTATTCAGCGGATCTCACGGTCTAGGAGAAAAGAACCTTTTTATGATGGCTAGTCTGAATTCAGTTCCTATCTTTGATGGTTTTGATTTTACATCATGGCTTGGAAAATTGTGTGTTTGGATTTCTGGGATTGATCCGAAACTCATAAAATTAATCTCTCATGGTCCACATGTCTTACCCAAAAATGAACTAAGGTGGACTGATGAACATAGGAAAATGAACTCTGATAATCTTTTTGTTTTGAATGCTCTTAAAGCTGCAATTGACTCTAACAAATTTCCGTTTGTTCTTGATTGTAGCTCGATCAAAGAAATCATGGATCAACTAATCAAGGTTCATGAAGGAGGGCTAGAAGATGCTTGCATGATGGCAAATAGTGAGGATGGTCATTCAGGTCTAGAATCCAAGGAGGTATCTTCTGACTCAAATTCTGATGATGAATTAAGTTTTGAAGAATTAATGGATGCCTATGATGAGTTGCTTGAAAGACATAAAACAATAAAATCTGAAAATAGAAAATTGAAAAAGAAAATTGAAAACATTCATGTTAATGATCTCACTTGTGAAAAATGCATTGAATTTAAAAAATCAATTGAATCTCACATGCTTGTTGAAGAAGAACTCAAAGAATCGATTGCAAATCTGAAATCTGAAAATAAATCTTTACAGGATAAAATTTTAGAATTTCAACTCATTGAAGAAGACAATGAAAAGCTGAAAATGTTAAATTCCGCTATATCTGAAAAACTGCTTCTTTTGGAAAGAGGAAAAGCTACCTTGAATGCTGACAACTCTGAAAAGTTGAAAGAACTTAGAAAGGAAATAGAAAGCTTCAAAAATTTGAATGACAAATTTGAAAACAATGAAACCATTGGTAGAATGGTTGGTGAAAATACGAATTTTCAAATGAATGAACTTAAACACACTTCTATGAACAAAAGTTCATTTGAAAAACTCCAAAATGAAAATAGTGCTTTGTTGATTCAAATTTCATTGCTTGAGAGTAGATTGAAAAATCTTGAAAAGGTTGAAAAAGGAAAAAGTGTGATTATGATGATCATCAAAATTCTCATGTTCTAGAACAAGATGTCGCAAGTTACAAAACCGTCAATTCATTGTTAAATGAGAAAATTGTTTCATGTGAACAAGAGATTACCAATTCTCATTTACAAATCTTGAATCTACAAAATGAAATCAAGACCTTAAATAAATCTTTGTATTCGTGTGATAAAGAAAATGAAAAATAAAAAGATGTTGTTGAATGCTCTTATGTGCATGAAAAGGCTTCAATCGTTAAACATGTTCATGCACCAAGAAAAAGAAGGAATGTCTTTTGTGACTATTGTGGCAAATTTGGCCATGAAATGTATGATTGCCTTTTAATGAAGTTTGATGATGAGGTGGCTTTGAAATCTAGAGTGGAAAATGATATTGGTTCCAAAGATCATGAGAAATCCAGAATGAAAAACCTCAACACTCATTGTTACTATTGTGGGTTACATGGTCATGTCTTTGAAAATTACTTCGTTAAGAAAGATGATGATGAATGGTTTGCCATCAAGAACTTTTCATATTATTATTGTGGTGAACAAGGACACATGATGGATAATTGTTCCTTAATGAAAAATGATGAGAAATTATCCATGAAAAGAAAATCTTTCTACTGCCATTACTGTGGTGAGAATGGTCATTCTATGGATGATTGTTCCACAATGAAAATCGATGATGAGTGGTATGAAAGGAAAAATAAGAAAAATACATTTGTTCATATTAGGACTAACCCCTCGGGACCCAAGATGGTTTGGGTACCCAAACATCCAACTTGAGAATCTATTTTGCAGGGATACCTTGAGGTCGAAGAAATTAATAAACATTGGGATCTCAAGGTGAGGAAGAAAATGATTTGTTTTGAAACTTTGTCTCACTTGGTTCTCTTTAAAAAATCTGAAAAAGGTAAAATTTATGTATTGAGAAAAATGCTTCCAACTTGGTTCACTGGTTATGGTATCTTTTGGAAATCTTGAGAATCTTTGAGTTCCATGTCAGAATGACTTGATCACTTCTATTTTCACTCCATGTGAATAAATTCTATCTTCAAATGCTTTACTCTTCTCATAAAGTGTTTTCACACTTATAATCAACTCTTGTAAATAAAATTTGGTTTGAATGCTTCTCATTGTGCATAGAGTTTTCAAACTCTTACTTACTTTTTGTAAATAATCACTCACTTGTGCATACATAGATCACATGCTTAAGTTGCATAAAACATGCTGCACATATCATATACATCCTCACTTGCATACATTTGCACTTGCTTGCATACATTTGCATATTCATATTCGTGTGCTTGATTGCTATGATTTTTCGGTATATAAAATAGTGTTTGTGGAAGGTTGGATTATATCTAGCCGGAAGCTCTCACTATGCGTGATGGTGGTCTTCGGACCTATGTTCCCCGCCGCGTACCGAAAATCACTTTGTTTGAATAGTTTGCTATATCCTTGCTTGAATGCATGTATATAATTTTAGAACACAATTCCTTGCAAATCTTTTAAGACCTCACCTCCTTGCTATATAAAATACAGTGATTTTGATCATTTGTGAATTGTGACATATACAAAGGAGGATGATTCATTTCAACTGTGCATACATTTAGGGGGAGTCATAACTGTGTATAGGCAAATTCATTTTCTACATCCAAAGTAATTACCCATACATTATTCCAAAATGATGCATATGACTTTGATTGATAAGGATTTCAGAAATTCTTTTTAACACTTCATGGGAAACAAATTTCTACATGAAAATTGAGAGAATCGTGAGGAAAAAGTTGCCTACCCCGCATGTTAAATAAGTGGTATGTCTAACTGAGTAGCCGGGAATCCCCACTGAAATAAATGAGAAAACTCGCGTCGAAAGGTGAAATAAAATCCACATTTTGTGATGAATCCTAGTAAGCCGGGAAACCCCATTGAGACACATGAGGTGACTCGCGCTGAACAGTGAAATCCAATAAAAAGAAAAAATAAAAAGGGGTTGAGCGAAGCTATCAATAGTCGAGGATCAAAATAGAAGTGTAGGAAGGAAATAACCCTCTAGTGTTTTCTAGAAACTCTGCTAATATCCATATAAACTTGAAGTTCATTGCTCATTTACATAAATTTCAATTGGGTATGTTTGTGATGATTGTATATCTTGAATTTGTTCTTATCATGGCTTATGTAGTACCTTGCATATATGAATGCACTACCTTTTTTGATTATGGTTCATATCTCACATTTTGATTCTGAATGAACTGTTCTTTTGCTATCCCCTTACCCCATTAAAGGGGAGCTATAGTATTGTTTGTGTGCTTAACTCCAATGCATGCTTGCTTGTTTGCTTGCTTGCATACTTCATTTCACATTTAAGTTTGCATACATGCATCTTTAGGCTATACGTGTATATAACAGGTTCAATAACCCATTGTCGGTTGGTTTTTGCTCTTGACAAATGGGGAAGAATAATGTGCTCTTCTAGCACAATACACTCTGTGCATAACTCAATTTTCAGATTTTGCATATAGTTACCTTATGCCACTTGTGCATATTTTGTTAAACATAAAACAAAAATTTACAAAAATTGAGCTTTTGTAACTATTTCACACGTCTCCTGATTGCACATCAAATTCCACACTTTTGATTGCTTCTTAGTTTACACACCTTTCTCTCATGGTAGGTGTATTGCTGGGTTCGTGCTCTACTTTTTGAATTTTCATATCTATTCCCTAAGTCCCCCATTTTTTTTGCTAATGACAAAGGGGGAGAGAACTTTAACATTGTCACAATATATTGTCATCATCAAAAAGGGGGAGATTGTTGGGTTCTGTGCATCCCCTCGTTGTCTTTGACAATGGTTTTGATGATAACTATATATTGTGTGTAAGTATTGTAAAAAATACTCACTGATCACTTTGGAGCTTATGTCGCAATATCTTATTTTGCAGGTTTGGATGCTTGGTGGATAACTTCTTTAGATGGAAAATGTGCTTTGTGAAGTCAACCTCACTTTTGATGATTGGTTCAAATTCTTAGACCTTGGATCATATGCATTGACCTTGGTCTCTTGATGTATTTCATACATGATGTTTTTCATTGGTAAAATGATGACTAGGCCTTCATGCATATTATTGACATGCATTGGATTGCATTGGTTTTTTGTTGCATTGGACTTTATATTTCAAAGTCTGTACATTGGCCTTCATCAGCCAAGTCTATACGTTGGCCTTCTACCAACTCTATACATTATCTTGTGCCTTCAAGTTTCCAAGTCTATACATTCAGTTTCATGCATCTTTAGATGGAAAATGTGCTTTGTGAAGTCAACCTCACTTTTGATGATTGGTTCAAATTCTTAGACCTTGGATCATATGCATTGACCTTGGTCTCTTGATGTATTTCATACATGATATTTTTCATTGGTAAAATGATGACTAGGCCTTCATGCATATTATTGACATGCATTGGATTGCATTGGTTTTTTATTGCATTGGGCTTTATATTTCAAAGTCTGTACATTGGCCTTCATCAGCCAAGTCCATACATTGGCCTTCATCCTCCAAGTCTACACATTGCCTTTTGGAATCAAAGTATGTACATTGGCCTTTGGCCATCAAGTCTATACATTGGCATTTGGCCACCAAGTCTATACATTGGCCTTCACACATCAAGTCTATACATTGGCCTTCATAGTTCAAAGTCTATACATTGGGCTTCTATCTTCCAAGTCTATACGTTGGCCTTCTACCAAGTCTATACATTGTCTTGTGCCTTCAAGTTTCCAAGTCTATACATTCAGTTTCATGCATATACAATGTGGATCATATTCATAGTGTTTTGATTGGGGTCAAAATCCCTCTTTCATGCACTTGACTTATATTGACTGCATTTCAAGTGGGAAGTTTGCTCTTATTGTGAAAATGATGTGTTTGATGCTAACATATTGTTTTCAATGCATAGTCATTTGATTTACATGTTGAATGAGGAGGAATGATTTTTGGTTGGACATAAATTGATGCCATTCGGGTTTAGAATGAATTCTCATGCACATCACTTATTATCATGCATATCACTCATATATGATTTAAGGTTGGCATTCATGAATGGGTTCCTTCTAGGATTGAATAATTGAAGGGTTCTTCCATTGGCTCTCATGTTCTAGTGATTTAAGCTTTGGGAAATTGTGTGGGTTGTTTTATGAACACCTTCTATGAGGTATTATTAGATTAAATGTGTTTCATGAATCATGAAGATGAAGTTTTTGAGTTTTTCAGGTTGTGCTCTCAAAATCATGAATGACAAGGTAAGAATTTACTTTTTAATGCAATTCATGTTTTAATTTATTGGGTTGCATGCTTAGAACATTAGGATTGGTTTAGAAACCTTTTTATCATGTTCCTAGGTCAGTGGGTCGACCCCCCATGCTCAATGGGTCATCCCCTGGGCTAAACAGGGTGTTTTCAGCACCCTGTCTGAAAGTGGGTCGACCCCCCTCACAAAGTGGGTCGACCCCCCTGTAAAATATGTTAAAAAATAGCTTCTGGGTGTAGATGGGTCGACCCCCCTCTGAAAGTGGGTCGACCCCCCCTGTTTCGCAAGTCCGCGTGGCTTTTTCGTAAATTGCCGAAACCCATCCAAATGACCTCCGATTGGGCTAAAATTTTAAACTAATACCTTTGAGTTACTAATGAACATATTAGGGTGGATTTGTTAGGGTTTTGCAAGGGCAATATGGTCTTTTCATCATTCTATCATGGGGCTATATATAAGTTGCGAATTTGGAAGAAAAAAATAGATGATGCTCTAATTTCTCTATCTGTTCTTGCAGGGAAAGAAGGGAAAGGGCGGCCAGAGTTGAGGAGAGGTTGAATAGAGCAAGGATTCAAGATCTACATCCATTCTCAAGCTTCTAATGCTAGATCCGTGATCGGTTCTTCAAGGAGAAAGCACCGGTGGCTCGATTTACCTCGAGTCTCTTCTTCCTCTCGTGTGGAACCAACGAAGCATCTTCTATCGGCCTCCAACCTAAGAGAAGACATTCTTGATCTTGTTTCTCTTGATGATTCATCTCTATTTGTTCATTTCAACATAGATAGATGGTTGAGGGTTTATTGTATATCTTTTCTCTTCATTAAACTAAGAACATTTGTGTGTGGGCAGAGTTGTATCTCCGCATGTGTGGGTTTATTGTGGGGAAATGCTCCCCGTGTGTTGTTGTGTTTTGACGGAGCGGTGACTCCGTGTGGATTTAGTGTCTGGGGCGTGTTCCCCGATTTTGTGTGTGGGTGTGTGTGCTGCAGTGGCAGCTTGTTGGGGGATTTTCCCCGTGTGTGGATATTGCTGCGGAAGCAGCGTGTGTGTGTGTGGTTGGGGTTCATCCCCGGGTTGCTACTTCGGTAGCGTGTAGTGAAGCCACACCCGGTTGGGTGAGGGGTGGACGTAGGGAGCCCTTGTGGTCCCGAACCACCTAAAAATCTCCGTGTCCTTTGTGATTGCCTGTGTGTTTGTCCCTTTCTTCTATCTCGCTTCATAGGTTAGTTTAATAGATTTTTACTCACTACACCACTGCACACTGCTACTTCTGTTATTCGTACTAGGCATAATTTTCTCTAACATTTGCATTGTTATTACGAGTGAGATCGGAAAGATTGAGAGGACCTGTTAAATCTCATATGTGTTTAGGCTAATCAAACAGTTGTTTTTAATTCCACCGTGGTCAGTTAAGAGAATTTTTTAAATCCGCCATCTAGGTCAAGGGGACAATTCAACCCCCCTTCTTGTCTGCCATCTAGTCTGGGCCAACATCTTTCACTTTCAACACCACCTCCTACCCCTTCCTCTCATTTTTTTATTCTTGAGAATGAAAAAAAATGCCAAAATTCAAACTTTCCAATCTTCCATCTCTATTGAAGAGACCTCTTATCTTGCTCAAGAGTGTGTCCCGATCCAAGGGCCGCTCTTTCAAGGTTCATTAGTGGATCTCCTTTTCTCCTCTGATGAGGAGGATCTTCCTGTATCTTCTCTTGTATCCACCGCGTCTTCTTCCCCTTCTCTAGGTCAGGGTAGTTCATCTAGTTTGTCATCTTGTTCCTCTCCCTCTTCCTCTTCTAAGAGTCTTGGGGTAGATGCTCATAAGAAGGCCGAGGGTAGACAGATTCCCTGTAGGTTCTTACTAGATCTAGTTAGAAGATGCCGGGCATGTTTAGCTCTTCCCAAGTTTCTAGAGGATCCGATACTTCTGCCGGATTTGGAATGTGAGGATGTGTGCTCTACCGATGAAGGGTTTGGTGTTTATGAGATTATGAATGATGAAGACCCTATTAAAGAGAGGGATGAAGATTACGAAGAATATGAGGACGAGATTGATGCTTTTGCTAGTGGCATGAGGAGGTTCGATGAACCATCAACCTCAGTAGAAGAACCCAACAAAGAGATCAATCTGGGTACCAAGGAAAACCGTAGGATTATCCTCATCAGTAAAAACTTGCCGCCCTCTGAAGAAGAGGCGCTCATTCAAGTTCTTCGAGAATGCAAAGACACGTTTGCATGGAGTTATGAAGGTATGCCGGGTCTGGACCCTGCGCTTGTTGAACACCATCTCACACTTAAGCCAGGATCCGTCCCGGTCAAGCAACGGTTGAGACGTTTCCACCCTCACATGGTATTAAAGATGAAAGAAGAGGTCGACAAGCTTCATAAGGCCAGATTTATTAGAGTCGTACTCTATCCCAATTGGGTGGCTAACATTGTCCCGATAATGAAGAAGGATGGAAGAGTCAGAATTTGCATAGACTTCCGGGACCTTAACCGCGCGTGTCCTAAGGATGACTTCCCCCTCCCTCACATAGACGTGTTAATTGATAATACGGCAGGATATGAGACCTTCTCTTTTATGGATGGCTTCTCTGGTTACAATCAAATCCGCTTGGCTGAGGAAGATAAGGATAAAACCCCATTCACTACACCTTGGGGAACTTATTGTTATGTGGTCATGTCGTTTGGGCTCAAGAATGCCGGAGCCACTTACCAAAGGGCCATGATGGCTATTTTTCATGACATAATCCATATTTTTATAGAGGTGTATGTTGATGACCTGGTAGTGAAATCAAGAACAAGGATTGAGCATCCTGGGGTTCTGGCCAAGGTTTTGCAAAGAGCACAGGAGTATCAGTTGAAGATGAATCCCAAGAAGTGCGTGTTTGGTGTTTCATCAGGAAAATTGCTTAGATTTATAGTCAGCAAAAGGGGTATTGAGATTGATCTCAATAAGGCAAGGGCAATAAGAGATATGCCTCCTCTCAGGAACTTGAACGGAAGTTCGAGGATTAATCAGGAGGTTGCAATTTATTCGCCGGTTTGTCTCCCAACATTCACAAAGGTGTAGGACGTTTCACAAGCTTACTAAACCGGGAGTCAAATTTAATTGGGATGATAAGTGTCAGGCAGTCTTTGACGGACTAAAGGATTATTTGGCCAACCCTCCTGTCCTGAGGCTGCCAATTCTAGGAAAACCACTTATTCTTTATATTTCTATCCTGGATGACTCTGTAGGTGCTGTCCTTGCGCAAGTTGATGAGGAAGGAAAAGAGAGGGCAGCCTACTACTTGTCCAAGCTTCTTAACCCTTGTGAGCAGAGATACTCAGCTATGGAGAAGACTTGTGCAGCTTTGGTCTGGGTAGTGCAGAAGTTGAAGCATTATTTCTTAGCTCACGAGGTTCATCTTATAGCTCGTATGAATCTGATCAAATTCCTCCTTGAAAAATATGTCCTCACTGATCGATTAGCACGATGACAAAGCTTCCTTTTTCAGTTTGATATCATCTATATTCGGCAAAAAGCGATTAAAGGCTACGCCATAGCAGAACATCTTGCTCATCACCCTCTCCCTAGATTTGACCTTGTTCGCTCAGAGTTTCCAGATGAGGAACTAATGTCCATCGATCAGTCCAATCCGATGTGGACGTTACATTTTGATGGAGCTCGGAATTCACAAAGAAAGGGGATCGGCATTGTTCTTCTATCACCTGAGGGTATCACTATTCTGCTTGCCTCTCAGCTCGCATTTCCAGTTACAAATAATATAGCTGAGTATGAGGCTCTTCTGGCTGGACTGTAGGCCGCTCATCAATTCAGTGTTACCCAATTGTGGATAGTAGGTGATAGTCAGCTTATTCTTCGCCAAGTGCTTACCAAATGCCGCACGCTCAATCCTAAACTTAAACCCTATTAGGAATTGGCTTCTGCTTATGTCAAGCTTTTCACCAAATTAATCTTCGTCCATGTTCCTCGAGGTCAGAACATTCTAGCTGATGCTCTCGCTTCCCTTGCTTCCTCTTTGGTTTTCCTCCCCGAAAGGGACTTCCATTCAATCATCGTTCACAAGCGTCTCACTCCTGCTATCAAGGATCCAGCTTTCCTTAGTATTAAGGAGGAGGTGCTCAAGAAGGTTAAGGAAGGTGGAATCATCGAGAATAAGGAGATCATGTTATTAGATCTAGAGGAAGAGCTGGCTGATGAAGAAAAGCCATGGTATTACGAGATTGCCAAGTATTGCCAAGATCAATCTTATCCTGAAGAGGCCACGGCTGAAGAGAAGAAAGCCATTAGAAGAGTTGCTCAGAGATGTACCCTGGTTAGAGGTATGCTTTATAGAAGAGGTCTCACCGGAGTTTTGCTTAGATGCCTCGACGATGACGAATCTTGGAAGGTCGTGGAAGAGGCATATTCGGGAGTGTGTGGGGGTCATGTCAATAGCCTGATGCTAGCTAAGCAAATCTTTAGATTAGGCTTCTATTGGCCCACTCTAGAAGAGGACTGTTCTATTTATGTTCGGAGGTGTGTCAAGTGTCAACTACACGCCGATAAAATTCATTTTCCTGCTTCTTCACTCCATCCTATATCCTCCCCATGGCCTTTCTCCATGTGGGCTTTAGATATCATTGGATCTCTTGGTGATTCAAACCTCCTCACAAAACTGAAATCATTCATACCTCTTGCATTCTTGTGTGGGCATTTTTATTCCAAGTTTGCATATGCTTGCTTGCGTGTTGCATTCTCCTATATCTTTGTTATTTGCCTTCGTTAATTAAAGGCTTGACCCCTTGACCCATCATCAAGGTCAAAACAATGACAACCCCTTACTTATTGAGCAAGAGGCCAAGCCGAACAGATGAATTAATCTGTTTGTTTAAGTGTGAACTACAGGCACTGGGGAAAAAGGAAAGAGATAAAACAAGTACACGAGTGCTTAAGTCAACAAACTCAGGTAACATCAAAATCTCATATATATATATATATATATATATATATATATATATATATATATATATATATATATATATATATATATATATATATATATATATATATATATCTGAGTACAAGATATGCAGGTGGAGGAGTACAAGTCTCTCTAGCTCTCACCTCCACCCTCCTCTCTCCTGCTCTCTACCTCACCCTCGTCCTAGTGACGAGCCCGAGGAGGGGGCATGGACCCCCGGGAAGCCGCTGGAGCTCGAGCCTGCTCCTCTGCCTCATTCCTCTTTTGGGTCGAGGAACTGGCCAAGTAAGTCGTGCTGGCAAAGGCGCTCGAGTGTCCCGTAGCTCGCGCTTACTCTCTGCCCCTCTGGAGGCGCTCCTTTATCACTCGAGGCCGCTCCTGTACCACGCCTAGCTACGTCCTCAGGTTCGCGAGCTCGTGCTCGCGTGCTATCTACTCCTCTCTCTCACGAGTCCACTCCGCCATCCACTCCTCCCTCTCTCGGGTGCGCTCCCTCTGCTCCACCTCGAGAAGGATTCTCAGCTCGGTCGTATCTCTAGGCAGCTCCACTCGCCGCCCCAGCGCCTGCTCAAGCTCGGAAACCCACTGATCGCGGATGGCAACCTCGGTGTACGCCAGCGCTGTCTGTCTCCTCGCCTCTGCTAGCTCTGTGACCTGCATGCATCGCATCATATTAATATCATTAGATTTCTTAAAAGTAAATAACGCATATGAATATTGTTTTGTGAACTAACCCGTGCAGCCATCTCACGCTGTCCCGCCTCGATACAAGTAAGCGGGGCTCGGAGCTCCTCGGTCTGTCAAGAAACACAAGTTTTTATGAACACACATATGATATATCAAAGTGCATTTATGAGTGTGGTTCTAAGCTTACCCGCGCTGCGAGGTCGTGCTCCGCCGCCTTGGCCCGAGTAATCGCTCCCACAAGCTGCTCCTCTAGTGCAGTCACCTCTGTGCTCGGCCCCCTCGAGCTGGAGGCTCCTCCTGTCTCTCTCTCTATCGCTCCCTGCGGGGCACACTGTGTTCATTAAGATTGTCAGTGGCTAATCAATAATGATTCAGGAAATCATTTGCATATAGATAATTGCACTCACAAAGGTCTCCAAGTCTGCCCGTGTGGCTGCAAGCTGAGCCTCCAAGCAGTAAAGATGGACTTGCATGTCCATCGCCGCCACATCCCGTGCATCCTGCATTCATTACATATTAGTTGCATAATAGGTATATATCATTTACAGAAAAAGAAAAGAAAATGCATTCATACATACCCCTGTGACCCTCATCTGGGGTTGACCGACGTAGACCTCCCAGTAACACCGGAGGTACTCTGAACTATCCGCCGCCTGTGAAGTGACCCGTGTCCCGCCGAGCTGCCAATCGGCGTACTGGTCCGCGAACCGGATCCTCCAGTCGATCGCCTTTGTGCGTCCGCGGGTCTTTCGTCCAATCCCGCGGGGCTCTCCAACCTTGACCCACTCCTGGTGTAGGCCGAGGGTCCTCATCGCCAGCCTAAGCTGTAGCGGCTCGATCTCATTCAGGCAGTGAACCCAAAGCTCACGCCCAAAGCGTGGTCGGCCCGCTACGACCCAAGGCTGACCCTCCTCGGTCATACCCTGGTAGGGCCTCCAAACCACCTGCATTCACATCATGTCATCATATATCATATATCATATATCAATCATATCATCATATTTCATAAAACAGGAAATAAAAGGAAATGCATCATATTTAACACGCTTACCAGTGAGGCGGGGTAGTCGCGAAACTCCCACCGAAGAACACGCAACTCGTAGGCGTGTGGCGCTCTAGTCATCAGGGGTAACCACCATCGTGCTAGTGGGAACGCTCCCTCGTCTCTGGGTCATGGATCGGCACGGCCCATCGGCATATATAAGTGACTCCACACATGCATCCATCAATTGCGTTAGTAAGCATTTATAAGCATAGTCATAATCATAAGCATTTAAATAAGATAAAAAGACATGCATACAAGAAGAAAAGGTGAGAAGCCACTGACGGTCGTCTCTCGACCTGTCCCTGTAGACAGATCGACCATCAGGTGCGCCAGTAGGGTGGCTCCCCACGCGTACCTCCCAACGCCCTCTAAGTTCTCAAGGATGCCCAAGAATCTACAGTTGATGATGTCCCCCTTCGTGCCCAGCAATAGCCTCTCGAGCATCAAGAATAGAAATCTCCCCAAATCTCGGTCCACTCGCTCCCTCTGAGCCGGGTGTTGACACCCGTTTTATGACAGATAAGTCGGGTCATCTCCTTGTTCACTCTATGTGATGCTCCAAGTTATTCATTCCTTCGTTGAGTCTCCTTCATCAGTTTGAAGTTTATTTCATGGGTCTTCTCCTTGGTTGAGTATGGTTCCGCGATTTCTCGTTTGATGAAACTTACAAGATCTTATCATTTATATCCTCATTGTTACTAATGGTCTGCACCTGGGGCGTTATGTTCATCTAACGCATGTGCCCATGGCCGTTACATATTGAAGAGTCCTACGACTTAAGGCTTTGTTTCAATCCTTATCCTTTGGCCTATCCATTGAGTATAAAGGTCTGTCGTGCACCCGTTACTTTTCTATAAAGCGTCCACCCATGGCTGTTACATTCATTCAAGAGTCCTATTGTTTTGATCTTCTTCTGTTGATCTTATCTCTTTTGAGATAAGGTTGATAGTGACGGTCTCTCCTGGGCGCGTTATTTACCTGTGGCGGTCTGTCGTGCATCCGTTACATCCAACAGAGAGTCTTGACAGTTCAGACCTTTTCTCTGCTACTCCGTGGTCGAGATAAGAGTTTGATCTTGTGATTTCTCTTCCAAATCTGATCCTCAGAACCTTCTGTTTATTTCTATGGATTCTTAGTGATATTATCTTCAAGGATTTGCTAAGAGTTATCCTCTTTTCTTGCTGGATTATCCTCTGTTCGACCGGAGAGTTTGAGGGCCTATAAATAGCACCCTTAACTTCATGGCCCGAGAGAGGAAGATCTGGAGTTTACGTCGAAGTGCTGCCGCATTCTGGAGCCACATCCAACCAGGGAGAATTGTTCCTCACGTCCATCTGCTTCACGGTGAAGGGAGTATTCGTTCTATTGAGTTTCAAAGTTCATCATTATCACACTTGTGTTCTTCTTCCTTTTCCTCAAAGCATTGTCCCTCTTCCTTATTCCACGTTCTGCATCTATTTTTTTCGTCATCTAAACATCCTCCTATCTTTTAAAATGCCCAGAGGGGTTAAAAAACTAAAACTTCCCCGGTACTTCCCTTTCCTTTTAAATGATCTTAATTCCCTTAAGAATTGATACTATGGTTGTTTAAAGGGCTGATCTGGGTTTGTTTTCTTGTGTTTCACGTTCATTGGCAGGTTTACAGGTTCATCAAACGAGGCCCAAGTCTTCTGGCCGGCTGGAAGATTTGGAGTTCAAAGAATTCATAAGCTATTTCTGCAGGTTGTCTGATGGTCTTGAGAAGACGCGTCAGGTTCATATAACGGTGCATCGTGCGACCGTCACACTCCTGTGACGCACAGGGTCTGGACCGTTACATTCAAGGATGATCTGCAGATTTCACTGGTTTTTCTCTCTCGTGGGCGGGTGCTTCATCCACCTATTTCCAAGGTATTTTCAAGTCCTTGACTTGTGTTTACTTTGGTGGCGATCACGTTCTTTCCTTAGTATTGGGCATTGATTTCTCTCTCATATCTCATATTCCATTGCTTGTTCCACCCACGCGGTGTGTTTTATTTGCCCTTGCTCCACGCTCCGGCGTGTGTTTTTCTTTATTTCCTTAGATTAGTTTGGTTGAGATAGCATTGCCCAAGCTAGAGCTTGTTTGGACTACCTAGGTTCATGGTTCACATGTCCTTGGGTTGATTGAGATCATTATTTTTTTGCTTATCATCTTTATCATACATCACAAACCCACAAAAAGAAGGAAGCAAATAAATCAACAGATAGTTTTTTGGCGATCACGGTGGGACACCAATGCCCATCACGTTTGTTTTCATGCTCTTTTGTGAGTTGGGTGTGTGCATGTGCATGTTTGGGTGATATTTTATCCATTCTTCCACTATTTGGGGGGTTTTAAGGGCTCTGGTAGTGTGACGGTCCTATAGTAGACCGTCAGAGCAGTGTAACGGTCATTTGGTAGACCGTTACAGCTTCTGGCAGTCCTGCGAACATGCTCACAGGGCCGTATTCGTCGAGGCATAACTTTTGATCCCGGAGTCCGATTATGCTGATTTTTCTTCCGTTGGATAGCCCTTTGTATTGTCTTTCCATCCATATATCATTTGCATCATTTGGTTAATATTTGCATATTCTAACTTTGTCCAACTTTTTAAGTTTTGCGCATAAGTTCTGCAGGCAGGCTCTGGGACAGGTTCACATGTACATCTTTACTCAGTGATTTGACTGCCTTCCCGACGTCTGATTGCATTGATTTTTGTTCCATTGGATAGTCCTTTGTATTGTCTTTCCATCCATAGCTTATTTGCATCATTTGGGTCTCATTTGCTTAGTTAAAAATTGTCATCATTTTAGCATTTTGTGCATAAAATCTGCATGTGGTCTGCACACAGGTTCACGGGGGCAACTTTGCTCAGTGATTTGATTGACCTCCCGGGGTCAGATTGATCTGTTCTTGGGCCTGTCGTGCAGACCTTTGTATTATCTTTCTATCCATATACTATTTGTATTAGTTGGATCAAGTTTGCATAGTTTAATCTAGTCTTGATTTTCTAGCTTTAAGCTAGAATTTGCATGCACTCCGGTGCACATAGGGCCATACATTGCATATCATAGTTGCATTTCCTACCTTGGTAAGTGATCCTCTCCCCTCCATATTCCTTGGAGTCGACTAGGTGATCTTATCCGGGACCTCCATAAGTCTCCGTGAGCCGTGGATTCCCACATGGACACCGGGCCGGTTGTACCTTTCCACCCCTTAGGTTTACATTTGCATAAGTGTGAGGGAGTTAACCTTAGTCAACCCAAAGTTTGGACCTTATTCCCATAAGATTCCTATCTTGAGGGAATTTTTTCTAATTCAAATCATTAAAAGGTCTATTAAAACCACTAAAAGATTTCCCATCATATCAACTTGTTTGACTTGGGTGAAAACTCTCACATTGCATTGTTTGTGTTGTTTGGGCTTGTCCAAGCCCATTAGTGGTTTTTGTGTTGCATTCTTTCATCATCCATATGTTTTGTTGTTGTTAGGCCCATTTAGCTTAGCCCATTTTGTGTGTCCATTATCTAGTCCATTGTCCCCTGGTCCGTTGTCCATTAGTGGGTCAGTCCCCTCTTGTCCTCGAGCCCATTAAGTCATTGCTTCCCCATTTGTATTGTCCTTGATCTCCTTATATTAAGTCTCCATTTGCCCTCATGGAGCAGTATTCTAACCCCGTGTATCATTCTTTTTCCCAATCTTCTTCTTATTCCCATGTGGAATCCTCTTCTCACGCGGGCCCATCTTCCCATTGTCCTTCTGATCCATCTGAGGAACATGCTAATCTCATGGCCCATCTTTCAAGCCTTGTTCGCCAAATGGACCCGGGCCAGGCCCAACGCATCATTACGTCTCATCTTAATGGGCCTTCTTCTCATAATGGTCCATCTTCTGTTCATGGTCCTCTTTCTTCTCCTTCATATGCTACTGGCCCGATTTCTAATGGGACTTATTCTCTTAATGGGCCTCATCCTTCTGCCCATGTTGCTGCCAGCCCAATGGGTCCTTATGCTCATGCTTCTTCCAGACCCACATATCCTTCCATTCTTGGAATGGGCCCTTCTTCTTCTCAGCCCGGATCCTCTTATCCGGCCCATTACCATCATATTGGTCCTAATTCACAACCTCTTGCTCAAGTTGGCCCATATTCTTCTCGATGTCTCCCTACCCAGGAGATGATTGCTCAAGCCCAACGCCAGCTTGATGAGCTTCAACGTCGGATTGATCCTAAATCCTCTTTAAGTGTTCCATTCTCTTTCCAAGGTCTTCGGCTCCCACCTCCATCACAAATTCCCACATATCGTTGTTATAGTGGAGTCAGTGACCCGTATGTGCACTTGAAGGAGTTTGTTTATGCGTCGGCCCGATTTCGACATGACCAACACTTGATGGCTTATCTATTTGGTATGTCATTGGAAGGCCCGGCTCGGGATTGGTTCTTTTCGTTGCCGCAAGAGAAGATTATGAATTTTCAAGCTGTACAAGAGGGATTTATTCAGCAGTTTCAAGATCAGGTTAGGCCCAAGTATTCTATCGCGGATCTAGCCCATGAGATGATGAAGCCTGAAGAGGAGTTTTATACCTTTGCCGACCGCTGGCATCGCCTTGCCATGCAAGTCTCGAGACACATTCCGGAGGGAGAGCAAATCAAGATGTTAATTTCTAATGCAACGCCTGAATATCGGTTCATCTTAGCCCTCAACAACATTACCTCCTGGCAACAACTTTACAGCCGAGCCCGCTTCATTCGCCAACAAATCCAAGATTCCCTTGACCCCGAGTCTCCACCATCCACCTCCACATATCAAACTTCACCCTCCACGTTCCAACCCTACGCTCCCATGAGTCAGCCCGTCATGAGTCAGACTTCCACCACATATCCCTCCATGAGCCAACCCCCCGCCTCTACATACCTATACGCCTCCGCATATCAACCCTCCATGAGTCAGCCTCCTGTGTCCGCATACCCGCCTCCGTCTCCACCCCCGGTCAAGGTCACACCACATCCCGAGCAGGTGGATGCCGTCTACATACCTCCCCACTCCATTCCATATATGCCTTCACCAAATCCCTCCACCTCTGCCAACCACACTCCATTACCTACGCAACCTGCGCTTCCCTCTCCACAACCTTCTCCACCACCTCATACCCCTCGGCATCTGCCTTGCCCGAAGCGGGCTCCTTGTCCTCCGTTGCCGGAGTGCTTTACCGACATTTTTAAGGCTTTGATGGCAACTCACGCGTTGTCTCTCTCTCCGGTTGTGCCTTGTCGACCCACGGTCGGGGATATGCTTCAGTTCTGTGATTTTCACCGCCAGCAGGGGCATTTGGTTGAGGATTGTCCCGAGTTCCGGGATTATGTTTATGATCTGGAAGCTAAGAAAAGGATTGATTGGGCCGCTATTCACAAAGTCATTTTACATCTTCGCAGCCAACAACAGCAGCAAGAAGTGCCACCCGGGCCGCCGTCTCCGTTACTTCAAGGCCAGGGGCACCCCTGTGATTCCTCGTCTAGTGCTGCACTCGCTCCATCACCTACTCCGTTACCTCCGCCATCTCCTACCCCGGCTCCATCGTCGCCACAAACCCAAGCCTCTGCTCAGGCTAGTGCCACCTCCCCTTCTTCTACTTCTTCCACCATTACTTTCACCCCCAATGTCGATCGGCGCGTTGTGTCGATACGTCGACGGTGGGCACCACAATCCCCTCCTTCATCCTTGCCATGTCCACTAGCTCCATAGACCACATCACCATCTCCACCATCCTCTCAATTGCCTACACCATCTCCGCCACCCTCACCATTGCCTAAACCTCCATCACCCCCGCCATCACCTTTGACCGAGCCTGAGCAAATTTTGCCTTTCCCACCCTCGCCCGAGCAAGTCATACCTCCACCCTTACCTTTGCCTCCACCTAAACACACCATACCCGTTGAAACCCCCGCGTCTTCTGAATCTACTCCTATCCCCATTCTTCCACCTATTCCCACCCCACGGCTCGGGTGTGCGTTGCCCATGGTGCCCCTTGGGTCTAATCCCCAGGGAGAAAATAAGCCAAGTCATGATGATTCAGTGCCGGCCATGCATTTCAAGATTCAGGATTTTATCTGTCGGATGCCGGTTCGTGTCCTCGTCCCTGGTTATTTTGGGGATGATGCGCCTCTACCTTCAAAGATGACAGTTGCTAAGAAGAGTTCCCTTGAGTTGATGCCAGTTTCTTCCCGAGCGAGGCCGGTGGCAATCTCCTTGCTCGCCGGAGAGTTCACCGTTGATGCTATTATTTCTCCTCGCTCTATTGCTTTTCAGATGACAGGCCAAGAAGGGTTCTCTACCCGTGTTCTGCTAACGCATACGGTCGCCAAGCAGATTATGGATTCTATGTTCAAGGGGCAATTGGCTGTATCTTCTACACTTTCCAAGGATATTCTGCACTTGTTATGCAATCTTCCTCTGTTTATTAGCAAACCGGCCATGTCAACGCCGTGTATTACTCTCCCTCAGCTTCACCCATCTCTTTTATCAAGGGAGTTGTGCTTCAAGGCTGAGTTCCAAGTGGAGTTGTCGAATCTCATGCTTCTAGTGCCGAGAGACAAAACGACGTGGGTTTGTGATATTCATCACTCTGAAGGGTTACTTGTCCAAGAATGCTCACTTACTGTTGTTAGCACGGGGTGTCTAGGGGTAATTGCCCCAGCAAAGCTGTATGTTCATAGCCGGGCTAGGCCATCTGCTAGATGGGCTCGCTATTTGAGAAGATATTGTAAGGCAAGGTGCCCAAAGATTCGAGCCCGCGCCAGGCGAGTCCATGTTCAAGAAGTATCAGCTAAGAAGAGGCGACGGCGTAAGTTTAAGGGCCGTCAGTTATGCACTCAGGGGTCCACTTCTCTTCCTTCTTCTTCATTTCACTCATCATTTCTTCTGCTCGGTTCCCACCCCTGGGTGGTGTATCTTCCCTCTCCTAATTCTCCCTCCACGATTCTCTCCTCCCATCTCGGGTCCGCAAATCCCCGTTCTTCCTTTTCCCATCCGGAACCTCCGAACTTTCCATCTCCTCACCATGCTCGGCCTCAGTCTATGTCCTCCTCTGATTTTTCTCCTCTGGTATCTCCGGGTTTTTCTTATTCCCCGACCTTGTCGGGTGTCTCCCATTCTCCTTCTCCGGCACTGTCGAATGATTCTCGTCCCTCTTCTCCGACCACGTCGGATGATTCTTCTTATCATCTTTCTACTCTCTCCTCTTCACCCTTTTGGGGTCTTCGCCCTTTCTCTTGCTATTTTCGAGGCTTTAGCCCGCCTTGATCTCAGCTAATCTGGTTTCTTCTGTAATTGGTTCCTTATTATCAAGGTCTCTACACCTTAACGAGGGAGTTCTAGCCCTCGTCTCTCTTCCTTTTTATCCTTCTTCGTCCAGTGTCGTGTCTGTCGCTCCTCCATGTAGAGGAATCTTTGATCCTTTGCTATCCTCTCCCTTTCGTCCTGTCAAGTAAGGAATACAAAGCTCGTGCTGCACGAAGCTCGATGATCAAAATCATGTCAGGATGCTACTTCCACACTATGGATTTGTGAGGTATCGTTATTTTGTGCAAGAATATGCTATCATTTTCATTATACTTCATGCACATACTAATAATGCTATTCCTCAACATGGTTAAGTGGCTTTTAGAGATTTGCTTAGTTAAGCCTAGTCAAATGAGTTCGCTTCTGCGGCATCCTTAGGCTGGTGATAGCTCCGTGCTAGGAGTCCAGTTCTTTCCCCGATCGTTGAGGGTGACCTTTGAGTATGGGTTTTTCCCATACTACACGGTGAGCCATAGCCGATCTCTCTGAGTAACACCGTTGTTGCTTTAGCCATACAATGGGTATGCACAAAGGCCTTTTTCTCTTCTCTGCTCAGCCAAGTGCAGGGGCAAGAGATGGATGGATGAGATGACTAACCTAGGCGCTCCCTAATACGAGAGAGGTCTCAAATAGGGGCAGTCTTGACCCTCAAAAGTGAGCTTTCATGCAATATATAGCCAACAAGGGTTGTCAAATGAAAATCAATGATGAATCAAAAGAAAATTATAAATCAAAGGCATGGAAAGAGTGGCAGTAAAGTTCCCCGCGGGACGTCATGAGCCCGGTCGCATGCATGCCTGATAAATATGGGTCTCAAAATCAAAGACACAAACCCTCGGCGCAACAGACTATCTCTTTGAGGGGTAGTGCCCTGGAAGGAAGTCGAATCTTGATATCCCCCATCCTGCATAAAACTTGTCTCCAATTTTCTTCTGCTTCTCCCTCTTAGGCTGGGTTGTATCCCTGGTATGGCCTTAGTAGGGGCACCATTCTTTAGAGGCGATTGGTTATAGTAAGCCACCCTCACATGCACGTCCTACTCAATGGAAGTCTTTAATGAGAGGGGAGGGACGGCGATCCCTGGCCAGTAGTTCGAGCCTGTCTTTGGGTGCTGCGGATTGCTATTTCAAAATACCAAAAAAAAGAGATATTGTCAAAAATCTAAAAAAATGAGATATTTTAAAAAAAATCCAAAAAATTGAGATATTGTTCAAAATCAAAAAAACTAAAATATTGTTAAAAAAATCAAATATTTTTAAAATCTAAAAAAAATCAAGAAAATTGAAAAATTTAAAAATATTTATCTTTTACATTTTATTTTGAGAATAGATACGTAATCTGTTTGCTAAGTGTGCAGGTTGCATGTACTCGGGCATTCCTTACTATATCTTTGTGCTCTGTCTCATGTCCACATCTTCTGATCTGTTCTCTTCTTCAATCATATCTCTTGATCTATTCTGAAGCTTGTGTCCTTCTCAACTTTTGTTTGCAATGATTATATCTATGAGAGGACTTTACCACACGACTATGAACCTGGCGGTTCTACTTCGGCTGATCTTGGGTTTTGATTGAAGGGCATATTTGTTTATGTCTTTTGTCCTGCCGTGTCCTCGTCTCGCCGTGTCTATGTCCCACCATGTTGTCCCACGCATGCTATTTTGTTCCTCACCACGTATTGTTAGTTGTCTTGCACATGTTGTTAGTCATCCCTTTATGTCCCATGTTCTTTTCCCAACCGTGTCTTTGCCCCACCATGTCCTTATACCACCATGTGTGCTATCCCACCGCTTGCGTGTTGTCTTGTCCCACCGTGCCTTTATTTGCATGCATGCTTGCCATTTGTTCGTTTGTTATGTTTCATCCATCTTCGTTATGTTATGTTGTGCCATGTTTTGTTCATGTTTCTCTTATTATGTTATGTTCATGTCATGCTCGTTCATATTCGTTCATGTTCACATCATGTCATTTTGAGCACTCACGTCTCGTGATCTGTTCAAGGATTTCTCCTCAATAAATGGTTAATTGCACCTCAGTTCTCTTGGATAAGAGATTCTTAATTCCACTCTGAATTCAAACGATTTCTCTGATCATGCCGCTTGGTCTGGTTGGCCAGCGTGATTCCTGTCTGGATTTTATCTCAATCTTATTCTCCTATCCAGCTCTTACGCTGTGTTCTTTCCGATCCCCTCATTGTCCGTGGATTGTGTCCCCGATGAGGTTGGTCGTGTTTCCTTTCCTCCCTTAGTTAGTTCTCCAGACATGTCAATTCCTTGTCAATCATTTCAGGTGGTTAGTTTAGCATTTTCGGGAGAATTCCTATCGCTTGTTGGTTGTGACGGGTGCCTTTTTGCCTTGATGTCCGCTTTTCAGTTCTCTCCGCTTCATCTCCGCTTCATCTCCATTTCACGTCGCTATTACTTTCGCTCCATCTCCTTTCCATTTCGCCTCCGCGTCATTTTCACTCATTCCCATGCAAAGCGAACATCAAGGAGGGGCATCTATTGACACCCGTTTTAGCCCACAAGTTGTGTCATTTATCTTATTCATCATTTTTAATGTCCCGAATTACCCATTATTTTGGAGCTTTCCCGGATGGATTTCAAGCCCATTCTTACCATTTCATATCCTTTAAGTCTTGGAGATCATGATTTCCTATAGCCTTGGAGCTTATTTTATCAAATTCCAGCTTCCAAGTCAAACTTACGGCCCATTTAGGGCGGCTTCCCTCAAGTAATCGGCTCTCTCTCACTACGCAGTCTTGAAAGTGGTCCTTTTTCATCTCCTTCGGTTCCTCTTTTCAAAAAATTGTCTTCATAAAAGTTGTTCATCTTCCAAAGATCTACAATTTCTTCTTCTACGCTGTTGGCCAGTTCTGCCCCTATTGTGAGCTATTTACATTTTTCCGGCGTGCTGTGCTGTTCACCTATTTTCCAGAATTTTCCTCTCTATTCTAGCCCCATTTTCTCCATCTTATTTTCATTTTCTCAACTTACTTTCTTCATGAAAGTTGTTTCTCTCTTCGTTATTTACAATTTCTTCTTCTACCACTTTCGCTAGTTCTGCCCCGTTTGTGAGATACGCTTCAATTTATGAAGTCGCGCGTAGTTTGCCCAGAATTTTCCTTCATCGGTGTGAAGGTCTACTGGAGGTGCGTTAGAGCATCATGTAACGGCCCAGTGTAGACCGCCAGAGCAGTGTGACGGTCCAACGATAGACCGTCACACAGAAACTTGCCCAAAAACACCCTATTCGACCCCTAGAGCGTGGCGGTCCTACCCTAGACCGTCAGAGTCCATGTGACGGTCTAGTATGGGTGCGTTACACCGAAACTTATCCGAAATCATCCCGTTTGAGCCCCAGTGTGTGACGGACCTACCCTAGTTCGTTACATAACTCTGACGGTCGTACGATAGACCGTTACACTCATCTGAGAGTCCAATTCGTACTGGACTCTGCTCCGTTTCTGTGCGCGTGGCCCCCTTGCAGAGTCCATAACTTCTTGAATTCTACTCCGAATTGAGCGCCGTTTGTTCCTATGGTTTCTCCTTGTTATTATATTGAATTCAGTCCAAATAACTCCAAATTTCATTGGCTATCTTGCTCAGAATCACGCTCACAAGATCAGGATTTAAGTATCCTGGTTCAACTAAAACTCTGCAGATAAGGCTCCGGGGCTACCTTCCAAGAGCCATATCTTCTAGAATCCTCCTCCGAATTGATCCCCGTTTGTTCCTATCTCCTATTTTTAGTATTATCTCGAGTTTGATCTAGAGAACTCAATTTATCTTGGACTCTATCTCCGGGAATCGTGATAAGAAGATGAGGCTTTCTTACAAAACTCTATAAAAACTGCCCAGTTCGCAGTTGCAAAGGGGGGCTCTTTCCGGACGTGGGGCGAAGCCATGCTGCAACTCCAACTCACAACTTTGACCCTATCTTGGAGAGGGAAGTATTAGCTTTCCATTGCATCCTTCTGGACTTGATTTCATGGTCTACACTGTTAGTTCTAATCTCCTCAAAATCACAAATCATCACAGTTTTCTGCATTTTCTGCTACATATGTGTTTTTCTCTGTTTTGCATCAATGATTTCTCTCTATTCTCTCAATCAAATCTCGTGATTTCAAATCTCATGCATGCACAACACACCCACCTATCTTTTCCACCCTTCCACAGGGGTTAAAAACCTCCCCCCGGTGCGTTCTCCCCCTTTTATTCATGCTATTTAATCACTTTGGGCAGATTTCTACACTTCATGTTCTAATGGGTTTTTACCTTTGTGTTTCATCTTTGTTTTGCAGGAGAGCATGAATACAACGTGAGGCCCTCTTCATCTAGCCGGCTGGAAGGAGAGGAGGTTTGAATCCACAAATTTCCCGCACCCCGTTTCAAGCGCGATCAAGTTTTCTTTCCAAGATATATGGTGTCGTTCTTTACACTTCTTCATCCTTTGGCGTTGTTGGAACCTTGGTGGCGATCACGGTTAGTATTTCTCATCCTTTCATCCCCCTTGACTTTGATTCACATGTTTATGCATGTATGTATTTAAAGGGGGCGGGATAGGAATCTAATTAAAAAATAAATCAACAGATAATTTTTTGGCGATCACGGTGGGACAACTTGTGCCAATCGTACTTTTTGATCTCTGTTATACCTGCCATCATTTCCTTGTCTGGTTTTCCCCGGATTTCCCTTCTATTTTCCTACTATTTTTGGTTCTCTGGCTCATCTGACGGTCTTGGCTCCCTGCGTTATATTGCTTCTGGCGGTCTAGCATTCGACCGTTACATACTTCTGACGCGGGTCTCACAGACCGTTATATACTCCAGATAGGTACGCATCCCGAGGTGCATTTTCTTTCCGCAGTTTCTGCTATGATATTCTTGCTTGGGTGTTATCTGACTTCCTCCTTGGTTGGTTTACATATCTACATCATTGTGTGCATAATTGCTTGCTAGATTCTAGGTTAGAATTTGCATGCACCCCGGTGCACATAGGTTCATTCATATTATCATACATTAGATTGCATTTTCCTACCTTGGTGTGCGGACGTCTCGTCTCCATATTCCTTGGAGCTGACTAGGAAATCGCACCAGGGACCTCCGTAAGTCCCCGCGAGCCGTGGATTCCCACACGGACGCCGGGCCGGTTGTACCTTTCCCACCCCGTGTCTAGGGTTGCATAAGTGAAGGAGTGATCACACTTAGAGTCAAATCAAGCTTTACTGATGCGGGACGGACACGGGAGACGACACTATACAGTGCCACCCTCGGACTCTACATGAAGACGCGACCAGCAATACACACCAGGGAGACACTAAGCCCGACACTACGAGCTCCTAGTGGCAAAACGTCGCTAACAGAAGTAGAAGCTCACTCGTCGTCCCAAGCGAGGGAAAGCGCGGACCGTGCGCGGTTAAGGAACCGGCGGAGGTCAAGGGCAGTCCGACTCAACTTCCGGACTCGGATCGAGTCGCGGGATGGGTCACTCTCACTCTCACAGCGGTGACATGGACACACGGGCTAGGAACCTACACTCTCGGCAGCGGCCTAAGACCGTATACTAGCTAAGCAATGTAACGCCAAGAAGTTAAGACCTTTACCTCCACGCACCCGGCGTGGCGAAGACACCCCGGCTGACTTACGGACCCCCGGTTAACATAATTCACAACGGTACAAAAGGATTCGACCCACTCCACGCAGGGAGGTAAAAGGTCACATGTGGGCCCCGGGGATCACGCAAATCAGGTTGACAGGCAGCATCTTGATGTCGACTCGACGCGCCGAACTCCGCTTTTTCGTGCTTCCCGAACGGCGGGTTCTGCGGGCCCGTGGGGCCCACGGATGGCGCTGTCCTCCGGATCTGCGGAGGTGGGTCCCACTATGATGGAGACCCCTGGTGGCGCGCCTCCACGGACGGCGGTCGGCCGGAGACACTGATTGGTGGCCGGTCGGGTCCGATCTTCAAGTTGTGGAATGGCTGCCCACGGATTTCAGTTCTGTTTTCCCTGCGCGCGCTCCGGCGAAAACAGCCGCTGCGGTCGATCCCGACGTCGGATCGGGACGCATGAGCTATCGTTGGAAAGCTCTCTTCAAATGCTTCAATCGAGACTCAGAGAGATCTGATGGATCTAGCCGGATCTAGACTTTAATGAATTTACAAATCCCAAAATTCGGAGGACGTGCTGGACACCTCTGGAACATCCAGTAAAATTCCCAGCTCGATCTGAGGCCGTGGCTGAGACTGAAATTTCGTAGAAGCTGCTGTGGTACTGCGCGGACAGAACTCCGGCGGTGGCGATGGCGGCTCGTTGCGGCGGCGGCGGCGACCGGAACTGATAGGGTGGAGTCACACCACCAAGAGGCAGCCTTCACAGCTGCAAGGGGGAGAGGGAGAGAGGAAGGGGGCGGCCTAGGCCTGCTCAAGAGATTTTTTTCCAACTTTCAAATGGCATTAATTCATCAAAATGGGAAAATACAAGCATATATAGGTCACCCATCTAATCCATCCTCCACCGTTGGATCTAGGGGTGTGAGATGGAGGGTTGGGATGGCATGTGACCATTCCACAAAAATACAATTAAAAAAATAAGGGGGGGACAGCCTATTGACTAGGGGGGGAACAAGCTTGACATGGTAGGTGGGTGTTGTTTGGAAATGTTGACTATTTTGGTCCCTTGTCCCCCATGTGGACAATTGACCATTCAAACTTCTAGATACCCCCATGTGGCATGTTGACTGACCCCACGTGGGACCCTAGGCTGAGGTGGCCCAATGGGTGGGTCCTGGGGGGCCCGTGGGGCCCACGGGGTCCGAATTACACATAAGCCCCTATTACAATCAAAATGGCAAAACCGAATGCAATGAAATAAATACAAATGAAAAACACATAAAGTCTAACTAAATATAATAAAGGGGGAGGCTCAAGGCGGAGTCTCGAGGCTGTCTCCGAGCCAGATGGATGCTGAGGTGGCTCGTGTCGTGCTCCGTGTGCGGTACCGGTGGCTCGGCGTGTCGTGCCGATCAACTGCTCGGGTGTCCGCACCAATTCTCCCCGGGTGGGAGAAACTCGACCCTGTCGAGTAAGGGTCGGCATCGCTCCTATATCGCTCCAGAAGGTCCGGATCGATCCGCTGCTACTCGCCATGTGTGATCCATGTGTCCTCAGTAGCGGGCCGTCCTCTCCATCGCACTAGGTAGCGCGGGTAAGATCCACTCCTGGTAACTGTCACTTGCTCGTCCAGTATACGATCTATATGCTCACGCTGCCGTGAAAAAGGGGCTGGAGGTGGAAGTGGACACTCAGGTGTGGGATCACTCTCAAGGGGAGGAGATGGCTCAAAAGGCTCACTAGGGATCACCGCTGGGTCCCTATATGCAACAAGATCCGATACATTGAAGGTAGAGCTTATACCATATTCCTCGGGCAGGTCCACAACATACGCATTGGATCAAACGCGTTTCAACACTCTAAATGGACCGACTCCGCGAGCTTGCAACTTCTTAACGGTTCCAGAGGGAAACCGTTCAGGTCTTACCCTGATCATGACATATTCGCCCTCCTGGAACTTTCGGTGGTGTCGGTGGGCATCGGCTAACTCCTTGTACCGTGCATTACTGGCCTCAACTGTGACGACGGACATCGTCATGCAGACTCCTAACATGATTAGCAAAAGAAAAGAAACACATGATGCACACATGACCTAACATGTTTAGAAAAAGAAAAGAAACACACGGATGCACACACGACCCTAAACAACCCTACAGTTAGTAAAACCCAATCATATGCAAGGTGGTCCAGGACATCCGAATGTATGCCATGCATGCATTTGACATAACCGGAGGTTAATGTCATGGTGGACTCCTAGACATCCTACGATGCACCAACCATGGACATGGGGTTTGGATGTGGGAAGTCCGGGAGGCTTGGGTGGTTGAGGTGGGCCGGGGAAACCAAAGTCTTCATTACCCCCAAATGACGGTTCAGACATATTGCCATGTGAAGGTTGCCAGGCCCGAGTAGGAGGGGTGTGATAGTGGACTTCCTTAAAGAGGGGGAATGGAGGTTGTGGGCCAAGGGGGCCCATGAAGAAAGGGATCGAAGGGATCAAAGAATGTGTGACCCCTCGATATGGATTCCCTCATCTCAAGATCCCATGTGTGGAAGTCTAGAAGGTGTTGTTGATCTCCTTCATCCTTGAAGGGAGATGAGACGGTGGGGGTATGATGGTGGACTCTCTCAAAAAGGTGGAGTAAATGTGGTGGGTCACTGGGTCCACAAGAGAATGGGTCGAAGGGATCAAAGAAGGTATGACCCCTCGGACTAGGCTTCCACAAATCGCTGTCCCACATTTGGAAATCTTGGAGGTGTAAATGATCACCTTCATTCATTGTGAGAGGTGGGACGACAGTCATAGGTAGAAAGTAAGATTCCTCCCTTGGGCAAAAGGAAATGAAGTCGGACTCGGCCGGCATAGGGAGGAGTAGAAGAACCTCCGTGGTAACATGACCCACGGTGTACACGGAGGTGATGGACCCTAAGGATGGATGTGTGAAGCTACGACCTATAGGTCGGTCGAAGCGTGGGGCCAACAAGTGCGTAAATGTCAACTGCCGGTCTAATCCTTTAAGAAGATCATCTAATGTATCCACATGGTGACTAGACCGGAAGGTGGTATGGAATGAGTTGACCGGCACTAATGGTAGGGTAGGGTCCATGGATGGGAGGAGAGATGGGGCCAAGCCGTTCTTGAGCCAACTAAGAAGTGGTTCGGCTATGAAAAGTGTACCCGTTAGAAACACGGGTGGCTCGGGCTTTGGCGGCTCCAAATGAGAGGGCTCCGAAATAAGATCGGAAGGTGAGTGTGATGGTAATGGAGCTCTCATGGGTGGGAGAAGAGGATCCACTATGATGGGGAGAGGGCTTGGGGACTCCATTGATGGGGCCGGGTTAAGACTACCGACGATGACCTCCTTAGGCTCAGGTTGGAGTACATCACTAGGAGTACGTGTCCTATCCACCCCATCCAACCGGTCCAAAATCATTTGCATAAGTTCGGCAACGGAGTGGGTTGGAATAGGGATATCATGGTGGACTCGCCCGTAGTCAACCGTCCTAGGATTGGGTCTTGGCTCATCTACGTGTGGGACTCTTTGCCTCCGACTAGAACCCACTTGGTTGGAAGTGATTGGGTGGGGCCGGTTGGAGGTGACCGGTTGGGGCACGTAGACCTTCCTAAGCTCTCTCTTCATGTCCCACCATGACTCGATGGGCCATTGCCCCCTAACCACTCTCATTCTTTCGATGTAATCCCACTTTTCGGCAGCCTCATGAAGAAGCCGCTCTTTGGCGAAAGATAATTGCACTGCCTCGGACATAGTATAACACTCAAAGTAGGTGTCCATGGTGGCCTCCCACTTGAGGTAGATGCCCGGGTCATTGGAGCCAAAAAAATCTGAGGCTTCAGGCCTACAGAAGCGGAGAGGATGGTTGCCAAGCCCATGGGTGGGCCAACGGCCATATTGCCTGGGTGATGAGGAATCCATGGGAAATTGGAGACTATACGATGGACATGCCGACACAAAGGGACAAGACAAACCGACTAATGCAAACACACACTAGATGATGCACTTAGACCTAAACCAATATCCGGTACGGGGCGGAGTTAATCGATCCGAAGATCACTCCCGCAAGTGTGCGACCTCCCGATAGGCGTAGCCTAACGTTCGGACAACACCTTTTAAGATACCGAATAAAGGGTGCAAATGTAATTTAAAACACACTTTTTTTTTGTTGTTTTGAAAATAAGGATGATCCTAGACTTGACTTAGACCATGATGCATGTAAGACATATGCAATGACTACCCTAGACTCAACTTGCTCTGATACCAAACTGATGCGGGACGGACACGGGAGACGACACTATACAGTGCCACCCTCGGACTCTACATGAAGACGCGACCAGCAATACACACCAGGGAGACACTAAGCCCGACACTACGAGCTCCTAGTGGCAAAACGTCGCTAACAGAAGTAGAAGCTCACTCGTCGTCCCAAGCGAGGGAAAGCGCGGACCGTGCGCGGTTAAGGAACCGGCGGAGGTCAAGGGCAGTCCGACTCAACTTCCGGACTCGGATCGAGTCGCGGGATGGGTCACTCTCACTCTCACAGCGGTGACATGGACACACGGGCTAGGAACCTACACTCTCGGCAGCGGCCTAAGACCGTATACTAGCTAAGCAATGTAACGCCAAGAAGTTAAGACCTTTACCTCCACGCACCCGGCGTGGCGAAGACACCCCGGCTGACTTACGGACCCCCGGTTAACATAATTCACAACGGTACAAAAGGATTCGACCCACTCCACGCAGGGAGGTAAAAGGTCACATGTGGGCCCCGGGGATCACGCAAATCAGGTTGACAGGCAGCATCTTGATGTCGACTCGACGCGCCGAACTCCGCGTTTTCGTGCTTCCCGAACGGCGGGTTCTGCGGGCCCGTGGGGCCCACGGATGGCGCTGTCCTCCGGATCTGCGGAGGTGGGTCCCACTATGATGGAGACCCCTGGTGGCGCGCCTCCACGGACGGCGGTCGGCCGGAGACACTGATTGGTGGCCGGTCGGGTCCGATCTTCAAGTTGTGGAATGGCTGCCCACGGATTTCAGTTCTGTTTTCCCTGCGCGCGCTCCGGCGAAAACAGCCGCTGCGGTCGATCCCGACGTCGGATCGGGACGCATGAGCTATCGTTGGAAAGCTCTCTTCAAATGCTTCAATCGAGACTCAGAGAGATCTGATGGATCTAGCCGGATCTAGACTTTAATGAATTTACAAATCCCAAAATTCGGAGGACGTGCTGGACACCTCTGGAACATCCAGTAAAATTCCCAGCTCGATCTGAGGCCGTGGCTGAGACTGAAATTTTGTAGAAGCTGCTGTGGTACTGCGCGGACAGAACTCCGGCGGTGGCGATGGCGGCTCGTTGCGGCGGCGGCGGCGACCGGAACTGATAGGGTGGAGTCACACCACCAAGAGGCAGCCTTCACAGCTGCAAGGGGGAGAGGGAGAGAGGAAGGGGGCGGCCTAGGCCTGCTCAAGAGATTTTTTTCCAACTTTCAAATGGCATTAATTCATCAAAATGGGAAAATACAAGCATATATAGGTCACCCATCTAATCCATCCTCCACCGTTGGATCTAGGGGTGTGAGATGGAGGGTTGGGATGGCATGTGACCATTCCACAAAAATACAATTAAAAAAATAAGGGGGGGACAGCCTATTGACTAGGGGGGGAACAAGCTTGACATGGTAGGTGGGTGTTGTTTGGAAATGTTGACTATTTTGGTCCCTTGTCCCCCATGTGGACAATTGACCATTCAAACTTCTAGATACCCCCATGTGGCATGTTGACTGACCCCACGTGGGACCCTAGGCTGAGGTGGCCCAATGGGTGGGTCCTGGGGGGCCCGTGGGGCCCACGGGGTCCGAATTACACATAAGCCCCTATTACAATCAAAATGGCAAAACCGAATGCAATGAAATAAATACAAATGAAAAACACATAAAGTCTAACTAAATATAATAAAGGGGGAGGCTCAAGGCGGAGTCTCGAGGCTGTCTCCGAGCCAGATGGATGCTGAGGTGGCTCGTGTCGTGCTCCGTGTGCGGTACCGGTGGCTCGGCGTGTCGTGCCGATCAACTGCTCGGGTGTCCGCACCATTTACACCCCCTCCTATCAGGAACCTATTGTTGAGAGCTCACATCAATCAATCCACTAAAGTTCCAAAGGAGAAATCATAAGAATCTTGAAGCATCATCTTAAACAACTCGGTTGACTTGGAGTGTTATCATCTCTTGTCACTTACATCTTTGTTAGAAATCATCTAAGTTTGGTTGCTCATTGTTTGTGTTGTGTTGTTCGCATCTTGTCAAGGTTGTCCGTTGCATGTGGAGTTGTTTTCGTCAGCTGGAAGCACCTCCTAGGGTCAATTCCTTCTCCAAGGTCTACTCAAATCTGCTTTTCGAATCCACTATGGCTTCTTTCAATTCTCCCCATTCCCAAGAGGATTCCCTTCCTCAAGGACTTCTTGAAAACCCTGCTAGGGTTACTTCGTTCTCTTCTAGAGAGGGGACAGCCCCTCTTCCGTCCTCCACCCCCATGGAGGGTGGTCAAGCCACCCCTTCTTTCTCTTCTCCTTCGGCGGGCTCCATTCTCCAAATGATGGCCCAATTGGATCCGGCCCAACTCCAAGCTATCTATCAGGCCATGCAAGGATGCAATATCTCCCCTCCCACGATTATGCAGGGTCAACCTAATCCTTCCATCCAGCCCACTCCGATCGATCTTACTCCGGTCCAACCCCGGACCATCACCTTTACTGGCATGGAGACGGGCCAATCTTCTACTTCGGCCCAGCAATCTTTTGACAAAGGGAAGTCTACCGTCCCTTCTTTCATTCAGTTGGATCATCATATGTCCAGCCCTATGGTTCCACAAGTCCTTATGGGCCCTTCAGATTTCTTGCGCCCTCAGCCAGGGGTTGTCCAAGCCCACTCCAATCTGGGTCAATCTCCGACCCAATATCCTTCTTATGGCCCCCCTGCCTTGGCCGTTTATCCCTCTGCTCCTTCTTATGGGCTCCAACCTCCTGCTACAATCCACCCTTCTGCTCCTCAACTTCAACCATCATCTTTCGCTACCCCTGCTCCATCTAGAGAGCAGGAATTACTTGATAAATGGGCCACCATGCAACAACAACTCGATTTCCTCCAGAAGCGGGTTGGCCCACAGTCCCTGGCAGATGTTCCAATTCCTAGCTTTCAGAACATCCGGTTCCCTCCGCAGTCCGAGCTCCCCAATTATAGAAAGTACGATGGGAACGGAAACCCCTTTATTCACGTGAGGGATTTCTTGTATGAATCGGCCCAATTCCAATATGATGATCGCCTTATGGCATATTTGTTCCGCCGATCATTGGACGGCGTTGCATTGGAATGGTTCTACTCTCTGCCATTGGAAGACGCCGAAAGCTTCAAGGTAGTGAAAGATAAGTTTATCCAGCGATTTCAAGACAGGGTCGGCCCGGAGTACTCATTTACAGATTTGGTGGCCGAAAAGATGAAACCAGATGAGGAGTTTTCTATTTATGCAGATAGATGGAGGCAAATGGCCGCTAGAGTGCCCGGCCATATCCTGGAGGAAGAGAAGGTCAAGTTACTTATTTCCAATGCTACTCCGACCTTCCGAAACATTCTGGCCATGAATGACATAGCCAACATGCACCAACTCTACAGCCGGGCGCGGTTCATCCAGACTCAGTTCAAGGATTCCCCCATACACTCACTATTTGAAAACCAAAAGCCCAAGTACCACAAGAAACCTCAAGGGCCGGTCACCGAGGGGGTCCAAACAAATGAGCAAGTTCAAGCCGTTGCTTTCCCATTCCAAGCCGCACCTTTCCACTTCCCTCAAAACCCCCGCACTCCCCAGAATCCCGCTCCCCAAAACTTTCAGGTCACTCCGCAAAACCCTCCGCCCACCTTCGCCATTCCACAAAATACCTTCGCCGCACCACAGCAACCACCACCACCTCCACAATACCACAACATTCCTCCACCCAACGGCTACAACAACCCTAACAACAAGCTCCCGGCTCCTAAAAGAGCTCAGTACCCTCCCTTGCCAGAAACACTCACAGACATCTTCTCAGCCCTCATGTCGGTGAATGCCATATAGCTCCCTCCGGAACGGCCCAACTGGAACCCAGCCGTTGATCAGACGAAGAATTGTATGTTCCACAGGTAGCCGGGGCATACCATTAAAGGGTGTTTTCAATTCCGGGATCTGGTCTATGACCTCCATGAAGGGCAAAGAATTGACTGGGCCGAGATGCACAAGGCCATCACAGAAATCAAAGAAAAGAGAAGGCAGCCGCCAAGGCAGCAAGTACAACAGCAACAGGTACCGCAGCCACAGTAGCAGCCGCAGCAGTAATAGCAACCGGTTCAAGACCTGGGTATTCATCAAAACCCAATGCCAAACCATCCTCCTGCTCCACAGCCTCCGCCGCCGGCACCAGCTCAGGTCAATGACGTCCAACCCCTGGCTCCTAGCCCCGAGTGGTCCTTCGACGACGATAACTCCACGCCATAGGTCATGGCCCTTCACCACAACTACCATAATCCTCTCGCTTCCCCCATCCTCATACCTACACACCAAACCCCTCCTCCACTCGTCCTCCCATTTACCCCTATTCTATCACACGCACCATCACCCGCGCCTCCGTCGCACTCACCATTGCTCACCTCCGCTACCATTACCCCCTCCCCGCTCGCGCTTACACCCACTATCGCCATACCTCCATTTAACCCTCCACTCACCACGCCTCCGCCCACTTTTATATCCCCACTTCCGCTCACGCCCACTGCCACTAACCCCTCGCCTATTATCCTTTCCACCACACCCTCTTCCGCACCGCTCATCCATCCCACTGGGCCTACTAAATCACCTATCCTGAGCCCATCTGAGGCCGCGGCAGCTTATAACTTCGCCCTTCGGAGCGGGCGCATGTTCCACCGAAACTATCCTTCCACTTCCAATCCCCAGTCCTCCCAACCGGCTGCCGAGCGAGAAAAGGCCGAGCCACTACCCGGGACCCAATATGATCTGTTACATCATTTGGATAGGGTGCCCGCCAAGATATCTGTACTGGAACTGATTAAGAGATCTACCCTTCACCAAGATGCATTAAGAGACTTTCTTCAAAAGGTGATGGTTAGTGAAGACATGGCAGTTGATAGCCTACCTACCGCACTGGCAACAATCTCCAAGGGGCCAGCCATTACTTTCTCTGAAACGAGCTAGCACCACCAGAAGCTCGGCAAATGCCGCTGTGCATTACTATCATTCTAAACAAAGTCAGCATTGACGCAGCATTGGTTGACACAGGGGCATCTATCAACGTATGCCCGCTCAGCACTCTAAGGGCTTGTAATCTGTCAGAGAACTTCTACGCCCAACTCCCACTACTATAGCTGCTTATGACAACTCTCGACGGGCATGTCACGGGATTGTCACCATTCAAGCTGAGCTTGGGCCTCTTACTATGCCCATTGAGTTTTACGTGCTTGATATCGACCCTATGTTCAAGGCTATCTTGGGACGTCCGTGGATCGATACCCTCAGCGCCGTACCCTCCACTGCACATCAATGCATTAAATTCCCTTTCCAAGGGAGGGTCGTCAAAGTCAAAAGCTTATCCACGGTCCAATCAGTGAAGGTTATTTCAGAGAAAGTTCTTCCCACATTGTGGCCAAGCAGTCGGCCGTTATGTCAGTGCTAGATCTTGACTTTCCTTGGGCTTACGCACCTCGCAAGCCCGTCACTGCAGCAGTTGACATCAAGGTGAAGCCCCAGATCCAAGATTCCAAGGGCTGGGACATTATACTGAAGCTAGGCTACCAACCAGGGAGAGGCCTCGGTGCTCAATTGCAGGGACGAACTAAGCCCATCCCCAAGGGCAGGAAAATGAACAGGAGAGGTCTCGGCTACCGAGAGACTGCATCGTCCATGATGGGTGATTCTGGGCCACTCACCTGGGACTACCGTCAACACTTCGTTAGAGGGCCTCCCCAGCCCGGTACATTAACTCCACAGCCAGCTCTGCCAAGGGAAGATACAGTCTGTCCGATTGCCAGTCCGCCCCCGTTGCCAAGAGGGCTAGATGATGATATGCTTGATTACGGCCAAGCCCTTCAGGGGCTAGTTCATGAAGAAGACTGCCAGCAGCAGCAAGAGGTTCGGCTTGTTCAGTGGAGGCCGAAGAAGCGGCCAGTTGATGATCCACGGGAGAAGGCGAGCTCGCCGATTGTCTTTTCTTGGTCTCCCTCCCGCTTTCAATCTCTCCGCCAGCAATGGGAATTCTTACCCCGTCTTCCTCCTATCATGATAAATCCATCCTTTATTGATCCACCTGAAATTCTATTTGTTCCTTGTACTTGCGGGCATTGCCCGCCCATTGATCTATCCACTCTATTCACTCCTCCTCCTCCCAACGCCCAACTCCACGAGATGTGGTTCTCCTCCTCCGATCCCTTCTTCGATTGCATATTCCCCGAGCTGTTCCCCATGCAGCTCCCGCCTCCTCCATCTTGTTGTGTGGTCTCCAGTAATCCCAAAAAAAAACGTCAAATTCGAAACGGAGATTTCAGTGGAAGATTATGCTACCTTGTCTCCGTCCTCCTCCCAAGGGCACGAGTCCCCTGCTCCTTCCCTTCCACTAGGTCTTCTTTCTCCTAGGTTAGGATTAGGGTCTATCGAGTCTAGGGAAGTAGAGTCAGGTAGGTCTAGAGAAGTAGGGTCTTGTTCTAGGTCGTCCAACCCTTCCTCCTCTGAGCCGCGCTCGCTTGCGCGTCCTCCCAAATCCGTCCCTGATAGGTTCTTGCAAGACCTAGCTCAGCGTTGTCATGCTCTTTTGAAATGTCCAGAATTTGTTGCTACGACAATTGTGATTGAAGATGAAGAGGAAATAGAAGGGGTGTGGAGCGATGACGGACTCGGTGTCTATGAAATCCTGGATGAGAAAGATCCGATTAATGAGGACAGCGACGTAGATGACACTGCTGATTTGTATGCACAAGGACTTAAGAAATTCGACGAGCCATCGTCGGCAGTGGATGAACCTACGAAGGAAATTAATTTGGGAACTGAAGAAGACCCAAGGCCCATCATTATTGCCGCTAATCTCCCTCCACAAGTAGAAGAAGATTTAATTAAGGTTCTGAGAGAGTATAGCGATTCTTTCGCCTGGTCTTATGAGGACATGCCAGGTCTTGACCCCTCTTTAGTGGAACATCGACTTGTGCTTAAACCAGGGGCAACACCTGTGAAACAACGGTCAAGAAGATTTCACCCCCACATGGCCTTAAGGATCAAGGAAGAGGTCGACAAATTATACAAGGCCAGATTCATTAGAGTTGTTCTATATCCTCAGTGGGTGGCAAACATAGTCCCTGTTATCAAGAAAGATGGAAAGGTGTGCATCTGCATTGATTTCAGGGATCTCAATAAAGCATGTCCCAAAGACGATTTCCCACTGCCTCATATAGACGTCCTGGTCGATAGCACCGCTGGGTACGAATCGTTGTCATTTATGGACGGTTACTCAGGATACAATCAAATCCGTCTCGCTCCGGAAGATCAAGAGAAAACTTCCTTTACCACGCCCTGGGGCACGTACTGTTATGTGGTTATGCCGTTCGGTCTGAAGAACGCAGGTGCCACCTATCAAAGGGCGATGATGGCCATCTTCCACGACATGATGCATATCTATATGGAAGCCTACGTGGATGACATTCTGGTGAAGTCAAGGACTAAAGAAGAACACCCCTCTATTCTGGCTAAGGTGCTGCAAAGAGCCAAGGAGTACAAGCTTAAGATGAATCCAAAGAAGTGTGTATTCGGAGTCTCTTCGGGGAAGCTGTTAGGTTTCATAGTGAGCAAACGGGGGATCCAGATTGATCCTAACAAAGCACAGGCCGTTATGGACATGCCTCCGCCCAAGAACATCACGGAACTTCGAGGATTGATCGGTCGATTGCAATTCATTAGAAGATTCATATCCCAACATTCTCAAAGGTGCCGTCCGTTTTATGAATTGCTTAAGGCGGGGTCAAGTTTGAATGGAATCAAGACTGTCAGAAGGCCTACGAGGACTTAAAGGAATATCTATCCAATCCCCTGGTTTTGCAACCTCCTGTCCCTGGGAAACTCCTGATCCTATACATCTCGGTTATTGAGGACTCCCTAGGGGCGGTCTTAGCACAAGTAGACGATGAAGGGAAAGAGCGGGCTGCTTATTATCTCTCTCGGTTGTTTAACCCATCTGAGTCTAGATACACCGCTATGGAAAAGACTTGTGCCGCCTTAGTATGGGTAGCTCAGAAGCTTAAACATTACTTCCTTGCCCACCCAGTTAGGTTAATCTCTAGAATGGACCCGATCCGCTATCTCTTAGAAAAGCCTTTCCTTTCTAGTAGGTTAGCTCGCTGGCAGAGCTTCCTCTCCCAATTCGACATCACGTTTGTCGTTCAGAAGGCGGTCAAAGGGTACGCCATCGCTGAGCATCTTGCCCATCTTCCCATTCCTCACACCGACTCTATTCAGGACGACTTCCCTGATGAGCATCTCTCTGTCCTTACCCATCATCCCTTTTGGTCTCTGCACTTCGATGGTGCACTCAATTCTCAAGGCCGAGGGATCGGCGCTGTCCTGCTCACTCCAGAGGGAGTGACTATCCCCTTTGCTTATCAACTCCGATTCCCTGCTACCAACAACATCGCTGAGTATGAAGCTCTCCTGGCCGGACTGAAGCATGCCTATCTCTTAGGTGCGCGCTACTTAAATATCATAGGAGACTCTCAGCTCGTCCTGCGGCAAGTCCTGTCTACTTACCGCACTCGTGACCCCAAACTCAAGCCTTATCAAGATTTGGTCACGCTCCTGGCGAGGCAATTCCGTAAGCTGATCTATATCCATACTCCCCGTTCTCAGAACATTCTAGCCGATGCCTTAGCATCGCTTGCTTCCTCCCTATCTTTTCCTCTCAGTCGGAGCACTGAGACTATCGTCGTTCAGAGATTGGACGCACCCTCTCTTCAGGATCCTTGGTTCATCAACCTTAGGAAAGCTGTAGAGGCGAGGGCTGAGAAGGAAGATCTCAAGGAAGTATCTCTAATGGAGCTAGAAGAGATTCTGGACGAAGAAGAATTGCCTTGGTATCACGAAATTGAGTTGTTTTGCAAAGAAGGGTCATTCCCAGAAGGGGCAAACGCCGAGCAACGTAAGTCAATAAGAAGAGCCGCCTCAAGGTACACCATTGTTGCAGGAGAACTATACAGGCGCGCTACTAATGGAATGCTCATGAGATGCTTGGATGATAATGAAGCTTGGAAGGTGGCTGAAGCAGCCCATTCCAGTGAGTGTGGTGGTCATGTCAATGGCCAGGCTCTAGCGAAGAAAATCCTTAGGCAGGGCTACTATTGGCCCACTCTAGAGGAAGATTGCTCCCTCTATGTCCTGAGGTGTCTTAAATGCCAACTCCATGCCGACAAAATCCATGCTCCAGCTTCATCTCTCCATCCTCTTTCCGCTCCTTGGCCATTCTCTATGTGGGCTTTTGACGTTGTTGGCCCGCTCGGTGATCCTAATTCTCAGATCAAGCAGAAATCCTTTATCCTTACCGCCACTGAGTACTTCACCAAATGGGCCGAAGCGGAGGCGTACGCAGAGATCAAAGCTTCAACGGTGTGCCGCTTCATCATGAAGAATATTATTTCGCGGTTCGGAGTGCCAAGCAGCATCATCACCGACAACGGACCCCAGTTTGTATCTCAAGAGCTCAAGGACCAATGTAAGAAGTTCAATATTACATTGCATCATTCATCTCCATACTATCCTCAAAGCAACGGTCAAGCAGAGGCCACTAATAAAACCCTTCTTAAAATCATCAAGAAAACATGCGAGTTTCATAAGTTTTCCGATTGGCCAGAAAGATTAGTGGAAGCTCTGTGGGCTTACCGCACCTCCGTCCGTACTCCTACGGGACAAACTCCCTATGCTCTTACCTATGGGATGGAGGCGGTGGTCCCATATGAGATCTTGATCCCTTCCCTTAGAGTCCAGCTCGATAAGGAACTTAATCTCGATGAACGTCGAGAAGCGTTGCTCGTCCAGTTGGAACTCTTACATGAGAAGAGGATGAACGTGGCCGATCACGTATCCGTTTATCAAAAGATAGTTTCACGTTATTTTCAAAAGAAGGTAATCGAATGGAAATTTTAAAAGGGTGATATGGTTTTGAAACGTAAATTCATTCGGTCTGCAGGTCCTAGGTCTAAATTACAACCTAACTGGGAAGGGCCGTTTATTGTAAAAGAGGCTTATCCAGGGAATGCTTATCGCTTAGTAAACGCAGAAGGTGAGGAGCTCTCTCACGCTTGGAATGGGTTGTATCTTAAGCGTTTCTTTCCTTAGAGTCTAATCAGTGCCACCCCGGCAGCGAGGTGTTCCCTCCCTTTTACGATAAAGAGTCCCGAGTGAGGCAATCACACACCACACGACGTCCCTGGTCAGGTTTTCCGCTTTAAAAGACACCGTTTCTCCTTGGCCATGCTTTGGGGGAAAAGTCAAAGTCCCTGTCCGTTTCTTCCTTCGGCTGAATCCAGGGGCAAGAGGTGAATAAGGAGGCGATGACCAATCCAGGCACCCTAACAAGAGGAGGTCTCAAATAGGGGCAGTCCGTTATGACCTGACGCCACAAGAAAAAGAAAGAAAAAGAAAGCAAAGATAAAAATCAAAAGCATTATCTCAGAAGTCTATTGAATTATGATTCCAAAGCTCCAGAAAGGCAAGAAAAGAATCTAGGCATGACAAGAGTGGCAGTACAGTTCCCTGCGGGATGAATGAGCCCGGTCGCACGCATGCCTAGAGTGGACTAAGGTTCGATGACGGACACAAAGCCCCGGCGCAACAGACCAAATTTCTAATGGGTTGTCTGGAGAGGAACCCAAGTCCTAAAAGCTTCTAGATCTGGCCTAAGCTTACCCCCGCATTCTAGTTTCCTTTTCAGGATTGAAACTAGTACCCCGGGTATGGCCCTGGTAGAAACACCGTCATGAAAATCTGGGCCTTGGCCAGGGTTTGTCACCTCATTGCACGCCAACCTCGGGACTCTCAACACGATACGGAGGGCTCACGTTGCTAGGGGAAAGCACTGATTTTCAAAAAAAATCCAAAAACAACATATATTTCAAAAAAATCTAAAAAACAACATATATTTCAAAATCCAAAAACAATATATTTTAAAATCCAAAAACAACATATATTTCAAACTCCAAAAACAACATATATTTCAAAATCCAAAAAAACAACACATATTTAAAACACCAAAAGACATCAAAAGTCCAAAATCAAACAAAAAAATCACATATTTCAAAACCCAAAAACATCAACTATTTTCCAAAATCTCACAAAAATTCAAATATATGTTCCAAAATCCAAAAATGCCATCATATGCATCGCATGCATCGCATTATTTCTATTTTTTTCCCACCTATTTAATAAGGCTCCACCCCTTGACCAAATATCAAGAAACGGTCGTTATCTAACTTGCTTCAAGGCAAGGGGTTGAGTCTAAGAACAGATCTAACTTGTTCCATGTTTAAGTATGTGCAGAATACAGGATCAAGACCAAAGCTCAAATCTCACAACTATGTAGGTTCAAGACTGTGACGCGCCAGGTACAGGCCGTCAAACTCATCTAACGGTCCATGCTAGACCGTTACATCTCTTCAGGCCTTCGCTTTGATTCTCTCAGCAGCTCTTCTCTAACGGCCTGGGGCGAGACCACTATTCTTCCTAATGGTCTATCGCTGGACCGTTACTTCCTCCAGAAACCCAAACCCTCAGGTCTTACACTCTGACGGCCTATCTCCTACCCGTTATATCCTTCTAACGGCCCTTCTCAGATCCGTTACGCTCTCCAGAGGCTCTATTTTCCAGGCCGTTCTAAGCCAAGTCAAGCCACAACTCGTGCTCATTCAATTAAGGCAATCCCATCTCATTCAATTAAACTTAATGAAACAAAAGATTAATAAGATTCCAACTCTGATTGTCAAATACATCTTTCATAAAAGCAAAATCAAGCTACATTCAATTTCTTATCCTAAAGAGGGCGGATCTTCCTCAACTCTTTGAGGTAGCCACGGCGCGCTTCGTCGTTCTCTTCCACTACCTCTTGCCACGGACGCACCTTGCTGATCTCCCACATGGTCAGCGCGTTCCGGACCGCTCTCTCATCTTCCTCGGTCCCCATCTTCCTAGGTAGAAGGGGAGGGTAGTGTGATAGTGCAGGAACTTCATTCCGAGGTAGTCCGATCTGAAGATGGCACCGATGCGGGTTGTAGATCGCCATCGTAGTATTTCCCACTAGCTGGAGGTCAAGGCCTTGACGCCGCGGTATTCTAAGAAGAGTGCTCCGAAGGATTCTTGGTCGCATGATGAATTTCTCCATTGGTAAAGTATTGAAGAAGAGGCGCCATTCATCCCGTGTTTTCTTGTCCGCAGTCTTGCATTCAACCTGTGGAGAGAATCCAGATGCCCCTCCAATGAAGAAGAGAGGGTGGCTCCAAAGATACGGCTAGAAGAAGTAATATCCTCCTTTGGTTGGAATTTGATTCTCACTCCCATCCAACACTCAAGGAGTATCATGGAGCCGAACAGAGGTCCTCCTAGGCAAGCCGAGCTTAGTCCTTCATAGAGATATGAGAGGATCGCTTGAGAGATGGACATTCCCCGCCACAACCCACTAATGATGCTGAGATTTAGGATATCTAAGAGGTGGTCGGTTGTAGTAAAAAGGAAGACTCCACATAAGCAAACCGCCACCGCCTTGGCTATTGCTTCGTGTCTCTCCCACTTATTTTTGCAATGAGAGACTATCCATTGTGCTAAGGGTATCAAGTGAATGTGGTGTGGGCTGATCATGGTCCTCACGTCCTTTGGATTATGGATGAAATCACTCAAGATCAAGGACAGGTCAATAGGCTCAACCGTGTAGCAAACTAGGTCTTCATCCCCCACCTTAGTCTTAGGAAGGGCTAGGTAGGTTTCTACCTCCTCTAATAGGACTGTTGCTTCGAAGGAAGGGAAGATGAAGGTATGTGTTTGTGGATGCCACAATTCTATGAGGGCTGAAATACTAGGCCAATCTAATGACAATTTCTGGAAATTCTTACCTAAAACCAAGAGAGGTTGAAGGTGCCATGCTTTAAGAATTGATGTAACCTCTAAAGGGAGTGCCTTTACCATGGGAGCTATCCACTTCAGATTAGAATAGCATCTTGGACCAGGAAGAGGCTTGAAGAGAAGAAGAAAAGAAGGAGATCATGAGAAAGAGATGAAGTGCAGGAAATTTCTGAACTTGTTTAGGTCATGGAAGCTTACCACGCTTGGAGCATTGGAGCTTAGGTGTTTGGGGAATGAGGTCAGCCTTTGTAGCTCTCCATACTCCTTTCTTGCAGCTTTGGGTCCTATATAGATCTTCTCCTCCATAGCCATCACCTCGAAGCTTCTCTTCATCTTGTTTCCTGCCCTTTAGGAGATGTTTTTCAGCCATTCTAGCAGAGAATTCAGAAAGATACGATTTTGGCTAAGTTTCCAAGTTTTAAAAGTCTTGATTTTGGCTTTAAAGAGATAAGATTCGGATTGGAAGGCTTTATCTTAAGTTTCGGAGAAGTCTAGAATGGATTGGAGGCTTCTTATCTCAGATTTTGCCCCTTGCGGCTCAATCCGTCTTGGAGTACAATTCATGCTCTAACGGTCTATCGTCGGACCGTCACTTTCCACTGACGCGCCAGCTCTGGGCCGTCACATTTCCTGTGGGTTTAATTTGGTCCAACCTTGTTCTGTCAAGCTTAACGGTCTAGCATCAGACCGTTATATTCTTATGACGTGTTCTCTCTGAACCGTTACATTCTCTGCTGATCAGTTTTGGCTTCTTCTTGGTCAATCATTCTCAACGGTCTTGCTCATGACCGTTATCTATCTCTGACGCACTGTGCTTGAGCCGTCACATTTCCTGCATATTTTGTTAAGTCTATACATCCCATTCATCATCCCAGTCTGTACAGCATTTTGAAGTCTGCACATTCATTCTTCATGTTGAAGTCTATACATCATTTTGAAGCCTGTACAGCATTCTGAAGTCTGCACATTCATTCTTCATGTTGAAGTCTATACATCATTTTGAAGCCTGTACAGCATTTTGAAGTCTGCACATTCATTCTTCATGTTGAAGTCTATACATCATTGTTCAAGTCTACACAGCATGTTGAAGTCTATACATCGTTTTCAAGTCTATACATCGTTTTCAAGTCTATACAGCATTGTTCAAGTCTATACAGCATTTTGAAGTCTGAACATCATGTTGAAGTCTATACATCTTGTTAAAGTCCATACATTGTATAAGTCCACACGTCGCTCAAGTCTGTACATTCCACAGCTCAAGTCCACACGTCGCTCAAGTCTGTACATTCCACAGCTCAAGTCCATACATTCTTCAAGTCTGTGCATTCTTCATCCCAAGTCTATACATCCATACCGCTTCAAGTCTGTACATTCTTGATCCAAGTCCATACATTGCCCAAGTGTACACAACCACAAGTCTGTACATCCCTCGTCCAAAGTCCATACATTCTTCAAGTTTGAGCATTCTTTGCTAAAACGAAGTCTATACATCATCTGGACGTCTGCACTCGAAGTCTATACATCACTTTGGCAAGGTCTGTACACTCATAAGTATGGTCAGTACGTTCATAGTCCAATATTGCTCTGCCATCTTTAACGGTCTAGCATTTGGCTGTTGCTTATATATGACACCCCAGATATGGACCGTTACTTTTCCTGCTGCTCAGTTCTGCAAAATTGGGCTCTATCCTCTCTAACGGCCTCTATCTGATGCATTACTTGATCCTGACAGTTTGGACTTAGACCGTTACATTGTCTGCTGCTGTGATTGAACTATTCCTTCCTGCCTCTGTTTTAGACCTGGCGGTCTTACAGACTTCCATTCACCCTGTCCATCGCGCATATCACATTTCATCCACACAATTCTGTCACACATCCATAGGCATTTCCTGCATTTTCTTGCATTCATTCCCATTCATTTTTCACATGATCACCTGTCTGCATACACATCCATTCATTCACATAAAAGTCACAACAAAACACAAAAAAGATTTGCATTTTCATTTCATTTCCATATAAGTTACGTACAAGTAAATAAGAAAACCAAAAGAATGCATCACTCGGCCGGCTTATCCGCCGGGCCGCCATCATCATCTCCACCCTCCGGCCTCCTCGCCGGTGGTGCTATGGAGGCACTCTCCTCCTGCTGGCCCCTCTCCGCCATCTCATTCCTCCGTTGCCCAGAGGAGCTAACAAGGTAGTCTGCCACTAATCCGGCACGAGCAGCACTCCTCAGCGCTCCGCTCTGAGAGACACTCCGCTCCGATCCTCGGCCCATCATCCGTATGGTCCTCTCCAAGGTCTGAACCTAGACCTTCATGTCGTGGGCCTCGAGTCGCGCAGCTCGTGCCTCGGACCGGTATCTCTCGAAGTCTGCTATCTGCGTTGCCGTCCGTGCAAGCTCTCCTCTTAATCGGGCCACCTCTGCTCGGAGGACCTCTGCCTCGGCCGCTGCTGTGGCTAGCTCTATCGCCTGTAGTTTGCATTTCGTATAGTTAGTCACATATTAATTTGCACAAACATAAGCATTGGAGTTCAACACTTAGTATCTTACCCGCTCCGCGAGGGTGGCCTCCGCCTCCTCGGCCCGGGCAACCGCTCGAGCAAACTCGGCGTCCCGCTCAGCTCTGTCCCCAGCAGGCTGTGAGGATGATGATGGGGCATCCGGTCCCACTCTTTGGGCTCCCTCAGCCCGCTGCATTTAGAAATCATTGGTCAGTCAATCGCATTTTCATCTAGGTCCAAGGTTATAGAGTCTTACCAGGAGCTCCAGGGCGGCCCGATACTCGTCCCACTGCTGGACGGTGGCGTGAAGAAGCCCCTCGAGCTCGGCTATCCTTCCCTTGGGGTCTAGCTGCATTTATAAAGCATATGAGTCAGTGCATATAGAATAAAATTTTCATATAAGAGCATTCAGAGTTTAGAGTTTAGAAATTGCATACCGGTTGTCGGGTATCTCGGTACACTCGGTCCCCGTACAGTCGAGCGAAGGATTTCAAATATGCCTCGTCGCTCTCGTCCCGCTCCTTCACTGCTCTGCCCCGCTTGTTCCAATCGTGGACGGACTTCACCTTCCGAGCGCACCAATCTATGTCGCCGCTAATTCCTTTCGCTGACTTGCCCGGGCGCTCGTCACTGCGGCGTGGAAAGGTCACCTCGGGCTGGTGTAGTCCCCGAGTCCCCAGGATCAGTTGGTAGTGGAGTGGCTCGATGATATGGATACAGTGCACCCATATGTCTCGTCCCCGGTACGAGAGGGCTGCCTCCACCCATGGCTGACCCTCGTAACTCTCACCTCTGTACGGGGTCCATCTCACATGAAAGCATATTAGTCCATTCATCAAATCATCATTTATAAGCATTTGAAGCATTTAGAAAGCATGTTTGAGTTCGGGCTTACCGCCGTGTGTGGGAAGGCATCCAAATCATCCTGGATCGCCCGGGTCAATCTGATGATCGACCTCGGGTCCCTCGCGACCACCCATCGCCTCACGATCGGGATACGGCCGGCGTGGAGTAGCGTGCCTCTCCCGATGCCCGGGAGGTACATGTAGCTCCAGATCTGCATTTTGAAGCTGAGTTAGTCAATTGCATAATCATAATCATATAGAAGGCATTTAAATTGCATTTACGTATAGAAAAGGCGAGAAGCCGCCCAGCATCGTCTGTCGGTCCGTCGTGCTGACGGGCTCGAACAAGAAGGCCAAGACTGCCGCTCCCCAGGTGTATTTTCCAACTCTGCCCAAATCCTGGATCATCGGTAGCAGCTTGCAGCTAATGACGTCCGCTCGAGTCGTGAACAGGAGCTTCCCGAACAGTAGCATCAGGAAGCGTCTCAGGACTCAATCTCCCTCCCGGTCCCGCCTCTGCCGCCACTCGTGGGCGCACCTGATCTATCACTCTGCCGAGGTGCTCCTCTGGTAGCTCTCCCACGGCTATGGCTGCTCCTCTCAGTCCTAGGCTCTCTTGTAGTACTGATCTCGAGAGCTGGGATGACGTCTGCCCCGGTCTGATCAAATCTAGCCCCAGCAGCTCCTGGGCCATCTCTCGGTAGTCTCTGTACGTCCATCCTGTCACTGCGGCTCCGTGCACCAGCAGTCCGGCAATCCTCGCCATGTCTTCCAACGTCGGGATCATGTGACCCCATGGGAAGATGAATGCCCTGCTGACTGGATCCCACCTCTCGTGCAAAGCGTATAGCAGTGGCGTGTCCATCCGGATCACCTCGATGCTCAGCACCTCGGCGAACCCCATGCCGGCCAATCTCTCTCTCTTGTAATCGGGCAGTGCTTGGTACACCGCCCGGATCTGGAGCCAAGAGATCCTCGTCCGTCTCTTTCCCTGCATTCATTTAGAGCATAAGTTAGTCAATTGCATCATAAAATCATTGCATAAGCATTTATAATGAAAAACAAAACAAAAAATTGAATAATTGAGAACCCAAAAATTAGTTCTAGCCTCTGGTGACTGTAACGGCCCTAGGATGGGGCGTTACTTGTCTCTAACGCATCAATGGTGGCGCGTTAGGCTTGTGACGGTCCCTGGAAGGACCGTCACATTCTCTGCTGGAGGGCGTTTTTCCCTCGCATTCCGTGGCTTTCCCACTTTGTCCAAAAAGCCTACAATGGATCCTAATGGGTTCATAGACCCATTTTCTACCCCCCACTCATACATGCATGCACATAAAAACACAAAAAAATTATTAATTGAAAAATTAGGGCGAGAGCCTACCTCTCGGTCTTGGCCCCTTTTCCTCTTCTTCTCTGGTTCCTTGGGTTCTTCTTCATCTAGGGGTGTTTCCCCTTGGTCTTCTTCGGCCGTGGGAACATCTTCCTCCACCCTTGGCTCTCTCCTCGCCCTAGTTTCTTCCTCCGTGGGCAGGACGGTCTCTCGCTCTATCCGGCGGTGAAGGCGGTGAATCGCCTTCTTCTTCGTCCCTCTCTCCCTCTTCTTCGGTGGCTGGGAACCCTCGTCGCCGGCCATCTTGGGTGGATGACGGAGGTCGCCGGTCATTGCTCTCGGTTGAGGTTTTGAGGGTTTAGGTTGAGTGTTGTATGAATGAATGAAGATTGTGACCGTTCGGTTTGTTTTTTTTTTAACGCTCAGGAAATATGACGGTCTGTCGTCCGACCGTTACAGTCTCTGACGCATACTCATGAGACCGTTACATGGATTTGAACTATTTTATTGAAGAATGTGAACCGCCCAGTCTCTAACGGCCCTTCCCTAGTCCGTTACTTTATGTAATGCCCTCTCCACAGACCGTTACATCTTGCAAGTTTCTTGATGAATGAATTGGTCTATTAAATGCTTGAATGATCACCTTTTCTTCCATGATGCACATTATTGATGCTTCTCATGCGTACAAATGGTTATGCCCTGTTTCATGCTCATATCCATTGTTGGCTAACCTCTTTACTCATGAATGAAGTTATATACAACATCATGCTTTGACATTCGTCAGGCAGGTAAGTCAGGTATTGTATCTCGATTCCTTATCCCTTTAATGCATTACTATATGGTATCTATGATATATTATCTCGAGAACTGGCTGGTCATTCATGTGTTATGGGATTTGATGTTCCCCTTAAACAAAAATGATGATGATCTGAGTTCACATGTTTAATCGTTGGATAGGCCGTTAGGTTAGAAAAATTCGGGGACGATGGTTCTGTCTTGCACGCCGTGGTTGCAGATAGTGTCCTGACCCTGATTTCTCCGGTCTAGAAATACCATTCTTGAGTATCTTGTTATTTTATTCTTTCTTTGCATTTGTTTTAATGATTTCTTTTCATTTAGCCCTGCATGCATCATACGCATATTTGAGCATTCATGATCTTCATCTGTTCAAGGTATCTCAATGATGGTGAATAGCTGTGTTCTTGATCTCGAATGAGGAGAGACATTCCACTCTGAATTCGAAGGTTTTCTTCGATCTATTGCTTGATGTGGTTAGCTGAAGATTCCTGTCTAGAGTCTAGTCAGTTCTCTTTCCTTTCCGTTGCCTCCGGCAGCTAGCCGTGTTTCCTTTCCTTAGTTGTTAGTTTCTCCAGACTTGCATCCTTTGGTTGGCTATTTCCTTGTGATCAGTTCGAAGTTTCCCAGAAGATTCCTATCGCTTGTTGGTAAAGAACGTGTGTCGTTTACCTTAATGCCCACTTTTTGGTCCACTCCGCTTCATTTCCGCTTCATCTCCATGTTCCATTTCGCTTTCGCTTCACCTCCGCTCGTTCCCCTGCAAAGAGGACGTTAAGGAGGGGCATCTGTTGACACCCGTTTTATGACCGATAAGTCGGGTCATCTCCTTGTTCACTCTATGTGATGCTCCAAGTTATTAATTCCTTCGTTGAGTCTCGTTCATTAGTTTGAAGTTTATTTCATGGGTCTTCTCCTTGGTTGAGTATGGTTCCGCGATTTCTCGTTTGATGAAACTTAGCAAGATGTTATCATTTCTATCCTCATTGTTTGTAACGGTATGCACCTGGGGAGTTATGTTCATCTAACGCATGTGCCCATGGCCGTTACATATTGAAGAGTCCTACGACTTAAGGCTTTGTTTCAATCCTTATCCTTTGGCCTATCCATTGATTATAACGGTCTGTCGTGCAGCCGTTACTTTTCTATAAAGCGTCCACCCATGGCCGTTACTTTCATTCAAGAGTCCTATTGTTTTGATCTGCTTCCATTGATCTTATCTCTTTTGAGATAAGGTTGATAGTGACGGTCTCTCCCGGGCGCGTTATTTACCTGTGGCGGTCTGTCGTGTAGCCGTTACATCCAACAGAGAGTCTTGGCAGTTCAGACCTTTTCTCTGCTACTCCGTGGTCGAGATAAGAGTTTGATCTTGTGATTGCTCTTCCAAATCTGATCCTTAGAACCTTCTGTTTGTTTCTATGGACTCTTGGTGATATTATCTTCGAGGATTTGCTAAGAGTTATCCTGTTTTCTTGCTGGATTATCCTCTGTTCGACCGGAGAGTTTGAGGGCCTATAAATAGCACCCTTAACTTCATGGCCCGAGAGAGGAAGATCTAGAGTTTACGTCGAAGTGCTGCCGCATTCTGGAGCCACATCCAACCAAGGAGAATTGTTCCTCATGTCCATCTGCTTCACGGTGAAGGGAGTATTCGTTCTATTGAGTTTCAAAGTTCATCATTGTCACACTTGTGTTCTTCTTCCTTTTCCTCAAAGCATTGTCCCTCTTCCTTATTCCACGTTCTGCATCTGTTTTTTTCTTCATCAAAACATCCTCCTATCTTTTAAAACGCCCAGAGGGGTTAAAAAACCAAAACTTATCCGGTACTTCCCTTTCCTTTTGAATGATCTTAATTCCCTTAAGAATTGATACTACGCTTGTTTAAATGGCTGATCTGGGTTTGTTTTCTTGTGTTTCACATTCATTGGCAGGTTTACAGGTTCATCAAACGAGGCCCAAGTCTTCTGGCCGGCTGGAAGATTTGGAGTTCAAAGAATTCATAAGCTATTTCTGCAGGTTGTCTGACGGTCTTGAGAAGACGCGTCAGGTTCATATAACGGTGCATCGTGCGACCGTCACACTCTTGTGACGCATAGGGTCTGGACCGTTACATTCAATGCTGATATGCTGATTTCACTTGTTTTTCTCTCCCGTGGGCGGGTGCTTCATCCACCTATTTTCAAGGTATTTTCAAGTCCTTGACTTGTGTTTACTTTGGTGGCGATCACGTTATTTCCTTAGTATTGGGAATTGATTTCTCTCTCATATCTCATATTCCGTTGCTTGTTCCACCCACGCGGTGTGTTTTATTTGCTCTTGCTCCACGCTCCGGCGTGTGTTTTTCTTTATTTCCTTGGATTAGTTTGGTTGAGATAGCATTGCCCATGCTAGAGCTTGTTTGGACTGCCTAGGTTCATAGTTCACATGTCCTTGTGTTGATTGAGATCATTGTTTTTTTGCTTATCATCTTTGTCATACATCACAAACCCACAAAAATAAGGAAGCAAATAAATCAACACCGGGTCTTGGCAGTAGGCAGCCCGGACTCTCCCAACCAACCTATGTGAAAATTACTCCAGGGACTCCCTCGGTCTCTGCCTAGAGTCCCCTAATCCCATAGCTATGGTCAGGTCAGTGCGGTAGATGGTCCTACACTCCCTAGGGGTCTCTGCTATCGTCTCTAGCCCTAACAGTCTCCAGGCTAACTCACCATAATCTGAAAGGGTCACTCCACTGACAGCCTCCCCATCTACTCTCAACCCGGTGATTCGGGCGATGTCCTCAAAGCTCGGCACCATATGTCCCCAGGGCATCAGAAACACCCGGCTAGTCCTATCCCACCTCTCTCTAAGAACCTGGATCAAGGGTAGGTCGGGGCGGATGGGCTCAATGCTAAGAAAAGGGCCAAACCCCATTGCCTCTATCCTCGCTCTCTGGAAGTCTGGTAACCCATAATAAGCTGCCCGGACTTGGACCCATGAGATCTGAGTCTGCATCAATCCCTGCTAAGTAAATGGAACATATAAATATATTACAAAGAAAGATTCATTTGCTATTTAAATTTGTTCACTGTCTGATTTGACGACCACTCTGTGGCCGTCATTTGTTGAATTGACGCCCCCGTAGGGGGCGCTATTTCTGAGGGTGTTTTGGTTTTGATAATTTTCTCCACGATAAAAATGAAAAAAATTGACGACCACCCTAATGGCCGATATATGCTGAATTGACGCCCCTGTGGGGGGCGTTGTTTTCTGGGGGTTTCGAACCGACAATATATGAAATAAAAACAACAAGATAAAAAAGAGATATTAAAAGAAAAAAATGACAGAAAAATGGCAGTAAATGATAAATAAATATGGTGGCTTAAAAATGACGACATGATTCAGGGCGTTATTTCATGAATAATCTATGTTTTGAAAATAAAACAAAAATGAATTAACAACCTGCGGTAGGTCGTCATTTGAATTGACGACACCACCAGGGGCGTCAATTCTCTAGTTTTCTGTTTCATTGTTTCCCCTTCACCGAGGGCTATGGAAATTAAATAAAAAATGAAAACAAAAAGAAATGAAAGGCTAGGGTTAGGGCACCAACCTTGCTCCATTTAGGTTCCATTAGGCCTCCTCGCAGTGGCTGGCAAGGATGGGGAGCTGCTGCTGCGGCTGGTCCTTCTTCTTCCTCGTCATCATCTTCCTCGTCATCATCTTCCTCGTCGTCATCTTCTCCTTCGTCCTCATCCTCTTCACCATCTTCTTTGTATCCATCTTCTTGGTTGTCATCTCCCTCTTCTTCTCTTGCTTCTTCAACATTTTCTCCACCGTGCTCCGCCGCCGGAGCGTCTTCGGCTGCCGCGGGTGGAACTTCCTCGCCGACGGGTTGGTCGTCGCCAAGGTCGACGACGTCGGGGGCCATCACTCGCTGACATTTTCCGGGGCCCGCCATGGGATTAGGGTTAGAATGGAGAAAGAAATGGAGGAAGAGGTGAGAAGAATGAAAGCAAGGGTTAGGGTTCGGTGGAGAGAGTAGCAGAGGAAGAGAAATAGAGGAAGAAGGAAATGTAACGAAGGAAGGAGAAAAAAATGGAAAAGGGGGGGGGGCGTTACGTTTGAAAAGAAATGACACCATAAGTAGCGTCGCCATTTGGATGATTGGCAGCTATTTTCAAGGCACTATTTTAGGATTTGACGACAGCACGAGCATCGTCATTTAACATTGCATGGGAAATTGGACTATCGTCAGAGCATTAATGGGAAGATTTGATTGATGTAATCATTACTATTTACGATTGACGACAACACACGGAGGCGTCATTTGGTTAGAGCATGGCTTCTGTTAAGGCATCATTTCATGCAGTTAACGGAATATCTGAAAAAATATATAAAGGAATCAACGCCTATGTTTGGGGCGTCAATTAATCAACGCATGCTTGCTAAGGTGTCAATCATGGTTTTTAAATTATTTTTAGAAAATTGATTGAAGTGATTGACGACTTGGTTGAAGGCGCTGCTTGATGAATTGACGGCGTAATGCCTGTCGCGGCTCAGAACAAAAAGACAGAAACTGATTAGAATTGGAAGAATTGATCATTTTTAATACTTTCTTTGGCTCAATTAAGGAAAAATCCTTTATTTCATTAAAGAAAAGCATCATTACATCAATGAGCCACTTTGGGTCTCAATCCCCTAAGAGCTATTACATAAGCTTTCCATTGCTCTTTGTCTTCTTCAACCCTCTCCATGGGTTGGTGTAGCTTGTTGATCCTCCAAAGAGCTTGGATTGTCTTTATCTCCTCCTCATCTTCATTAGAGCCTAGGTCTCTCCTCTTGATAGGTGGAAGGTGAGATGCTTCTTCAAAGTCATGGCGTGGAAGGCTGATTTGTGGTAGACACCGGTGAGCGTTGTAGAGGATAAGTTCGGTGGCGTCCACTAGCCGAAGTTCCACTCCCGATGAGAGCCTTGTGTGGATGTTTTGTGTTTTGAGGAACCCCGGTGCACATGAGAAGAGGTTCTTAGGCATCACCTTTAGGTGCTCTCTCCATTCCACTCTCTTCTTCACCTTTGGGACCCGGTTCACCACTCTCTCACACGATCCTAGTGAGCCCGTCATGTAGTGGAGAGGACTTTTAGAGAAAATTCTAGAGGCTTGTTGAGCTTCCTCATGTGGGTCAAACTTTAGGTGGAGGTCTACCCAACTAGAAAATAAGAGCATGGATCCATATAGAGGCCTCCCCATAGCCGCCGAGGTAAGCCCACTATAGAGATAGGCTATTGTATATATCTCAGTACTTTTGATGATAACAAAACCAAGGGCATATACTTGTTCACGTGCTTGGAACTAATACCTTAAGTGAATTCTATAAGCTATGATGTCAGATTTCTTCACGGTTTTTCCTTAAGTATTTGGCATTCCAAATACATTTCCAAGAAATCAAATGAACTTTAAATAAGTTTTAATCATTCGTTCAATTCATGTCTCGATCATATGGATACATTTTTCTGGGCTAAACTCTTCATTTTTTAGGTTTTTGACAGTCCGGTCGACCTCCGGTCTGATCCCGGTTGACTTGAAATAACAGAATGGACCTTTCTACAGCTTTTCTCAGTGGCGGTCGACCTCCCCCTCAATCCCGGTCGACCGGAATTCCCAGGGACCGGCCTCCTTCAGGTTTCTCAGTGGCAGTCGACCGCCAGCCCCTGCAGGTCGATCGCCAACCGCGAGCTGCCCAACATTGTTGACTTTTTGTCACTTCGAGGAAAGCCCTCCCTCTTGGTAATGTTTAATCCCTAAGCAACCAAACCCTCTAGATATTGTGGATCTGGTCTGGGGGAGTCCATGGACCATTCAAAGTCTATAAAACACATACAAGAGGGTTAAGAAAACATCAATGCTCAAGTTGGATCAAGGAGGCCACCAAAAGGGAAGAGAAGGGAGCTAGCACTGTAGACATGAACAGTGCTATGAGAAGAGTTCTTCATCCACCCTCAAGTGAAGATCAAGCCATATCTGAAGGAGATCAAGCCCAAGTCAAGTGGAGTTCAAGCTGCATCCTAGAAACTCTTCATCAACTAAGGGGGAGCATCAATCAAGCTTTTTCTTTTGTGTTTTCATTCTCAATCTTTCTAAGCTTCAAGTGTGGTTCTTGTAATCCTATAACAATCTTGTGTGTGTGGATCTTCCTAGATCCGTGTATGTGTCTAGTAATCTGTTGGTTTTGTGTGTGTAGTTGGGTGTCCTTACACCTTCTGGGAGCCTTCATCTCCCAACGTGTATGTGTGTGTGTTCGATCTTGTATCTCTTTACAAGATAGTGTGTGGATCCTCACAGTCGGTGAGGGGTGGATGTAGGTTGCCGTTGTGGCATCCGAATCACCTAAAAATCGCTGTCTCATTGTGGTTTGTTCCTTTTCTCCTATCCCCCTTCTGCGCATGCTTGTGGAATTAGATTAATTGCATCTTTTAGATCTAGATTAAATGATCACTTTCAAATAGATCATTGGTATATCAAAAGTTGGATTCGGACTGACAAGGTTACTCTTGCCGGAAAGATAACAGTTTGCGTGAGTGAATCTATGGATTTGTTAACTCTGCCTAGTACCAAGGGTTATTGTAGTGATTATTTTTGATAGATCTATTTTATCTTGCACTAGTTCCATATTGTTATCACATAATCTTAAAATTGAGGATAGCTTTGATTAATTTTTTAATAACCAATTCACTTGGGTGCCATTTAATCTCGGGACTGATAGGTTTGGTGCAAGGATTCAGAGGGGGGGGTGAATGAATCCCACCCTTAAAAACTTTTCGCTCAATAAAAGACTAGAACATTATCAAATGCAAGATGGATAGTCTGAAGAACAAATTGAATTTTCTTTTAAACCAATGAGCAAATATATATAAGGCTCACCTAAATAAGCAACTAGCAGAAGCAGAAGAATGCAATCAACTCTCAGCATGGATAGAAACAAGAATGCATAAAGCAATCTGTGAAGAGGGTAGAAGATAAGGAACAAACGCACAAGCCCAATCACACAGCACAGAAGATTTTTTAGGTGGTTCGGTCACCAAGACCTACATCCACCCCTCACTCCCAACCGGAGTGAGGATTCCACTAGCAACGCTAGCACAGCAGACTCAGTCTGCAAACACTTGCTGCCAAACAGCTTGACGAGGGGAACAGCCTCCCCTCTTCCTCCAGACCGGAGGGACACCCCAAGTGACTCCCAGCCACTTGGAAACCAGAGACCGAAGTCTCTCTTCCTCCAGACTAGGAGGGAACCCACCAGTGACTCCCCGTCACCAGCAAACCAGAGGTCGAAGACCTCTCTTCCTCCAGACCAGGAGGGACCCCTGGACTTGCAACCCATAAGCCCAGAACCGGAGATCAGATCTCCCTTCCTCCAAACCGGAGGGAACACACAAGTGACTTCCAGCCACTTGCAAACTAGAGGTCGTAGACCTCTCTTCCTCCAGACCAGGAGGGACCCGACCTCAGTCTAGAGGATCGGAAGTACAAAGCTAACCAAATGAAAAAGGAAAAATAAGAAAGGAAAAATACACAGCGATCAGAAAGCTGTAAAGAAAGATAACACAGATGTGGCTCGCATGGAGCTGACTGGACTGGATTTGATCCACGGTCTAGTAGACAGATCTTCAGGTAAGCTTCTCTTCCTCTTCTCTTCTCTCTCACTTTCTTTTTCTCTTAACCCTCACGAGCTCTCTAACTCTCTCTTTCTCTTCTTTTCCTTCTGCTCTTCTTCTCTTTCTTTTCTTCTTCTTTCGCAGGCTCTCTCTGTCTCTTCTCTTCTCTTCTTCTTCTGCTTTCTACTGCAGCTCTTTTCTTCTTCTGCTCTTTCACTCTCTCGATCTCTTTTCCTCTATTCTCTTCGGCTCACTCTCTTCATGTTGCTCGATCAGCCTTTCTTCTTTTTATAACAGCAGCCAGCAGGAGGGCAGCACTGGGCGCGTGTGGCTTCCACATTTCCCGCCCAGAACTTTTGGCCACGTGTCAGTCTCTCAGCCAGCTTCAGCACACGTGTCACAATCCTGTCTGCCCTTCCAGCCTCGGACGTGCCGCCCAGTCACTGGGGAATATTATTCCTCGGACCACCTTCTTCTTTTTGTTTTTCTTCTTCTCCTGCAAAGAGATTAAAACCATTAATACTCAGGGTTCTTCTATATATATATATACCTGAAATAAGTCGGTTGACACTCAAGCTAAAGCTGCACGAGGTGTGTAGGAACAACAAAAAGTGCACTATACTGAGAACGACACAAGGTACATAAGATGACTACAGCACGAGATAAAGAGAGAACGACATGAGGTACCACAGTAACAAAGCTAACACTACAAAGAGAATGACACGAAGTCAGATGAGAACAGCACGAGGTGAGAAGGAAATAACACGGAGTAAAACGGTAGTAAAACACGCGATCAGGGGAAACCTGGACGAAGATAGAAAGAAGCAACACGAAGACACAAATACAAAAACAACACGAAGACATAAAAATAAAAAATGACTCGAATACAAAATTGCTCGAACTTACGAACGACTCGAAGACGAGGACGACACGGACTGAAACCAACTCGAAGATGAAAACAGAACCCTACACGAAGTGTGGTCACAAAGCAAGAAAGGACACGGGTCTAGGAAAAACAACACGAAGAAGAAGACAGGAACGGCTACAACGACACATGATAAAATAGTGAAAGCAGGAAAACGACTCGAGTAACTATAGTAAATGACACGAAAACACAAGAGCAAAAAAAAAAAGGATGACTCGAGATGAGCAACTAAGTACTGAAGAAACGACACGAGGTTCACCGGAAAACGACTCGAAGTTCATCAGAACAAATCGAGCTGCTTCAGTAAACAGCACGAAGACAACCAACAAACATAGTTGGAACAACACGACGTACAAAAGGACAACATGAAGTGTAGTGAACACAAACAACACGAAGTATGAAAGGAACAGTACGGACATACAAGGTACTACCTCATAGCAGTTTTTCCTGTTAATCATGGAAATTTCAAATGCATAACATTACGCAAGATATCTGATTAAAATGACAATATTTAACATAGTGATGCTCATCATCAAAACACTAGGGAAGTCACAACCAAGACAGCTGTGAACAACAAGGCATGTTGTACAGACTTCAATCAATATGCATCAGACGACTGTGTATGAACTTGAAGACCCTTAGTCAATGTATAGACTTCAAGTGGAGACCAATGTGTAGACTTCACGTGAAAGCCCAATGTGCAGACTTGAGGAATTGAAGCCAATTTACAGACTTGTCGACTGGCTCAGCAATGTATAGAATTGGCGAACCACGGTCCAATGTATAGACTTTGGACTTTGCCATGCTTACACTAAGCGATGTACACACTAGCTGCCTGACTAATGTGCATGACAATGTATAGACTCGATGAACTACAACATGAACATATTAGCAGAGAAGCAATGCACAGAACAGAAATCAAGCACAAACCAATTTATCACAGCATGACTCAAGCATACACATGCATTCTTCACAATTCAGACATGGCACACTCATGCAATCTCCCACAGAAAAGATCAGACATATTCAAGACAATGTGGTGACTCATTCATGTTGCTATCATTAAAACACCACATCATCAACAAAGCACAAGAGGCACAACAATCTCCCCCTTTTTGATGATGGCAACATAATGAGTCACACTGACTCATCAAACTATTCTCCCCCTTTGACATAATCAAAAAGAAGGGAAATGGTTTGATAGTCAAATGATGCACACAAAGACAGCACATAACTGTAGAGACTGAGTCATGGTACTTTAAAATGAAGATCTCCCTTATGACAATGAAACAGCTCTCCCCCTATCAACATGCATGATTGACTACTCTCCCCTTAGATGTTAATAAACCACAACTCCCCCTGAAGCACAGGAATGGACTCTGGTTATCCAATAAATCAATCTGAAATCAGCCATTACAAAGAATCTGAATTCGGGTGAAAATACCACAGAATCAGAACTTATTGCAGAACAAGATGGAAGATTCCAACAGTGTGGAGAGAAATACATCTCAGAATCAATCTGAAATCCACCACCATAAGGATTCTGAAGTTCAGAAGGCTGCAAGTGAACAAGGTAATAATGGGAGTGGCACCTCACATTTGTATGGTCAGAAAAATGCAGATGGAATCAGTCAACTGATAAGAGAGGAGTTGACTATACAGTTTTTGTTGATCATGCATGAATCTGATCATGAGGGATTTGAATGCATACATCACTTCAATAAGTCTTAAAAGATGTAGACTCTTCTATCATAAGGAGTTATGAAGTGGCAACTTAACCAATCTGATTTAATTTTGATGTATACCAACTTTGCCAAATTAAACTCAATACTCATATCTGAATCCAAGTTTTAATAAAAGTGAACCAAATAGTCAGAAAACACTCAAAGACAATCATCTTTTATCTTACACATATGATCTCAATTGCACCTTTGAAAAATACACAGGTTAGTACTGAAGTTAAACACTTTTTCAAGAACATGAGTTGACAGATTTTTCAAGATAATTTTATTTGAAGCACATTATATTTTTCCTGAGCAATTTAAGTTGATCAACACCTTTTTACATGAGGCACAACAAGTCTTAGTTGAAGTGACCCAGTTACTCAGTGTGATAACTGGCATTGCCTCTCACTTTGAGAGCAGAGTTAGCAATATGAGTGTCTTTTTACATGAGAAGACACCTTTATCAGAGGCCAGACTCCCCAACTACTCAACACAAATAAGCTATTGCTCTGTCAGGTTTTGTTTCACTAAATTTTTATCAGAGATAACTGTGGCACCTCATGACATGAGTTACTTTATTTCATTGATAAAGAACTCAGTTTCTCAGTGACCGAGTCATTGCTCTGAATTCATAATTTTTCATTTAGTCAACTTTTTCAAGTTAATGTTTAACCACAACACTCACTCTATGTATCTCTACCAAAGTAGCCTAGATTTCAAATTTTCAGATATCAGATGAGAGACATTAAGGATTACATGACACAAGAGGTTAAAGTTTATTAAACCTTATCATTCAAATATTTTCAATTCATTTAATTACAAAAGCTGAGAATATATTAATCTTATATCAGTCTGATTCAGTGATAATTCTTAAACCCATATGATAGGAGTTTCTACCAAAATCTCAGACTGAATTGCATGACATGCAGCTTAAGTTCCTCAGATCAGAACAATAAATTTAGCTGACCAACAATTCAATAATGGAGCCAAAATAGTCACACCAGCTAAGAGGTATATGAAGGAAGAGTACAAGCTGGTGGAAGAGTCAATCAGCAAGAGAGAATAAAGGTTTAAAGTCATTTCAGTCAGACAAAATGAGACACTCCTTCTTCAACAGATTGAGGATTGGCAGCCAAATTTTCAGATTCAAGAAGGTATGAGCTCAAAATAGTCAATTGATGATTTGAAAGAGTGGAGAGTGTGAATTTCAAATAGTGACAACAATATAATAATGCTCCCCCTGTCTATATGCAATGAAAACTTATTCAGATGTATGCATCCAAGCCATTTCTGTTTAGATTTTAAAAAAAATTATTGATATGCAGGACACAGCTCTTCATAAGGACTAGACCCATGGTTCTAGGTGGAGAACCTGGTCACAAGGACCATTCGAATTCAGTTCAACATATGACAAGAGAAAAATATCATATATGCAGAATTAAAACTCAATAGCTGAGTCTGGAATACAGACTGATCAGCTAGGCAAGAGAAGATCATACATCAGACACACACATCAACATGAAATTCTCATTTTTTTTTCATACTCACAATTCCAGATGATGGAATTTAAAGTAAGGTTCAGAACTGACCTGAATTGAGTCCTGGGGTTTTCCTTTTTGAGTGCCTTGGTTAATTAACCCCTCTTTATTCATTCCAAGGCATACCTGCAGCAAAACAATCACTTTGATCTTGCAGGAACCCAAGCAGCCTTGGGTCCTGTTTTATCCCTACCAGGTGTTCTAAGCAATTTCTTAGCAGTATTATCATCATGATCCACCAGGTAACAGTTATCCATGAAATGACCAAATTTTCCACAATCTCTACATGATGTAGCAAACCTTGAATTCTTTTTGTGGACATTATTATCATCATGGAATCTATGTGAGTTTGCATGAAAATTTTTGTTACTTGCATGAGGTTTTGATTTAGCATTGCCTGCCCACAAGCATTCAGAAGCTCGGTGGCCAGGTTTTCCACATTCAAAACATACAAGAATCTTTTCTTTAAAAATAGGTTTATTTCTACCAAGAAAATTTTTATTTGCAGGGAATTTATCAAATTTGGAATTAAAATGTTTTCCCTGAGCATACCAGCAGTCCTTGACTGCATGCCCATACTTGCCACATTCAAAACACCTTAGGTGCTTACCTCTTGAACCATTATATCCCCATGAAGTCCTAAACCAACACTCAACAGCTTTATGACCACGTTTGTTACAATTATAACAAATGATGTGTTGGTTTGAAGCATACATGTTTCTTTTGGGGTGATGATGAACAGAAGACCTAGCATGCATTTTATCATCTTGTTTCATGAAGAAACAGGCATCCATGAAATGACCATGCCTACCACAGTAATGACAAGATGTATCAGACTTCCTAGTAGCATGATTTTTACCAAATGAATTTCTCGAATGCAATGTTTCACTTGCATGCCCATCTTCAATCAATAATCTGCAATCATCCATTACATGGCCTACCTTGCCACAATAATGGCATGAAACACTCTTATCAGATGCATACGGATAATTAATTGAGCTATGAGCAGTATGCATTGAGTCATCAGATGCAGTATAGGTAGCAGATTTAAAGACACAAGTAGGGACATGTTTATCCTTATTTTTCTTACCATTTTTGCTCATTTGTTTACCCTTGTTCACAACTTTTATTTGTTCTTCATTTTTCTGGGCCTTGAATTGGAAAACAGATGATGTAGATGTTTTAGGAGGCCCAGAGCAGCTTGCAATGTCAGAGCTGCGAACAAAAGTAGTGTACAACTTTTTCTTAACAGATTTTTCAATTTGGGATTTGCATCCTTGCTTTCCACTTGATTTAGTGGCGTTATCACACAGAGGAACATTCATTTTCTCTTTTCCCTTGGTAGATTTAGACATGGAACGAACAAGTTTACTTATTTCAGATTGCAGAGAACAAATTTTGAGTTCTGAATTAGTCAAGTCTTCCTCACATGAGATAATTTGTCTCTGCATGACATCATTCAAATTTTTAACAATTTCTAGTTCCTGTTTCAGTTTCAATTCATTCTCAAATTGAATTTCCTTATCAAGCATTAAAAGCTTCTCAGACATAGCAGAGTTCAGTAGCTTCAGCTCTCATTTTCCTTTCTTATTTGTTCATTCTGAACCAGTTCATCAATTAGGATTTGATCTTTTCCTAGTGAATTCAGCTCATTCTCTAGTTCAGAAATTTTATCAGTAAGTTCATTATTTTTGTTTTTCAGCACAGAAATGTGTTCTTTATGCTTGTCAAGTTCAGCTTGATTTTCTTGTTGGAGCCTTTTAGCCTTTTCATTTTCAAGTTTCAGTTGATTCATTCTGAGCCTGTATTTCCAGCTTCTTCCAATTGCTTCTTATAGTTCTGAATATCAATCAGATAAGCATCATGAGATTGTTTCAATTTTGAACAATTTTCACATGATAAATCAGAACAATTTTGATCAATCTTTTTCTTTAGTCTTTTATTTTCAGATTTTACTTTTCTATATTTTTCATACAATTCAGCATATATTTTCTTTAAATCATCAAAAGTCATTTTGTCAGAATCAGATTCAGAATTTACCTGGTCTTCTTCTTCATTGCTTGAAGTGCTTCCTCTTGCCGTTAGACACTTCTGGTTCTCATGCAATGTGATCACTGAATCCCAGATTTCCTTCGCAGTCCTACATGTAAGAATAGAAGAAATGACATTAGCATCTACAGCATTATTCAGAATGTCCCGAACTCTTATATTCTCACTGTTCAGTTGTTTATCCTTCTAGGACCATTTATTCTTCTCTCGAGGCAAAACATGTGGACCATGTTCAACAAGAACCCACAGTTTTGGATCTATAGAGTTTATAAAACCACATAGACTGCGTGACCATTTCTTGAAGTTAGAACCATCAAAAACTGTAGGTGATGCCATTATAAAGCAATCGAATAGACTCAGATCAATGAGCTAGAAAGCGATATCAGAAGAATGCACCACACTAGAACTGTAAAGCATGAAATCAAATCAGCAGGATCCTTTGCAGATCGTTGGATCTGGAAGTCAGAGACCGCTCTGATACCAATTGATAGGTTTGGTGTAAGGATTCAGAGGGGGGGGTGAATGAATCCCACCCTTAAAAACTTTTCGCTCAATAAAAGACTAGAACATTATCAAATGCAAGATGGATAGTCTGAAGAACAAATTGAGTTTTCTTTTAAACCAATGAGCAAATATATATAAGGCTCACCTAAATAAGCAACTAGCAGAAGCAGAAGAATGCAATCAACTCTCAGCACGGATAGAAACAAGAATGCATAAAGCAATCTGTGAAGAGGGTAGAAGATAAGGAACAAACGCACAAGCCCAATCACACAGCACATAAGATTTTTTAGGTGGTTCAGTCACCAAGACCTACATCCACCCCTCACTCCCAACCGGAGTGAGGATTCCACTAGCAACGCTAGCACAGCAGACTCAGTCTGCAAACACTTGCTGCCAAACAGCTTGACTAGGGGAACAGCCTCCCCTCTTCCTCCAGACCGGAGGGACACCCCAAGTGACTCCCAGCCACTTGGAAACCAGAGACCGAAGTCTCTCTTCCTCCAAACCAGGAGGGAACCCACCAGTGACTCCCCGTCACCAGCAAACCAGAGGTCGAAGACCTCTCTTCCTCCAGACCAGGAGGGACCCCTGGACTTGCAACCCACAAGCCCAGAACCGGAGATCAGATCTCCCTTCCTCCAAACCGGAGGGAACACACAAGTGACTTCCAGCCACTTGCAAACTAGAGGTCGCAGACCTCTCTTCCTCCAGTCCAGGAGGGACCCGACCTCAGTCCAGAGGATCGGAAGTACAAAGCTAACCAAATGAAAAAGGAAAAATAAGAAAGGAAAAATACATAGCGATCAGAAAGCTGTAAAGAAAGATAACACAGATGTGACTCACGTGGAGCTGACTGGCCTGGATTTGATCCACGGTCCAGTAGATAGATCTTCAGGTAAGCTTCTCTTCCTCTTCTCTTCTCTCTCACTTTCTTTTTCTCTTAACCCTCACGAGCTCTCTAACTCTCTCTTTCTCTTCTTTTCCTTCTGCTCTTCTTCTCTTTCTTTTCTTCTTCTTTCGCAGGCTCTCTCTGTCTCTTCTCTTCTCTTCTTCTTCTGCTCTCTACTGCAGCTCTTTTCTTCTTCTGTTCTTTCACTCTCTCGATCTCTTTTCCTCTATTCTCTTCGGCTCACTCTCTTTTCTATTTTTTTTGCTCGATCAGCCTTTCTTCTTTTTATAACAGCAGCCATCAGGAGGGCAGCACTGGGCGCGTGTGGCTTCCACATTTCCCGCCCAGAACTTTTGGCCACGTGTCAGTCTCTCAGCCAGCTTCAGCACACGTGTCACAATCCTGTCTGCCCTTCCAGCCTCGGATCACGTGCCACCCAGTCACTGGGGAATATTCTTCCTCGGACCACCTTCTTCTTTTTGTTGTTCTTCTTCTCCTGCAAAGAGATTAAAACAATTAAAACTCAGGGCCACAAAAACTAAAACTGCATGAGGTAAGTGATAGCAATACGAGATGCACTATACTGAGAACGACACGAGATACACAAGATGACTACAGCACGAAATAAAGAGAGAATGACACGAGATACCACAGTAACAAAGCTAACACTACAAAGAGAACGACACGAAGTCAGATGAGAACAGCACGAGGTAAAGAGAGAACGACACGAGGTAAAGAGAGAACGACACGAGGTAAAGAGAGAACGACACGAGGTGAGAAGGAAATAACACGGAGTGAAACGATAGAAGCACACGATCAGAGGAACCTTGGACGAAGATAGAAAGATGCAACACGAAGACACAAAAACAACAACACGAAGACACAAACACAGAAACATCACGAAGACATAAAAAATGACTCGAATACAAAATTGCTCGAACTTACGAATGACTCGAAGATGAGGATGACACGTACTGAAACCAACTCGAAGACGAAAACAGAACCCTACATGAAGTGTGGTCACAAAGCAAGAAAGGACACGGGGTCTAGGAAAAACAACACGAAGACAGAAGATAGGAACGGCTACAACGACACGTGATAAAACAGTGAAAGTAGGAAAACGACTCGAGTAACTACAGTAAATGACACGAAAACACAAGAGCAAAAATAAAAAGGATGACTCGTGATGAGCAACTAAATACTGAAGAAACGACACGAGGTTCACAGAAAGCAGCACGAGGTGCTGCAGTGTTCAGCACGCGATGGAACAAATAATGACACGAAGTTCATCAGAACAAATCGAGCTGCTTCAGTAAACAGCACGAAGACAATCAACAAACATAGTTGGAACAACACGACGTACAAAAGGACAACACGAAGTGTAGTGAACACAAACAACACGAAGTATGAAAGGAACAGTACGGACATACAAGGTACTACCTCATAGCAATTTTTCCTGTTAATCATGGAAATTTCAAATGCATAACATTACGCAAGATATCTGATTAAAATGACAATATTTAACATAGTGATGCTCATCATCAAAACACTAGGGAAGTCACAACCAAGACAGCTGTGAACAACAAGGCATGTTGTACAGACTTCAATCAATATGCATCAGACGACTGTGTATGAACTTGAAGACCCTTAGTCAATGTATAGACTTCAAGTGGAGACCAATGTGTAGACTTCACGTGAAAGCCCAATGTGCAGACTTGAGGAATTGAAGCCAATTTACATACTTGTCGACTGGCTCAGCAATGTATAGACTTGGCGAACCACGGTCCAATGTATAGACTTTGGACTTTGCCATGCTTACACTAAGCGATGTACACACTAGCTGCCTGACTAATGTGCATGACAATGTATAGACTCGATGAACTATAACATGAACATATCAGCAGAGAAGCAATGCACAGAACAGAAATCAAGCACAAACCAATTTATCACAGCATGACTCAAGCATACACATGCATTCTTCACAATTCAGACATGGCACACTCATGCAATCTCTCACAGAAAAGATCAGACATATTCAAGACAATGCGGTGACTCATTCATGTTGCTATCATTAAAACACCACATCATCAACAAAGCACAAGAGGCACAACAATCTCCCCCTTTTTGATGATGGCAACATAATGAGTCACACTGACTCATCAAACTATTCTCCCCCTTTGACATAATCAAAAAGAAGGGAAATGGTTTGATAGTCAAATGCTGCACACAAAGACAGCACATAAATGTAGAGACTGAGTCATGGTACTTTAAAATGAAGATCTCCCTTATGACAATGAAACAGCTCTCCCCCTATCAACATGCATGATTGACTACTCTCCCCTTAGATGTTAATAAACTATAACTCCCCCTGAAGCACAGGAATGGACTCTGGTTATCCAATAAATCAATCTGAAATCAGCCATTACAAAGAATCTGAATTCTGGTGAAAATACCACAGAATCAGAACTTATAGCAGAACAAAATGGAAGATTCCAACAGTGTGGAGAGAAATATATCTCAGGAATCAATCTGAAATCCACCACCATAAGGATTCTGAAGTTCAGAAGACTGCAAGTGAACAAGGTAATAATGGGAGTGGCACCTCACATTTGTATGGTCAGAAAAATGCAGATGGAATCAGCCAACTGGTAAGAGAGGAGTTGACTATACAGTTTTTGTTGATCATGCATGAATCTGATCATGAGGGATTTGAATGCATACATCACTTCAATGAAGACATTAAGAAGAAAATTGTCATTGGACTGAAAGCTCATCACTCCGATGACGAATTTCAAGAAGGTGAATCAAGTGACGGAAGCAATGAAGAGGAAGAATTGGTGATGATAACTCGCCAAGTGAGAAGATTTCTAAGGAAGAAGAGAAACTTTTAGGGAAACTTCAGAAAAGGGCAAAGAAAGCCCACACAAACCAAAGGCGAATCGAGCAAGTCAAGTAGCATCATATGCTACGAATGTAAGAAGCCTGGGCACATGCGAGGTGAATGTCCAGATCTGAAAAAGAAATTCAAGAAGGACAATTTCAAGAAACCCAAAGCCATGGTCGCCACATGGAGCGACGAAGAAGATGAACCATCTGATGAAGAGATCCAAGAACTTGTGGAAAGCTTGTGCCTCATGGCACTTGAAGATGAATCTACGGAGGTAAATTCTGACCCAGATTTTATTTCCAATGAACAATGGGAATCTGAATATAAAAAGTTGTACATGAAATATAAGAAAATCAGATCTAAAAATAAAACTCTCAAAAAGAAACTTGATGACTGTCACAAGAAGATATCTTTGTCAAATTTGAGAAACTGGAATAGGAATGGTTTGAGGCTACAGAAGAAAGAGAAAGTCTATTACAAATAATTTTAGATTATGATAAAGACAAAGAAGAATTATCTTGCAAAATAGTTGAAATGGAGAAAGCATGTGAAAAGATGAAAATTGAAGAACAAAATCTAAAATCCACAAACTCAGAACTTGAAGAGAAAATTATGAGTTTATAAAAAGAAGTGACTGATCTTCAGTCCACATTGTCAAGATTTGTTAAGAGCAAGTAAAATCTTAATAATTTGCTAGGAGTTAAAGTCAATTTTTAAAAGGAAGGTCTTGGATACACTCCCCAGAATAAAAAATCTTTTGAGCATAAGATCACCACATCCCTTGTGCATGAAAAAGATAAAAACCATGCTTCATGTTCCAAGCCTGAACCAAAACATGCTCAACCCAAACCACGACAGTTTCAAGGAAAGTTTGCACCTATTAATTGTTATCATTGTGGAAGATTTGGTCATGCTATTGATAATTGCTGGTTCAGACAAAGCCCACCTAGAAACCATGTTTTTTAGACCAAGAAGAGATATACCAAGAATTGGACTAACTCCTACGGACCCAAACTAGCTTGGGTACCAAAAACAATTGCATGAGAATTTTTCTTCTTACAGATATGTCTTGAAGCCAGGGGGAGCAAATGATACTTGGACAGCGGCTGTTCAAGGCATATGACATGGGACAAGAAAGTGTTCTCTACGCTGCAAGACAAGGATGGAGGCTCAGTTGTCTTTGGAGGTCAAGACAAAGGTACAATCGTTGGGATTGGCAATATTGGTAAGAATTTTGAAATTCTTATTGAAGATGTGCTTTTGGTGAAAGGTCTAAATCACAATCTGCTAAGCATAAGCCAATTATGTGATAAGGGTTTTAAAGTTATTTTTGATGAAACCCACTACATTGTCTTGAACAAGAACTCAAATGAGATCAAATTTCTTGGAAAAATAAATAACAATGTTTATACTGTTGATATTGACAATGTTTCTTATGATGATCTCTACTTGGTTGCGAACAATCATGAAAATGCATGGTTATGGCACCGAAGATTAGGTCATGCTAGTTTTGGAGTAATCTCCAAGTTGTATAGACATGATTTGGTGAATGGACTGCCAAAATTAAAATTTGAAAGTGATAGAATCTGTGAAGCTTGCACAAAAGGCAAGCAAACATGAATTTCCTTCAAAAACAAAAACATTGTTTCATCTGCTAGGCCGTTGGAATTGCTGCATCTTGATCTTTTTGGTCCAACTAGAACCTCTAACCTAGGAGGAAAATCCTATGGCTTTGTGATTGTTGATGACTTTTCCAGATTCACATGGGTGTTATTTTTAGCCAATAAAAGTGATGCCCTGACGGAGTTTCAAGTGTTTTACAGAAAAATCCAAAATAAAAGAGGTTACCTCATCACCACCATCCAGAGTGATCATGGTGGTGAATTTGAAAATCATGAATTCAGCATTTTCTGTGAAGAGCAGGGGGTACACACACAATTTTTCGTCACCAAGGACGCCCCAGCAAAATGGAGTAGTAGAGAGGAAGAACAGAACGTTGATAGACATGGCCCGGACCATGCTCAGTGAGAATTCCCTACCTAAGTATTTTTGGGCTGAGGCGGTGAGTACAGCATGCTACATCATCAACAGGGTAATGGTACGGCCCATTCTGAAGAAAACTCCATATGAGCTCTACAAGGGTAAGAAACCAAACATCTCCTATCTTAAACCCTTTGGATGCCCTTGCTACATTTTGAACAATGGTAAGTCCAACCTGGGTAAGTTTGATGAAAAGAGTGACAAAAGAATTTTTCTAGGTTATGCACTCAATTCTAGAGCTTACCAATTATTCAATAAAAGGACTTTGGTCGTTGAAGAAAGTCCTCATGTTATTTTTAATGAATCCAAATCAAAACTGACAAATCAAATTTCTTCTACTTTGGATGCATATGAAGATCCTAAGAACTCATCAAATGTTCAAGCTAAGGATGAACCATTGAAGGTAATATCAAGCAAAAATGAGAAAGATGAGGATCCTACAATTGAGACACTGCAAGAATCACAAGTGCAGCATCCTGACTTGCCTAGTTCTTCCACATTTCTAAAGGATCATCCAGCTGTGAACATCATAGGTAATTTGGAGGATGGGGTAAAAATAAGGTCCTCTCTAAGGCAGGTAGAAGAGGAGGATTTGATGGCTCTACTTTCACAAGAAGAACCCAAGGATATTCATGAAGCTATTCAAAATGAATCCTGGATTCAGGCTATGCATGAAGAGCTACACCAGTTTGAAAGAAACGAGGTGTGGACTCTCGTATCGCGTCCTAAAAACCATCTCACTATTGGAACCCGTTGGGTTTTCAGAAATAAGCTAAATGATGCGGGCTTGGTTGTTAGGAATAAGGCCCGGCTTGTTGCCAAGGGGTATAGTCAGGAGATGGGTATTGATTTTGATGAGTCTTTTGCACTAGTTGCTAGACTTGAAGCAGTCCGGATCTTATTGTCCTATGCTTATTCTTTGAACTTTAAGATATTTTAGATGGATGTTAAATCTGCATTTCTTAACGGTTATATCAAAGAGGATGTTTTTGTAGAGCAACCTCCAGGTTTTGAAGATTCCAAACATCCACAACATGTGTACAAGCTCTAAAAGGCCTTGTACGGACTAAAGCACGCACCAAGGGCGTGGTATGAACGGCTTACCTCATTTCTGGTTGAAAATGGCTTCAAGAGAGGTAAGGTTGATCAAACACTGTTAAAGAGAAAATCAAGCAAAGATATTTTAGTAGTTCAAGTGTATGTGGATGACATCATTTTTGGAGCTACTAACAATGCCTTATGCAATGAATTTACAGAAATCATGCAAGGAGAATTCGAGATGAGCTTAATGGGGGAGCTAACTTTCTTTCTTGGATTGCAGGTGAAGCAAACCTCCGAAGGCATTTTCATAAGTCAAGGAAAGTACATGATGGAATTGTTAAAGAAATACGGGATGACGGAAGCAAAACCTATATCAACTCCCATGGCTACCACCACAAAGCTGGATAAAGATGAAAATGGTAAAACAGTAGATCCTACACTATTTCGAGGTATGATCGGATCACTACTGTACCTTACAGCATGTTACCCTGACATTCAATTCAGTGTATGTCTTTGTGCCCGTTTTCAGTCATGCGCCAAAGAATCTCATTTATCAGCTGTTAAATGCATCTTTAGATATCTCATTGGCACAATAGACTTTGGCTTGTAGTTTCCTATCGGTAGTTCCTTTGATTTAATTACCTATACCAATGCGGATTATGCTGGGTGCATTGTAGATCATAAAAGTACAAGTAAGTACTGTCAGTTTCTTGGTGGTTGCCTAGTCTCATGGGCCTCTAAGAAACAACATTCAGTAGCTCTCTCAATGGTCGAGGCTGAATATGTAGCCGCCGGAAGTTGTGGAGCCCAAGTACTTTGGATCAAAAATCAACTGGTTGATTTAGATGTTGAAATAAAAAATGTTCCAATACTGTGTGATAATATCAGTGCAATTAATCTGCCAAAAAATCCTATTCAGCACTCTAGGACCAAGCATATAGATATTCGTCATCATTTTCTGAGAGATCATGTAGGAAAAGGGGTCTTTGAATTGAACTTCATTGACACACACAATCAGTTAGCTGACATTTTCACCAAACCCCTAAACCAGGATCAATTTAATAAGATAAGAAGAGAACTTGGGATGTGCAAGGGTGAGAGCGTACATGCATAGGTTTGCATTTAGGGTATAGGGTTGCATTTGTAGAAATTCATGTGCATCAAGGGTAGAATAACATGCATATTGATTTTGTTTTCTTACAATACCTTGTGTGTCTTCATTCACTTATGTATGCTTGAATGTACTTACTTATATTTAGCCCTCCTTGAAAAAATTTTCTACGGCCAAATATCCCTTGGTTAAAAACTTCTGTGGACTCAGTGATGTTGGAACTAAAGGTACTACCTAGGGGCAGCCAGAACATTTTCTCTTATATCCACATCTTCACCTTCAAAAAATTTCCATGTCATGTTGATGGCCCCACTCAGGCAGTCGATTGTTTATCTCCCATATACAAACAAAAAAAGGAAAAGGAAGAAAAAGAAAAGAAAAAGAAGAAACAAAAAAGGGAAAATTTTCATAAAAAAATATATGGGATTTCGGTCCTGGCGGTCGACCGCCAGGGTCGCGCCGGTCGACCGCCGGCGGCAGACTGGCCGGCCTAAAGGCCAACCGACCCTTAATATAAGGGCCTCCCTGTTGACATGTTTTCCTTCTTTCAATGGATTGAAGAAATATCTCTCCTATCCCTTCTATTAAATCAACGAGGAGGCTAAATGATTTAGAAGCAAGAGGGGATAGAAGAGTGTACACCTGTGTGATCGCCACCAAGATGCCGAACGTGATGAACACGCCGTACCTTGGAAAGAGGGGGAGGTACTCGCGTTAGGCTCAGCACTGCAAGGACGTACGGCTCCTAGTGGACCGCCTATGTAGATGAACGGCTGCACGACAGACCGCTTGAAGGCGCTGAAGAGGAGTGCGGGACGAGGAACGACTGGCAGATGAATGGCTCTAATTCAACCGCAGGATGAAGAGGGACAGTTCAAAATTGGCCGCACTTCATCTTGAACGGACTATTGGAGACCGCACAAAACCACCACGCCGTACGTTGCAAGAGTCCGAACCTCTACCCTTTCCGGCCGGCCAGAAAGAGTAGGCCTCGCGCTAGGGTGTTGCTGACCTGCAAAATCACGTATAGAACACAGAGAAAGACCCAGATTAGAACTAGAAAGTGTAATAAATGTTAGAACAGACGGAACTGAACATGACTAAATGAAATGGAGGATACCTGGGGGGTTTTAAACCCATGGGGGCGTCAAAATCATAGGAGGGTGTGTGAATGATGCATGAAAATGAGAAAAAAACGTGGAGGAAACGTGGAGAAAGTGATGCATGCAAACAAGAGAGAACGACAGAACTAAATGTACTAAGGACTCAAAGAACAACTACTCCCTGAATCGGAGGCATGTATGGACGTAGTAGGCCTCCCTCCCTGGTGCTAGGTCGCTCAAAGATTCGACAGGGTTTCATCGTCGACCAAAAATCTCCCCCCTTTCAAAGCTTGGCCTCCATGGTCTATTTATAGAGCACCCGGAGTCTTAGCTCGAAATTAGGGTTTCTAATGAATTTTAGGTCGAGATTATGAAAGAAAAGTTGAAGATAATTGAATTATCTTTCAACCAGAAGAAACGGCACAAAAATTGACTCCATATTCGCGGAGAAACAGTTCGAGGAAGCTGGGGATAAATCCACGAATGGAGAGAGAAAAAATCCCTTAAATTTTCAGGATGCGAGCAGTTAAACGATCCTACAATAGACCACTCATCATGTTGATCGGCTATCTTTAAGCCGTTTATCATTGTCAGTGGAAATTCAAATATAAAAGAAATATCAATCAATTTATCCATTAAACCAACCGAGAATCTCGCCGTTGGACTCTCGCAGATGCACGGCTAATTAAAGACCGTCCAAGAGTAAGAGCGGCCAAGCGTCCACCGTTTTATCCTTGTCGGTGATAAATGGATAATAGGATAATTATCTGAGAACCAACCGAACTTAGGACTCTGAGAGTAGAACGGCTACTATTAGCTCGTCCATCATGTTGAACGGCTAACATGAAACCGCATGCAAGCTTGTCGGTGGAAATTCAAAAAATTACCCAGAATATCCCATAAATATATGAACGGCCCATAGGCGACCGCTTAAATGGTTGGGCGGCCTGGAATGAACCGTACATATCATTGGACTCTTGAAATTCATGAAAATGATTAATTAGCCAAAATCAAGGCCCACTAAGCCCTGAATTGAAGCGGACCTAGCCAGGGAGAGAGACTACCCATAAAATAAGCCCAAAGATGTTGCCGGAAAAATAACCCCACATGTAACGGGTAACTCGAGGCATCAAAAATAATGGTTAGAGGAATAACTCAACTTATCGGTAAAAAATAGGTGTCAACACTCCCTTCCACCATTCTCCTCGCCTATCACCTTCATTCACTCTCTACTACCTTGCCCTAACCCTAGCACTTCCTTTCTCCTCCACCCAAGCCTCCACAACCCATTCTTCCTCCACCCGCACACGATTCGGCCGTCCCGTCATCATTTCGGGACATCCTCCATACGGTCGTTCGTGAGGTTGTTGAGATCTCTCTCAATCTTCCATACTGTGGAAAGGTTGTTCTAAGCCCTAGCAGTGCCCCTGTGCTCCATCCCTGTCTCGGGGTTGAGATCGATCATTCGAGGGTTTCCCGGTGGGTTTCTCTAGTTTGTGATGCCACCCAGACGGAGTTCTCGGCGTTCTGCCCATGGGGAAGCTAGCCGTCAACGACAAGAGGCCCCGGCTCCTCCACCTCAGTGAGCTCCTCCTCTGCCTCGAGCACCTCTACCTCCACGTCCTATTATCGACCCACGCTTGGTCGACTTCAACGAGGTGAATGAGCTCCTCCCAGATTTATGTGCTCTATTTGAGGTTCAGGAGGGTTGGATGGATTTTGTTACCCGGTACAACATGTATTATCCTCGTCTGGTCCAGCAGTTCTACGGGTACCTGGTTGTGAGGAATGAACAGTTGTATACCACGGTTGAAGGTGTGGCGCTTCACATCACCCCAGATCTATTTCAGCGGGCCCTAAGAGTATCCGCCATGGGTGCAGATAGGGCATATGATTTTGGTGAAGTTCCAGCCACATTCTCTCTTATGACTAATTGTGAGTATGTGCACGGTGTGAGCAATTTGATTAAACTAAATGCCAATCACTTTCCTCCACTACAACGGGTTTTGCATCACATGTTCACCTCCTTGATTTATCCCAAAGTGGGCGGCAGGGATGAAGTTACAGAAGTTCAGAGATTCTTGTTTTATCATGTCATGAATGGGATTCAAATTAATATGGGTCGGCTCATGACAAATCTGATTGGAACCTGCCGTACCTACCTCCGGCGCTCTCTCCCATAAGCTTCTCAGTTGACCGGTGTCTTTATATATGCCGGGATTGATGTGGAAAATGAGCAGTTTATTTTGGTCATGAAGCATGATATATACAACAAGCATAAAGTTTTCACAGATTTTGGCTATTACTTTTGTCCCGACAGTCAGCATACACGGGACATTCCAGTTTATGGGGAAGAAGAGGATAGTGAGGAAGAACAAGAACCAACAGAACAGCAAGGTGAAGGGGATATCCCCCCTCCAGTTCCAACCGAGGAGCAGCCTCCTCCACCATCTCCTTATCACCATGATTTTTAGATGCCTCCTCCACCTCAGTTTCACCATGGAGAGTCTTCTACTCAGGGGGCCGGACAGCGCCCTTCGGTGGACTACGAGGCTCTTGACGGGCGGCTCACTTGATTGGAGACTCGTGTGGATACCTTTGGGGATCATCTCTCTACCCTTGGGGACACTATAGGCACTACTTTTGACACCATATCAGGGCGCATGGATACCTTCTCTACTTCCTTGGACACTCTCTCTACTCAAATGGCCACTCTCACCACACATATGGCTTCCCTTCGAGAAAGTGTCGATGCGTCTAACTCATCTGTCAACCTCCTGCACCTTACCCTTCTTGACATGCGGCGCCGGGATGTGGCTCGTGACGAGCTTTTTGCCCATATTCATGACCTTCTTCAGGTTCATGACCATTACCTTAACGACATCCGTCAGCACCTTGGCTATCCACCTCCTCCTCCAGTAGATGAGCCACCTCCAGTAGAAGCTCCATGAGGATTTGTTTTGCTTTAGCCTCTAGCATGTTCTCTTTTGGTCTTGTGTTGCTTGAGTCCCTCCTTCGTCTATCCTATCCCTTTTTGATGTTGACAAAGGGGGAGAAGTAGTAGGGCAGGTTTATATACCTTATGTATGTCGATGAGTGGTTGTGTTGCTTGCTTGTATGTTGATCATGTGAGAGCTGTCAGTAGTGTCAAGTCTTTTGTATTAGAGTCGTGCATTCACTCTCGCACTATCATGTGAGGGCTGGTAGTAGTGTCAAGTCTTTTGTATTAGAGTCGTGCATTCACTCTCGCACTAATGTATTTTGTAATGAAATGATGAATTGAATGTACTGGTGTTTGAATTCAGATGGTTGGCACTTGTGTTTTATTTCATATTCTTGTTGGCAAATAAGTGGTTGGATGGAATATGCTATGTTGAATGGTTTTCAAGCATGTTGAATGACTTTCAAGCATTACGTTCAATTTGGAGTTCCGAAAGTAATAAATGGTTTGAATGCCCTAGAGTTTTGTCATCATCAAAAAGGGGGAGATTGTTGTATATATCTCAGTGCTTTTGATGATAACAAAACCAAGGACATATACTTGTTCATGTGCTTGGAACTAATACCTTAAGTGCATTCCATAAGCTATCATGTCGGATTTCTTCACGGTTTTTGCTTAAGTGTTTAGCATTCCAAATGCATTTCCAAGAAATCAAACGAACTTGAAATAAGTTTTAACCATTCGTTCAATTCATGTCTCGATCATATGGATACATTTTTCTGGGCTAAACTCTTCATTTTTCAGGTTTTTGACAGTCCGGTCGACCTCCGGTCTGATCCCGATTGACCTTAAATTACAGAATGGACCTTTCTACAGCTTATCTCAGTGGCGGTCGACTGCCCCCTCAATCCCGGTCGACCAAAATTTTCAGGGACCGGCCTCCTGCAGGTTTCTCAGTGGCGGTCGACCGCCAGCTCTTGCAGGTCGACCGCCAGCCCCGAGCTGCCCAACATTGTTGACTTTTTGTCACTTCGAGGAAAGCCCTCCCTCTTGGTATTGTTTAATCCCTAAGCAACCAAACCCTCCAGATATTGTGGATCTGGTCTGGGGGAGTCCATGGACCATTCAAAGTCTATAAAACACATACAAGAGGGTTAAGAAAACACCAATGCTAAAGGTGGATCAAGGAGGCCACCAAAAGGGAAGAGAAGGGAGCTAGCACTGTAGACGTGAACAGTACTCCGAGAAGAGTTCTTCATCCATCCTCAAGTGAAGATCAAGCCATGTCTGAAGGAGATCAAGTCCAAGTCAAGTGGAGTTCAAGCTGCATCCTAGAAACTCTTCATCAACTAAGGGGGAGCATCAATCAAGCTTTTTCTTTTGTGTTTCAATTCTCAATCTTTCTAAGCTTCAAGTGTGGTTCTTGTAATCATGTAACAATCTTGTGTGTGTGTGGATCTTCCTAGATCTGTGTGTGTGTCTAGTTAATCTGTTGGTTTCGTGTGTGTAGTTGGGTGTCCTTACACCTTCTGGGAGCCTTCATCTCCCAACGTGTGTGTGTGTGTGTGTGTGTGTGTGTGTGTGTGTGTGTGTGTGTGTTTGATCTTGTATCTCTTTACAAGATAGTATGTGGATCCTCACGGTCGGTGAGGGGTGGACGTAGGTTGCCGTTGTGGCATCCGAACCACCTAAAAATCACTATCTCATTGTGGTTTGTTCCTTTTATCCTATCCCCCATCTGCGCATGCTTGTGGAATTAGATTAATTGCATCTTTTAGATCTAGATTAAATGATCACTTTCAAATAGATCCTCTGTATATCAAAAGTTGGATTCGGACTGACAAGGTTACTCTTGCCGGAAAGATAACAATTTACGTGAGTGAATCTACGGATTTGTTAACTCCGCCTAGTACCAAGGGTTATTGTAATGATTATTTTTGATAGATCTATTTTATCTTGCACTAGTTCCATAGTGTTATCACATAATCTTAAAATTGAGGATAGCTTTGATTAATTTTTTAATAACCAATTCACCCCCCCTCTTGGGTGCGATTCAATCTTGGGACTTCATAGTCTAGCACCGCCGGTCCTATTCTTTCCCCTTCCCAAATGCTAGCAATAGCACTCAAGTGTGCTTCTTCCAGAAAATCTTCCAAAGAAGGGAATAATAGTGCTCCCGCCAAGCATATTACAAAAGCCTTCATTACCTTCTCTAATTCATCTTTTTTGGCTTGATCCATCCTTTTGTAGACCCATGCCGCAAGCTTCATGAGGTTGATTCCTTTGGTGGCCTTGATTTGGTTCACCATGTTGGAGCTTGGGATCAAGCTTGATAGCATTTCATGAGCACCTATGCTTTTTGTCATGTTGGCCATCTTCTCTTCATCTCCTTGCTTCATCCTCTTCAAGCCTAGGAGCATCTCCGTCTCTTCCAATAAGATGGTGGCTTCAAAGGTAGAGAATAAAAAGGTGTTTGTGGAAGGGTGCCATATCTCTATGGGGGCTCCTATGGCAGCCCAATCTAGGTGTACATTATCATAGTGCTTTGCATGGGTCACTAATCCTAGGAGGTGCCATCTAGAGAGATAAACCCTCATGTCTAAAGAAAGTTTGGAAAGAAGAAGGTGTAGCCACTTGTTCTTGGTGTATCTTCTTGCACCCGGTATATTTGGATAATCCTGAAAGAAATAAAAGAAAGAGAAGAAAAAGAAAAAGGAAGAGTGATCATAACTTTGGGAAGAGAGGAAGGAGTAAAATAGAAGTGGAATTTAAAATTCAATATTTACTTGGTTCATGGTAATTCTTCCATTTATGTGGCCTTCAATTTCTGATATTATAGGAAATCCAATCTTGGATTTCTTCAAGGGTCGTTGCATCATCATTCTACCCATCTTCTTCTTCGGTTGGAAAGGAAAACCTCTGTTGCTATTCTCTGTTTTCGGCCGGCTAACAGATAGCTTGTGGTTTGATGTGTTTTAGCAGAGAAAGGCCACGCCCTTTTATAATGTTTGACGCCTTGGTAGGCGGTTGCGGACGAACAGAGTAAGTTTAAGTTTAAGTTTAATTATAGGCTAAGGAGTTTTGTTTCCGAGCAGGGAACGAATCGCCAGAACTTACAGTCAACTGACGACGGAGCTGTTGGCGTCATTTTATTGAATAGTGACCCATTTCGTGTCGTCATTTATTTAACGCCCCCTCATATAGGTGTCATTTGTAGTCCGATTCCAAATTAAACATTGACAGGAATTAGCGACTTTGTGGCTGTCGTCATTTATCTTTTAGCGCCCTTATGCGAAGTCGTCATTTCTTGAGCTATGTATTTTGAACTATTTTATGGCTGTGAGGATATTTGATGAACTCATGCATTTATATCTTGATGGATTGATCATATCATGAATTTTGTCGAGCTAATGATCTTTGAGCGCAAAGAAGAACAGGTTATGCGGGTCTCGAAGCGCTCGAGTCTGGTAACATCATTCATTCCTTGTATTCTCTTCATGTATGCATTGTTACTATATGATACCTACTCTATTATAGCATATCAAGGACCTTGTGGTTCTGATAAACCTAGAATTTGAGTTCCCCTTCATCAAAAACAGTGATAGTTCCAGGAGAGTCTTGATCACACGGATAGGCCGTTGGGTCATTTGAGGTTTGGGATGACAATTCCACTTTCTGAGTTGATGCATGGATAAACGGGCTTCGGCTTAGTATCAGCTTAGAGATCTGGATTCCTGACCAAGTCTGGATGGTTTAACAATATTATCCTTGATTATTTATTATTTTTAGTTTATTTCAATTTTTCTTTTAGCCCAGCATGCATCATGTAGAACTTTGAGCTTAAATGATGAAAATCCTCGTGTTAAGCCAGTAATGAGGGCCGCTTGCTCTTGATTTGAGTTGACATGAGATATTCCATTCAAAATTGAGTATTATGTTCTCCTTGAAGCCGCTCAGGCTAGTTCCTTGAAAGCATTCGTTCATTGGTTTCCTATCTCACTTCACTTTATCTTTTCTGCAAACTCACCTTGGTTGTAGCACGTCCACATTGGCGGGTAACCGCTCTCCAATGGTGTCTTTTCTTCCGTGCCCGCGTGCACATTTTCCTCATTAGTTTAGTTCTTACGTCCAGTCAATCATTGCTTTCTCGTAATCATCCAGGGTTGTTTCATTCAGAATCATGGAAAGATTTCCAACGCTTAATGTCGGAGGCGTGTCACATCACACCTTGGCATCTACTTTTCAGTCCGTTCTCACTTCATCTCGGCTAGTTACATTTTCGCCTCATTCCGTCTCACACCCCTACAAAGCAGACGCCAAGGCGGGGCAGCTGTAGACACGCTAAAATTGACACTATATTGAGTAAATCTTATATCACCACGTGATACCTCAAAGTGGACTTCAATATTGACTTAATATGAAGTTTTTCTAATTTTTCTATCATATTTATGATTCACGACCGTAAGCGGGGCATCATTTAATTGACGACGATGTGGGTGGCATTATTTCAATATTCAACGGCTGTTCACGCAGGCGTTATTTCCTGGCTTTTACGAATCCTAATCAAAATAAAATTCAAAGAATTGACGTCAGCTTCTAAGGTGTTGATTAATTAACGACATTTCATGAAGGTGTCATTTATCTTTTTTAAATATGGAAAGTCGTTTATTTCTATAAATTAACCCAGGAATTAGCGATTGTGTGGAGGTCGTCATTTCAATTAGCGACCCCCATGATGGCGTCATTTGAGCTTCCGTCTCCGTTTCGCCTGCTACCTTCCCAGAAAGAGTCCTTCTTCATTTTAACACCATGATCGATTGGGGAAGGGAAATCCTTGCTGGAGGATTGCTATCCTTGTTTTAATCCTATTAGAATAAGGGTTTTTGGCCTTATAAATACCCACGGATTCCTTCACGTGCGAGAGGTTACACGTACACACAGAGAGACCCCTGCGATTTAGAGAAGAGTCTTTTTCCAGTTGTTAACAATTTTTCTGCAGGTCTTTCTTCCTCTGGCGTTTCCTCCTTCGGTGGTGGAGATCTCCTTCCTTTCCCTCCGGTGGTTCTCTATTTGCTGCAGTCGAAGCGCTACCTCCCTCTCCTTTACTACTGCTAGCCACAGTAGAAGGGCGCACCTCCTCCTTTTAGTTGTTGATTATTATTAATCTCATCTCACGCATCCCTCTCTCTAGCTATTTTTCCTAGAGATATTTTCAGTATATTATACTACATACTTGCATCATAGCATACATATCCGCCACCTTTTACTCCTCTTAGGGGTTTAAACAAACACACAAGGTGTGTTCATGCCCATGTTGCATAGTTCTATTTTATTAGACCATTGATACTACACTTTGGCTAATCCATATTGTGTGTTTGTTGTTTTTGCTTGTCTTGCAAGGGTAATGAAAATAAGAACCCCCTTCATCGGCCGGCCGGTAGAAGAAGGAAGAACTCACACTCACACCCGCTTTTCACAAGGTACATGCGATCATCCCTTAATTTTTGAGGTAACCCCTCTGGCGATCACCCTCTTTAGAGCATCACATGCTCTCTTTTATTATTTCTCATATATCATGCTTAGCATATTCATCGTTTTCCTTAACATCCCCTTCTTAAAGAAATTTTAAATTTCCTTTCTTTTTAAATGTCTTTGTGACATGTTCATACATAGGAGGGGAACTTCTAGGAGAACATATCATAATTTGATAGACCTCCTAGAACCCGAAGGAGTTCAAGTTAGTGAATAAAGGAGACCGTAAATAGGGAATTATTCCATCCCCATGACAAACCCAGTGATATAAGACCTCAATGAAATATGTGATAATATAATATTGTCCCGGTGTATGAGGACCAATAAAGATTCAGCATAGGGAAGGGAATCAGCAAGCTGCCATTGAGCATTTAAACAAATGGTTCATCATCCATGCACGGTAGACATATAAACTATGGTGGAAAAATGGATATGACACTGGGGTACAGGGGATTTCAGAGAATGTTGGGTTAGACTAGGATCTCGACAATCCATAGGCTTAGGAGATGAGGTCCACAGTCATCCCCACAGAGGATAACATATGCTGCAAGCGAAGAACTTGCATATCAATAAATGGAAACAACATACATATGTCAGATGCACAAACTCGGCTCAGCTCGAGGAAAATAACCATAGCCCATCCGACACACTGGGGAGGGGACTCATACACTTATTGTAACCCATGGGGCTATTGGCACAGTGAAGCAACCGGGAATGGAACCCAGCACCCATCCACCACCACTGGGCCGGATGGGTCTGTACCAACTCACAGCCCTGCCTGCTCCTTCAATGGATGAAGCAGAGAAAATAAAAACTGTGGGATCAAAGCAAAGACGGGGAAGCACAGAATCACGATGGAATTTAAACATAAAAGGGCAAAGAATAACATTTGTGCCCAGAATTAGACTAGAAGCATGCTATTCATTCATTCTTAACAAAAAGATACATCGCCATAGGCTCCTTACATCTAGGGAGCAAAGCCAAAACAAAAGAGACAAATATACAATAAGGAGAAGAAGAAAGAAGACGATGGGGGGAGGGAGGGGCATTGACCCTGTTCCCTCCCCGGAACACACCTTCACCACCCTCTCTTCCTAACAGAAGGGAGCACAAGCATGGGATCGTTCACTCAGGTGTCTAGAAGTCGAGGTTGAGGAGAGGGGTCTAGAGGAGGTCGAAGGAGGAATGGTCCGCCCGACCTTCATTCGACGCTGGGTTGGCTTTATAGCTGCTGGAGGGGCTTCTTCACACGGGGGTGCTTTGCCTAGCTCGTGCCTTGCTCAAGCTTCGTGCGTGTGGCTGCCGGACGGGCGTTGAGGCCTCTGCTCGGTGGATGGCGCAGAGGGCCAGGGAGTGGAGCTCGCGGGGTTGGAGGTGGCGTGCATCGGACTAGGGCGCCAGGGGTCCTCGTCGGAGCCAGCTCGCAGGAGGAGTGCCGCGTGTGCTCGTCGGACCACAGCGCCCAGAGCTCCGCCGGAGGTGAGGCACCTGTGCATTCGAGGAGAGAGAGTGAGAGAGGGCGAGGTTTTCCCCCTTCCCTATTGGCCACGTGAGGAGAGCTCGACAGGTCTTTTTGTTTATAGTTTGTTGTTTTATTTTGTGTTGTTTTATTTTTTATATATCTATATATATACATTTATATACATATATATATCTCTTTGATTATTATATTTTGTTTGTAACTCTGTTACTATCATTATTATTTTTTTATCACAATTGATTATATATATATATTCTGATTGATTTTTTTTATGTGCCAACAGATGCCCCCCACCTATAGGTGGCGTGAATGAGGGACGAGTGAGCGGGACCTGCAGGTGCAGCCCGTTTGGAAAGTGTTATGTGAGTCTTTTTGTTCATGCAAACATGCAGGCATTCATCAACAACAGACATCATATATATATATATATATATATATATATAGCTCCCTTATATCGGGGATGGGCTAGGGATAGCGTCCGTGATTCATAGACAAGGTACGGCTCACGAAGCACAACTAAGGGAGGTGTGCATTCGAAGAAGGGACACCGCATAGAGTACATACATAGCGTAAATCAAAATATACACCCGAGACCATTCATCCATGGTGTACTAGTGTGGGCATGTAATCAACGAACCTTATGCATAGGGACACGTAGGCATTCCAAGTGACACTAGAGGATTGCTCCAACGTCTTCACATACATTTGGGGCTTTTGGTAGCTTCGCCCCACCCCCTTGTTTATCTTTAATTCGGGATTTCACCGTTCGGCGTGAGTTTCCTCATTTGTTTCAGTGGGGATTCCCAGGTACTAAGATTCATCCCTTTATTTGCAGTGCCATTATGGACTTCACCGTTCGACGCGAGTCTCCTCATGTGTCTCAATGGAGATTCTCGGCTATTAAGATTCATCCTTTTATTGTGATTCTATTATGGATGTCACCGTTCGGCGCGAGTCTCCTCATATATCTCAATGGAGATTCCCGGCTACTAGGATTCATCTTTTATTGTAATTTCATCGTGGGGTCTGCTTCGCCATTTTACGCGAGTCTCCTCATTTGTTTCAGTGGAGGTTCCCGACTTCCTGGATTCGCATTCAACTTATCACTTATTTTTCTTTTTCTTTTCTTTTTTCTTTTTTTTCTTATTTTTTTTTCTTCTTTTTTTTTGAAAGGGGGGTAGGCAACCTTTCCCTCACGATTGCCCCTCGTGTAGGTGTAGAGTTTTGAGCCTCCATGAAGTATCAGGAAGCATTTCTCGCGTCCTTATGGATGGGATTGGTGAACATGCTGTGCGTGAAGAGCAAGAGTTTTAGTCTCGGGTACTTCTCGCGAGTTACGCTAGCAATATAGCTATCACTCTTCCCTCAAACGGATGCACTTGCCAAAGATTGACTTTCCATGCCTTAATATATACCGTGATGCACATATATATAGAATCGGGACATCATTATTTAGCAAGGGAGTATGGTCCTGCGAAAGTTCAAAAGCAGTGTATTAAATTATAGTATGGGCAAGCATACACACAAGATGAACAAGCATTGGCAATCATGCGAAAGAAGGTCCTTCTTCTTTTTTTTGTTGTTTGTTGTTTTTTTTATTTTTTTGTTGTTTTTTTTTATTTTTTTTTTATTTTTTTGTTTACTTCTTTTTTGTTTTTTGTTTGTTTTGTTTGTTTTTTGTTGTTTTTTTATTATATTTTCTTTGCTTTGCTTTGTTGTTTTGTTTTTGTTTTTTTATATCATTATTATTTTATTGAAGACTTGATGGGAATATTTGTTGATTGGTTGTTTGTCATTATGAAATTAATGATGAGAGCATTGGCCAGGGGGAAATATCTGTTAGCTAGGATGCCGACGGCTCAGGTGTTTGCTGGCTTGAGCACTGGTGGCTGAGCATTTGTCGGCATGTGCGCCAACAGCTGAACATCTGCTGGTCTGAGCCCAGATCAGCTGAACATCTATCGGCTTGGTCCCCGATTGGTTGGACATCTGACATTTGTCGGCTTAGGCCCCGATTGGTTGGACATCTGACATTTGTCGGCTTAGGCCCCGATTGGCTGAACATCTGGCTTATGTCGGCTTTAAGCCTCGATTGGCTGAACATCTGACATCTGTCGGTTTTAAGCCCCGATTGGCTGCATATCTGACATCTGTCGATTTTAAGCCCCGATTGGCTAAACATCTAGCATCTGTCGGCTTTAAGCCCCGATTGGCTAGATATCTGACATCTGTCGGCTTTAAGCCCCGATTGGCTAAACATCTGGCATCTGTCGGCTTTAAGCACCGATTGGCTGAACATCTGACATCTGTCGGTTTTAAGCCCCGATTGGCTGCATATCTGACATCTGTCGATTTTAAGCTCTGATTGGATGAACATCTGACATATGTCGGCTTAGGTCCCGATTGGCTGAACATCTAACATCTGTCGATTTTAAGCCCCGATTGGCTTAACATCTGACATCTGTCGGTTTTAAGTCACGATTGGCTAAATATCTAACATCTGTCAGCTTTAAGCCCCGATTGGCTGAACATCTGACATCTATCGACTTTAAGCCCCGATTGGCTAAACATCTGACATCTGTCGGCTTTAAGCCCTGATTGGCTGAACATCTGTCATCTGTTAGCTTTAAGCCCCGGTGGGCTGAACATCTGACATTTGTCAGTTTTAAGCCCCGATTGGCTGAACATCTGACATCTGTCAGCTTTAAGCCCTGATCGGCTGAACATCTGACATCTGTCGGCTTTAAGCCCCGATTGGCTGAACATCTGGCATCTGTCAGTTTTAAGCCCCGATTGGCTGAACATCTAACATCTGTCGGTTTTAAGCCTCGATCGGCTGAACATTTGACATCTGTCGGTTTTAAGCCCCGATTGGCTGAGCATCTGACATCTGTCAGTTTTAAGCCCCGATTGGCTAAACATCTGACATCTGTCAGCTTTAAGCCCCGATTGGCTGAACATCTGACATCTGTCAGTTTTAAGCCCCGATTGGATGATCATCTAGCATCTGTCGGCTTTAAGCCCCGACTGGCTGAACATCTGACATCTATCAACTTTAAGCCTCGATTGGCTGAACATCTGACATTTGTCGGCTTTAAGCCCCGATTGGCTAAACATCTGACATCTGTCAGCTTTAAGCCCCGATTGGGTGAACATCTGACGTCTATCGGTTTTAAGCCCCGATTGGCTAATCATCTAGCATCTGTCGGCTTTAAGCCCCGACTGGCTGAACATCTGACATCTGTCGGCTTTAAGTCCCGATTGGCTGAACATCTGACATCTGTCGGCTTTAAGCCTGATTGGCTGAACATATGTCGGCTTTAAACCCCGATTGGTTGACCATCTCACATCTGTTGGCTTTAAGCCCCGATTGGCTGGACATCTAACATCTGTCGGCTTTAAGCCCCGATTGGCTGAACATCGATCATCTGTCGGCTTTAAGCCCCAATTGGCTGGACATCTGTCATCTGTCAGTTTTAAGCCTCGATTGGTTGAACATCTGACATTTGTCGGCTTTAAGCCCCGATTGGCTGAACATCTGACATCTGTCGGTTTTAAGCCCCGATTGGCTGAATATCTGACATCTGTCGGCTTTAAGCCCCGATTGGCTGAACATCTGACATCTGTCGGCTTTAAGCCCCGATTGGCTGAACATCTGACATCTGTTGGTTTTAAGCCCCGATTGGCTGACCATCTAACATCTATCAATTTTATGCCCCGATTTGCTGAACATATGTCATCTGTCGATTTTAAGCCCCGATTGGCTGAACATCTTTGCATATCATTAATTCGGTTGACTTTCTTTAGAAATCTTTGAACATCCGTCGGCTTAAATGCCGATGGGAAAACATCCATCGTTCTGGACTCCAATGGTTAGAATTCTGACTTCTCTTGGCTGGCATGCCGGTGATTCATATCTGTGAGTGTTTATCAGCTTGAACGTCGATGGTTAGACATCTCTGGAATTTTGGAGGATTGCCAGGCATCTATCGGCAAGGGTGCCGATGGCTGAATGCTTGACATATGTCGGCTAAGATGTCACTGGTTGAATATTTGACATCTGTCGGCTACGACACCGATGGTTGAGTATTTGCCCCTTCTGAATATCTGTTGAATCACTCATCAGCACAGACGCCGTCGTCTGAGTGCTTGACATTTGTTGGCTCAAATGCCAATAGTTAAACATTTACTGGCTTGATTGCCAATGGTTACTGCTTGACCTCCTTTGTCTTTAGGGGTTGCTAGAACGTTTGTCGACGCAGGCGCCGATAATTGATATCTTGGGACTTTGTCGAACTTCTTTGAACATCTTATGAGCCATTGTTGAACATCTACCGGCTTGGGCACCGATGCATCCATCATCCTCATCTTGGATCATTGTTAACCATCTATCGGATTGAATACTGATGTGTTCATCTTGTATATATTCTTCGGCTATGGTGAAGCATCGGTCGGCCTTGATACCGATGTATTCATCATTCTCTCCTTCGAGTGCCATTGTTCATCCATCGGCTTAAATGCCGATACATTGATCTTGTATATTCTTTGGATACCATCTAGCATCTATCGACTCGAACATCAGTGATCAGGTGTGCTTCTCTCATTCTTCATTCATTCATCATTCATCACTCATTGCTATCTGGGACTCCATCATTTGGATAGCCCTCAACATCAGTAGCAGACATGCAGTATAGGCATCTTCGACGGAACGACCCCTGAAAGGCCTACATTCCAACTTCGTTCATTACTGCTGTAAGTGATCATCGCTCCTATAAAGGGGGAGCATGTTCGGGGGTAGCCAGGTACGCCACTATTGACATTTCATACATCTACCCCCAGAATGGGGGGAACCATGTGTATCTTCCATCATCCTTTTGATGCACATTTGGCCCCAGAACGGGGTACCATCTATATTTTTTCATCATTTGACATACATCTATCTCCGGAATGGGGTACCATCTGTATCTTCCATCATTTCATTATATTTATTTATTTTTCTTTCTTTTTTAATATGCATCCCCCAAAATGGGGTACGGTCATTTGTTTTTTTTGACATGCATTCACCTTCTCAAAACAGGGTATCATCTATAATTTTCACCATCATTCATTTTTTTATATACATCTGCCCCCAGAATGTGGTACCATTTGTATCTTCCATTATTTCATTTTTTTTCTTCTTTTTTTTCGGTATACATCTGCCCTCGGAACGGAGCACCCTCCATATTTTTCAGTGTTCTTGATATACATTTGCTCACAGAATGGGTGACATCTATATCTTCCAGCATTTTTTTATATACATTTGCCCAGAGAATGGGTATCGTCTATGTCTTCCAACATTTTCATTCATCATTTTTTTGATACGCATCTCCCCTTCGAAATGGGGTACCATCTATATCTTTCATCATCCTTTTTGATATGCATCACCCTTCAAAATGGGGTACCATCTATATCCTTCATCATCATTTTTTAACACTTTTTTATTCATTTCAAAAAATTTTTGTACACATGTGCCCTCAAGATGGGGTATCATCCGTATCTTTCATCATCATTTTTTTTCTTCCCCTTTTTTTTTGGTATACATCTGCCCCAGAATGGGGTATCATATGTATCTTCCACCATCATTTTTCTCTTCTTCTGCTCTTTTTTTTTTGGTATACATCTGCCCCTAGAGCGGGGTATCATCTGCATCCCCCAGCATTCTATTGATGTGGGTCTACCCCTTAATGAGATATCATTTACATCTTTCAAGGAACTTGCAACACCCTCTAGAGCAAATTGCCCTTTGGCTGACGTGGTGCGGCCGTATTAGCCGTCTTTTTAAAACCAGACATCTGATGTGGTTGCGGTGGATTCACCCTATATTCCCATATCTGCAGTTCACCCTTCTGGATCAAGCTTTCAACGACATCTTTGAAGACATAACAATCTTCAATAAGGTGCCTGAGCATCTAATGATAGGGGCAAAAGCGGGGCTCATCTTTTCTTGCAGCATCACCGGGCTTCTTCGGGTCCGGGAGTGTGATCTTGTTGTAGTGGGTGACCCATTCGAACAGGACCCGAGTCTTCTCCTTAGGAAAGGAATAAGGCTTATTCATCTTACTCCTTAGCGAATGGCCTAGCTCGCCAGGCTTTGCTAACGAAGAGCTGGCTGCCTCCTTCGCCTTCTTCCTTTGCTTCTCGAAGGCTTGAAAATCAGTGATGTGAATTTATTTCGGCGCTGGTTGTTCACTGATAGACTTATTATTCTGATTTGGGGTGGCAGCGACCGGACAATATTTTGCCAAAAAGGCCTCAATATCAGCCACAATGTCATTTAAAAGATCGAAGGATTTGACCTCGATGCCAATCATCCTTGTTAATATCTCTATCTTCATGTTACACTTGCATATCCGGATAGCCTGTTCATGGTTTGGCGGGTGCCGACATCTGGCGCAGAGGTCCCTCCATTGATGGATATAGTTCAGAGCGGATTCATCAGCCCTTTGTTTAGTCTCATATAATTCTGCCTTATTAATTTCTTCCTCGACATGCATTGTTTCCATCATATGTTCCATCTTGGGCCTTCTCGTCGCCACCAAAGCAGGTGGATTTAGGCGCAGACTAGGTATATGCAAACCCATTTCATTCAGCTTGCACTGCAGCGCTTCAACTTCTTGTAATTTTTGATATAATTCTGCCATCATAACAAAGCTAGGGGCGTTGCCCCCTGCCCCAATCTCAGATGGGACTAGTGGTGTTCTATTATGGATGTCGGACGCGTCCAGGCCTTTGGAAATTGACATCTTTGCCCTCATGCCCCCACATGGAGGAGGAGCGGGGTAGCATGCTTCTTCATCTGGCAACGGGAGGTGCCCATACTTCTCCCTAGTCTTATCATCATAACGGGAGACTGAAGTTTTAGCTTGATCCGACCTCATCAGTGCGAATCATATCTCTTTGTCGTCTTCTTCAGAGGTCTGGCCGTTGCTGGACACGGCCGACAGCATATTGCAAGAGAGGACTGTGTCCCTCCTTGTATGCTTTGGCTTCTGCTTTTCCTTTCGCTTGGTGGTTGGCGTCTACCCCCATAGTGGGTCATCTGGTGCATTTGGCACTTTTGATTCCTTTTTTATCCCTTGTATCAGGTCCGAGGATCTGAAATGCTCCCGTGGGACAAGTCCATCGGTGTCTACTGTACCAGCTTTCGACACCTCTTTAGGCAGTTGCCGGTATAGAGATATCATATTGACTGTCCTTTGTAGCTTAGGCAGCTCATGTGGGCGTGGAGGGTCCACCCTGTATTCATCCATCTAGAGTTCCCCCTTTTTAATCATCCCTTCAATAACATCTTTAAATACAAAACAATCTTCAATGGGATGGCCCAACGCCTGATGGTATGGGCAGAAGCGGGGGTCGACTTTCTTCTTGACATCATCGGGTCTCTTTGGCTACGGAAGGGTGATCTTGTTATATTGGGTGGCCCACTCGAACAGGCTCTGAGTGTTCTTCTTGAGAAATGAATACGGCTTATTCATTCTATCTTGCAAGGAGGGGCCATTGTTCTGATCATCCGGCCTGGCGGGAGGAGGGTGGGCAACCCCTTTCCCTTTATCCTTTGGTTGCTCGAATGCCTTGAAGTCTACTGTATCAACCTCTGTAGGCGCGGGCCGCTTATCAGCCGATCTAGCCTTATGGCTTACAGCAACAGGAGCCAAAGGGCCACTGGAGAGGAAGGCCTTGACCTCCGCCACGACATTGTTTAGTTGGTCAAATGACCTCATCTCCATTCCAATCATTCTTTCGAGAATCTCCCGTCGAAGATTCTACTTACAAATTTAGACAGCGTCCTCTTGATGTGGGGGCCGCTTGCATCTCATGGTGAGGTCCCTTCATCTTTTAATGTAGTCCAAGGCCATTTCATCATGTCTCTGCCTTGTTGAGTATAGTTTGGCCACACTGACCTCCCTTTCGGTGACATGAAACCTCTCCCTGAACTTCCGTTGCATATCTGACCAGTCGACAGTTGAACCGGTCGGTAGGCTGGAGTACCATTCAAATGCGAGTCCTGTCAATGAAGACCTAAAAATTTTCAACAGATATGACTCGTCTGTGGCCAAATCACCTATGACGGTCAGATAATAGGCGATGTGTTCTTTGGGGGAGCATTGCCCGTTGAACTTGTCAAACATTGGCCCATTGCTGATCCCTGGCGGGAGCCATTTGGTAGCATGATGTGGTGGGTATGGAACCCGATAAGCATCAAACGTTGTGTATTCTCCATCGCCCTGCTCAGCTAGCTTCATCTCGATCATCCTTTTGACCATAAGCTTTTATATGGCAGTCGGATCGACTGGCTCAGAGCAAGAGCGTGCCGGCTGGAGGTGAGAGGTGACCAGAGTGGTCGCCTGAGGCGCCAGGCATGGCAGAGGTGTTTGATGTATCTGTGGCAGCACCGGCGGTAGCAACGGCTGAGGTGGACGCTACTGGGTATCTGCCCGGCTATGCTCCACATGTTGGAAGAAGTTATATGATGAAGGGATACCACTGGGGTTAGCGCCTCCCCATGATGACTTCCCCTGAACCTCTGATAGCTTTGACGCCGAGGTTTGTTCTGTCTTTTCATGTAGCTATTTCTTCAAGAGATCTATCTCTTGTTGATATTTTTGTAGTAGCATTAATACTGACGGATCCACGGCCACCGTGTCCGGAGCATCCTCAACTGTTTTGCCCGAGGCACCTTCAGGAGAGATAGTTAATAGCATTTCATCTTTTTCAGACGTCACTACATTGAATGTCAATGTAGGGGAGGTTTCAACAATAACTTGCTTTCCCTTTGCCGCTTTCAACATTTCTTCTGCGGCACTGCTCCTTCTGGTAGCCAGCCCCGGCCTTTCAACTAGTCGGGCCAATTCTTCAGGCTCTTCAGGCAAATCCCCATATCTGCTTGACACGCTGGCCATATTGCAAGTAAAAACTTGCATTCCTCTTCTTTGTTTCTAAACTCTTCTTCTCGGACGACCAGAAAAGGTTAGTCGTTCGAACACAGATATCTTTCTTCCTTCCTCCTGATATGGGAGGGTTTCATCGGCTACATCCATTGAGCCGTCTTCATATCCATTGTCGTCCACAGACGATGCATCTCTTCTTTCTTCTTGTATGCCTATCATCGGCAAGTACTTATCTTGTTCATTTTCTTCAGTGACTGCCGCTTGAAGCAACCATTGTTGGCCCAAGGAGGGGTTTCCCAAACCTTAGAAGTAGCTCCTGACCATGTTGGTCATTTCTTATTGGCTTCATCCTTGTGGAGGGTCAGATGACAGCCGCTGGCCCTGTACTGGAGGCATGTACGCCAACTGTGATATTTGGGCAATCTGATTACATCTCTCTTTCACTATTGGGACATCGGTCTGTCGTGTGCAGACCTTGAAAGCAGCATGACGTGGGGAGTCCATAGCCGTGTCATCTTCTTTGGAGATAAACCTTCTCATCTTCTTCTTTTCTGCCTTGACAGGCTGGAAATTACTTCTGCTGGGCATAGTTGGCGAGATAGGCTGTATCTTCTTTGGGACCTAGACCTGTTTGAATCTTCTTGGCCTCGGAGCTAGTTCCTCTCGTCCTTGGTGGTTAGCTTCTTCTTTTTCAGCTCTCATCCCAGATAAGGCTTGGAAGGAGTTGTAGGTTGAGACTGTCGGAACTACACGGTCCGGTTATCATCTGGGCATGTGCCCGTTCAGGAAGAGGCGGACGCCGCCGATCAGGATGGACTTCCCTGAAGTCGAGAGATGTCCAGAAACAGGAACATACGCCTTCTTCCGGGAGCTCCTTCTTTGGCCGCTCTCGAACTGATTGGTGTGGGTTGGGTGGGCAGCATAAGCCACATGTTGTACCATGCAGCTCACCACTTGAGATTGGTCTCCCAGTGCGGCCTGGCAGCTTCGGCCCTCAGCTTGGCTGGCCAGTGGTTCCTTGGCAGTAGTAGGAGGAGCAGGTTCCACGGCCGCTAGTTTGATGGTGTCGGTGAAGGTGACCCCCAGAAAGTTCGGGAATCCGACCACCGGTGGGAAGCTTCCAAATACAGTAGGTACCGCCAGGTACCCTTTAGTGGCATGAGTAGCCACGACTTGCGGGCCAAAAGTGAGAGCAGCCAATCCGGTCATCATGGTGTCACCTGTAAATGGCAAAAATAAGTGGTCAGTATTTAATATAGGGCCTTTGTGGCCCTCAATCCTGGCGACAAGATGAAGGGAGACTTAGTCCCACCGGGCGTGCCAACTTTGGTGACACATATTTTATTTATGATGCGTAGGCATGCCGGTCACGTGTGTGACAAAATTTAATCGTGCGCTCGATCTGACTTGGTCAGACGAATGTGGAGTCCGTGTCGAGACCAGAAGTACGTCATATCATAAAGGTTATCATGTTAATTACATCCTCCGAGAAGGAGAAAAACCCTTGATTAATCACCAAGAGAGAGGGCCCTTGGGGCCGAGGAAAAATACATGACAACAATGTTCATCATGCAAAGTAGGTTATCACGCATGGGAGATCAAACTTAAGAAAAATTCAAGTTCATGTATCAATATAATTTTGAGAAAAGAGATACTTTCAGTCTCGAGCAGACTGGGTCATGGCGATGATGGGGGGGCGACCCCTGGAATCCAGACATAGCTGCCGTGACTTCAAATGTATATTTCCCTTGTGGGGTCCGAGGGAGATGAGGAGTCTGCAAATTTCACCAGAATGTATGGCTTATTATATTTTCTTTTTTATTTTATTATTATTATTATTATTTTTATTATTATTATTATTCATTTTTTGATGCATTTATTAGGGCTCCAATTGAGAGGGGTAGGAGAGCTGGAGATGTCCCTAGTCCTTGAGGAGAAATTAAGAGATATGCCATTGAGTTTGGGAAGATTATAGCAAGTTGCCTTCGGGCACATGTTTTACGTTTATTTATTTATTTATTTATTTTATATTTATTTATATTATTTTATTTTATTTATGGATTGTGGCCCACATGGGAATGACATGTGGAAAGAAGGACAGTTTGTCATGGAGGAATTTATTCGGAAGACCATATGGAGATGATGGCATCAAAGGGAAGTTCATGAACAAATGCCATAATGAAGATCAGATGTTCAGGTATAAATGGATTTGAGAAGAATGGAACACCCGAGGGTCGAGGGATCAGGAAGGGTGCTGATTTAAAGATTTTCTTTAGTCGCCTCGACCTGCCATGGAGTGCATTGACCTTTTCATGGCCATTTTCTTCAGCTGTGTCGACCTACCCTATATCTTGCAGTTGTGCAGAATCAGCAGTAGTTATTATATTGGTCTCAGTTTGGGGTTTCCTGCGATGCCATTTTAGGCCTGAAATAACTGAAAGAGGACCTTGTTTAAAAAAGATTCCATGTAAACCAAGCGTAAGCTGCTCCTGATTTGATGAATATTGTATCCTAAGCTTCCCACAATAGCGTAAATTCAGACCCATTTTTGCTGTCCAATCTTCTCCATCTTCGTCATGTTCTTCATCATCAATTGAAACATAAACTAAATCCAAATCTGCTTGGGAAGCATTCTTCAATGGAACATCTTGACAATTGAGCTGAGCATCAATCTCTTCAGCAACAGACAGCATATGCTTTTATTTTGAGGTAATCTGAATGGCAAATGATGAGCACATGTGCACCACCCTTGCACCGCAAAAGTTCCCATACGTCTAAGGCATGCTACAAGCAGAAGATTCGTGGCCTTAGAAACCTATTAGACGCATTCCACTTGCTTTCGAGATCTGTGGTATCGATTCTTGTTTTGTGGCAGCAATCACTAGCATTGTTGCTTGGACTTTCTACATCGTCTCCACTTATATGTATGGCATCGGCATTCAAGCTACTTTCATCTTTTGTCAGCTTGTCAGATAGTTCCTTTCCATTTTCATCAACTATTGCATTACTTCTTCTAGAACAATTTTGGCCAGCTTGTCCAAGTTCGTGTGCCTCATGCTCAACTTGGGTCATGATGTGATCTTCACTACTTTCATCTATGTTGGTTACAGGCAGAGGATAAGACATCGCAAAGTCCACCGAATCGGCAGACTCTGCGATGATGTCAACGAGGCAGGATGGTGAAGGCGGCTTTGCTGATTTCAAATTTCCTCTCTTTTCATCAGCAACTTCACATTCTGCGAAGAAGAGCACTGATGCATTGCCGGAAGGCTATACAATGCACATAAATGGATAACCAAGAACGCCACATGCAATGCAAGCCAGTGTTCCTGAGTCGACATCAAAATCACAAGGCAGTTCACCCTCATCACTGACATATGAGCTCTGAATCCTTCCCACGTCCAGAACATTTGAGAATTTTCCAATATCATATATATCTTCCAGAATGGATAGGTAAAGTTCATTTTCCATGATCACAAGTGACGGCGCAACATTTGCATCTGTACTGTTAGATGCATCTAGCAGTTGGCCACTTTTTCTAGAGTCACATATAATAGCTTATATTTACAGGTTGGTGAAATCAGTCCTCTAAGTACCTCCTACTGTTCTGTCCACTCCATATTGGCACTTAAATAAGCAGCTGGAATGTTTGCTTGTAACAGAGGCATAATTTGATCTTGAATGAGTGAGACAAGGGGAGAAACTACCAGGGTTATTCCTAGACAAATAAGAGCTGGAAGCTGGTATGTCAGGCTCTTCCCATCACTAGTTGGCATCAGAACGAAACATCATAGCCACTCATTGTTGCATTGATCACTTCTCTTTGATTTGGGCAGAAGGAATGATCCCAAAATACTTTCCTACTGTTGGCCTCAAGTTTCTTCGTCCATGGAAAATCTTTACTGCTCCATCTCTCATCATTTCATCCTTTCAATGTAATTAACTTCAATTAGTTTTGGAGTGAATGCTTCTCTTTGCACATGGCATGGTCCAGCACTAAAACTGTCTGTAGCATAAATAGGTGCCGAAGAACACCAACTTTGGTAGCTCTCTGGTTTATTATGCATCTGGAAATTCAACCCAAAAGGATCCAGCAGTATTGTGCTTGTCGGAGTTTCAGGTTGGAAGTCCTGTGCAGGAGTTGTTGAGAATACCATTTGCAGTCTCTGACTTTGCTCACTTTGAGCCATGCTCTGGAGATATTTCTCCAGTGGCTGAATTTACTTTTTCAACAGCAATCTCTCTTGTCGTAGCTCGTCAAAGTGCTAAGGGCTGAGGTCATCACCATTATCAAGAAGCTCATTTGATATTGCAATTAAATTAACTTTCATCTCCTGCAAATAATTCTTGGCTTCTGGACAGACTGCCATCTCAATGTTATGCTTACATTTTCCACAAAGCTCCAGTGGGACAACATTAGCGCTGGGCTCTGGGATGTTGTTCCCATTTGTAGGTGACGTAAATGGTGAAAATTTAGATACTGATACATCAGGGGTACTTGCTACTTGATAGTGTTGAAGAACTATCTAGTCAATATCAATATTCTTCAGAATATCATCATCATCCATTGCGTTTGAAAAAGTTTCATCACGATTGTTATTATCAGGATGGAGGAAACTGTTTCCAAAAGCTGAATGTGAAGAAAGCAATATTGATGACTCTCTCACACTTTCATATCAAAGTTTTGAACTGTTACCAGACTTCGAACTGTAAACATGCCCATTAACTGAAAATGCACCCATATGCAATTATTTAAATTGATGTGCCCATCTCTGTTCACTGATTCAGCAGGCAGTGATAGAAGTATCAACACAAATCAATTCACATGCACTATCCACAGTCCAGTAGACCTGAGAAAACCTTGATCAGAATTTAATGCCTTTATCAACCCTTCCCCTTTCTTTGAAATGATTTGTCCCAGTGTTTGCCATGCAGTGAATTCTGTTCAAGTGTTTATTCATTGTAATGTTGACTTGTTTTGTTCTTCTTTTATTATGCTCATATTATCAGTGTTGGTTTCCACATTCTTCTAAGTGTCAAATTCTGGTAAAATTTTGGCAGCATCTCCCCCGGACCCGGGGAGTGCTCAATTCAACAATCGAACCTACACACGGGGGAAAACCGGTGTAAGCCAATGAAAGAGAGTAAACCGCCAAGGGCTGGCTACTCTAAGACCCCAAATTGGGTAGGGAGACATCCCGAGGGCTAGCCTACAAGGGAGCTCCACATACCCGGGGTTGAACTGTGGGACAAGGAACAGACAATGTCATCATCTAGGTGGCATTCATGATCTACTCCATAGTGTAGACACGCTAAAATCGACACTATGTTGAGTAAATCTCATATCACCACGTGATATCCCAAAGTGGACTTCAATACTGTCTTAATATGAAGTTTTTTCTAATTTTTCTATCATATTTATGATTCACGACCGTAAGCGGGGCGTCATTTAATTGACGGCGATGTGGGTGGCGATATTTCAATATTCAACGGCTGTTCACGCATGTGTTATTTCCTGGTTTTTGCGAATCCTAATAAAAATAAAATTCAAAGAATTGACGTCAGCTTCTAAGGCGCTGATTAATTAACGGCATTTCATGAAGGCGTCATTTATCATTTTTAAATATGGAAAGTCGTTTATTTCTATAAATTAACCCATGAATTAGCGACTGTGTGGAGGTCGTCATTTCAATTAGCGACCCCCATGATGGCGTCATTTGAGCTTCCGTCTCTGTTTCGCCTGCTACCTTCCCAGGAAGAGTCCTTCTTCATTTTAACACCATGATAGATTGGGGAAGGGAGATCCTTGCTGGAGGATTGCTATCCTTGTTTTAATCCTATTAGAATAAGGGTTTTTGGCCTTATAAATATCCACGGCTTCCTTCACGTGCGAGAGGTTACACGTACACACAGAGAGACCCCTGCGATATAGAGAAGAGTCTTTTTCCAGTTGTTAACAGTTTTTCTGCAGGTCTTTCTTCCTCCGGCGTTTCGTCCTTCGGTGGTGGAGATCTCCTTCCTTTCCCTCCGACGGTTCTCTGTTTGCTGCAGCCGAAGCGCTACCTCCCTCTCATTTACTGCTGCTAGCCACAGCAGAAGGGCGCACCTCCTCCTTTTAGTTGTTGATTATTATTAATCTCATCTCACGCATCCCTCTCTCTAGCTATTTTTCCTAGAGATATTCTCAGTATATTATACTACGTGTTTGCATCATAGCATACATATCTCCCACCTTTTACTCCTCTTAGGGGTTTAAACAAACACACAAGGTGTGTTCATGCCCATGTGGCATAGTTCTATTTTATTAGAGCATTGATACTACACTTTGGCTAATCCATATTGTGTCTTTGTTGTTTTTGCTTGCCTTGCAAGGGTAATCAAAATAAGAATCCCCTTCATCGGCCGGCCGGTAGAAGGAGGAAGGAAGAACTCACACTCACACCCGCTTTTCACAAGGTACATGCAATCATCCCTTAGTTTTTGAGGTAACCCCCCTGGCGATCACCCTCCTTAGAGCATCACATGCTCTCTTTTCTTATTTATCATATATCATGCTTAGCATATTCATCCTTTACCTTAACATCCCCTTCTTAAAGAAAATTTAAATTTCCTTTCTTTTTAAATGTCTTTGTGACACGTTCACAAATTGGCGATCATGATGGGACCATTGATGTTTTTATTTTGATTACCCCTCCATCGGCACCCACGTGTGCCCCTCCCTTTGGCACCCTCGCGTGCCCCTCCTTTGGTACCCACGTGTGTCCCTCCTTAGTGCTCCACATAGCACACTCCCCTTGTGCACCACGTGCACATCTCCCACTGGATTAGCTAATTTTTAAATTTTTCATAACATATTTAAGAAAAGAAATTTGATTTCTATTAGTTTTCATCAATTTTTGTTCTCTGGAACTGATTAGCGACTGCCCTGCAGGCGCTATTTTAACATTCAGCGACCGCTCACAGAGGCGCTGTTTCCATTTATTTTCTGATATTTTCATCATTTTTATATTCAACGCCCCTCCACAGAGGCGTCATTCCTGCATTCAACGCCTCACACCAAGGTGTCATTTCGCAGTTACTATTGTTTCTCCTCACACCCCGGTCACTGTTCACTGATATCTGACGCCCCTCTATAGAGGCGTTATTTGCATATTCATCGCCTCACACAAAGGCGCTATTTTACTTTCCTGTTCACTGTTTGCCACTGTTTACAGTGATTAGCGACTAACACCTAGTCGCTGTTTATTGAGACCGCGACTTCTGTCAGGTCGTCATTTTGTTCTATTTTTACAGAACCTTGGTTATTGCTGTTACCTTCACCTGCGGGCTTCATTTACTGATTGTTTGATCGTTATTGCTTGATCTACCTGCATTAGCTTGCATTCTAGGGCATTTGGTTGAGAGACCTCCTCTCTCTACACTCCTAGGATTTCACACCATTTTCTTAGAATTGGAACGACCCTCTATTGAGCATTCTGTCTCTTTGGATTGGAAATTCCTTTTCCAAGGCCTCCGTAAGTCCCCGCACCCGTGGATTCCCTCACGGACGCCGGGCCGGTTGTACCATTTGAAGTACCCAGAGTTTAGTTAACCCATACGTTGGTGAGGAGAGAGAAATAACTTAGTTAACCTGAAGATTACACCCAAACTTGAAACTAGGACCCACACTGAAAAGTGAGAATTGATCACACATTTAAAATCCACTTTAATCTCAAAAGAGAAACTTAAAACTTTGGGTTCATTACAACTTGAGTGAAAATCTGTTTGATTGGGTGATTGTCTCTTACTTATACTTGTTGGTTTGAAATATTTTCCTCTCCTTAAACATGCAACTTCGTTCAGGTAAGATCATTAACATGGCCAACTATGGGTATTCATATGATGGTTATGAGGAGGGTCAATTTGACCAATCCTATGAGATCCACCCTCAAGATTCTACCCACTATGAGGGAAATTATGCTCTCTCTCATGCTTATTATTCACAAGTTCATGTGGTTGATACCACTTCTCAAGAGGTTGAGCATTCCTCCCAAGCTTAACCTACCACACAAAACACATCTGGGGACGCTGCCCCATCTTATAATCTTAATGATTTGATCCATGCTTTGTCTGAATTGGATGATTCCCAACGTCAGGCGGTCTAGGCCGCCCTATAAGGGAAATCTGTCCCTTCATCTTCAAACCCCCCTCAGGCCGCGAGTGGCCATCCATCTCTTAATGACCAAGCGGTCTCATAGAAAATTCCTTCACGTCCACCAACTCCTATCATGGCTACGCCGGCTCAACCGGCAAGCCACTCAGTTGTTAGGCACCAATATCCTCCACCTCCCCAAATTTTAAGGAGGCCTATGCCAAATACGCTCCCTTCCAATCCGGCCCCAGTCGAGTCTGACACCAACACTATACTCCTCCAGAAGATAGCTAGTATGGAGGAGCAGCTTAAGAAAGTTACAGCACCGAAGAATGCTCCGGAGATTGCTCTCCCCACATTGCCCGTTATTCACTTACCTCCTTCCGAGATGTCGAATTTCTGGCGATACAATAGAACAGTTAACCCGTTCATTCATTTGAAAGATTTTATGTACGAGACTTCATTCTGGCAGGACAACAAGATCTCCCTGGCCTATTTATTTAGAAGATCTCTAGATGGTCCGGCACTTGAATGGTTCTATTCTTTGGAGCCGACCGAAGCTAGTGATTTTGACATTGTGCAGCAAAAATTCCTACAGAAATATAAGGATCGTGTGGGTCCATCTTTGTCAGTCAAAAATCTAGTTGCTGAGAAGATGAAGCCCGAGGAGGACTTCATCCTGTTTACCGATAGGTGGAGGGCTATGGCTGAGAAATTGAAAGACACACTTTCAGAAATGGAATAGGTTAAAATGATTATATCAAATTCTACTCCACAGTTCCGTCATATTCTGGCCATGAATAGGCTAAGCACTGCGGAAGAGCTCTATGAGAGAGCTAGATACATACAGACCCAGATGAAAGATTCTCCCATCATGGGAATGTTTGAACAGAAACCAAGGCTGGTCAGGAAGACCACTAATGTTAACAACAGTGGTGGTACAATCGAGGGCACCGTGACAAATGAGCATGTTGGCGTGGTTGGCAACCCCACACCTTTCCGCCACCCTAACCTAAGACCTCCACAACCTCCACAGCAACTCCCCTTCTTTAATCCCGCTCCCCAAGCAAATATTCCCCCTCGACCCTTCCATCCACCTCCACAAAACCAAGCCGTCCATCCAAACCCACCAATTCCTCAACAATACCATCAAGTGCCACCACCCACCAACTATGGTCCTCAGTAGCCAAGAAGACCACTAGGCCCCAAAAGGGCCCAATACCCTCTGTTACCTGGAGCCTTCCCGATATCTTTAATGCACTCATGGCCGCCAACCTGCTCACCATGCTAAAGGAAAGAACGGCCTGGCCAGCTAATGTGGACACCTCTTGGTATTGTGTTTTCCATCGACAGCCTGGTCATAATATATATCATTGCTTTCATTTCAAGGATTATATTTATGACTTGAATGATCAAGGTGGTATCAATTGGGATGAGATGAGGCAGTTCATTGCAACCTTAAAGGCAAGAAGACATCCTCGACAGCAACAAGCTCAGCAACCACCTCAGCAGTAAGTTCAACCTCCCCCTCAACAGCAGCAAGCTCCCGCACCTCCACCAGACATGGGGATTATCCATAATCCACTGTCGGAGCACCCTCCGAATCAGCAAGTAAACCCTATTACCTCCTTCTATGAAGTGGAAAGAGGACAAGGGTGGCATGAAGAGAACGCCTCTGTCGGGGCTTTAAATCAAACTTCAACCTTACCACCCCGTCTCTTAAGAACACCTCTCCCTCCAACGCCTTCTCTCCAACCCTCACGTCCCCTTTTACGCACTCCTAATCAAGTTCCCCACGTTATTACTAATCCCTTACCAACTAGACCACTCCTCATTCGCCCTCCACCATCTTCCATACCGCAACAAACTCCCCCTCCCATCACCAATTCTTTGCCCTTGCCATCTAGGCCACTCCTCATTCGCCCCTCGCCAACACTTAATTCCTCCGCTACCATCAATCCTCCGCCACCCACAAATCCTTCACTTTTACCTAGACCCCTCCTCATTCGGCCTACACCTCCCTCAGCCGTTCAGGCACCTCCTATTACTCCCGTTACTGCTATCCCTCAACCAACAAGATCCCTCATGAGGGCTCCTCCTTTGGTTACCCCTCTGGCATCCACTAACCTAAACATCCCATCTTCCTCTTCCATCAACCCTCCGTCTACCCACAACCCGACAGAGGCGCGGTCATCACAAACCATGGTGCTACGCAGTGGACGGATGTTCCATCGTGTATTTCCACAAAGGGAGTCATAGCCCACACAGGGGCAAGAAGAACAGGAATCTATACCGGGCACACAATATGACTTGCTAAAGCACTTAGACAAGACCCTGGCAAGGATTTCCATTTTAGAGCTAATAAAGAGGTCCACCGTTCACTAGAAAGCTTTGAAAGAGTATTTACAAAAGGTGATGGTTAATGAGGACATTCCAACTGAACAGATTACGACAGTTTTGACACCGGCATGTGGTCATCCAGCTATTATTTTCCATGAGCATGAGTTAGCTCCGAAGCCAGCCAGGAAATATGCCCTATGTATCACAGTTGACATTAACAAGGTGGCAGTTAAACAATGTTTAGTTGATACTGGAGCATCCATTAACGTATTGCCTCCAAGCACTTTGAACATGTGTGGCATCCCGGACAGTCAGATTCGGCCATCCACCATTATAGTGACTGCCTATGATAACACGAAGAAGCCACCTTTGGGCATGATTACTTTAAAAGTTGGGCTAGGTCCAATCTCGATCACAGTAGACTTCCACATTCTGGATATGGACCCGACCTTCAATGGCATTTTGGGCCGCCCTTACATCCAAGAGCTTGATGCTGTGCCCTCCACTAATCACCAATGCATAAAGTTTCTTCATAAAGGGCGCATCATCAAAGTTATAAGCATGCATATTCTACCATCAGAAGATATACACTCAGCAACATCAGTACCTTCCATATGGCCTTCCAATAGGCCTTTGCTCTCAGTGTTAGATGTTGCCTACCTGTGGCAGGTTTGTTAAGGCCTCCAGTCACAACACTTGCATCAGCTTTAATGACACCCCTACCCTCCAAGGGGAAGAAGAAGAAGAATATGATGAATGCCCCAGGGTGGAATATTTTAATGAAAATGGGGTACAAAACAGGCAAAGGTGGTGTGGACACCAGAGCACATGAGCGGCACGGGTCGGCGAGCCACCGGTACCGTACGTGGAGCACCACTTGAGCCACTTCAGCGTCCATCTGGCTCGGAGACAGCCTGGAGACTCCCCCTTGAGTCTCGACATTTATCATATTTGTTTAGACTTTATTTGTGTGTAATGTGTGTTTGTTTCATTTTATTCGGTTTGTAATTTTGATTGTAAGAAGGGTTTATTTACAAAATGGGACCCCCGGGTCCAATGGGCCCCCCAGACCCCTCCCATTGATCCACCTCAGCCTAGGGCCCCATGTGGGGTCAGTCAACATGTCAAATGGAGGCATCTAGAAGGTTGATTGGTAAAAGACACATGGGAGACAATTGGACTTCAAAGTCCAAGGTAAGCCACCTACCATGTCAAGCTTGTTCCCTTGGTCAATAGGCCGCCCCCATTGTATATTTATTTAATTTTTGTGTGTTGGTCACATCTAATCCAAGCCATCCATTCCCCATCCCTAGATCCAACGGTGGATAATGGATTAGATATGTGGCCTATAAAACCTTGTATTTTCCCATTTTGGAGAATTAATGCATTTGAAATCTAAAAATTTGCTTGGAGTAGCCTTGGGTGCACCCTTACTTTCTTCTCCCTCTCCCCCTTGCAGCTGTGATGGTTGCCCTTCTGAGGTGTGATGTCTCCCCTATCAGTTCCGGTCGCCGCCGCCACCGCCACGAGCCGCCATCGCACCGCCATCGAGTTCGTCGGAGTTCTGTCTTTAGCCGACCACTGCCACTTCCACGAATTTCTGCAGCTAGCCACGGAATCCTTTTGAGATGAAAATTTCAGGAGGTGTTCCAGAGGTGTCCAACACGTCCCAAAAAATTTGGTTTGGCCTTTAGACTCCGATTCATAATTTTCAATTTTCATTCTTTTTCCCACTTCAGATCTGCCTATCTTCAGACCAGATCCCCACCTACCCTGAGTTTCCAATGTTCGACCCATGTTTTGATTTTTTGCCAGACCTCCCAATTTTACTGGGAATTTCCTCCACCAACCCCATCGTCCCCAATTTTTCTTGAATTTTTTTGAGGCCATCTCATATTTTCTCAAAATTCGTCTTCTGCTCCATCTACAGTACTGTCTACGAGTTTCCAGATCTGACCACCCTCCAGTGTTAAAATCATAACAAATCATATCCTCCACCAATCCTTCCACACAAATTATTTCCATTTTCCTTGTTCAAATACCTACAACTTTGGTGCAGATCTCAGAAGCTGAATTGGACATCTACCTCATGGTCACTGGCAGTTCTTAGACAACTCACCTGCAGATCTGAGAGTTCGGGTATTGTACAACAGAAGCTTCAAAATTCAACAACATCCAGATCCGCGCAGATCCAGGTCCTCTTTCTGGGCCAAGATTGAAGGATTTCAAGAGAGCTTTCCAACAATAACTCCTATGTCTCAATCCGACATCGGGATTGGTCGCAGCGGCCGATCTCGCCGGAGCGCGCGCCGAAAAATAGAAACCAGAATCCATGGGCAGCCACTTCACAACGTGGAGATCGGAGCAGATCGGCCACCGACCGGAGTTTCCGGCCGACCGCCATTCAGGGAGGCGCGCCACCAAGGGTCCCCATCACATCGGGCCCCACCCCAGTAGGCCGGGAAAACAGTGCCATCCGTGGGCCCCACGGACCCGTAGATCGCGCCGTCCGGACGGCACTTTAGACGCGTGTTCGGCACCGCCGGGCGACATCAAGATGCTGCCTGTAAACCCTATTCGTGTGATTCCCGGGCCCCACATGTGACCTATTACCTCCCTGCGTGGAGTGGGTCAAATCTTTGTACTGTTGTAAACTTGTTTAACCGGGAGTCCGTAAATCGGCTGGGGTTGTCTTTGCCATGCCGGGTGCGTGGAGGTAACGATCTTACCTTCTTGGCGTTCATTTGCTTAGCTAGTATTTGATCATATGCCGCTGTGAGAGTGTAGGTTTCTAGCCCGTGTGTTCATGTCACCGCTGTGAGTGCGAGAGTGACCCGTCCCGTGACTCGATCCGAGTCCGGAAGTTGAGTCTGACTACCTTGAACTCTGCCGGTTCCTTAACCGCGCACGATCCACGCTTTCCCTCGCATGGGACGACGAGTGAGTTTGCACTTCTGTTAGCGACATGTAGCCTATAGGAGCTCTTAGTGTCGAGCCGAGGTCATTCTAGTACTCGTGTCGTTGCTGGTCAAGTCGTGTCCGTCTCATATAGCGTCGTCTCCTTAGTCCGTCCCGCATCAGTTTGGTATCAGAGATTGAGTCTAGGGTAGTCTTGCATAAGTCTTGCATGCATCATGGTCTAAGTCGAGTCTAGGATCATCATTATTTTCAAAAAAAAAGTGTGTTTTAAAATTGCATTTTTCATCCCGATACCCGGTATATCAAAAGGTGTTGTCCGAACGTTAGGCTACGCCTATCGGGAGGGCCGTACACTTGCGCGAGTGATCTTCGGATCGGTTATCTTTGCCACGTACCAAATATTGGTTAGGTCTAAGTGCACCATCTAGTGTGTGTTTGCATTAGTCGGTTTGTCTTGTCTCTTGTCATCATGCCCATCTTGTAGTTCCGAGTTTCCAATGGACTCCCGGTCGCCCAGGTGATATGACCGTTGGCCCACCCATGGGCTTGGCAACCATCCTCTCCGCTTCTGTAGGCCTGAAGCCTCAGAATTTTTTGGCTCCAATGACCCGGGCATCTACCTCAAGTGGGAGGCCACCATGGACACCTACTTTGATTGTTATACTATGTCCGAGGCAATGCAATTCTCTTTCGCCAAAGAGTGGCTTCTTCATGAGGCTGCCGAAAAGTGGGATTACATCGAAAGAATGAGAGAGGTTAGGAGGCAATGGCCCATCGAGTCATGGTGGGACATGAAGAGAGAGCTTAGGAAGGTCTACGTGCCCCAACCGGTCACCTCCAACCGGCCCCACCCAATCACTTCCAACCAAGTGGGTCCTAGTCGGAGGTAAAGAGCCCCACACGTAGATGAGCCAAGACCCAATCCTAGGACGGTTGACTACGGGTGAGTCCACCATGATATCCCTATTCCAACCCACTCCATTGCCGAACTTATGCAAATGATTTTGGACCGGTTGGATGGGGTGGATAGGACACGTACTCCTAGTGATGTACTCCTACCCGAGCCTAAGGAGGTCATCGCCGGTAGTCTTAACCCGGCCCCATCAATGGAGTCCCCAAGCCCTCTCCCCATCATGGAGGATGCCCACTCCCCATCCGAGGGCGACAATTCATCAAGGCCTTCACCCATGGAACTCCATACGGAGCCCATCGTGCTCCTAAAGAGTGAGGTAATTATTGAGGAGCCATTAGCTAGTTGGCTAAGGAAGGGTTTATTCCTAGATACCACACTCCCTTGCTACCCTCTTATAGAACCAACCCCACAGATAGTGTCCACCATAGCTTTTAGCACCACTTGCCAATCCTCTTACTTTGTGGACACTATGAATGACCTACTTAAGGGATTAAGTAGGCAAATGGAGCTGACCAGTCTATTGGCTCTCAGGCTTGACCCACCTAGGTGCCTTAGCTTCATATACCCATCCTTGGGTTCTATCACCTCTGTCTGCACGGTCGGTCCCTTCACCAGTGAGCTCATCTTGCTCTTACCTCTACCAGACGAGCTCCACCACTTTCCCTTCCATGACCCCTTCTCTCCCATAAGGAAGTCCCCCCATCCTAGGGAGACAGCAATTTCCTTGATCCCCTCAGGTGACGAGGGGTTGGCTTACATTGGGGATTTCTACCCAGGGTCAAAAGAGAGCCACATCACTGGATCCATAACTCTTCTTGATCCTTTTGATCCTTTTCCATGGGAATTCATCACGGTAGGTCACACTTTCCTCGATCCTGTCAACCCCTTCCCTAGGGAGCCCCGTGACCCACCACTTCCCATCCACGCCCTTTCTCCATGGGCCAGCCCTTCAGTTCACTTGAGAAATGGAGAAAGTGAATTTGTCTTCCCGGGTCCACCTAGACCACCCGAACCACTCGACCCTCCCACACCCAAGTCTAATAGGACGTCATTGCCAGGCTGGTTTATACTTGGGTGTCTTGGAGCCAACCATGACGTCAACCTCCTGTTATGGCAAATGCATGCATGGTACACATTCGGGTGTCCTGGTCCGCCGTCACATATGTAAAGGTCGGACTAATAGTAGGTTTGTCTAGGGTCTTGTGTGTCTGTACATACATGTGTCCAGCATATTAGGAGAGCATAGTGAGTCTGTCGAGTCGTTTGCTAGGCATGTTAAGAGTTTGCATGACGACATCCGTCGTCACATTGAGGCCAACAATGCACGTTACAAAGAGCTAGCCGATGCTCACCGACACCATCGAGAGTTCCAAGAGGGCGAATATGTCATGATCAGGGTAAGACCTGAACGGTTTCTCTCTGGAACCGTTAATAAGTTGCAAACTCGCGGAGCCGGTCCATTTAGAGTGTTGAAACGCGTTGGATCCAATGCGTATGTTGTGGACCTGCCCGAGGAATACGGTATAAGCTCTACTTTTAATATTTCGGATCTAGTTGCATATAGGGACCCAGCGGTGATCCCTAGTGAGCCTTTAGAGCCATCTCCTCCCCTTGAGAGTGATCCCACATCTGAGTGTCCACCTCCAGCCCCTTTGTCACGGCAGCGTGAGCATATAGATCATATACTGGATGAACAGGTGATAGTTACCAGGAGTGGATCTTACCCGCGCTACCTAGTGCGCTAGAGAGGGCAACCCGCTACCGAGGACACATAGATCACCCATGGAGAGTTGCAGCGGACCGATCCGGTCCTACTGGAGCGGTACCAGAGTGACGCGGACCCTTACTCGACAGGGTCGAGTTTCTCCTACCCGGGGAGAATTGGTGCGGACACCAGAGCACATGAGCGGCACGGGTCGGCGAGCCACCGGTACCGTACGCGGAGCACCACTCGAGCAACTTCAGCGTCCATCTGACTCGAAGACAGCCTGGAGACTCCCCCTTGAGTCTCGACATTTATCATATTTGTTTAGACTTTATTTGTGTGTAATGTGTGTTTGTTTCATGTTATTCGGTTTGTAATTTTGATTGTAAGAGGGGTTTATTTGTAAAATGGGACCCCCGGGTCCAACGGGCCCCCCAGACCCCTCCCATTGATCCACCTCAGCCTAGGGCCCCATGTGGGGTTAGTCAACATGTCAAATGGAGGCATCTAGAAGGTTGAATGGTAAAAGACACATGGGAGACAATTGGACTTCAAAGTCCAAGGTAGGCCACCTACCATGTCAAGCTTGTTCCCTTGGTCAATAGGCCGCCCCCCCTTGTATATTTATTTAATTTTTGTGTGTTGGGCACATCTAATACAAGCCATCCATTCCCCATCCCTAGATCCAATGGTGGATAATGGATTAGATATGTGACCTATAAAACCTTGTATTTTCCCATTTTGGAGAATTAATGCATTTGAAATCTAAAAAGTTGCTTGGAGCAGCCTTGGGCGCACCCTTCCTCTCTCCTCCCTCTCCCCATTGCAGTTGTGACGGTTGCCCTTCTGAGGTGTGACGCCTCCCCTATCAGTTCCGGTCGCCGCCGCCGCCGCCACGAGCCGCCATCGCACCGCCATCGAGTTCGTCGGAGTTCTGTCTTCAGCCGACCACTACCACTTCCATGAATTTCTACAGCCAAACACAGAATCCTTTTAAGCAACAAATTTCTAGAGGTGTTCCAGAGGTGTCCACCACGTCCCACAAAATTTGGTTTGGCCTTTAGACTCTGATTCATAATTTTCAATTTTCATTCTTTTTCCCACTTCAGATCTGCCTGTCTTCAGACCAGATCCCCACCTACCCTGAGTTTCCAGTTTTCGACCCATGTTTTGATTTTTTACCAAACCACCCAATTTTATTGGGAATTCCCTCCATCAACCCAATCGTCCCCAATTTTTCTTGAATTTTTATGAGGCCATCTCATATTTTTTCAAAATTCGTCTTTTGCTCCATCTACAGTACTGTCTGCCAGTTCTCAGATCCAACCACCCGCCAGTGTTAAAATCATAACAAATCATATACTCCACCAATCCTTCCACAAAAATTATTGCCATTTTCCTTGTTCAAATCCCTACAACTTTGGTGAAGAGCTTAGAATCTGAATCGGACGTCTACCTCACGGTCAACAGCAGTTCTCAGACAACTCACCTACAAATCTGAGAGTTCGAGTACTGTACAACAGAAGCTTCAAAATTCAACAACCTCCAGATCCGCGAAGATCCAGGTCCTCTTTCTGGGCCTAGGTTAAAGGATTTCAAGAGAGCTTTCCAACGATAGCTCCTGTGTCCCGATCCGACATCGGGATTGGTCGCAGCGACCGATCTCGCCGGAGTGCAAGTCAAAAAATAGAAACAAGAATCCGTGGGCAGCCACTTCACAACGTGGAGATCGGAGTCGATCGACCACTGACCGGAGTTTTCGGCCGACCGCCATCCCGGGAGGTGCACCACTAGGGGTCCCCATCACAGCGGGCCCCACCCCAACAGGTCGGGAGGACAGCACCATCCGTGGGCCCCACGGACCCGTAGATTGCGCCGTCCGGACAGCACTTTAGACGCGTGTTCGGCACTACCGGGCGACATCAAGATGCTACCCGTCAACCCGATTCACGTGATTCCTGGGCCCCACATGTGACCTATTACCTCCCTACGTGGAGTGGGTCAAATCTTTGTACTGTTGTAAACTTGTTTAACTGGGAGTCCATAAATCGGTGGGGGTTGTCTTCGCCACGCCGGGTGCGTGGAGGTAACGATCTTACCTTCTTGGCATTCATTTGCTTAGCTAGTATTTGGTCATATGCAGCTGCGAGAGTGTAGGTTTCTAGCCCGTGTGTTCATGTCGCTGTTGTGAGTGCTAGAGTGACCCGTCCCGCGACTCGATCCGAGTCCAGAAGTTGAGTCTGACTACCTTAAACTCTGCTGGTTCCTTAACCGCGCACGATCCATGCTTTCCCTCGCATGGGATGACGAGTGAGTTTGCACTTCTGTTAGCGATGTGTAGCCTATAGGAGCTCTTAGTGTCGAGCCGAGGTCGTTCTAGTAGTCGTGTCGTTGCTGGTCGAGTCGTGTCCGTCTCATATAGCGTCGTATCCTCAGTCCGTCCCGCATCAAAAGGCCTAGGTGCTAACCTACAGGGCAGAGTAAGGCCCCTTAAAAATCACAAGCTTATTCCCCGAGGTGGCTTAGGATACAAAGGGCCAGGCAAAGAACATGAAGAAGAGCCATGGGCTGTCATGACTTCCACTCTTAAGACAGATAGACAGCCGCTCACATGGACTCTACAAACAAACTTTGTGAAAGGGGTCACTCAATATGATGAGCAAACCACATTAGTTACTTCCATGTTAGATCACCAAGATGTACATGCACGACAGTTTGCTCGCCATATAGCTCCGTTGGTCACATACAAAGCTCTGGAGTCTTTGAGGTCGGACAAAAGAAGAAAGATGGATGACTCGGAATGTGACTGATATAGATGGTTTGATATGAATGACATCACCATTGCTCTAAGCCGTCTACTCATGCCAACTGATCCGGAATGGCCGCCGCTTATTCATGAGTTAATAGAAAAGTCGGAAGTAATTACCGACAAGAGGTAGCTCTTAAGCAACTATACAGATACTGGAGAGCCAGATGTGCCATACGAAGAAGGCTTCACTGTGGATAGGCTGTGGGCCGGCCTTTTCTCTCTTAATTATGTGCATCCGTCACTTATCACTTTCTGGTGCTCCAAGATATTGTGTCTCGATATTCCCAGACCGCCCGCGGTCTTGATTACTCTTTCTCCGGATTTCTTTCACGTTTCTTCAATTCCTCCTTTGCTCCTCGAGTAATTTTCTCAACTCTCCATTGTGCCCCCGCATGGGCAATCTCTTCTCCAATCTTTCTCTAATCTTTCACTTTCAACACCACCTCCTACCCCTTCCTCTCATTTTTTTATTCTTGAGAATGAAAAAAAAATGCCAAAATTCAAACTTTCCAATCTTCCATCTCTATTGAAGAGACCTCTTATCTTGCTCAAGAGTGTGTCCCGATCCAAGGGCCGCTCTTTCAAGGTTCATTAGCGGATCTCCTTATCTCCTCTGATGAGGAGGATATTTCTATATCTTCTCCTGTATCCACCGCGTCTTCTTCCCCTTCTCTAGGTCAGGGTAGTTCGTCTAGTTTGTCATCTTGTTCCTCTCCCTCTTCCTCCTCTAAGAGTCTTGGGGTAGATGCTCATAAGAAGGCCGAGGGTAGACAGATTCCCCGTAGGTTCTTACTAGATCTAGTTAGAAGATGCCGGGCATGTTTAGCTCTTCCCAAGTTTCTAGAGGATCTGATACTCCTACCGGATTTGGAATGTGAGGATGTGTGCTCTACCGATGAAGGGTTTGGTGTTTATGAGATTATGAATGATGAAGACCCTATTGAAGAGGGGGATGAAGATTACGAAGAATATGAGGACGAGATTAATGCTTTTGCTAGTGGCATGAGGAGGTTCGATGAACCATCAGCCTCAGTAGGAGAACCCACCAAAGAGATCAATCTGGGTACCAAGGAAAACCCTAGGATTATCCTCATCAGTAAAAACTTGCCGCCCTCTGAAGAAGAGGCGCTCATTCAAGTTCTTCGAGAATGCAAAGACACGTTTGCATGGAGTTATGAAGGTATGCTGGGTCTGGACCCTGCGCTTGTTGAACACCATCTCACACTTAAGCCAGGATCCGTCCTTGTCAAGCAACGGTTGAGACGTTTCCACCCTCACATGGCATTAAAGATGAAAGAAGAGGTCGACAAGCTTCATAAGGCCATATTTATTAGAGTCCTACACTATCCCAATTGGGTGGCTAACATTGTCCCGGTAATGAAGAAGGATGGAAGAGTCAGAATTTGCATAGACTTCTGGGACCTTAACCGCGCGTGTCCTAAGGATGACTTCTCCCTCCCTCACATAGACGTGTTAATTGATAATACGGCAGGATATGAGACCTTCTCTTTTATGGATGGCTTCTCTGGTTACAATCAAATCCGCTTGGCTAAGGAAGATAAGGATAAAACCTCATTCACTACACCTTGGGGAACTTATTGTTATGAGGTCATGCCGTTTGGGCTTAAGAATGTCGGAGCCACTGACCAAAGGGCCATGATGGCTATTTTTCATGACATAATCCATATTTTTATAGAGGTGTATGTTGATGACCTGGTAGTGAAATCAAGAACAAGGATTGAGCATCCTGGGGTTCTGGCCAAGGTTTTGCAAAGAGCACGTGAGTATCAGTTGAAGATGAATCCCAAGAAGTGCGTGTTTGGTGTTTCATCAGGAAAATTGCTTGGATTCATAGTCAGCAAAAGGGGTATTGAGATTGATCTCAATAAGGCAAGGGCAATAAAAGATATGCCTCCTCTCAGGAACTTGAATGGAAGTTCGAGGATTAATCAGGAGGTTGCAATTTATTCGCCGGTTTGTCTCCCAACATTCACAAAGGTGTAGGCCGTTTCACAAGCTTACTAAACTGGGAGTCAAATTTAATTGGGATGATAAGTGTCAGGCAGCCTTTGACGGACTAAAGGATTATTTGGCCAACCCTCCTGTCCTGAGGCCGCCAATTCTAGGAAAACCACTTATTCTTTATATTTCTATCCTGGATGACTCTGTAGGTGCTGTCCTTGCGCAAGTTGACGAGGAAGGAAAAGAGAGGGCAGCCTACTACTTGTCCAAGCTTCTTAACCCTTGTGAGCAGAGATACTCAGCTATGGAGAAGACTTGTGTAACTTTGGTCTGGGTAGTGCAGAAGTTGAAGCATTATTTCTTAGCTCACGAGGTTCATCTTATAGCTCGTATGAATCCGATCAAATTCCTCCTTGAAAAATCTATCCTCACTGATCGATTAGCACGATGGCAAAGCTTCCTTTTTCAGTTTGATATGTTCTATATTCGGCAAAAAGCGATTAAAGGCTACGCCATAGCAGAACATCTTGCTCATCACCCTCTCCCTAGATTTGACCTTGTTCGCTCGGAGTTTCCAGATGAGGAACTAATGTCCATCGATCAGTCCAATCCGATGTAGACATTACATTTTGATGGAGCTCAGAATTCACAAAGAAAGGGGATCGGCATTGTTCTTCTATCACATGAGGGTATCACTATTCTGCTTGCCTCTCAGCTCGCATTTCCAGTTACGAATAATATGGCTAAGTATGAGGCTCTTCTGGCCGGACTGTAGGCCGCTCATCAATTCAGTGTTACCCAATTATGGATAGTAGGTGATAGTCAGCTTATTCTTCGCCAAGTGCTTACCAAATGCCGCATGCTCAATCCTAAACTTAAACCCTATTAGGAACTGGCTTCTGCTTATGTCAAGCTTTTCACCAAATTAATCTTTGTCCATGTTCCTCGAGATCAGAACATTCTAGCTGATGCTCTCGCTTCCCTTGCTTCCTCTTTGGTTTTCCTCCCCGAAAGGGACTTCCATTCAATCATCGTTCACAAGCGTCTCACTCCTGCTATCAAGGATCCAGCTTTCCTTAGTATTAAGGAGGAGGTGCTCAAGAAGGTTAAGGAAGGTGGAATCATCGAGAATAAAAAGATCATGTTATTAGATCTAGAGGAAGAGCTGGTTGATGAAGAAAAGCCATGGTATTACGAGATTGCCAAGTATTGCCAAGATCAATCTTATCCTGAAGAGGCCACGGCTGAAGAGAAGAAAGCCATTAGAAGAGTTGCTCAGAGATGTACCCTGGTTAGACGTATGCTTTATAGAAGAGGTCTCACCAGAGTTTTGCTTAGATGCCTCGACGATGACGAATCTTGGAAGGTCATGGAAGAGGCATATTCGGGAGTGTGTGGGGGTCATGTCAATAGCCTGATGCTAGCTAAGAAAATCTTTAGATTAGGCTTCTATTGGCCCACTCTAAAAGAGGACTGTTCTATTTATGTTTGAAGGTGTGTCAAGTGTCAACTACACGCCGATAAAATTCATTTTCCTGCTTCTTCACTCCATCCTATATCCTCCCCATGGCCTTTCTCCATGTGGGCTTTAGATATCATTGGACCTCTTGGTGATTCAAACCTCCTCACAAAACTGAAATCATTCATACCTCTTGAATTCTTGTGTGGGCATTTTTATTCCAAGTTTGCATATGCTTGCTTGCGTATTGCATTCTCCTATATCTTTGGTATTTGCCTTCGTTAATTAAAGGCTTGGCCATTTGACCCATCATCAAGGTCAAAACAATGACAACCCCTTGCTTATTGAGCAAGAGGCCAAGCCGAACAGATGAATTAATCTGTTTGTTTAAGTGTGAACTACAGGCACTGGGGAAAAAGGAAAGAGATAAAACAAGTACACGAGTGCTCAAGTCAACAAACTCAGGTAACATCAAAATCTCATATATATATATATATATATATATATATATATCTGAGTACAAGATATGCAGGTGGAGGAGTACAAGTCTCTCTAGCTCTCACCTCCACCCTCCTTTCTCCTGCTCTCTACCTCACCCTCGTCCTAGTGACGAGCCCGTGGAGGGGGCATGGACCCCCGGGAAGCCGCTGGAGCTCGAGCCTGCTCCTCTGCCTCATTCCTCTTTTGGGTCGAGGAACTGGCCAAGTAAGTCGTGCTGGCAAAGGCGCTCGAGTGTCCCGTAGCTCGCGCCCACTCTCTGCCCCTCTGGAGCCGCTCCTCTATCACTGGGAGCCGCTCCTGTACCATGCCCAGCTGCGTCCTCAGGTTCGCGAGCTCGTGCTCGCGTGCTATCTACTCCTCTCTCTCACGATTCCACTCTGCCGTCCGCTCCTCCCTCTCTCGGGTGCGCTCCCTCTGCTCCACCTCGAGAAGGATTCTCAGCTCGGTCGTATCTCTAGGCAGCTCCACTCACCGCCCCAGCGCCTGCTCAAGCTCGGAAACCCACTGATCACGGATGGCAACCTCGGTGTACGCCAGCGCTGTCTGTCTCCTCGCCTCTGCTAGCTCTGTGACCTGCATGCATCACATCATATTAATATCATTAGATTTCTTAAAAGTAAATAACGCATATGAATATTGTTTTGTGAACTAACCCGTGCAGCCATCTCACGCTGTCCTGCCTCGATACAAGTAAGCGGGGCTCGGAGCTCCTCGGTATGTCAAGAAACACAAGTTTTTATGAACACACATATGATATATCAAAGTGCATTTATGAGTGTGGTTCTAAGCTTACACGCGCTGCGAGGTCGTGCTCCGTCGCCTTGGCCCGAGTAACCGCTCCCACAAGCTGCTCCTCTAGTGCAGTCACCTCTGTGCTTGGCCCCCTCGAGCTGGAGGCTCCTCCTATCTCTCTCTCTGCCGCTCCCTGCTGGGCACACTGTGTTCATTAAGATTGTCAGTGGCTAATCAACAATGATTCAGGAAATCATTTGCATATAAATAATTGCACTCACAAAGGTCTCCAAGTCTGCCCGTGTGGCTGGAAGCTGAGCCTCCAAGCTGTAAAGATGGACATGCATGTCCATCGCCGCCACATCCCGTGCACCCTGCATTCATTACATATTAGTTCCATAATAGGTATATATCATTTACAGAAAAAGAAAAGAAAATGCATTCATACATACCCATGTGACCCTCATTGGGGTTGGCTGGCATAGACCTCCCAGTAACGCCGGAGGTACTCTGAACTGTCCGCCGCCTGTGAAGTGACCCGTGTCCCGCCGCGCTGCCAATCGGCGTACTGGTCCGCGAACCGGATCCGCCAGTCGATCGCCTTCGTGTGTCCGCGGGTCTTTCGTCCAATCCCGCGGGGCTCTCCAGCCTTGACCCACTCCTGGTGTAGGCCGAGGGTCCTCATCGCCAGCCTAAGCCGTAGCGGCTCGATCTCATTCAGGCAGTGAACCCAAAGCTCACGCCCAAAGCGTGGTCGGCCCGCTACGACCTAAGGCTGACCCTCCTCGGTCATACCCTGGTAGGGCCTCCAAACCACCTGCATTCACATCATGTCATCATATATCATATATCAATCATATCATCATATTTCATAAAACAGGAAATAAAAAGAAATGCATCATATTTAACATGCGTACCAGTGAGGCGGGGTAGTCGCGGAACTCCCACCGAAGAACACGCAACTCGTAGGCATGTGGCGCTCTAGTCATCAGGGGTAACCACCATCGTGCTAGTGGGAACGCTCCCTCATTTCTGGGTCGGGGATCGGCACGGCCCATCGGCATATATAAGTGACTCCACACATGCATCCATCAATTGCGTTAGTAAGCATTTATATGCATAGTCATAATCATAAGCATTTAAATAAGATAAAAAGACATGCATACAAGAAGAAAAGGTGAGAAGCCACTGACGGTCGTCTCTCGACCTGTCCCTGTAGATAGATCGACCATCAGGTGCGCCAATAGGGTGGCTCCCCACGCGTACCTCCCAACGCCCTCTAAGTTCTCAAGGATGCCCAAGAATCTATAGTTGATGATGTCCCCCTTCGTACCCAGCAATAGCCTCTCGAGCATCAAGAACAGAAATCTCCTCAAATCTCGGTCCACTCGCTCCCTCTGAGCCGGGTGTTGACACCCGTTTTATGATCGATAAGTCGGGTCATCTCCTTGTTCACTCTATGTGATGCTCCAAGTTATTCATTCCTTCGTTGAGTCTCCTTCATCAGTTTGAAGTTTATTTCATGGGTCTTCTCCTTGGTTGAGTATGGTTCCGCGATTTCTTGTTTGATGAAACTTAGCAAGATCTTATCATTTATATCCTCATTGTTACTAACGGTCTGCACCTGGGGCGTTATGTTCATCTAACGCATGTGCCCATGGCCGTTACATAATGAAGAGTCCTACGACTTAAGGCTTTGTTTCAATCCTTATCCTTTGGCCTATCCATTGAGTATAACGGTCTGTCGTGCAGCCGTTACTTTTCTATAAAGCGTCCACCCATGGCCGTTACATTCATTCAAGAGTCCTATTGTTTTGATCTTCTTCCGTTGATCTTATCTCTTTTGAGATAAGGTTGATAGTGACGGTCTCTCCCGGGCGCGTTATTTACCTGTGGCGATCTGTCGTGCAGCCGTTACATCCAACAGAGAGTCTTGACAGTTCAGGCCTTTTCTCTGCTACTCCGTGGTCGAGATAAGAGTTTGATCTTGTGATTTCTCTTCGAAATCTGATCCTCAGAACCTTCTGTTTATTTCTATGGACTCTTGGTGATATTATCTTCAAAGATTTGCTAAGAGTTATCCTCTTTTCTTGCTGGATTATCCTCAGTTCGACCGGAGAGTTTGAGGGCCTATAAATAGCACCCTTAACTTCATGGCCCGAGAGAGGAAGATCTAGAGTTTACGTCGAAGTGCTGCCGCATTCTGGAGCCACATCCAACTAGGGAGAATTTTTCCTCACGTCCATCTGCTTCACGGTGAAGGGAGTATTCGTTCTATTGAGTTTCAAAGTTCATCATTGTCACACTTGTGTTCTTCTTCCTTTTCCTCAAAGCATTGTCCCTCTTCCTTATTCCACGTTCTGCATCTATTTTTTTCGTCATCTAAACATCCTCCTATCTTTTAAAATGCCTAGAGGGGTTAAAAAATCAAAACTTCCCCGGTACTTCCCTTTCCTTTTGAATGATCTTAATTCCCTTAAGAATTGATACTATGCTTGTTTAAAGGGCTGATCTGGGTTTGTTTTCTTGTGTTTCACGTTCATTGGCAGGTTTACAGGTTCATCAAACGAGGCCCAAGTCTTCTGGCCGGCTGGAAGATTTGGAGTTCAAAGAATTCATAAGCTATTTCTGCAGGTTGTCTGATGGTCCTAAGAAGACGTGTCAGGTTCATATAACGGTGCATCGTGCGACCGTCACACTCCTGTGACGCACAGTGTCTGGACCATTACATTCAAGGCTGATCTGCAGATTTCACTAGTTTTTCTCTCTCGTGGGCGGGTGCTTCATCCACCTATTTCCAAGGTATTTTCAAGTCCTTGACTTGTGTTTACTTTGGTGGCGATCACATTCTTTCCTTAGTATTGGGCATTGATTTCTCTCTCATATCTCATATTCCGTTGCTTGTTCCACCCACGCAGTGTGTTTTATTTGCTCTTGCTCCACGCTCCGGCGTGTGTTTTTCTTAATTTCCTTAGATTAGTTTGGTTGAGATAGCATTGCCCAAGCTAGAGCTTGTTTGGACTGCCTAGGTTCATGGTTCACATGTCCTTGGGTTGATTGAGATCATTATTTTTTTGCTTATCATCTTTATCATACATCACAAACCCACAAAAAGAAGGAAGCAAATAAATCAACAGATAATTTTTTGGCGATCACGGTGGGACAACAATGCCCATCACGTTTGTTTTCATGCTCTTTTGTGAGTTGGGTGTGTGCATGTGCATGTTTGGGTGATATTTTATCCATTCTTCCACTGTTTGGGGGGTTTTAAGGGCTCTGGTAGTGTGACGGTCTTATAGTAGACCGTCAGAGCAGTGTAACGGTCATTTGGTAGACCGTTACAGCTTCTGGCAGTCATGCGCACATGCTCACAGGGCCGTATTCGTCGAGGCATAACTTTTGATCCCGGAGTCCGATTATGCTGATTTTTCTTCCGTTGGATAGCCCTTTGTATTGTCTTTCCATCCATATATCATTTGCATCATTTGGTTAACATTTGCATATTCTAACTTTGTCCAACCTTTTAAGTTTTGTGCATAAGTTCTGTAGGCAGGCTCTGGGACAGGTTCACAGGTACATCTTTACTCAGTGATTTGACTACCTTCCCGACGTCTGATTGCATTGATTTTTGTTCCATTGGATAGTCCTTTGTATTGTCTTTCTATCCATAGCTTATTTGCATCATTTGGGTCTCATTTGCTTAGTTAAAAATTGTCATCATTTTAGCATCTTATGCATAAAATCTGCATGTGGTCTGCACACAGGTTCACGGGGGCAACTTTGCTCAGTGATTTGATTGACCTCCCGGGGTCAGATTGATCTATTCTTGGGCCCGTTGTGCAGACCTTTGTATTATCTTTCTATCCATATATTATTTGTCTTAGTTGGATCAAGTTTGCATAGTTTAATCTAGTCTTGATTTTCTAGCTTTAAGCTTGAATTTGCATGCACTCCGGTGCATATAGGGCCATACATTGCATATCATAGTTACATTTCCTACCTTGGTAAGTGATCCTCTCCCCTCCATATTCCTTGGAGTCGACTAGGTGATCTTATCCGGGACCTCCATAAGTCTCCGTGAGCCGTGGGTTCCCACACGGACACCGGGCCGGTTGTACCTTTCCACCCCTTAGGTTTGCATTTGCATAAGTGTGAGGGAGTTAACCTTAGTCAACCCAAAGTTTGGACCTTATTCCCATAGGATTCCGATCTTGAGATAATTTTTCCTAATTCAAATCATTAAAAGGTCTATTAAAACCACTAAAAGATTTCCCATCATATCAACTTGTTTGACTTGAGTGAAAACTCTCACATTGCATTGTTTGTGTTGTTTGGGCTTGTCCAAGCCCATTAGTGGTTTTTGTGTTGCATTCTTTCATCATCCATATGTTTTGTTGTTGTTAGGCCCATTTAGCTTAGCCCATTTTGTGTGTCCATTATCTAGTCCATTGTCCCCTGGTCCGTTGTCCATTAGTGGGTCAGTCCCCTCTTATCCTCGAGCCCATTAAGCCATTGCTTCCCCATTTGTATTGTCCTTGATCTCCTTGTATTAAGTCTCCATTTGCCCTCATGGAGCAGTATTCTAACCCCTTGTATCATTCTTTTTACCAATCTTCTTCTTATTCCCAAGTGGAATCCTCTTCTCACGCGGGCCCATCTTCCCATTGTCCTTCTGATCCATCTGAGGAACAGGCTAATCTCATGGCCCATCTTTCAAGCCTTGTTCGTTAAATGGACCCGGGCCAGGCCCAACGCATCATTACGTCTCATCTTAATGGGCCTTCTTCTCATAATGGTCCATCTTCTGTTCATGGGCCTCTTTCTTCTCTTTCATATGCTACTGGCCCGATTTCTAATGGGACTTACGCTCTTAATGGGCCTCATCCTTCTGCCCATGTTGCTGCCAGCCCAATGGGTCCTTATGCTCATGCTTCTTCCAGGCCCACATATCCTTCCATTCTTGGAATGGGCCATTCTTCTTCTCAGCCCGGATCCTCCTATCCGGCCCATTACCATCATACTGGTCCTAATTCACAACCTCTTGCTCAAGTTGGCCCATATTCTTCTCGATGTCTCCCTACCCAGGAGATGATTGCTCAAGCCCAACGCTAGCTTGATGAGCTTCAACGTCGGATTGATCCTAAATCCTCTTTAAGTGTTCCGTTCGCTTTCCAAGGTCTTCGGCTCCCACCTCCATCACAAATTCCCACATATCGTTGTTATAGTGGAGTCGGTGACCCGTATGTACACTTGAAGGAGTTTGTTTATGAGTCGGCCCGATTTCGACATGACCAACACTTGATGGCTTATCTGTTTGGTCTGTCATTGGAAGGCCCGGCTCAAGATTGGTTCTTTTCGTTACCGCAAGAGAAGATTATGAATTTTCAAGCTGTACAAGAGGGATTTATTCAGTAGTTTCAAGATCAGGTTAGGCCCAAGTATTCTATCGCCGATCTAGCCCATGAGATGATGAAGCCTGAAGAGGAGTTTTCTACCTTTGCCGACCGCTGGCATTGCCTTGCCGTGCAAGTCTCGAGACACATTCTGGAGGGAGAGAAAATCAAGATGTTAATTTCTAATGCAACGCCCGAATATCGGTTCATCTTAGCCCTCAACAACATTACCTCCTGGCAACAACTTTACAGCCGAGCCCACTTCATTCGCCAACAAATCCAAGATTCCCTTGACCCCAAGTCTCCACCATCCACCTCCACATATCAAACTTCACCCTCCACGTTCCAACCCTACGCTCCCATGAGTCAGCCCGTCATGAGTCAGACTTCCACCACATATCCCTCCACGAGCCAACCCCCCGCCTCTACATACCTATACGCCTCCGCATATCAACCCTCCATGAGTCAGCCTCCTGTGTCCCCATACCCGCCTCCGTCTCCACCCCCGGTCAAGGTCGCACCACATCCCGAGCAGGTGGATGCCATCTACATACCTCCCCACTCCATTCCATATATGCCTTCACCAAATCCCTCCACCTCTGCCAACCACACTCCATTACCTACGCAACCTCCGCTTCCCTCTCTACAACCTTCTCCACCACCTCATACCCCTCGGCATCCGCCTTGCCCGAAGCGGGCTCCTTGTCCTCCGTTGTCGGAGTGCTTTACCGACATTTTTAAGGCTTTGATGGCAACTCACGCGTTGCCGCTCTCTCCGGTTGTGCCTTGCCAACCCACGGTCGGGGATATGCTTCAGTTCTGTGATTTTCACCGCCAGCAGGGGCATTTGGTTGAGGATTCTCCTGAGTTCTGGGATTATGTTTATGATCTAGAAGCTAAGAAAAGGATTGATTGGGCCGCTATTCACAAAGTCATTTTACATCTTCGCAGCCAACAACAGCAGCAAGAAGTGCCACCCGGGCCGCCGTCTCCGTTACTTCAAGGCCAGGGGCACCCCTGTGATTGCTCGTCTAGTGCTGCACTCGCTCCGTCACCTACTCCGTTACCTCCGCCATTTCCTACCCCGGCTCCATCGTCGCCACAAACCCAAGCCTCTGCTCAGGCTAGTGCCACCTCCCCTTCTTCTACTTCTTCCACCATTACTTTCACCCCCAATGTCATTCGGCGCGTTGTGTCGATACGTCGACGGTGGGCACCACAATCCCCTCCTTCATCCTTGCCATGTCCACTAGCTCCATAGACCACATCACCATCTCCACCATCCTCTCAATTGCCTACACCATCTCCGCCACCCTCACCATTGCCTAAACCTCCATCACCCCCTCATCACCTTTGACCAAGCCTGAGCAAATTTTGCCTTTGCCACCCTCGCCCGAGCAAGTCATACCTCCACCCTTACCTTTGCCTCCACCTAAACACACCATACCCGTTGAAACCCCCGCGTCTTCTGAGTCTACTCCTATCCCCATTCTTCCACCTATTCCCACCCCACGGCTCGGGTGTGCGTTGCCCATGGTGCCCCTTGGGTCTAATCCCTAGGGAGACAATAAGCCAAGTCATGATGATTCAGTGCCAACCATGCATTTCAAGATTCAGGATTTTATCTGTCGGATGCCGGTTCGTGTCCTCGTCCCTGGTTATTTTGGGGATGATGTGCCTCTACTTTCAAAGATGACAGTTGCTACGAAGAGTTCCCTTGAGTTGATGCCAGTTTCTTCCCGAGCGAGGCCGGTGGCAATCTCCTTGCTCGCCGGAGAGTTCACCGTTGATGCTATTATTTCTCCTCGCTCTATTACTTTTCAGATGACAGGCCAAGAAGGGTTCTCTACCCGTGTTCTGCTAACACATACGGTCGCCAAGCAGATTATGGATTCTATGTTCAAGGGGCAATTGGCCGTATCTTCTACACTTTCCAAGGATATTCTGCACTTGTTATGCAATCTTCCTCGGTTTATTAGCAAACTGGCCATGTCAACGCCGTGTATTACTCTCCCTCAGCTTCACCCATCTCTTTTATCAAGGGAGTTGTGCTTCAAGGCTGAGTTCTGAGTGGAGTTGTCGAATCTCATGCTTCTAGTGCCGAGAGACAAAACGATGTGGGTTTGTGATATTCATCACTCTAAAGGGTTACTTTTCTAAGAATGCCCACTTACTGTTGTTAGCATGGGGTGTCTAGGGGAAATTGCCCCAACAAAGCTGTATGTTCATAGCCGGGCCAGGCCATCTGCTAGATGGGCTCGCTATTTGAGAAGATATTATAAGGCAAGGTGCCCAAAGATTCGAGCCCGCGCCAGGCGAGTCAATGTTCAAGAAGTATCAGCTAAGAAGAGGCGACGGCGTAAGTTTAAGGGCCTTCAGTTGTGCACTCAGGGGTCCACTTCTCTTCCTTCTTCTTCATTTCACTCATCATTTCTTCTGCTCGGTTCCCACCCCTGGGTGGTGTATCTTCCCTCTCCTAATTCTCCCTCCACGATTCTCTCCTCCCATCTCGGGTCCGCGAATCCCCGTTCTTCCTTTTCCCATCCGGAACCTCCGAACTTTCCATCTCCTCACCATGCTCGGCCTCAGCCTATGTCCTCCTCTGATTTTTCTCCTCCGGTATCTCCAGGTTCTTCTTATTCCCCGACCTTGTCGGGTGTCTCCCATTCTCCTTCTCCGGCACTGTCGAATGATTCTCGTCCCTCTTCTCCGACCACGTCGGATGATTCTTCTTATCATCTTTCTACCCTCTCCTCTTCACCCTTTTGGGGTCTTCACCCTTTCTCTTGCTATTTTCGAGGCTTTAGCCCGCCTTGATCTCAGCTAATCTAGTTTCTTTTGTAATTGGTTCCTTGTTATCAAGGTCTCTACACCTTAACGAGGGAGTTCTAGCCCTCGTCTCTCTTCTTTTTTATCCTTCTTCGTCCAGTGTCGTGTCTGTCGCTCCTCCATGTAGAGGAATCTTTGATCCTTTGCTATCCTCTCCCTTTCATCCTGTCAAGTAAGGAATACAGAGCTCGTGCTGCACGAAGCTCGATGAACAAAATCATGTCAGGATGCTACTTCCACACTATGGATTTGTGAGGTATCATTATTTTGTGCAAGAATATGCTATCATTTTCATTATACTTCATGCACATACTAATAATGCTATTCCTCAACATGGTTAAGTGGCTTTTAGAGATTTGCTTAGTTAAGCCTAGTCAAATGAGTTCGCTTCTGCAGCATCCTTAGGCTGGTGATAGCTCCGTGCTAGGAGTCCAGTTCTTTCCCCGATCGTTGAGGGTGACCTTTGAGTATGGGTTTGTCCCATACTACACGGTGAGCCATAGCCGATCTCTTTGAGTAACACCGTTGCTGCTTTGGCCATACCATGGGTATGCACAAAGGCCTTTTTCTCTTCTCTGCTCAGCCAAGTGCAGGGGCAAGAGATGGATGGATGAGATGACTAACCTAGGCGCTCCCTAATACGAGAGAGGTCTCAAATAGGGGCAGTCTTGACCCTCAAAAGTGAGCCTTCATGCAATATCTAGCCAACAAGGACTGTCAAATGAAAATCAATGATGAATCAAAAGAAAATTATAAATCAAAGGCATGGCAAGAGTGGCAGTAAAGTTCCCCGCGGGACGTCATGAGCCCGGTCGCATGCATGCCTGATAAATATGGGTCTCAAAATCAAAGACACAAACCCTCGGCGCAACAGACTATCTCTTTGAGGGGTAGTGCCCTGGAAGGAAGTCGAATCTTGATATCCCCCATCCTGCATAAAGCTTGTCTCCAATTTTCTTCTGCTTCTCCCTCTTAAGCTGGGTTGTATCCCTGGTATGGCCTTAGTAGGGGCACCGTTCTTTAGAGGCGGTTGGTTATGATAAGCCACCCTCACATGCACGTCCTACTCAATGGAAGTCTTTAATGAGAGGGGAGGGACGACGATCCCTGGCCAGTAGTTCGAGCCTGTCTTTGGGTGCTGCGGATTGCTATTTCAAAATACCAAAAAAAAGAGATATTGTCAAAAATCTAAAAAAATGAGATATTTTTAAAAAAAAATCCAAAAAATTGAGATATTGTTCAAAATCCAAAAAAAACTGAAATATTGTTAAAAAAATCAAATATTTTCAAAATCTAAAAAAATTAATAAAATTGAAAATTCTAAAAATATTTATCTTTTACATTTTATTTTGAGAATAGATACGTAATCTATTTGCTAAGTGTGCAGGTTGCATGTACTCAGGCATTCCTTACTATATCTTTGTGCTCTGTCTCATGTCCACATCTTCTGATCTGTTCTCTTCTTCAATCATATCACTCGATCTATTCTGAAGCTTGTGTCCTTCTCAACTTTTGTTTGCAATGATTATATCTATGAGAGGACTTTACCACACGACTATGAACCTGGCGGTTCTACTTCGGCTGATCTTGGGTTTTGATTGAAGGGCATATTTGTTTATATCTTTTGTCTCGCCGTGTCCTCGTCTCGCCGTGTCTATGTCCCACCGTGTTGTCCCACGCATGCTATTTTGTTCCTCACCACGTATTGTTAGTTGTCCTGCACATGTTGTTAGTCATCCCTTTATGTCCCATGTTCTTTTCCCAACCGTGTCTTTGCCCCACCATGTCCTTATACCACCACGTGTGCTATCCCACCGCTTGTGTGTTGTCTTGTCCCACCGTGCCTTTATTTACATGCATGCTTGCCATTTATTATTTTGTTATGTTTCATCCATCTTCGTTATGTTATGTTGTGCCAATCTTTGTTCATGTTTCTCTTATTATGTTATGTTCATGTCATGCTCGTTCATATTCGTTCATGTTCACATCATGTCATTTTGAGCACTCACGTCTCGTGATCTGTTCAAGGATTTCTCCTCAATAAATGGTTAATTGCACCTCAGTTCTCTTGGATAAGAGATTCTTCATTCCACTCTGAATTCAAACGATTTCTCTGATCTTGCCGCTTGGTCTGGTTGGCCAGCGTGATTCCTGTCTGGATTTTATCTCAATCTTATTCTCCTATCTAGCTCTTACGCTATGTTCTTTTCGATCCCCTCGTTGTCCGTGGATTGTGTCCCCGATGAGGTTGGTCGTGTTTCCTTTCCTCCCTTAGTTAGTTCTTCAGACATGTCTCATCCTTGTCAATCATTTCAGGTGGTTAGTTCGGCATTTTCGGGAGAATTCCTATCGCTTGTTGGTTGTGACGGGTGTCTTTTTGCCTTGATGCCCGCTTTTCAGTTCTCTCCGCTTCATCTCCATTTCACGTCGCTATTGCTTTCGCTCCATCTCCTTTCCATTTCGCCTCCGCGTCATTTTCGCTCATTCCCATGCAAAGTGAACATCAAGGAGGGGCATCTGTTGACACCCGTTTTAGCCCACAAGTTGTGTCATTTATCTTATTCATCATTTTTGATGTCCCGAATTACCCATTATTTTGGAGCTTTCCCGGATGGATTTCAAGCCCATTATTACCATTTCATATCCTTTAAGTCTTGGAGATCATGATTTCCTAGAGCCTTGGAGCTTATTTTATCAAATTCCAGCTTCCAAGTCAAACTTACGGCCCATTTAGGCCGGCTCCCTCAAGTAATCGGCTCTCTCTCACTACGCAGTCTTGAAAGTGGTCCTTTTTCATCTCCTTTGGGTCCTCTTTTCAAAAAGTTGTCTTCATCAAAGTTGTTCATCTATCAAAGATCTACAATTTCTTCCTCTATGCCGTTGGCCAGTTCTGCCCCTATTGTGAGCTATTTACATTTTTCAAGCGTACTGTGCTGTTCACCTATTTTCTAGAATTTTCCTCTCTATTCTAGCCCCATTTTCTCCATCTTATTTTCATTTTCTCAACTTACTTTCTTCATGAAAGTTGTTTCTCTCTTCATTATTTACAATTTCTTTTTCTACCACTTTCACTAGTTCTACCCCGTTTGAGAGATACGCTACAATTTATGAAGTTGCGCGTAGTTTGCCCAGAATTTTCCTTCATCGGTGTGAAGGTCTACTGGAGGTGCGTTAGAGCATCATGTAACGGCCTAGTGTAGACCGCCAGAGTAGTGTGACGGTCCTACGATAGACCGTCACACCGAAACTTGCCCAAAAACACCCTATTCGACCCCTAGAGCATGGCGGTCCTACCCTAGACCGTCTTAGTCCATGTGACGGTCTAGTATGGGTGCGTTACACCGAAACTTATCTGAAATCATCCCGTTTGACCCCCAGTGTGTGACGGACCTACCCTAGTTTGTTACATAACTCTGACGGTCGTACGATAGACCGTTACACTCACCTGAGAGTCCAATTCGTGCTGGACTCTGCTCCGTTTCTGTGCGCCGTGGCCCCCTTGCAGAGTCCATAACTTCTTGAATTTTACTCCGAATTGAGCGCCATTTGTTCCTATGGTTTCTCCTTGGTATTATCTTGAATTCAGTCCAAAGAACTCCAAATTTCATTGGCTATCTTGCTCAGAATCACTCTCACAAGATCAGGATTTAAGTATCTTGGTTCAACTAAAACTCTGCAGATAAGGCTCCGGGGCTACGTTCCAAGAGCCATATCTTCTAGAATCCTCCTCCGAATTGATCCCCGTTTGTTCCTATCTCTTGTCTTTAGTATTATCTCGAGTTTGATCTAGAGAACTCAATTTATCTTGGACTCTATCTCTGGGAATCGTGATAAGAAGATGAGGCTTTCTTACAAAACTCTATAAAAACTACCCAGTTCGCAGTTGCAAAGGGGGGCTCTTTCCGGACGTGGGGCGAAGCTATGCTGCAACTCCAACTCACAACTTTGACCCTATCTTGGAGAAGGAAGTATTAGCTTTCCATTGCATCCTTCTGGGCTTGATTTCATGGTCTACACTCTTAGTTCTAATCTCCTCAAAATCACAAATCATCACAGTTTTCTGCATTTTCTGCTACATATGTGTTTTTCTCTATTTTGCATCAATGATTTCTCTCTATTATCTCAATCAAATCTCGTGATTTCAAATCTCATGCATGCACAACACACCCACCTATCTTTTCCACCCTTCCACAGGGGTTAAAAACCTCCCCCCGGTGCGTTCTCCCCCTTTTATTCATGCTATTTTATCACTTTGGACAGATTTCTACACTTCATGTTCTAATGGGTTTTTACCTTTGTGTTTCATCTTTGTTTTGTAGGAGAGCATGAATACAACGTGAGGCCCTCTTCATCTAGCCAACTGGAAGGAGAGGAGGTTTGAATCCACAAATTCCCCGCACCCCGTTTCAAGCGCGATCAAGTTTTCTTTCCAAGATACACGGTGCCATTCTTTACACTTCTTCATCCTTTGGCGTTGTTGGAACCTTGGTGGCGATCACGGTTAGTATTTCTCATCCTTTCATCCCCCTTGTCTTTGATTCACATGTTTATGCATGTATGTATTTAAAGGTGGCGGGATAGGAATCTAATTAAAAAATAAATCAACAGATAATTTTTTGGCGATCACGGTGGGACAACTTGTGCCAATCGTGCTTTTTGATCTCTGTTATACCTGCCATCTTTTCCTTGTCTGGTTTTCCCCGGATTTCCCTTCTATTTTCCTGCTATTTTTGGTTCTCTGGCTCATCTGACGGTCCTGGCTCCCTGCGTTATATTGCTTCTGGCGATCTAGCATTCGACCGTTACATACTTCTGACGCGGGTCTCATAGACCGTTATATACTCCAGATAGATACGCATCACGAGGTGCATTTTCTTTCCGTAGTTTCTACTGTGATATTCTTGCTTGGGTGTTATCTGACTTCCTCCTTGGTTGGTTTACATATCTACATCATTGTGTGCATAATTGCTTGCTAGATTCTAGGTTAGAATTTGCATGCACCCCGGTGCACATAGGTTTATTCATATTATCATACATTAGATTGCATTTTCCTACCTTGGTGTGCGGATCTCTCGTCTCCATATTCCTTGGGGCTTACTAGGAAATCGCACCAGGGACCTCCGTAAGTCCCCGCAAGCCGTGGATTCTCACACGGACGCCGGGCCGGTTGTACCTTTCCCACCCCGTGTCTAGGGTTGCATAAGTGAAGGAGTGATCACACTTAGAGTCAAATCAAGCTTTACACCCCCTCCTATCAGGAACCTATTGTTGAGAGCTCATATCAATCAATCCACTAAAGTTCCAAAGGAGAAATCATAAGAATCTTGAAGCATCATCTTAAACAACTCGGTTGACTTGGAGTGTTGTCATCTCTTGTCACTTACATCTTTGTTAGAAATCATCTAAGTTTGGTTGCTCATTGTTTGTGTTGTGTTGTTTGCATCTTGTCAAGGTTGTCCGTTGCATGTGGAGTTGTTTTCGTCAGTTGGAAGCACCTCCTAGGGTCAATTCCTTCTCCAAGGTCTACTCAAATCCGCTTTTCGAATCCACTATGGCTTCTTTCAATTCTCCCCATTCCCAAGAGGATTCCCTTCCTCAAGGACTTCTTGAAAACCCTACTAGGGTTACTTCGTTCTCTTCTGGAGAGGGGACAGCCCCTCTTCCGTCCTCCACCCCCATGGAGGGTGGTCAAGCCACCCCTTCTTTCTCTTCTCCTTCGGCGGGCTCCATTCTCCAAATGATGGCCCAATTGGATCTGGCCCAACTCCAAGCTATCTATCAGGCCATGCAAGGATCCAATATCTCCCCTCCCACGATTATGCAGGGTCAACCTAATCCTTCCATCCAGCCCACTCCGATTGATCTTACTCCGGTCCAACCCCGGACCATCACCTTTACTAGCATGGAGACGGGCCAATCTTCTACTTCGGCCCAGCAATCTTTTGACAAAGGGAAGTCTGCCGTCCCTTCTTTCATTCAGTTGGATCATCATATGTCCAGCCCTATGGTTCCACAAGTCCTTATGGGCCCTTCAGATTTCTTGCGCCCTCAGCCAGGGGTTGTCTAAGCCCACTCCAATCTGGGTCAATCTCTGACCCAATATCCTTCTTATGGGCCCCCTGCCTTGGCCGTTTATCCTTATGCTCTTTCTTATGGGCTCCAACCTCCTGCTACAATCCACCCTTCTGCTCCTCAACTTCAACCATCATCTTTCGCTACCCCTGCTCCATCCAGAGAGCAGGAATTACTTGATAAATGGGCCACCATGCAACAACAACTCGATTTCCTCCAGAAGCGGGTTGGCCCACAGTCCCTGGCAGATGTTCCAGTTCCTAGCTTTCAGAACATCCGGTTCCCTCCGCAGTCCGAGCTCCCCAATTATAGAAAGTACGATGGGAACGGCAACCCCTTTATTCACGTGAGGGATTTCTTGTATGAATCGGCCCAATTCCAATATGATGATCGCCTTATGGCGTATTTGTTCCGCCGATCATTGGACGGCGTTGCATTGGAATGGTTCTACTCTCTGCCATTGGAAGACGCCGAAAGCTTCAAGGTAGTGAAAGATAAGTTTATCCAGCGATTTCAAGACATGGTCGGCCCGGAGTACTCATTTACAGATTTGGTGGCCGAAAAGATGAAACCATATGAGGAGTTTTCTATTTATGCATATAGATGGAGGCAAATGGCCGCTAGAGTGCCCGGCCATATCTTGGAGGAAGAGAAGGTCAAGTTACTTATTTCCCATGCTACTCCGACCTTCCGAAACATTCTGGCCATGAATGACATAGCCAACATGCACCAACTCTACAGCCGGGCGCGGTTCATCCAGACTCAGTTCAAGGATTCCCCCATACACTCACTATTTGAAAACCAAAAGCCCAGTACCACAAGAAACCTCAAGGGCCGGTCACCGAGGGGGTCCAAACAAACGAGCAAGTTCAAGCCGTTGCTTTCTCATTCCAAGCCGCACCTTTCCACTTCCCTCAAAACCCCCGCACTCCCCAGAATCTCGCTCCCCAAAACTTCCAGGTCACTCCGCAAAACCCTCCGCCCACCTTCGCCATTCCACAAAATACCTTCGCCGCACCACAGCAACCACCACCAACTCCACAATACCACAACGTTCCTCCACCCAACGGCTACAACAACCCTAACAACAAGCTCCCGGCTCCTAAAAGAGCTCAGTACCCTCCCTTGCCAAAAACACTCATAGACATCTTCTCAGCCCTCATGTCGGTGAATGCCATACAGCTCCCTCCGGAACGGCCCAAATGGAACCCAGCCGTTGATCAGACGAAGTATTGTATGTTCCACAGGTAGCCGGGGCATACCATTAAAGGGTGTTTTCAATTCCGAGATCTGGTCTATGACCTCCATGAAGGGCAAAGAATTGACTGGGCTGAGATGCACAAGGCCATCACAGAAATTAAAGAAAAGTGAAGGCAGCCGCCAAGGTAGCAAGTACAGCTGCAACAGGTACCGCAGCCACAATAGCAGCCGCAACAGCAATAGCAACCGATTCAAGACCTGGGTATTCATCAAAACCCAATGCCAAACCATCCTCCTGCTCCACAGCCTCCGCCGCCGGCACCAGCTCAGGTCAATGTCATCCAACCCCCGGCTCCTAGCCCCGAGTGGTCCTTCGACGATGATAACTCCACGCCACAGGTCATGGCCCTTCACCACAACTACCATAATCCTCCCGCTTCCCCCATCCTCATACCTACACACCAAACCCCTCCTCCACTCATCCTCCCATTTACCCCTATTCTATCACACGCACCATCACCCACGCCTCTGTCGCACTCGCCATTGCTCACATCCACTACCATTACCCCCTCCCCGCTCGCGCTTACACCCACTATCACCATACCTCCATTTAACCCTCCACTCACCACGCCCCCGTCCACTTTTATATCCCCACTTCCGCTCGCGCCCACTGTCACTAACCCCTCGCCTATTATCCTTTCTACCACACCCTCTTCCGCACCGCTCATCCATCCCACTGGGCCTACCAAATCACCTATCCTGAGCTCATCTGAGGCCACGGCAGCGTATAACTTTGCCCTTCGGAGCGGGCGCATGTTCCACCGAAGCTATCCTTCCACTTCCAATCCCCTGTCCTCCCAACCGGCTGCCGAGCAAGAAGAGGCCGAGCCACTACCCGGGACCCAATACGATTTGTTACATCATTTGGATAGGGTGCCCGCCAAGATATCTGTGCTGGAACTGATTAAGAGATATACCCTTCACCAAGATGCATTAAGAGACTTTCTTCAAAAGGTGATGGTTAGTGAAGATATGGCAGTTGATAGCCTACCTACCGCACTGGCAACAATCTCCAAGGGGCCAGCCATTACTTTCTCTGAAATCGAGCTAGCACCACCAGAAGCTTGGCAAATGCCGTTGTGCATTACTATCATTCTAAACAAAGTCAGCATTGACGCAGCATTGGTTGACATAGGGGCATCTATCAACGTATGCCCGCTCAGCACTCTAAGGGCTTGTAATCTGTCAGAAGAACTTCTACGCCCAACTCCCACTACTATAGCAGCTTATGACAACTCTCGACGGGCATGTCACGGGATTGTCACCATTCAGGCTGAGCTTGGGCCTCTTACTATGCCCATTGAGTTTTACGTGCTGGATATCGACCCTCTGTTCAATGCTATCTTGGGTCATCCGTGGATCGATACCCTCAGCGCCGTACCCTCCACTGCACATCAATGCATTAAATTCCCTTTCCAAGGGAGGGTCGTCAAAGTCAAAAGCTTATCCATGGTCCAATCAGTGAGGGTTATTTCAGAGAAAGTTCTTCCCACATTGTGGCCAAGCAGTCGGCCTGTTATGTCAGTGCTAGATCTCGACTTTCCTTGGGCTTACGCACCTCGCAAGCCCGTCACTGCAGCAGTTGACATCAAGGTGAAGCCCCAGATCCGAGATTCCAAGGGCTGGGACATTATACTGAAGCTAGGCTACCAACCAGGGAGAGGCCTCGGTGCTCAATTACAGGGATGAACTAAGCCCATCCCCAAGGGCAGGAAAATGAACAGGAGAGGTCTCGGCTACCGAGAGACTGCATCATCCATGCTGGGTGATTCTGGGCCACTCACCTGGGACTATCGTCAACACTTCGTTAGAGGGCCTCCCTAGCCCAGCACATTAACTCCACAGCCAGCTCCGCCAAGGGAAGATACAGTCTGTCCGATTGCCAGTCCGCCCCCGTTGCCAAGAGGGCTAGATGATGATATGCTTGATTACGGCCAAGCCCTTCAGGGGCTAGTTCATGAAGAAGACTACCAGAGACAGCAAGAGGTTCGACTTGTTCAGTGGAGGCCGAAGAAGCGGCCATTTGATGATCCATGGGAGAAGGCGAGCTCGCCGATTGTCTTTTCTTGGTCTCCCTCCCGCTTTCAATCTCTCCGCCAGCAATGGGAATTCTTACCCCGTCTTCCTCCTATCATGATAAATCCATCCTTCATTGATCCGCCTGAAATTCTGTTTGTTCCTTGTGCTTGCGGGCATTGCCCGCCCATTGATCTATCCACTCTATTCACTCCTCCTCCTCCCAACGCCCAACTCCACGAGATGTGGTTCTCCTCCTCCGATCCCTTCTTCGATTGCATCTTCCCCGAGCTGTTCCCCATGCAGCTCCCGCCTCCTCCATCTTGTTGTGTGGTCTCCACTGATCCAAAAAAAAAACGTCAAATTCGAAATGGAGATTTCAGTGGAAGATTATGCTACCTTATCTCCGTCCTCCTCCCAGGGGCACGAGTCCCCTGCTCCTTCCCTTCCACTAGGTCTTTTTTCTCCTAGGTTAGGATTAGGGTCTATCGAGTCTAGGGAAGTAGAGTCAGGTAGGTCTAGAGAAGTAGGGTCTTGTTCTAGGTCGTCCAACCCTTCCTCCTCTGAGCCGCGCTCGCTTGCGCGTCCTCCCAAATCCGTCCCTAATAGGTTCTTGCAAGACCTAGCTCAGCGTTGTCATGCTCTTTTGAAATTTCCAGAATTTGTTGCTACGGCAATTATGATTGAAGATGAAGAGGAAATAGAAGGGGTGTGGAGCGATGACGGACTCGGTGTCTATGAAATCCTAGATGAGAAAGATCCGATTAATGAGGACAGCGATGTAGATGACACTACTGATTTGTATGCACAAGGACTTAAGAAATTTGACGAGCCATCGTCGGTAGTGGATGAACCTACGAAGGAAGTTAATTTAGGAACTGAAGAAGACCCAAGGCCCATCATTATTGCCGCTAATCTCCCTCCACAAGTAGAAGAAGATTTAATTAAGGTTTTGAGGGAGTATAGCGATTCTTTCGCCTAGTCTTATGAGGACATGCCAGGTCTTGACCCTTCTTTAGTGGAACATCGACTTGTGCTTAAACCAGGGGCAACACCTGTGAAACAACGGTCAAGAAGATTTCACCCCCACATGGCCTTAAGGATCAAGAAAGAGGTCGACAAATTATACAAGGCTAGATTCATTAGAGTTGTTCTATATCCTCAGTGGGTGGCAAACATAGTCCCTGTTATCAAGAAAGATGGAAGGGTGTGCATCTGCATTGATTTCAGGGATCTCAATAAAGCATGTCCCAAAGACGATTTCCCACTGCCTCATATAGACGTCCTGGTCGATACCACCGCTGGGTACGAATCGTTGTCATTTATGGACGGTTACTCAGGATACAATCAAATCCATCTCGCTCCGGAAGATCAAGAGAAAACTTCCTTTACCACGCCCTGGGGCACGTACTGTTATGTGGTTATGCCGTTCGGTCTGAAGAACGCAGGTGCCACCTATCAAAGGGCGATGATGGCCATCTTCCACGACATGATGCATATCTATATGGAAGCCTACGTGGATGACATTCTGGTGAAGTCAAGGACTAAAGAAGAACACCCCTCTATTCTGGTTAAGGTGCTGCAAAGAGCCAGGGAGTACAAGCTTAAGATGAATCCAAAGAAGTGTGTATTCGGAGTCTCTTCGGGGAAGCTGTTAGGTTTCATAGTGAGCAAACGGGGGATCCATATTGATCCTAACAAAGCACAGGCCGTTATGGACATGCCTCCGCCCAAGAACATCATGGAACTTCGAGGATTGATCGGTCGATTGCAATTCATTAGAAGATTCATATCCCAACATTCTCAAAGGCACCATCCATTTTATGAATTGCTTAAGGCGGGGGTCAAGTTTGAATGGAATCAAGACTGTCAGAAGGCCTATGTCGTGTATGTGATTTTGATGATTACAAAATACCTTTGTTGCTTAGCCTTGTGTGTGAATGCTCTTCACTTGAATTGGTTGTGGAAATGATCATAAATTATTTCTATTGGGATATCATCATGTGGATGCATTGTAATTCTACAAGGCTTATCATCATGTCAATGCATCTATGACTCTTTGAGGTTCATACGTGCTTTGAGGTTAGCACATTACATATACAATCCATCTACACTTGGTGCGGTTGCTCTATCTTCAATGTGAAAGGTCTTTGTGAAAATCACACTCGAGCATCATGTCTTATTGAGCCTCATAGTATGAATGTGGACTTTGGTAATGCTAAATGAATGATTGAGATGCAAATATCATTGCTTGCCCCCAAGGTAATGATGTGTGGTTTGAAAGCTTGGATGATGATCAAATTGAATGTGACTCAATATTATTCTATGTGGCTTGGCTCCTTACTCTTTGAATTCCACATGCATACCATCAGTCAATGGAGAATGAGATTTTGAATTTCATGACTATGTGTATGAATGATTCAACCAATCAACAAGAAATGTGAATTCAGTAAAACAATGAGGTAAGTGTTGTTATGTGGATTTAAATGGATATCTCGTTCATCATTCACTCTTGGAATAGGTTCAACGAAGTAATTTATTGTGAACATGGTCATAGTGTTAATGCTTGATGTAAAGATCTTAATTGTCAACTAACACCTTGCATTATCATGTTTTTCAGGATGAAAAATCATGGTTGATCTTCATGGGATTATGGTAACATTTAATCAATTGTTTCCCTTTGGTTTGATGGAGGTTTTAGTTGTTTTTCAAACTCAAACTATCTTACAGTCTTCACCATTTTCAACCCCACTGTTGGATCTCCACATAAAAATTATATGTTGTAGCTCTGCGAGTCCTCTTTCCAACGCCTCCAGTCTCGCTTCGATCGGAGTTCGGAGCTAGGAGAAATAATTCCTGCCGTCGGAGCGCGCAGTGCTATTTTTTATGTAACCTGCCTGAAAGGGTCGACCCCTGTAACACAAGGTGCTGTTTTATGTTTTCCAGCAACCTGTTGCCCGAGGGTCGACCCCAAGGGTCGACCCCTTCTGGACGGGACTTCCGAAAGTGTTTAAAATCCATTGAAAACCCTTTTAAACATTACCATACTACCCCCTATTAGTTTCTATTGTTATTAAGGTGTTTTTAACATGTATTAGGAGGGTTTTATGAGTCTTTTCCCCACCCCTTCAGTTGCTTATATAAGAGTTACGAATTTGGGAGTTCATCAACCCTAATGCTCATTTTGTTCATTCGTATAGGTGAAGAAAAGGGGAAAACGTGGTGGAGCTCTTCCAAGGAGGATATCATCTACATCCGTGAAGATCTGGAGCTCGTGGAAGAAGAAGAAAAGGAGCGGATCGAAGAGAGGATCAAGAGGACGTAAGAATCGTCGTCATCCGGCTACCCTCCAACTCGTGGTTCAAGGAACATCATCAACCGGCCTTGGAAAATAAAGGGGGATCACTTCTATGTCTTCTATCAGTTCTTTGTGATATGTTCTATGATCTATATTTTTGTTTGAGATTAGCTTAAAGATTGAACTCATTATGTCTATCTACTCTTTCAGGTGAAGAGAGGAGATTGGAATAAGGAAAAGAGAAGCGGCTAGAGGAGAGGAAGAAGATGATGACAAGATTATGATCATCGCTCAATCAGCAAGGAGAATCAGATTTTGATGAAGAAGGGGGAGCCTTATACTGGATGCATCCTTCTAGTTTACATCTATAGATTTTGTGTGGAAGGTCATAGCATAAATTCGTGTTTGTTACATATACAATTGACAGAATATTTTGTGTGGGTGTTCGGAGAAAGGGGTCTCCGAGTGTGTGTGTGGTCTATTGTGTGTCGATCTGTGCGGAGTATATCCGCGTGTGTTGTTGGGAGTTTTCTCCCGTGTGGTTGTGTAGGCCTTGTCCTACGTGTGTGTGGACAGAGTTGTGTCTCCGTGTGAAGTATACAGTTCGGAGTGTGTTCTCCAACGTGTGTGTGTGTGTGTGCTGTTGTGGCAGTAGTTTGAGGCTAGGCCTCGTGTGTGGTTTGCTGCGAAAGCAGCGTGTGTGTGTTGGGGTTCTTCCCCGTGTTGCTACACTTTGTATCGTGTAGTGAAGCCTCACCAGTTTGGTGAGGGGTGGACGTAGGGAGCCCGTCGTGGTCCCGAACCACCTTAAAAATCTCCGTGTTTTGTGGTTTGATTTGTGTGATTGTGTGTTCTCTACTATCTAGTTATGTAATCGTGTGAGCTCGGTGAGATTGAGTGAATTAAGTTTAAAGTTGTTTAGATTAATTTCTTCAATCCTATCAATCTTGTAAATTCCGCTGTGTGGTATTTTGTGTTTTTAATTGGACATAGTTGTTAGCAGAAGGATCTATTCACCCCCCCTCTAGATCCGTGTTCCTGCACTATAGGACCCAACAATTGGTATCAGAGCGAGGCTCTGCTGTCCCTAGATCTTGCGATCTACAGAGTGATCCCAGTGCATTCCACAATCATGAATTTTTCTACTGAACATATATCAATGAACTGTTTGCCAATCTTCACTGGTTTGAATTTTGATTCATGGCTAGGCAAACTATGTGTGGTGATCAATTCTATTAATCCTAGTCTTTGGAAATTGATTTGTCATGGTCCACACATATTACCTCTAGATGAGACCAAGTGGTCTAATCAGGATAAAATGATGCATCATGATAATGTTACTGCTTTGAGTTTATTGAAAGCTTCTGTAAGTAGTAACAAGTATCCATTTACATCTTCTTGTAGGACGGCAAAGGAGCTTATGGACCAGTTGATTAAAACTCAAGAAAACGAAAGACAAAAATGTCTCATGGCCGATGATGCTGATCAACAAAGTGACAAAAATGCAGAAGAGGTAAATTCTGATTCTGAAGAATTTACTCTTGACGATCTTGTTGAAGCTTATGATGAGTTGGTAAAATAATATAAGAAAGTCAAGTCAGAAAATAAAAAATTGAAAAAGAAATCTGAAAACTTGGTCCATGAAAATGGTTCTTGTGATAAATGTTCTGAGATTGTTAACTTCAATGATATTTTAGAGCATGATGGTGAATGTCACAAAGAAACCATTGCTTGTTTGAGAAATGAAAATGTTGTCCTAAAAAACACAATTGATCAATTGGAGAAAACTGAAAAAGATCTAAGAAATAAAATGGAGTCAAACTCTATTGATCATGATATTTGCAATGAATTGATTATGAATGATAAACTTGCAAATGAAAATGAAGAACTCAAAAAGGAGAATAGTGCAATGCTAATTCAGATCTCCCTACTTGAAAGTAGATTGAAAAATCTTGAAAAACTTGAAAAAGGGAAATATGTGATTGTTGATGAATCTGACAAGATGCTTGTGTTAGAACAAAAGATGGAAAGCTACCAAACCATCAATGCTCAATTGAATGAAAAAGTCATTTCTTGTGAAAATGAGATCATTTCCTATGAATTGCATATTTCATCTCTTGAAAAAGAAATTCTTGATCTGAATGCTTCTTTGTCTAAGTTTGTGAATGGGGAAGAAAATCTGAACAAGATATTGGGGACTAAAGTGAATTTCCAAAGAGAAGGGCTGGGCTATAATCCTGTGAACAAAAAGAACTTTGAAAATAAAGTCTACACATCATTTGTCTATGGTTCTAATATAGCCAGCACATCAAATGGGTCTCCAAATCAATCTGTTCCTCAAACAACAAAGCAATCAAATGAAAGTCTGAAGAAGACACAAAACCTGCATCAAAAGGCTAAAAATGTTGTTGGTGTCACGATGAATGCCATGAAAAATCATGTTGCACACACACATGCATCCATAAAGAAAATCTCATGTTTTTATTGTGGTGAACTTGGTCATATGATGCATGATTATTTTTTGATGAAATCAGATGATTTGAAAGCATGCAAAAATAAACTTGTTTCCAAAAGAAAAAGGGGTGGTTGTTTTACATGTGGAAAGCTAGGACACCGTGTGCCACAGTGTTGGCAAGCAAATGAAAGAAAGATTTTCAAAGTCAAAAACAATTATACTTTTGCAAACCCACAAAAACTTCATGCTCATCCTGTTGTGAAGAAGAAATATTTCCATGCATATAGTGATAACATTCATGCCAAATCACCGAAATTTGATTGTCATGTTTATGAGAATTCTGTGAAGTTTCTTGGTTGTTGTCATTATTGTGGTGAGTTTGGGCATACCATGAATGTTTACTCCTTAAAGTATTTTGATGATATGCATGCCCAAAAACAGTGGAAGGCACCCACTAGAGGTGCAACTAACCATCCGGGACCCAAGAAGGTTTGGGTACCCAAAACAACCAAATGAGAACTTTATTGCATGATTGCCATGTGACCAAGAGAAAGGTTTTAAGTCTACTAGGCCAGTTCTGGTGTGATGCCTTGGTTAACATGGGCTTGTCCTTGAATTGACACTAATATGTAAGTTGGTTGTTCAGGTTTGTGCACATCAAGTTGTGAATTCTAAGTTTATGTTGCTGGAATTTAACTCTCTAATTTGCAGGTTGAGAGAGAGAGAGTCACATGTGATGAAAAGCCTTGAAGTTAGTTTCTTCATATGTATTGGCTTAATATTGACATGAATTAAACTCTTTACAGTGCAGGTTTAATTTATAATGGCCATCAACCCTTGAAATAATGGAGAGAAAGAAAGGGGGTCAAGAGGACTTCAATGTAAGATTTGATCTGCTTCTATTTCTTTTGGCTAATATCATTCTATTTCTTGCAGGAGAGAAAGAAAGGAGCTATTGATGAAGATTACACAAGCAAAATAAAGTAAAGAATTTGAAGATGTCAATAAAGGTAAAGGTGAGAAAATAAAGTGTTCGGCTGAAGTTCTATGGTCTTGATGCTAGTGCTATCTCTTAACAGACAGTAATTTTGAAATCTTGAATACTCTTTGGTTGCTCTTGACCATGTGAAAAATGAATGTTTGGCTGAATGGTATTGAAACATCTGAGCAGTATATATGAGAGTGTAGCCATTGAATGCCTTTTGCTAAACCCCCGATGTCATATGGGAATGCATTGTATTTTTCTGATCATCAATTCAATGATTACATGGTATATAAAATGGTGACATGTGGAAGGGCAGGTCAAGCCTGTCTGAAAGCTATCACCATGCGTGAGAACATTCCTCCGCCCGGTACCATGAATCATCTATGCACATGGCATCCAACTTAAATGAATTTTCTGAAATCATGCATTGATTATGGGGAAGTTTTACATGCTAAAAATTTTGAGATTGATGTTTTCCATTCTCTCAGCATGATGATGTTGTTCTGTGGCTGAACTTTTTGAGGACTGAAGTTGATCAATGTTCCATGGTCTTTACCAATGTGCCACTCATCTTTTTGGTTAATAGCACAACTGTTTTCAAGAAAAATTCACATGTGATGGTTTTGATGCTCTGAATAAATTTTCTGAATTCTCTTTTCAGAATAAAGTGGTGTCCTCACATTTCAACATTTGGTAATGCATGTCATGCATTAGTTGCATTAGGTGCATATAGAGTGTCATGTGAAATCTGGAATCGTGCATCACATTGCATATTTACAAATCACTCTCTACATATCATTCACATAGTGCTTTTGGAAGATGAAGCTCATCGTGTGTCTTGTTGCATGGTTGGCATTTCTAGCATGCATATAGTGCATATTTTGAAATGCATCATCTTGAACATTTCATGTTACATAAATGCCAAAAAGAATACTTCCATCATTGGTCATCATATCTGTGAAGCCAACATTTCAAGCATTGAAATTGCATACCTTTTCATTTTGCATTGCATATGCATATCTCCATTGTATGCTTGCATGTTATTATATGCTATTCAACCCCTTCCTTTGAAACTTCTAAGACCAAACACTCCATTGTTAAATAATGTTGCATCTAAGTCTTAACAAGTGTGTTTCATGTCAAACTCTTAAGGGGAGCATTTGATGCTTATTGCATTTACATAGGGGGAGCTACACTATCCTGTTTTAAGTTAAATTTTCTCCATACATGTTAAATCAAATTCGTACACTGCATGCACTTTAATGTGAAATTGAGTGTTATTCATAAGGATATAAGAATTTCATTTCAACACTCTAAAGTAATTCAACTTGCTGCATGGATGATAAGAGACAGTTGAGGAAAAAGCTGCCTGCCTCCACATACAAAAAAATTGGTTGGAATGAAAGGCAGAGCAATGCTAAGTCTCACTAAGTAAACTGGGCACATGTCACCTGAGACGTGATGTGGTTCATTTCTGAAAAGTGTTGACTAAAGTATCTCTGTTCAAATGAGGTGATAAGGTTCAGTATTCTGAGTAACCGGGGATTCTGGCATGAGCTCCATGTATCTCCTCGCGTAAAAAGGAATTATGTTGAACCTGATCCTTCTTAGATAAATTCAGATTGTCAGTATGAAAATTTCTGATGATATATTCGATTGAGGTAGAGCGAAGCCTCTAATACGCTGTTCTCTAGATTGAAATGTAGTTTGTACACTTACTATTGTGTTTACTTGAAAATCTAGTTATCCGTATGGCTAAACTTTATTCTCATGTTACTCACTTGCACATGGTAATTTGATTTGATATGTATTCTGAAAATTTGATTAATTGCAATGACCTGTTGTACGTCTTCTCCTATTTATCTGCACAATCCTCTAGGTGTAATCATGAGCATTCTGAACTTAATGACTCACTTGCACTTTTCCTACACCTATCTCCTTACTGTATATCAATTGATATCACTTCTTGTGAAGGAGTTATGTTGCATGTATCTATAGATATCTGCTTGATTACATTGTATGCATATCATGTCTCATCATTTTCATACATCATGTATCATGCATCTCACAAGAAAACTAAAAATCAAAAATTTGAAAATCAAAAACAGTCTTCAAATGTGTCTATGTCTAAGGGGGAGCTTTGCATTTCCACTTTCAACAATTGGTATCAGACAATTGGTATAAGAGTTTCATTTCAACATTTGGTATCCCACAGTTTTGCAATTCGTTCATGCATATTGTGCTCATTGGTTCTCTTCATACTCGGTTGTCCATAGGTTCTTGCCATTCTGGATTCCTCATCATGATCCCCATTTCTGATTATGTCAAAGGGGGAGAGAGCATTATAGCATAATATTTTGTCATCATCAAAATGGGGGAGATTGTTGTGTATGTGATTTTGATGATTACAAAATACCTTTGTTGCTTAGCCTTGTGTGTGAATGCTCTTCACTTGAATTGGTTGTGGAAATGATCATAAACTATTTCTATTGGGATATCATCATGTGGATGCATTATAATTCTACAAGGCTTATCATCATGTCAATGCATCTATGACTCTTTGAGGTTCATACGTGCTTTGAGGTTAACATATTACATATACAATCCATCTACACTTGGTGCGGTTGCTCTATCTTCAATGTGAAAGGCCTTTGTGAAAATCACACTCGAGCATCATGTCTTATTGAGCCTCATAGTATGAATGTGGACTTTGGTAATGCTAAATGAATGATTGAGATGCAAATATCATTGCTTGCCCCCAAGGTAATGATGTGTGGTTTGAAAGCTTAGATGATGATCAAATTGAATGTGACTCAATATTGTTCTATGTGGCTTGGCTCCTTACTCTTTGAATTCCACAGGCATACCATCAGTCAATGGAGAATGAGATTTTGAATTTCATGACTATGTGTATGAATGATTCAACCAATCAACAAGAAATGTGAATTCAGGTAAAATAATGAGGTAAGTGTTGTTATGTAGATTTAAATGGATATCTCGTTCATCATTCACTCTTGGAATAGGTTCAACGAAGCAATTTATTGTGAACATGGTCATAGTGTTAATGCTTGATGTAAAGATCTTAATTGTCAACTAACACCTTGCATTATCATGTTTTTCAGGATGAAAAATCATGGTTAATCTTCATGGGATTATGGTAACATTTAATCAATTGTTTCCCTATGGTTTGATGGAGGTTTTAGTTATTTTTCAAACTCAAACTGTCTTACAGTCTTCACCATTTTCAATCCCACCGTTGGATCTCCCCATAAAAATTATATGTTGTAGCTCTGTGAGTCCTCTTTCCAACGCCTCCAGTCTCGCTTCGATCGGAGTTCGGAGCTAGGAGAAATAATTCCTGCCGCCGGAGCGCGCAGTGCTATTTTTTATGTAACATGCCTGAAAGGGTCGACCCCAGGGGTCGACCCCAAGGGTCGACCCCAAGGGTCGACCCCTGTAACACAAGGTGCTGTTTTGTGTTTTCCAGCAACCTGTTGCCCGAAAGTGTTTAAAATCCATTGAAAACCCTTTCAAACATTACCATACTACCTCCTATTAGTTTCTATTGTTATTAAGGTGTTTTTAACATGTATTAGGAGGGTTTTATGAGTCTTTTCCCCACCCCTTCAGTTGCTTATCTCACCGATTTGGTGAGGGGTGGACGTAGGGAGCCCGTCGTGGTCCCGAACCACCTTAAAAATCCCCGTGTTTTGTGGTTTGATTTGTGTGATTATGTGTTCTCTACTATCTAGTTATGTAATCGTGTGAGCTCGGTGAGATTGAGTGAATTAAGTTTAAAGTTGTTTAGATTAATTTCCTCAATCCTATCAATCTTGTAAATTCCGCTGTGTGGTATTTTGTGTTTTTAATTGGACATAGTTGTTAGCAGAAGGATCTATTCACCCCCCCTCTAGATCCGTGTTCCTGCACTACGGGACCCAACAGCCTACGAGGACTTAAAGGAATATCTATCCAATCCCCTGGTTTTGTAACCTCCTGTCCCTGGGAAACCCCTGATCCTATACATCTCGGTTATTGAGGACTCCCTAGGGGCGATCTTAGCACAAGTAGATGATGAAGGGAAAGAGCAGGCTGCTTATTATCTCTCTCGGTTGTTTAACCCAGCTGAGTCCAGATACACCGCTATGGAAAAGACTTGTGCCACCTTAGTATGGGTAGCTCAGAAGCTTAAACATTACTTCCTTGCCCACCCAGTTAGGTTAATCTTTAGAATGGACCCGATCCGCTATCTCTTAGAAAAGCCTGTCCTTTCTAGTAGGTTAGCTCACTGGCAGAGCTTCCTCTCCCTATTCGACATCACGTTTGTCGTTCAGAAGGCGGTCAAAGGGTACGCCATCGCTGAGCATCTTGCCCATCTTCCCATTCCTCACACCGACTCTATTCAGGATGACTTCCCTGATGAGCATCTCTGTGTCCTTACCCATCATCCCTTTTGGTCTCTACACTTCGATGGTGCACTCAATTCTCAAGGCCGAGGGATCGGCGCTGTCCAGCTCACTCCAGAGGGAGTGACTATCCCCTTCGCTTATCAACTCCGATTCCCTGCTACCAACAACATCGCTGAGTATGAAGCTCTTCTGGCCAGACTGAAGCATGCCTATCTCTTAGGTGCGCGCTACTTAAATATTATAGGAGATTCTCAGCTCGTCCTGCGGCAAGTCCTATTTACTTACCGCACTCGTGACCCCAAACTCAAGCCTTATCAAGATTTGGTCACGCTCCTAGCGAGGTAATTCCGTAAGCTGATCTATATCCATACTCCCCGTTCTCAGAACATTCTAGTCGATGCCTTAGCATCGCTTGCTTCCTCCCTATCTTTTCCTCTCAGTCGGAGCACTGAGACTATCATCGTTCAGAGATTGGACGCACCCTCTCTTCAGGATCCTTGGTTCATCAACCTTAGGAAAGCTGTAGAGGCGAGGGCTGAGAAAGAAGATCTCAAGGAAGCATCTCTAATGGAGCTAGAAGAGATTCTGGACGAAGAAGAATTGCCTTGGTATCATGAAATTGAGTTGTTTTGCAAAGAAGGGTCATTCCCAGAAGGGGCAAACGCCGAGCCACGTAAGTCAATAAGAAGAGTTGCCTCAAGGTACACCATTGTTGCAGGAGAACTATACAGGCGCGCTACTAATGGAATGCTCATGAGATGCTTGGATGATAATGAAGCTTGGAAGGTGGCTGAAGTAGCCCATTCCAGTGAGTGTGGTGGTCATGTCAATGGGCAGGCTCTAGCGAAGAAAATCCTTAGGCAGGGCTACTATTGGCCCACTCTAGAGGAAGATTGCCCCCTCTATGTCCGGAGGTGTCTTAAATGCCAACTCCATGCCGACAAAATCCATGCTCCAGCTTCATCTCTCCATCCTCTTTCCGCTCCTTGGCCATTCTCTATGTGGGCTTTTGATATTGTTGGCCCGCTCGGTGATCCTAATTCTCAGATCAAGCAGAAATCCTTTATCCTTACCGCCACTGAGTACTTCACCAAATGGGTCGAAGCGGAGGCGTACGCAGAGATAAAAGCTTCAACGGTGTGCCGCTTCATCATGAAGAATATTATTTCGCGATTCGGAGTGCCAAGCAGCATCATCACCGACAACGGACCCCAGTTTGTATCTCAAGAGCTCATGGACCTATGTAAGAAGTTCAATATTGCATTGCATCATTCATCTCCATACTATCCTCAAGGCAACGGTCAAGCAGAGGCCACTAATAAAACCCTTCTTAAAATCATCAAGAAAATATGCGAGTTTCATAAGTTTTCCGATTGGCCAGAAAGATTAGTGGAAGCTCTGTGGGCTTACCACACCTCCGTCCGTACTCCTACGGGACAAACTCCCTATGCTCTTACCTATGGGATGGAGGCGGTGCTCCCATATGAGATCTTGATCCCTTCCCTTAGAGTCCAGCTCGATAAGGAACTTAATCTCGATGAACGTCGAGAAGCGTTGCTCGTCCAGTTAGAACTCTTAGATGAGAAGAGGATGAACGTGGCCGATCACGTATCCGTTTATCAAAAGAGAGTTTCGCGTTATTTTCAAAAGAAGGTAATCGAATGGAAATTTCAAAAAGGTGATATGGTTTTTATTGAACATATCCGAGTGATTTTGACGATAACAAAACCTAAGATGTTTCTCTCCCTTGTATCTATTCTTCAAGCAAACCTTCATGCTTTAAACCTTTAATTTTTACCTCATGTCAATTGTGTGGTTATAAATTCTTCCATGGGTTTATTCAAACATAATTCAACTCTTACACAAGCCCGGTTCAATCATCGAACAAATGGATAGCTTCAAGAGAGCTAACACTTGATTTTTGCAGGATTGAAGATTGGCGGTCGACCTGTGGACCCCTGGTGGTCGACCTAAAATAACAGAATTAAAATCTGGAATCTGAGGAAGCTGGCGGTCGACCGCCAGGAGCTAGCGATCGACCGATTCTCCCAGCAGTCAAATGGCTACAGGACGGCCAATGGCGGTCGACCGCTGGCCTTTGTAGGTCGATCGCCAGCCTCGAGCTGCCAACAAATGTTGACTTTTTGTCACTTCGAGAAGTGGTCTTTCTCTTGGTATTGTTTAATCCCTAAGCAACCTAACTCTCCAGAAATTGTGGATCTGGTCTGGGGGAGTCTTTGGACCATTCAAGAACCTATAAAACTTATACAAGAGGGTTTGGAAAACCCTAATGCTCAAGGAAGATCAAGGGAGGCTGCCAAGAGGAAGAGAAGGGATTTGGCACTGTAGATGTGAACAGTGCTCCGAGAGGAAAGTTCTTCATCCTTCTTCATCCAATCAAGTGCAAATCAGTCCAAGGATTCAAGCTGCATCCAAAGTATACAATCATCCACTAAGGGGGAGCATATCAAGATCATTCTCTTATGTTTTGAATTCATTCTTGATCTCTCAAAGCTTCATCTATAATCCTTGTAATCTTTAAACATTCCAGAGTGTGTGGATCCTCTTAGATCAGTGTGTGTGTGTTTGTGTGTTCCTGGTTGGAGGTGTGTGTGTGTATTAAGGTGTTTCTACACCTTCGTGGGAATCCTCCTTCCTAGTGTGTGAGTGTTGTGTGTGGTTGATCTTGTAACCTCCTACAAGATAGTGTGTGGTTTCCTCACTGTCCGTGAGGGGTGGACGTAGGTTGTCGTTGTGGCATCTGATCCACCTAAAATTGCTGTCTCTGTATGGTTTGTTCCTTTTCCTCTATCCTCCTTCTGTGCAAATCGTAAGTGTGTTAGTGTTGTTCAGTTTTTATTCTCTTTTATCCTGCATAATCCTTCTTCACCTTATAAAACTTGTTTTGTCTGTGGGTTTTAATTATTTCTAGTTCTCTTGTTAGCTTCTTGTCACACAAACAAAGAAAAGGCGATAAAGTTTCATTTTTTCTACCTTCACCCAATTCACCCCCCTCTTGGGTGCCATTTAATCTCGCGACTTCAATTGGTATCAGAGCCAAGGCTCTTCCTTTCAGAGATCTAACGATCTAGAGCAAGATCCGATTAAATGGCAAACAAGGGTATGGTACCCGAGGGTCATTCCATCAACCGTCCTCCATTTTTTGACGGTTCCAACTACTCCTATTGGAAAAATAGAATGCATATTTTTCTGAGGGCTCAAGAGTACGAGGTTTGGAGAGTTGTGGACAAGGGTCCTCATAAACTCGGGGCTGATGAAGAAAAATGGACACCCGAGAAAATTAAGAAATGCACTGCTAATTTTAATGCCATGAATATCATGCAATGTGCGATACACCCTAATGAATTCTCTCGTGTTTCTATGTGCAGCTCAGCCAAAGAAATGTGGGACAAGCTGCGACTCATATACGAGGGAACGTCATAGGTCAAGGAAACCAAGGCAAATCTCCTAGTCACTGACTATGAGCTATTCAAAATGAAACCTGAAGAAACCATCTCCGAGATGTTTGCAAGGCTAACAGAAATCACAAATGGTCTCAAAAGTCTCGGGAAGGAATACTCAAATTCCGACCTTGTGAGGAAGGTGTTAAGGTCCCTACCGTCAGCTTGGCACACAAAGGCCACGGTTATTGAAGACTCAAAGAACCTGTCAACTCTTACTTTGGATGAACTCATAGGGTCACTCATGACCTATGAGATAAATATAAAGAGAACAGTTGATGAAGACATCAAAAAGAAAAAGGTCATTGGACTGAAAGCTCATCAATCCAATGACGAATTTCAAGAAGGTGAATCAAGTGACGGAAGCAATTGTTGATTTGTTTTCTTAATTAGATTAGATTCCTATCCGCCCCCTTTAAATACATACATGCATAAACATGTGAATCAAAGACAAGGGGATGAAAGGATGGAAATACTAACCGTGATCGCCACCAAGGATTAACAACGCCGCAAGGATGAAGAAAGGAGTGCAACGGCGCCGTATACCTTGGAAAGAAAACTTGATCGCGCTTGAAATGGGGTGCGGGGAACTTGTGGATTCAAACCTCCTCTCCTTCCAGCCGGCTAGAGGAAGAGGGCCTCACGTTGTATTCATGCTCTCCTGCAAAACAAAGATGAAACACAAAGGCAAAAACCCATTAGAACATGCATGTGTAGTATCAATCCCGCAGTGATAAAATAGGGGTAGAAATTGAGGGCAAACTCACCAGGGGGAGGTTTTTAACCCCTATGGAAGGGTGGAAAAGATAGGTGTGTGTGTTGTGCATGCATGAGATTTGAAATCATGAGATTTGATTGAGAGAATAGAGAGAAAATGATGATGCAAAACGGAGAAAAACGCATGTATAGCAGAAAAGTGCAGAAAACTGTGATGATTTGTGATTTTGAGGAGATTAGAACTAAGAGTGTAGACCATGAAATCAAGCCCAGAAGGATGAAATTGAAAGCCAATACTTCCCTCTTCAAGATGGGGTCGAAGTTGTGAGTCGACGGTGCAGCATGGCTTCGCCCCACGTCTGAAAAGAGCCCCCCATCGCGACTGCGAGCTGGGCAGTTTTTATAGAGTTTTGCAAGAAAGCCTCATCTTCTTATCACGATTCTCAGAGATAGAGTCCAAGATAAATCGAGTTCTTTGGATCAAACTCGAGATAATACTAAGGACAAGAGATAGGAACAAACGGGGATCAATTCAGAGGAGGATTCTAGAAGATATGTCTTTTGGAAGGCAGCCCCGGAGCCTTATCTGCAGAGTTTGAGTTGAACTAGGAAACATAAATCCTGATCTTGCGACCCAGATCCCAAGAGATATAGCCAATGAAAATTTGATTCCTATGAACCGAATTCAAGATAATACCAAGGGCTAGAAGTAGGAAAAAACGGGGATCAATTTGGATAAGAATTCAAGAAGTTATGGACTCTTCAAGAGGGCCACGGCGCACAAAAACGGAGCAGACTCCAGCACGAATTGGACTCTCTGGTGCATGTAACGGTCTATCATAGGACCATCAGACTGATGTAACGGACTAGGGTAGGTCCGTCACACTCTGGAGGTCGAACGAGACGTTTTCGGATGAGATTGGATGTAACGCACCTAAACAGGGCCGTCACTTGGTCTAACGGTCAAGGATAGGACCGCCACACTCTAGGGGTTGAACCGGGCTGTTTTGGGCAAGTTTTGGTGTGACGGTCTATCGTAGGACCGTCACAGTGAAGTAACGGTCTTCACTGGGCCGTCACTTCAATGAAGTAACGCACCTGCAAATGACATTCACATCGATGAAGGCAGATTCTGGGCAGACTGCGCGTGACTTTAGAAATTGAAGCATATCTCTCAAACGGTGGAGAATTAGATAAAGTGGTAAACATAGAAGTTGTAGATAACTGAGAGAGGAACAACTTTTATGAAGAAAGAAATGTGAGAAAATGATTGGAAGAGGGTGAAAATGGGGCTGGAAGAGAGAGGAAAATTCTGGAATGTAGGTGAACAGCACAACACGCTGGAAAAATGAAAATAGCTCACAATCGGGGCATAACCGGCCAACGGTGTAGAAGAAGAAATTGTAGATCTTTGAAAGAGGAATAACTTTGATGAAGACAACTTTTTGAATAGAGGATTGAAAGAGGGTGAAAAAGGACCACTTTCAAGACTGTGCAGTGAGAGAGAGCCGATTACTTGAGGGAAGTCGGCCTAAATGGGCCGAAAGTTGATTTGGAAGCCGGAATTTGATAAGATAAGCTCCGAGGCTCTAAGAAATCATGATCTCCAAGACTCAAAGGATATGAAATGGTAAAAATGGGCTCGAAATCTATCCGAGAAAGCTCCAAAACAATGGCTAATTCTGGACATCAAAAATGATGAATAAGAGAAACGACGTAACTTGTGGGCTAAAACGGGTGTCAACAGATGCCCCTCCTTGATGTCCGCTTTGGAAGGGAACGAGCGAAAGTGGACGTGGAGGCAAAATGGAAAGGAGGTGGAGTGAAAGTGACAGCGACATGAAATGGAGATGAAGCGGAGAGAACTGATAAGCGGGCATCAAGGCCAAAAAAGACACCCGTTACAACCAACAAGCGACAGGAATTCTCCCGAAAATGCCAAACTAACCACCTGAAATGATTGACAAGGATGAGACATGTCTGGAGAACTAAACTAAAGGAGGAAAAGGAAACACGACCAGCCTCATCGGGGACACAATCCACGGACAATGAGTGGGTCGGAAGGAACACAGCATAAGAGCTGGAAAGGAGAGATAAGACTGAGATAAAATCCAGACAGGAATCACACTGGCCAATTAGACCAAGCGGCAAGATCAGAGAAATCGTTCAAATTCGGAGTGGAATGAAGAATCTCTTATCCAAGAGAACTGAGTGCAATCAACCATTGCTGAGGAGAAATCCTTGAATGGATCACGAGACATGAATGCTCAAAAATGACATGATGCATGCTGGGCTAAAATAAAGAAATCATTAAAACGAATGCAAAGAAAGATAAAATAGAAAGTACTCAAGGATAATATTACTAGACTAAGCCAAGACAGGGTCAAGAGTCTTCTTGCAACCACGGCGTGCGAGACAGAGTCTATCGTCCCCCACTCGACTCAACCGAGCGGCCTATCCAACGATTACCCGTATGTTCCTAGATCATCATCGTTTTTGTTAAAGGGGAACATCAGATCCTAGAACACACGGCCAACCAGCCGGTCCTTGAGAGGCTATAATAATGTAGATACCATATAGTAATGCAACAATGAGCAAGGATAGAGAACCATACCTGACTTACCTGCCAAGCGAAACAACATTTTTTAGATTTTCGATTTCTTGATTTTTGTGAATTTTCATCATAAGACAACAATATGAATGACCATGATGTGAACATGAACGAATATGAACGAGCATGACATGATAAGAGAAATATGAACAAAATATGTCACAACATAACATAACGAAGATGGATGAAACATAACAAACAAACAAATGGCAAGCATGCATGCGACTAAAGGCACGGTGGGACAAGACAACACGCACACAGCGGGACAGCACACATGGTGGTATAAGGACATGGTGGGACGAAGACACGTGGGATGACAATACCATGGAGGACAAAGACACGTGTGATGAATGACACGGCAGGATAGGGACACGTGTGACGAATGATACGGCGGGACAAAAGACATGGAGGACCATAGAAATATATGACAATGACACACTCTTCAATCAAAGCCCAAGATCAGATGAAGCGAAACCGCCAGGTTCAAAATTGTGGGACAATGCCCTCTCATGGAGACATGATTAAGCAGATAAGCAAAAGCTGAGAAAGCCATGAGCTTCAGAATAGATCCAGAGATAGAATTGAAGAGATGAGAACAGATCGAAGAATGTGAGCAGGAGACAGAGCGAATGATAGAGCAAGGAAAGCTTGAACCTGCAACCTGCAGCCTGCACACTTAGCAAACAGATTACATATATGTCCTCAAGATAAAAATAAAAGGAACAAAAGAGAAGTATTTTTGGATTTTTGTATTTCTGATTTTTTTTTGCCATATTCAAATTTTTGGGATTTTTTGACATATTTGATTTTTTTGGAATTTTGACATATTTGATTTTTTTTTTAGAATTTTGACATATTTGATTTTTTTGGAATTTTGATAATATTTTATTTTTTTTAGATTTTGACAAAGCAATCTGCAGCACCCAAAGACAAGTTCGAACTACTGGCTAGGGATCGTCGTTCCTACCCCTTTCATTAAAAACTTCCCTTAAGTAGGGCGTGCATGTGAGGGTGGCTTACCATAACCAACCGTCTCTAAAGAATGGTGCCCCTACTAAGGCCATACCCGGGATACAACCCAGCCTAAGAGGGAGATAGAAGAAAATTGGAGGCAAGCTTTATGCAGGATGGGAGACATCAGGATTTGAATTCCTTCCAGGGCACCACCCCTCAAAGAGTAGGTCTGTTGCGCTGGGGCTTTGTGTCTTTGATTTTGAGACCCATATTTATCAGGCACGCATGCGACCAGGCTGAAGACGTCCCGCGGGGCTTCGCCACTCTTGCCATGCCTTTGATTTTCATAATTTTGCATATTCATTCTTATTTTTGGTAGCCCTTATTGGCTAGATATTGCATGAAAGCTCACTTTCGAGGGTCAAGACTACCCCTATTTGAGACCTCTCTCGTATTAGGGAGCGCCTAGGTTGGTCATCTCATCCATCCATCTCTTGCCCCTGCACTTGGCCGAGTAGAGAAAAGAAAAAGACCTTTGCACATACCCAAAATATGGCCAAAGCAGCAACGGTGTGCCTCAGAGAGATCGGCTATGGCTTGCCGTGTAGTGTGTGAAAAACCCATGCTCAAAGGTCACCCTCAACGATCGGGGAATGAACTGGACTCCTAGCGCGGAGCTATCACCAGCCTAAGGATGCTGCAGAAGCGAACTCATTTTAAATGAACTAAGCAAATTTCTAAAAGCCACTTAACCATGTTGAGGAATAGCGTTATAACCATGTGCAGAAACAATAGAAATAATGAAAATGAAAGCATGTTTCTTTGCCCAAAATAAAGATACCTTTGCAAATCCATGGCGTGGAAACCGGCATCCTGAAGTGATCTCGATCATCGAGCTTTGAGGAGCGCGAGTAGCTTTGTATTCATTGCTTGTCAGGATAAAGGATGAAATGAGAGCAAAGGATTGAAAGATTCCTCGACACAGAGGAGCGATAGACATTAAACTAGATGAATAAGGATAAAAAGGAAGAGAGACAAGGGCTAGAACTCCCTCGTTAAGGCACAGAGACCTTGATAACAAGGAACCAATTACAGAAGAAACCAGATTAGCCAAGATCAAGGTGGACTAAAGCCTCGAAAGTAGCAAGAAAAAGGGTAATGATCCTTAAAGGGTGAGGAGGAGAGAGTGGAAAGATAATAAGAAGAATCATCCGACGTGGTCGGAGAAGAGGGACGAGAATCATCCGATAGTGCTGGAGAAGGAGAATGGGAGGCACTCGACAAGGTCGGAGAATAAGAAGAACCCGGAGATACCGGAGGGGAAGAATCAGAGGCAACACCTGGAAGTCTCGGGGAAGAATAATCAGGTGATGTCCCGAGATTAGGATGGAATGATGACATAGGCCAGGGCCTAGAATCGTGAGAGGAGGGAAAATCTGGAGGATCCGGGGAAAAAAGAGAGGAATGGGGATGCATGGACCTATGGAAGGAGGAGAAAATCATTGAGGGAGAATTAGGAGAGGGCAGATACACCACTCAGGGGTGGGAACCGAGCAGAAGAAATGATGAGTGAAATGAAGAAGACGGAAGAGATGTGGACCCCTGAGTGCACAACTGACGGCCTTTAAGCTTACGCCGTCGCCTCTTCTTAGCTGATACTTCTTGAACATGGACTCGCTTGGTGCGGGCTCGAATCCTAGGGCACCTTGCCTTGCAATGTCTTCTCAAATAGCGAGCCCATCTAGCAGATGGCCTTGCCCGACTATGGACATGCAGCTTTATCGGGGCAGCTGCCCCTAGACTCCCAGAGCTAACAATAGTAGGACGTTCTTGAACAACTAACCCCTCATAATACTGAATATCATAAAACCATGGAGTCTTGTTACTTGGCACAAGTAGCACGAGATTCGGCAACTCCACTCGGAACTCAGCCTTGAAGCACAACTCCCTTGATGAAAGAGACGGGTGAAGCTGAGGGAGGGTAATACACGGCGTTGACATGGCCGGTCTGCTAATAAATCGAGGAAGATTACATAACAGGTGCAGAATATCCTTGGAAAGTGTAGAAGATACGACCAATTGCCCCTTGAACATAGAACCCATAATCTGCTTGGTGGCCATATGTGTTAGCACAACGCGGGTAGAGAACCCTTCTTGGCCTGTCATCTGAACAGCAAAAGAGCGAGGAGAAATAATAGCATCAATGGTGAACTCTCCAGCGAGCAAGGAGATTGCTACCGGCCTCGCTCGGGAAGAAACTGGCATCAATGCCTGGGAACTCTTCTTAGCAACTCTCATCTTTGAAAGCAGTGGCGGATCATCCCCAAAATAACCAGGGACGAGGACACGAACCGGCATCCGACAGATAAAATCTTGAATCTTGAAATGCACGGCCGGCACTGAATCATCCTGACTTGGCTCATTGTCTCCCTGGGGATTAGACCCGAGGGGCACCAAAGGAAGCGCACACCCGCTCCGTGGGGTGGAAGTGGTTGGAGGAATGGGGATAAGAATCGGTTTAGATGGCATGGAGGTTTCAATGGGAGTGGTGATGTGTTTAGGGGGAGGCAAAGGGGTTGAGATGATAGGCTCGGGTGGCGATAAAGGCGACGGCGAAGGCGTGGCTGAGGGTAGAGATAAAGGAGAAGGTTTGGCTTGCTCAGGCTTGGGCAAAGGTGATGGCGGAGATGGAGGCGAGGGTGGAGATGGAGGTGGTGATGGAAGCATTGGTGGTGGAGATGGAGATGATGGTGATGGCAATGGAGATGGTGAGGATAGTGATGAAGGCGATGGGGGTAGTGGAAATGGAGGTAGAGAGGGTGAAGAGGGAGGTTGTGGTGTCCACCGTCGACGTGTCGACACAACGCGTCGAGCGGTGTTAGGGATAGAAGTAGTGGTAGTGGCAGTAGGGGAAGAAGGGGAGGCACTAGCCTGAGCAGAGGCTTGGGTTTGTGGTGGCGATGGAGCCGGGGTAAGAGATGGTGGAGGTAACGGAGTAGGTGATGGAGCGAGTGTAGCACTAGACGAGGAATCACATGGGTGCCCCTGACCTTGAAGTAACAGAGACGGCTGCCCGGGTGGCACTTCTTGCTGTTGCTGTTGGCTGTGGAGATGTAAAATGACTTTATGCATAGCGGCCCAATCAATCCTTTCCTTAGCTTCCAGGTCATAAACATAATCCTGGAACTCGGGACAATCCTCAATCAAATGCCCCTGCTAACGGTGGAAATCACAGAACTGAAGCATATCCCCGACCGCAGGTCGGTAAGGCACAACCGGAGAGAACGGCAATGCGTGAGTGGACATCAAAGCCCGAAATATATCGGTGAAACACTCCGGCAAAGAAAGATGAGGAGCCTGCTTCGGGCAAGGTGGATGCCGAGGGATACGTAATGGTGGAGAAGGTTGTGGAGACGGAAGTGGAGGTTGCGTAGGCAGGAGTGCGTGGCTAGTGGTGGAGGGCTTTGGTGAAGGCATGTGTGGAACAGGATGAGGGGGTATGTAGACGGCATCTACTTGCTCGGGATGTGGTGTTCCCTTGACCAGAAGTGGAGATAGAGACGGGTATGTGGATGCGGGAGGCTGACTCATGGAAGGTTGATATGCTGAGGCATATGGGTACGTAGAGGCGGGAGGTTGGCTCGTGGAGGGAAATGTGGCGGAAGGCTGACTCATGGCGGTCCGGCTCATGGGAGCGTAGGATTGGCATGTGGAGGGTGAAGGTTGATATGTGGAGGTGGATGGTGGAGACTCGGGGTCAAGGGAATCTTGGATTTGTTGGCGAATGAAGCGGGCTCGGCTGTATAATTGTTGCTAGGAGGTGATGTCGTTGAGGGCTAAGATGAAGCGGTACTCGGGCGTTGCATTTGATATCAGCATCTTGATTTGCTCTCCCTCCGGTATGTGCCCCGGGACTTGCGCGGCCAAGCGACGCCAACGATCAGCAAAGGTAGAAAACTCCTCTTCGGGCTTCATCATCTCATGGGCCAGATCCACAATAGAGTTCTTGGGCCCAACCTGGTCTTGGTACTGCTGAATAAACTTTTCTTGAACGGCTTGAAAACTCACAACTTGCTCTTGCGGAAGAGAGAAGAACCAATCCCGAGCCGGGCCTTCCAATGACAGACCAAACAGATAAGCTATCAAGTGTTGGTCATGTCGAAATTGGGCCGACTCATAAACGAACTCCTTCAAGTGCACATACGGGTCACCGACTCCACTATAACGGTGATATGTGGGAATTTGTGATGGAGGTGGGAGCCGAAGACCTTGGAAAGCGAATGGAATACTTAAGGAGGATTTGGGATCGATCCGACGTTGAAGCTCATCAAGCTGGCGTTGGGTTTGAGCAATCATCTCCTGGGTAGGGAGAGATCGAGAAGAATATGGGCCAACTTGAGCAAGAGGGTGTGAATTAGGACCAGGAGCATGGTATTGGGCCGAATAAGAGGATCCAGGCTGAGAAGAAGAAGGGCCCATTCCGGGAATGGAAGGATATGTGGGCCTAGAAGAGGCATGAGCATATGGGTTGAATGGGCTGGCAGCAACATGGGCAGAAGGATGAGGCCCATTAAGAGAATAATGCCCATTAGCAATTGGGCCAGCAACATATGAAGGAGAAGGAGGAGGCCCATAAATAGGAGATGGCCCATTATGAGAAGAAGGCCCATGAAGATGAGATGCAATAAGACGTTGGGCCTGGGCCGGGTCCATTTGGCGAACAAGGCTTGAAATACGGGCCATGAGATTAGCCTGTTCCTCAGATGGGTCAGAGGGACCACGAGAAGATTGACCCACGCGGGAAGAGGATTCCACGCGGGAATAGGAAGCAGATTGGGGAAAAGAATGATACAAGGGGTTAGAATGATGCTCCATGAGGGCAAATGGAAACTTAATACAAGGAGATCAAGGAGAATACAAGTGGGGAAGCACCGGCTTAATGGCCCAAGGACAAGAGGGGACTGACCCACTAATGCAAAGACGAATGGACAACGGATCACGGGACAATGGACTAGACAATGGACACACAAAATGGGGTGACCTAAGTGGGCCTAATAACGACGAAAGACGTGGGTGCAACACAAAACACCACTAATGGGCTTGGACAAGCCCAAATAACACAATCAATGCAATGTAAGAGTTTTCCCCCAAGTCAAACAAGTTAATATGATGGGAAATCTTTTAGGGGTTTCAATAGACCTTTTAATGATTTGAATTAATAATAATTCCCTCAAGATGGGAATCCTATGGGAATAAGGTCCAAACTTTGGGTTGACTAAGGTTAACTCCCTCACACTTATGCAAATGCAAGCCTAAGGGGTGGAAAGGTACAACCGGCCCGGTGTCCGTGTGGGAATCCACGGCTCACGGGGACTTATGGAGGTCCTTGATGTGCTTTCCTGGTCGGCTCCAAGGAATATGGAGACGAGAGGTCCACGCACCAAGGTAGGAAATGCAACTATGATATGCAATGTATGGCCCTATGTGCACCGGAGTGCATGCAAATTCTAGCTTAAAACTAGAAAATCAAGACTAGATTAAACTATGCAAACATGATCCAACAAAAACAAATAGTATATAGATGGGAATACAATACAAAGATCTGCACAACGGCCCCAAGAACAGATCAATCTGACCCCGGGAGGTCAATCAAATCACTAAGCAAAGATGCCCCCGTGAACCTATGCGCAGACCAGATGCAGATTTTATGGACAAAATGCTAAAATGATGATAATTTTTAACTAAGCAAATGAGACCCAAATGATGCAAATAAGCTATGGATGGAAAGACAATACAAAGGACTATCTAATGGATCAAAAATCAGTGTAATCAGACATCGGGAAGGTAGTCAAATCACTCATTAAAGATGTACCTGTGAACCTGTCTCTGAGCCTGCCTGCAGAACTTATGCACAAAACTCAAAAAGTTGGACAAGATTAGAATATGCAAATGTTAACCAAATGATGTAAATGATATATGGATGGAAAGACAATACAAAGGGCTATCCAACGCAACAAGAATCAGCTCAATCGGACTCCGGGATCAAAAGTTATGTCTCGATGAACACGGCCCTATGAGCATGCACGCAAGACTGCCAGAAGCCGTGTAACGGTCTACCAAAGGACCGTTACATGCATGTGACGGTCTACTGCAGGACCGTCACACAACCAAAGCCCTTAAAACACCAAAAATAGTTGGACAATGGAAGAAATATCACCTAAACATGAACATGCACCCACCCAACCTACAAAAGAGCATGAAAACAAGCGTGATGGGCATTGTTGTCCCACCGTGATCGCCAAAAAACTGTTGATTTGTTTTTTAATTAGATTAGATTCCTATCCGCCCCCTTTAAATACATACATGCATAAACATGTGAATCAAAGACAAGGGGATGAAAGGATGGAAATACTAACCGTGATCGCCACCAAGGATTAACAACGCCGCAAGGATGAAGAAAGGAGTGCAACGGCGCTGTATACCTTGGAAAGAAAACTTGATCGCGCTTGAAATGGGGTGTGGGGAACTTGTGGATTCAAACCTCCTCTCCTTCCAGCCGGCTAGAGGAAGAGGGCCTCACGTTGTATTCATGCTCTCCTGCAAAACAAAGATGAAACACAAAGGCAAAAACCCATTAGAACATGCATGTGTAGTATCAATCCCGCAGTGATAAAATAGGGGTAGAAATTGAGGGCAAACTCACCAGGGGGAGGTTTTTAACCCCTATGGAAGGGTGGAAAAGATAGGTGTGTGTGTTGTGCATGCATGAGATTTGAAATCATGAGATTTGATTGAGAGAATAGAGAGAAAACGATGATGCAAAACGGAGAAAAACGCATGTATAGCAGAAAAGTGCAGAAAACTGTGATGATTTGTGATTTTGAGGAGATTAGAACTAAGAGTGTAGACCATGAAATCAAGCCCAGAAGGATGAAATTGAAAGCCAATACTTCCCTCTTCAAGATGGGGTCGAAGTTGTGAGTCGACGGTGCAGCATGGCTTCGCCCCACGTCTGAAAAGAGCCCCCCATCGCGACTGCGAGCTGGGCAGTTTTTATAGAGTTTTGCAAGAAAGCCTCATCTTCTTATCACGATTCCCGGAGATAGAGTCCAAGATAAATCGAGTTCTTTGGATCAAACTCGAGATAATACTAAGGACAAGAGATAGGAACAAACGGGGATCAATTCAGAGGAGGATTCTAGAAGATATGTCTTTTGGAAGGCAGCCCCGGAGCCTTATCTGCAGAGTTTGAGTTGAACTAGGAAACATAAATCCTGATCTTGCGACCCAGATCCCAAGAGATATAGCCAATGAAAATTTGATTCCTATGAACCGAATTCAAGATAATACCAAGGGCTAGAAGCAGGAAAAAACGGGGATCAATTTGGATAAGAATTCAAGAAGTTATGGACTCTTCAAGAGGGCCACGGCGCACAAAAACGGAGCAGACTCCAGCACGAATTGGACTCTCTAGTGCATGTAACGGTCTATCATAGGACCATCAGACTGATGTAACGGACTAGGGTAGGTCCGTCACACTCTGGAGGTCGAACGAGACGTTTTCGGATGAGATTGGATGTAACGCACCTAAATAGGGCCGTCACTTGGTCTAACGGTCAAGGATAGGACCGCCACACTCTAGGGGTTGAACCGGGCTGTTTTGGGCAAGTTTTGGTGTGACGGTCTATCGTAGGACCGTCACACTAAAGTAACGGTCTTCACTGGGCCGTCACTTCAATGAAGTAACGCACCTGCAAATGACCTTCACATCGATGAAGATAGATTCTGGGCAGACTGCGCGCGACTTTAGAAATTGAAGCATATCTCTCAAACAGTGGAGAATTAGACAAAGTGGTAAACATAGAAGTTGTAGATAACTGAGAGAGGAACAACTTTTATGAAGAAAGAAATGTGAGAAAATGATTGGAAGAGGGTGAAAATGGGGCTGGAAGAGAGAGGAAAATTCTGGAATGTAGGTGAACAGCACAGCACGCCGGAAAAATGAAAATAGCTCACAATCGGGGCAGAACCGGCCAACGGTGTAGAAGAAGAAATTGTAGATCTTTGAAAGAGGAACAACTTTGATGAAGACAACTTTTTGAATAGAGGATTGGAAGAGGGTGAAAAAGGACCACTTTCAAGACTGCGCAGTGAGAGAGAGCCGATTACTTGAGGGAAGTCGGCCTAAATGGGCCGAAAGTTGATTTGGAAGTCGGAATTTGATAAGATAAGCTCCGAGGCTCTAAGAAATCATGATCTCCAAGACTCAAAGGATATGAAATGGTAAAAATGGGCTCGAAATCTATCCGAGAAAGCTCCAAAACAATGGCTAATTCTGGACATCAAAAATGATGAATAAGAGAAACGACGTAACTTGTGGGCTAAAACGGGTGTCAACAGCAATGAAGAGGAAGAATTGGCGATGATAACTCGCCAAGTGAGAAAATTTCTAAGGAAGAAGAGAAACTTTCAAGGAAATTTCAGAAAAGGGCAAAGAAGGCCCACGCAGACTAAAGGCGAATCAAGCAAGCCAAGTAGCATTATATGCTACGAATGCAAGAAGTCTGGACACATGAGAGGTGAATGTCCAGATCTAAAGAAGAAATTAAAGAAGGATAACTTCAATAAACCCAAAGCCATGGTCGCCACTTGGAGCGATGAAGAAGATGAACCATCTGATGAAGAGATTCAAGAACTTGTGGAAAGCTTGTGCCTCATGGCACATGAGGATGAATCCACGGAGGTAAATTTTAACTCTGAATTCATTTCCAATGAACAATGGGAATCTGAATATGAAAAGTTGTACACAAAGTACAAGAAAGTCAGATTTGAAAATAAAGCTCTTAAAAAGAAACTTGATGATTCATCACGTGAAGATATCTATGCCAAATTTGAGAAACTGGAACAGGAATGGTTTGAGGCTTCGGAAGAAAAGGAAAGTCTACTGCAAATAATCTCAGACTGTGATAAAACCAAAAAGGAACTATCATGCAAAATAATCGAAATGGAGGAAGCATGTGAAAGGATCAAAATTGAAGAACAAACTGTAAAATCAACTAATTCAGAACTCGAAAGGAGAAATGAGATTTTGGGTGAAAGAGTTGCTGAGCTTCAGTTCACCTTGACAAAGTTTGTTAAGGGGCAACAAAACATGGATAACCTATTGGGGGTTAAAGTCAACTTCCAAAAGGAAGGCTTGGGGTACACACCTCAAAACAAAAATTCCTTTGAGCATAAGATCACCACATCCTTTATACATGGAAAGGACGATAATCATGCTTCAAGTTCTAACTCTAAACCCCAACATGCTCAGCCTAAACCACACAGATATCAAATAACTTTTTCACATGCTAACTGCTTTCATTGTGGTAGATTTGGCCATATGATTTCCAACTACTGGTTTAGACAAAGCACACCTAACTATCATGTTCCATGGACGAAGAGAACACCCATAAGAAGTTGGACTAACTCCTATAGACCCAAACTGGTTTGGGTACCAAAGACAATTGCATGAGAATTTTTCTTCTTGCAGATATGTCTTGAAGCCAGGGGGAGCAAATGGTATCTAGATAGCGGTTGCTCAAGGCATATGACAGGGGACAAGAAAGTGTTCTCCAAACTGCAAGAAAAAGAAGGAGGCTTAGTTGCTTTTGGCGGGAAGGACAAAGGTAAAATAATCGGAGTTGGAGACATAGGTAAGAATTCTGAAACTCTGATTGAAAATATCCTTCTGGTGAAAGGTTTGAATCATAATTTGTTGAGCATAAGTCAATTATGTGATAAGTTTAAGATTGTTTTTGATATGACTCACTGTTCTGTCATGTGCAAAAATTCAAATGAAATCAAATTCATTGGTAAAAGGAGCAACAATGTGTACTCCATTGATATTCATGATGTTTCAGTTGATAATGTGTGTTTGGTAGCTAACAACCATGAGAATGCATGGCTATGGCACCGCAGACTAGGTCATGCTAGTTTTGGAGTGATCTCTAAGTTGTCTAGACATGACTTGGTGATAGGTCTGCCCAAATTAAAATTTGAAAGCGATAATATCTGTGAAGCTTGCACGAAAGGCAAGCAAACACAAATCTCATTCAAAAATAAAAATATTGTTTCTTCCGCTAGGCCATTGGAACTGTTGCATCTTGATCTTTTTGGTCCTACTAAAACATCTAGCCTAGGAGGAAAATCCTATGGCTTTGTGATTGTTGATGATTTCTCCAGATTCACATGGGTGCTGTTTTTAGCTAATAAAAGTGATGTCGTGACGGAGTTTCAAGTGCTTTGCAGAAAAATTCAGAATGAAAAGGGTTACCTCATCACCACAATCCAAAGTGATCATGGTGGTGAATTTGAAAGTCATGAATTTAGCATGTTCTGTGAAGAGCAGGGGTACACACACAATTTTTCATCATCAAGAACGCCCTAGCAAAATGGAGTAGTAGGGCGAAAGAATAGAACGTTGATAGACATGGCCCGAACCATGCTCAGTGAGAATTCTCTACCCAAGTATTTTTGGGCTGAAGCGGTAAGTACCGCATGCTACATCATCAACAGGGCAATGGTAAGGCCCATTCTGAAGAAAACTCCATATGAGCTCTACAAGGGTAAGAAGCCAAACATTTCTTATCTTAAACCCTTTGGATGCCCTTGCTATATCTTGAACAATGGTAAGTCCAATCTGGGTAAGTTTGATGAAAAGAGTGATAAAGGAATTTTTCTAGGTTATGCACTCAATTCTAGAGCTTATCGATTATTCAATAAAAGGACTTTAGTTGTTGAGAAAAGTCCTCATGTTATTTTTGATGAATCCGAGTCAAAACTCACAAAGCAAATTTCTTCCATCTCGGATGCAGATGAAGACCCTAAGAACTCATCAAATGTTAGAGTCAATGATGAGTCATTGAAGGCAACTTCAAGTAAAAATGAGGAAGATGAGGATCCTACAATTGAGACACTACAAGAACCACAAGTGCAGCATCCTGATCTGCCCAGCTCCTCCACATTTCTAAAGGATCATCCAACTGTGAACATCATAGGTAATCTGGAGGATGGGGTGAAAACTAGGTCCTCTCTAAGGCAGGTTGAACAAGAGGACCTGATGGCCCTACTCTCTCAAGTAGAGCCCAAGGACATTCATGAAGCTCTTCAAGATGAATCCTGGATTCAGGCGATGCATGAAGAGCTGCATCAATTTGAAAGAAACGAGGTGTGGACTCTCGTGCAGTGTCCTAAGAACCATCCTACTATTGGAACTCGTTGGGTTTTCAGAAACAAGCTAAATGATGCGGGATTGATTGTGAGGAATAAGGCTCGGCTTGTGGGCAAGGGTTACAGCCAGGAGATGGGAATTGACTTTGATGAGTCTTTTGCACCAGTTGCTAGACTTGAAGCAGTCCGAATCTTACTGTCCTACGCTTGCTCTTTAAACTTTAAACTATTTCAAATGGATGTTAAATCTACATTTCTTAACGGCTATATCAAGGAGGATGTCTTTGTAGAGCAGCCGCCAGGTTTTGAAGATTCTAAACATCCACGACACGTGTACAAGCTCCAAAAGGCCTTGTACGGACTAAAACAAGCACCAAGGGCATGGTATGAACGGCTTACTTCTTTTCTTGCTGAAAATGGGTTCAAGAGGTAAGGTTGATCAAACACTTTTCACAAGGAAATCAGGTAAGGACATTTTAGTGGTTCAAGTGTATGTGGATGATATTATTTTTGGAGCTTCTGATAATGCCTTATGCGAGGATTTTGCAAAGACCATGCAATGAGAATTCGAGATGAGCTTAATGGGGGAGCTAAATTTCTTTCTTGGATTGCAGGTGAAACAAACTTCGGAAGGACTTTTTATAAATCAAGCAAAGTATACTATGGAATTGCTGAAGAAATACGGGATGGCAGAAGCAAAACCTATATCAACTCCCATGGCCACCACCACAAAGCTGGATAAGGATGAAAATGATAAAATAGTAGATTCCACACTGTTTAGAGGTATGATCGGATCACTACTGTACCTTACAGCATGCCGCCCTGACATTCAATTCAGTGTATGTCTCTGTGCCCGTTTCCAGTCATGCCCTAAAGAATTTCACTTATCAGCTGTTAAACGCATTTTCAGATATCTAATTGGCACTATTGACTTTGGCTTGTGGTTTCCCATTGGTAGTTCTTTTGAGTTAATTACGTATACCGATGCGGATTACGCCGGATGCATTGTAGATCGTAAAAGTACATGTGGGTACTGTCAGTTTCTTGGCGGGTGCCTTGTTTCATGGGCCTCTAAGAAACAACATTCAGTAGCTCTCTCAACGGCCGAGGCTGAATATGTAGCCGCCGGAAGTTGTGAAGCCCAAGTACTTTGGATCAAAAATCAATTGCTTGATTTGAATGTTGAAGTGGATTGTGTGCCGATCTTCTGTGATAATACGAGTGCAATTAATCTCTCCAAAAATCCTGTTCAACACTCCAGAACCAAACACATTGACATTCGGCATCATTTTCTGAGAGATCATGTAGGCAAAGGGGTCTTTGAGTTCAAGTTCATTGATTCTCTTAACCAATTGGCTGACATCTTCACAAAACCTCTAAATCAGGATCAATTCAATAAAATCAGGCGAGAACTTGGCATGTGTAAGGGTGAGGGCATACGCACTTAAGTCTGCATTAGGTTGTTTCTTTTTTGTTGGGTAGATCATGTGAGATGCATGCATTGTGTGTGGTTCACTTTTATTGTGTATGACTATTCCTAACATGTGTGCCTATACTTATATTTATATACACTTATTCTTTGACATTTTTCTACAACTGAATATTCCTTGATAGATAAACGTGGACTAGTGATCTTGTGCTCTTAGCAGTCTCCATTCAAGGGTTTCCGTAGTCGACTCATGCTTGATATCATTCGTGGGTTAGCAAAAGAAAAGAAATAAAAAAAGGAAAGAAGAATGATCTGTGAAAATGGGGGAGTCCAAGGGTCATGGAGCCCACTTCTATCTCCGGTAGTGGCTAGCTGGGGTTCATCCTATCTCTCGGGGTCTTTTCTTGGGATTTAGGCCCCAGCGGTCGACCGCTGGCTTCGTGCCGGTCGACCGCCAACGGCGAATCGGCCAGGGTCAACCGCGTCCGAACCCTACTCTAAGGGGGTTTTCTTCCCCCCTTTCTCATTCTATCACTCTCCCTTCTCTCTCCCTTATTCCACCTCCACTCTAGCACATCTCCCTCCCACCTTTCAAGCCCTAAAAACCCCACACCGTTTCTACCCTAGCACGATCCGGTCGATTGGTTTCCATTTCGGAACGTCTCCTCGCCGGCGTTCGTGCACTCGTGCCAACCTTCCTTGAGCTCCAGAGCGTGGAGACGGTGTTCTTAGTTCTTCCCGGTGTCTCCCTCTCCATCCTAAGGTAGAGGTTCTACCTCTCTAGAGGATACTCTCTTCAGCGGGGAACCTGGTGCTCAGAGACGTGAAGCTCCGGCCGCACCTCCACCACAAGCTCCCGCACGCAGGTTACCTCCGAGGTCTATCATCGAGCCTCGTCTTGTTGATTTTCAAGAGTTGAATCAAATCCTGCCCGACATCTATACAGTTTTTTCAATGCAACCGGGGTGGCTTGATTTTGTCACTAGATACAATCGCTTCTATCCCTATCTAGTACAATAGTTCTATGGGAATTTGGTTGACAGAAATGGAAGCTTGTATACAATGGTTCAAGGTATTGAGATCCGCATTAATGCAGAATTATTCCATAATGCCCTAGGTGTTTCCTCCCATGGTGCAGACATGCTTTTTGGGCATGGTGAGGTTGAGGCTAGTTTTATTGCCATGACGAGCTGTGATTTTGTTCGTGGTGTGAGTGACCTCATTGAGCTGAATGCCAACCACTTTCCCGCATTACAACGGGTTATTCATCACATGTTTACTACACTTATTTATCCCAAGAGTGGGAGCCGAGATGAAGTGACCGAAGTGCACCGTTTCCTGTTCTATCATGTTATGAATGGTGACTTGGTTAATATGGGATGGCTCATGACTCAATTGATAACTCGATGCCGTACACATTTACGGCGATCCTTGCCCTATGCCTCTCAGCTCACTGGAGTGTTCATCTTTGTCGGGGTCCCATTGGAGAATGAGCAGTCTGTTCTAGTCCGTCATGATGACATTTACAATGAGCATAAGCTTTTCTCCGATATGGGATATTACAGGGATCCAAATGGTGAAATTCACCGTGCTGTCCCAGTTTATGGGGAAGAAATTGGCAGTGAAGAAGAACAAGCGCCGGACCCACAGCAAGATAACCAAAATGCACCTGCACCAGTTCAGCCTGCAGTTGTGCCTCCTCCAGCGGATCTCCCTCCTCCACCACAGCACTTTCATGGGGAGTCTTCTACTCAGGGTGCTGGGCATTCCACTTGGGGGGACTATGAGGCTCTTGACAGACGCCTTTTGGCATGGAAACTCGGCTTGACTCCTCCCTTGGGCGTTTGGATACTTTTATGGACACCATGACTGGACAAATGGATACCTTCACCCTTGCTCTGGATGATCTTTCTCTCCACATAGCCACTCTCTTTGCCAGCCATGAAGATAACCGTGAGGCCTTTCGTACCACAAACCATACCCTTCTTTTCCTCCGTAACCAGCTCCGTCATTATGATGCCATTCTTCATAACCTTGAGGATCGTCTTCCTCCTCCTCCTGCTCCTGCTCCTGCTGGTTCCCCCCATGGTGATGGTCCGCCGGATGGTGTTCATGGCGAGGAAGCTGAGGATCCCCCTGCTGTGTAGCTGCTTTTTGGGTCTCTAGCGTCCCTTTTGTCCACTTTTTGTATCCCCTCCCTCTCCTTTTTGCTGATGCCAAAGGGGGAAAAGTAGGCTATTAGGCTTATATATATATATGCTATGTGTGTTTGGTGTTTGCCTGCTTGCATGCCTGTCTATCTCTTGCATCGTAGTTTGAGCATATTGTATGCATTAGTGGTTGCATTCCTTAGCGTCTCAAGCTCATTTCTCCCTTCTGCATTCAGTGTACCTTGTATGGATCAAATGAAAATGAATGGAAGAATGCACTCTTTGACGTTACAAGATTGGCTCTTTTTTTTCTCACCTCTTGTCAATACGGCAAATAAGTATTGAATGGTTGGTAGGAATTCGTTGACATGCTTGTGTTGGTAGTGATATGTTTGGTGATATGAGCATTTCGAATGCTTTCAAATCGTGAGTTTAGAAGATTCAACTTGATGGATTTCCACGTATCTCATTTGTGACTAACGAAGCTTCTAAAACTCTTTCAAAAGCACATTTGTGAAAATGCAATTCTACTGCCTAGGTTTTGTCATCATCAAAAAGGGGGAGATTGTTGAACATATCCGAGTGATTTTGACGATAACAAAACCTAAGATGTTTCTCTCCCTTGTATCTATTCTTCAAGCAAACCTTCATGCTTTAAACCTTTAATTTTTACCTCATGTCAATTGTGTGGTTATAAATTCTTCCATGGGTTTATTCAAACATAATTCAACTCTTACACAAGCCCGGTTCAATCATCGAACAAATGGATAGCTTCAAGAGAGCTAACACTTGATTTTTGCAGGATTGAAGATTGGCGGTCGACCTGTGGACCCCTGGCGGTCGACCTAAAATAACAGAATTGAAATCTGGAATTTGAGGAAGCTGGCGGTCGACCGCCAGGAGCTAGCGATCGACCGATTCTCCCAGCAGCCAAATGCCTACAGGACGGCCAATGGCGGTCGACCGCTGGCCTTTGTAGGTCGACCGCCAGCCTCGAGCTGCCAACAAATGTTGACTTTTTGTCACTTCGAGAAGTGGTCTTTCTCTTAGTATTGTTTAATCCCTAAGCAACCTAACTCTCCAGAAATTGTGGATCTGGTCTGGGGGAGTCTTTGGACCATTCAAGAACCTATAAAACTTATACAAGAGGGTTTGGAAAACCTTAATGTTCAAGGAAGATCAAGGGAGGCTGCCAAGAGGAAGAGAAGGGATTTGGCACTGTAGACGTGAACAGTGCTCCGAGAGGAAAGTTCTTCATCCTTCTTCATCCAATCAAGTGCAAATAAGTCCAAGGATTCAAGCTGCATCCAAAGCATACAATCATCCACTAAGGGGGAGCATATCAAGATCCTTCTCTTATGTTTTGAATTCATTCTTGATCTCTCAAAGCTTCATCTGTAATCCTTGTAATCTTTAAACATTCCAGAGTGTGTGGATCCTCTTAGATCAGTGTGTGTGTGTGTTTGTGTGTTCCTGGTTGGAGGTGTGTGTGTGTATTAAGGTGTTTCTACACCTTCGTGGGAATCCTCCTTCCTAGTGTGTGAGTGTTGTGTGTGGTTGATCTTGTAACCTCCTACAAGATAGTGTGTGGTTTCCTCACTGTCCGTGAGGGGTGGACGTAGGTTGTCGTTGTGGCATCCGAACCACCTAAAATTGCTATCTCTGTGTGGTTTGTTCCTTTTCCTCTATCCTCCTTCTGTGCAAATCGTAAGTGTGTTAGTGTTGTTCAGTTTTTATTCTCTTTTATCCTGCATAATCCTTCTTCACCTTATAAAACTTGTTTTGTCTGTGGGTTTTAATTATTTCTAGTTCTCTTGTTAGCTTCTTGTCACACAAACAAAGAAAAGGCGATAAAGTTTCATTTTTTCTACCTTCACCCAATTCACCCCCCTCTTGGGTGCCATTTAATCTCGGGACTTCAGTTTTGAAACGCAAATCCATTCGGTCTGCAGGTCCTACGTCTAAATTACAACCTAACTGGGAAGGGCCGTTTATTGTAAAAGATGCTTATCTAGGGAATGCTTATCGCTTAGTAAACGCAGAAGGTAAGGAGCTCTCTCACGCTTAGAATGGGTTGTATCTTAAGCGTTTCTTTCCTTAGAGTCTAATCTGTGCCACCCTGGCAGCGAGGTGTTCCCTCCCTTTTACGATAAAGAGTCCCGAGTGAGGCAATCACACACCACACGACGTCCCTGGTCAGGTTTTCCGCTTTAAAAGAAACTGTTTCTCCTTGGCCATGCTTTGGGGGAAAAGTCAAAGTCCCTGTCCGTTTCTTCCTTCAGCTGAATCCAGGGGCAAGAGGTGAATAAGGAGGCGATGACCAATCTAGGCACCCTAACAAGAGGAGGTCTTAAATAGGGGCAGTCCGTTATGACCTGACGCCACAAGAAAAAGAAAGAAAAAGAAAGCAAAGATAAAACTCAAAAGTATTATCTCAGAAGTCTATTGAGTTATGATTCCAAAGCTCTAGAAAGGCAAAGAAAAGAATTTAGGCATGACAAGAGTGGCAGTACATTTCCCCGCGGGACGAATGAGCCCGGTCGCACGCATGTCTAGAGTGGACTAAGGTTCGATGACAGACACAAAGCCCCGGCGCAACAGACCAAATTTCTAATGGGTTGTCTGGAGAGGAACCCAAGTCTGAAAGAGCTTCTAGATCTGGCCTAAGCTTACCCCCTGCATTCTAGTTTCCTTTTCAGGATTGAAACTAGTACCCCGGGTATGGCCCTGGTAGAAACACCATCATGAAAATCTGGGCCTTGGCCAGGGTTTGTCACCTCATTGCACGCCAACTTCGGGACTCTCAACACGATACAGAGGGCTCACGTTGCTAGGGGAAAGCACTGATTTTCAAAAAAATCCAAAAACAACATATATTTCAAAAAATCCAAAAAAACAACATATACTTCAAAAATCCAAAAATAATATATTTTCAAAATCCAAAAACAACATATATTTTCAAAAATCCAAAAACAACATATATTTCAAAATCTAAAAATAACATATATTTCAAAATCCAAAAACAACACATATTTAAAACCCCAAAAGACATCAAAAGTCCAAAATCAAACAAAAAAATCACATATTTCAAAACCCAAAAACATCAACTATTTTCCAAAATCTCACAAAAATTCAAATATATGTTCCAAAATCCAAAAATGCCATCATATGCATCACATGCATCGCATTATTTCTATTTTTGTTTCCCGCCTATTTAATAAGGCTCCACCCCTTGACCAAATATCAAGAAACGGTCGTTATCTAACTTGCTTCAAGACAAGGGGTTGAGTCTAAGAACAGATCTAACTTGTTCCATGTTTAAATATGTGCAGAATGCAGGATCAAGACCAAAGCTCAAATCTCACAACTATGTAGGTTCAAGACTGTGACGCGCCAGGTACAGGCCGTCAAACTCATCTAACGGTCCATGCTAGACCGTTACATCTCTTCAGGCCTTCGCTTTGATTCTCTCAGCAGCTCTTTCTCTAACGGCCTGGGGCGAGACCGCTATTCTTCCTAATGGTCTATCATTGGACCGTTACTTCCTCCAGAAACCCAAACCCTCAAGTCTTACACTCTGACGGCCTATCTCCTACCCGTTATATCCTTCTAACGGCCCTTCTCAGATCCGTTACGCTCTCCAGAGGCTCTGTTTTCCAGGCCGTTCTAAGCCAAGTCAAGCCACAACTCGTGCTCATTCAATTAAGGCAATCCCATCTCATTCAATTAAACTTAATGAAACAAAAGATTAATAAGATTCCAACTCTGATTGTCAAATACATCTTTCATAAAAGCAAAATCAAGCTACATTCAATTTCTTATCCTAAAGAGGGCGGATCTTCCTCAACTCTTTGAGGTAGCCACGACGCGCTTCGTCGTTCTCTTCCACTACCTCTTGCCACGGACGCACCTTGCTGATCTCCCACATGGTCAGCGCGTTCCGGACCGCTCTCTCATCTTCCTCGGTCCCCATCTTCCTAGGTAGAATGGGAGGGTAGTGTGATAGTGCAGGAACTTCAGTCCGAGGTAGTCCGATCTGAAGATGGCACCGGTGCGGGTTGTAGATCGCCATCGTAGTATTTCCCACTAGCTGGAGGTCAAGGCCTTGACGCCGCGGTATTCTAAGAAGAGTGCTCCGAAGGATTCTTGGTCGCATGATGAATTTCTCCATTGGTAAAGTATTGAAGAAGAGGCGCCATTCATCCCGTGTTTTCTTGTCCGCCGTCTTGCATTCAGCCTGTGGAGAGAATCCAGATGCCCCTCCAATGAAGAAGAGAGGGTGGCTCCCAAAGATACGGCTAGAAGAAGTAATATCCTCCTTTGGTTGGAATTTGATTCTCACTCGCATCCAACAATCAAGGAGTATCATGGAGTCGAACAGAGGTCCTCCTAGGCAAGCCGAGCTTAGTCCTTCATAGAGATATGAGAGGATCTCTTGAGAGTTGGACATTCCCCGCCACAACCCACTAATGATGCTGAGATTTAGGATATCTAAGAGGTGGTCGGTTGTAGTAAAAAGGAAGACTCCACATAAGCAAACCACCACCGCCTTGGCTATTGTTTCGTGTCTCTCCCACTTATTTTTGCAATGAGAGACTATCCATTGTGCTAAGGGTATCAAGTGAATGTGGTGTGGGCTGATCATGGTCCTCACGTCCTTTGGATTATGGATGAAATCACTCAATATCAAGGACAGGTCAATAGGCTCAACCGTGTAGCAAACTAGGTCTTCATCCCCCACCTTAGTCTTAGGAAGGGCTAGGTAGGTTTCTACCTCCTCTAATAGGACTGTTGCTTCGAAGGAAGGGAAGATGAAGGTATGTGTTTGTGGATGCCACAATTCTATGAGGGCTGAAATACTAGGCCAATCTAATGCCAATTTTTGGAAATTCTTGCCTAAAACCAAGAGAGGTTGAAGGTGCCATGCTTTAAGAATTGATGTAACCTCTAAAGGGAGTGCCTTTACCATGGGAGCTACCCACTTCAGATTAGAATAGCATCTTGGACCAGGAAGAGGCTTGAAGAGAAGAAGAAAAGAAGGAGATCATGAGAAAGAGATGAAGTGCAGGAAATTTCTGAACTTGGTTAGGTCATGGAAGCTTACCACTCTTGGAGCATTGGAGCTTAGGTGTTTGGGGAATGAGGTCAGCCTTTGTAGCTCTCCATACTCCTTTCTTGCAGCTTTGGGTCCTGTATAGATCTTCTCCTCCATAGCCATCGCCTCGAAGCTTCTCTTCATCTTGTTTCTTGCCCTTTAGGAGAGGTTTTTCAGCCCTTCTAGCAGAGAATTCAGAAAGATACGATTTTGGCTAAGTTTCCAAGTTTTAAAAGTCTTGATTTTAGCTTTAAAGAGATAAGATTCGGATTGGAAGGCTTTATCTTAAGTTTGGGAGAAGTCTAGAACGGATTGGAGGCTTCTTATCTCGGATTTTGCCCCTTGCGGCTCAATCCGTCTCGGAGTACAATTCATGCTCTAACGGTCTATCGCGGACCGTCACTTTCCACTGACGCGCCAGATCTGGGCCGTCACATTTCCTGTGGGTTTAATTTGGTCCAACCTTGTTCTGTCAAGCTTAACGGTCTAGCATCAGACCGTTATATTCTTATGATGTGTTCTCTCTGAACCGTTACAATCTCTGCTGATCAGTTTTGGCTTCTTCTTGGTCAATCATTCTCAACGGTCTTGCTCATGACCGTTATCTATCTCCGATGCACTGTGCTTGAGCCGTCACATTTCTTGCATATTTTGTTAAGTCTATACATCCCATTCATCATCCCAGTCTGTACAGCATTTTGAAGTCTGCACATTCATTCTTCATGTTGAAGTCTATACATCATTTTTGAAGCCTGTACAACATTTTGAAGTCTGCACATTCATTCTTCATGTTAAAGTCTATACATCATTTTTGAAGCCTGTATAGCGTTCGGAAGTCTGCACATTCATTCTTCATGTTGAAGTCTATACATCATTTTGAAGCATGTACAGCATTCGGAAGTCTGCACATTCATTCTTCATGTTGAAGTCTATACATCATTGTTCAAGTCTACACAACATGTTGAAGTCTATACATCGTTTTCAAGTCTATACAACATTTTCAAGTCTATACATCATTTTGAAGTCTGAACAGCATTTTGAAGTCTGAACATCATGTTGAAGTCTATGCATCTTGTTAAAGTCCATACATTGTACAAGTCCACATGTCGCTCAAGTCCATACATTCTTCAAGTCTGTGCATTCTTCATCCCAAGTCTATACATCCATACAGCTTCAAGTCTGTACATTCTTGATCCAAGTCCATACATTGCCCAAGTGTGCACAACCCCAAGTCTGTACATCCCTCGTCCAAAGTCCATACATTCTTCAAGTTTGAGCATTCTTTGCTAAAACGAAGTCTATACATCATCTGGACGTCTGCACTCGAAGTCTATACATCACTTTGGCAAGGTCCGTACACTCATAAGTATGGTCAGTACGTTCATAGTCCAATATTGCTCTGTCATCTTTAACAGTCTAGCATTTGGCTGTTATTTAGATGTGACGCCCCAGATATGGACCATTACTTTTCCTGCTGCTCAGTTCTGCAAAATTGGGCTCTGTCCTCTCTGACGGCCTCTATCTGATGTGTTACTTGATCCCGACGGTTTGGACTTAGACCATTACATTGTCTGCTGCTATGATTGAACTATTCCTTCTTGCCTCTGTTTTAGACCTGGTGGTCTTACAGACTTCCGTTCACCCTGTCCATCGCGCATATCACATTTCATCCACATAATTCTTTCACACATCCACAGGCATTTCCTGCATTTTCTTGCATTCATTCCCATTCATTTTTCACATTATCACCTGTTTGCATACACATCCATTCATTCACATAAAAGTCACAAAAAAACATAAAAAAGATTTGCATTTTCATTTCATTTCCATATAAGTTACGTACAAGTAAATAAGAAAACCAAAAGAATGCTTCACTCGGCCGGCTTATCCGCCAGGCCGCCATCATCATCTCCACCCTCCGGTCTCCTTGCCGGTGGTGCTATGGAGGCACTCTCCTCCTGCTGGCCCCTCTCTGCCCTCTCATTCCTACATTGACCAGAGGAGCTAACAAGGTAGTCTGCCACTGATCCGGCATGAGCAGCACTCCTCAGCGCTCTGCTCTGAGAGACACTCCGCTCCGGTCCTCGGCCCATCATCCGTATGGTCCTCTCCAAGGTCTGAACCTAGACCTTCATGTCGTGGGCCTCGAGTCGCGCAGCTCGTGCCTCGGACCGGTATCTCTCGAAGTCTGCTGTCTGCGTTGCCATCCGTGCAAGCTCTCCTCTTAATCGGGCCACCTCTGCTCGGAGGACCTCTGCCTCGGCCGCTGCTGTGGCTAGCTCTATCGCCTGTAGTTTGCATTTCATATAGTTAGTCACATATTAATTTGCATAAACATAAGCATTGGAGTCCAGCACTTAGTATCTTACCCGCTCCGCGAGGGTGGCCTCCGCCTCCTCGGCCCGGGCAACCGCTCGAGCAAACTCAGCGTCCCGCTCAGCTCTGTCCCCTGCAGGCTGTGAGGATGATGATGGGGCATCCGGTCCCACTCTTTGGGCTCCCTCAGCCCGCTGCATTTAGAAATCATTGGTCAGTCAATCGCATTTTCATCTAGGTCCAAGGTTATAGAGTCTTACCAGGAGCTCCAGGGCGGCCCGATACTCGTCCCACTGCTGGACGGTGGTGTGAAGAAGCCCCTCGGGCTCGGCTATCCTTCCCTCGGGGTCTAGCTGTATTTAGAAAGCATATGAGTCAGTGCATATAGAATAAAATTTTCATATATGAGCATTCAGAGTTTATAGTTTAGAAATTGCATACCGGTTGTCGGGTACCTCGGTACACTCGGTCCCCGTATAGTCGAGCGAAGGCTTTCAAATATGCCTCGTCGCTCTCGTCTCGCTCCTTCACTGCTCTGCCCCGCTTGTTCCAATCATGGATCAACTTCACCTTCCGGGCGCACCAATCTATGTCGCCGCTAATTCCTTTCGCTGACTTGCCCGGGCGCTCGTCACTGCGGCGTGGAAAGGTCACCTCGGGCTAGTGTAGTCCCCGAGTCCTCAGGATCAGTCGGTAGTGGAGTGGCTCGATGATATGGATGCAGTGCAACCATATGTCTCGTCCCCGGTACGAGAGGGCTGCCTCCACCCATGGCTGACCCTCGTAACTCTCACCTCTGTACGGGGTCCATCTCACCTAAAAGCATATTAGTCCATTCATCAAATCATCATTTATAAGCATTTGAAGCATTTAGAAAGCATGTTTGAGTTCGGGGTTACCGCTGTGTGTGGGAAGGAATCCAAATCATCCTGGATCACCCGGGTCAATCTGATGATCGACCTCGGGTCCCTCGCGACCACCCATCACCTCGCGATCAGGATGCAGCCGGCGTGGAGTAGGGTGCCTCTCCCGATGCCCGGGAGGTACATGTAGCTCCATATCTGCATTTTGAAGCCGAGTCAGTCAGTTGCATAATCATAAGCACAATCATAATCATATAGAAGGCATTTAAATTACATTTACCTGTAGAAAAGGCGAGAAGCCGCCCAGCATCGTCTGTCGGTCCGTCGTGCTGAGGGGCTCGAACAAGAAGGCCAAGACTGCCGCACCCCAGGCGTATTTTCCAACTCTGCCCAAATCCTGGATCATCGGTAGCAGCTTGCAACTGATGACGTCTGCTCGAGTTGCGAACAGGAGCTTCCCGAACAGTAGCATCAGGAAGCGTCTCAGGACTCGATCTCCCTCCGGTCCCGCCTCTGCCGCCACTCGTGGGCACACCTGATCAATCACTCTGCCAAGGTGCTCCTCTGGTAGCTCTCCCACGGCTATGGCTGCTCCTCTCAGTCCTAGGCTCTCTTACAATACTGATCTCGAGAGCTGGGATGACGTCTGCCCCGGTCTGATCAAATCTAGCCCCAACAACTCCTGGGCCATCTCTCGGTAGTCTCTGTACGTCCATCCTGTCACTGCGGCTCCGTGCACCTGCAGTCCGGCAATCCTCGCCATGTCTTCCAACGTCGGGATCATGTGACCCCATGGGAAGATGAATGCCCTGCTGACTGGATCCCACCTCTCGTGCAAAGCGTATAGCAGTGGCGTGTCCATCCGGATCACCTCGATGCTCAGCACCTTGGCGAATCCCATGCCGGCCAATCTCTCTCTCTTGTAATCAGGCAGTGCTTGGTACACCGCCCGGATCTGGAGCCAAGAGATCCTCGTCCGTCTCTTTCCCTGCATTTATTTAGAGCATAAGTTAGTCAATTGCATCATAAAATCATTGCATAAGTATTTAGAATGAAAAACAAAACAAAAAATTGAACAATTGAGAACCCAAAAATTAGTTTTGTCCTCTGGTGACTGTAACGGCCCTAGGATGGGGCGTTACTTGTCTCTAACGCATCAATGGTGGCGCGTTAGGCTTGTGACGGTCCCTGGAAGGACCGTCACATTCTCCGCTAGAGGGCGTTTTTCCCTCGCATTCCGTGGCTTTCCCACTTTGGCCAAAAGGCCTACAATGGATCCTAATGGGTTCATAGACCCATTTTCTACCCCCCACTCATACATGCATTGTCACGCCCCGAGAGCGGAAGATACCCGGAGATGCGTGACGAGTTTATATCAATCATGTCAATCAGAGTAGTAGTGTATTCGACACAAAGACAGAGATGCGCAAAAGTAAAGATAACCCAATCCATTTATTTTTTCATAATAAATAGTCTATTACAAACCCAATACTCTATTCAAAAAAGAAAAGTACACATTTGACTCAAGAAATATATAAAAGACTAGATGACACTTGGAAAAGCTCTAGCTCTTTCACTCTTGATTCTCCCCATCCGATTGACTTCCCTCATCGTCGGACTTACCTGAAAAGTAAGGAAAACACGGAGTGAACGAACGCTCAGTAGGAAATTATATCTCAGGAACTAGCAAGGGGTTTAAGTAGTTACATCTTTCATGAATGCACTATAGCTATGCATGCTCGCATAAAACGACAAGATAGAAAGAGGATATAACAATAAGATAACAGGAAGAACTAGTCATGAACTTTCAAGAACTTATATCAAATGACCTCAAGATATTCAAGCAAGTACTTTATCATATCAAGATGAAATTTGGCTATCATGTTCAAGTACGCAAGTAATTACCCTTTTTCGGGCCACGCAAGTCATGTAATATCAAGTCAAGTATAAGATTTGTGGAATGTTCAATCAAGCTAGTCATGCACTTCGGTATAATGCCAATACCGTGATCAATCAACTCCCATGGGCACAAGTACCTTCGGGTGCTCCTCCCAGGACCAGATCGGGCCCTATATGCGCAGGCATTAGTCATGTATTTCTAACATCCACATTTTTGTGTATAGCCATCATGGAATTTCAATAAGCAAGCTTGTAGTCATGTAAGACAACTTTGAGAGATTAGAGTCCAAAAATATGACTTTTGACACCAATAGGTGATAATAACGGTACAATCACACTTTCGATAAAACTAGGTGGAATTGGTTCCCTTAACTCGGGTACCATGACAAGTAAGTAGAGACACTCTTTTATATAGAATTGAGGTCCATATGAATAGCACCTCAATGGCAATACGTCCTCATTCTTCCTATAGAATTGAGGTTCACAAGAACATCAAGTTGAATATAGAATTGGGGTCTACAAGAACAGCATAACAACGGCATATTCTTCCCCGTTCATTAAGATAATTCCCATATCATACCCATGGCATGACATGAGGGACGGTATTACCATGTTTCTATAGAGGGACATGGCAAAGATTGTGTAATGGGTTTTTAGGGTACAACCAGCTCAGTCGGCCTTGAGGGAATCCAAGGCGACGAGGAGTCTTACGGAGGTCTCTATGACTAACTCGCTAGTCCAATGGAACGGAATGTCCAATGGAGAGCTTGTATGTCAATGAGAATTGAGTGTGTAATGCAATAAATCATCGTAGAAAACATGGGACTATACTCACGGAGTGGAGTAATAGTGCCAATATATATGTATGTATGTATAATGAAACCCTCGGATAACAGTAATCAGGAAAAATCAGTAGTGCAGAAAATAGTGACTTTGGTAAAGTCGTTTTTCATGAAATTAACGCCTTAATCAGGGGCGTTTATATTAAATTTGACGACATGTATAGAAGTCATCCTTTCAATATTTATAATTTTGCAGAATATTAAAAATCTGGAAATTTTCATAAAACATGCTCTGGACAGGGGCGTTAGTTTACAGAAAGCGCCCTGGTATGGGGCGTCAGTTCAATAAAAGACGACCTGTACAAGGTCGTTAATTCATAATTTTACAATTTCGAGACGATGATATTTTAGGAAACATGATATAGGGTCAGGACCAGAAAAATAGCAGAATTACAAGAGATTGATCATGCATTAATCTAGAATCATGTTTTTAGTAATTAAAAGAAATTGACGTCCGTGTGCATGGCATCAAATATGAAATTGACGACCTAGTCATGGTCGTTTCTTGTAATTTAGCGCCCTTGATAGGGGCGTTTCTTTCAAAAACTCTTTAGAAACTAATCAAAACGCATGAAATCTATATGCATGTATTAACGGATGATGTTATAATTATTAATATGCTAGTTTGGGCTACAATCCCTGAGAAAACCTACCTTGATAGTTATCTGGGTGAAGGTTCTGAGGATTTGGAGATGCTTTGCGATACTCTGTTATGAACAGAGTATCCCCAGAACTCAAACAACGGACGAAGGCAGGTGACGAAGGATCCTCTGTTCTTCCCTGTCAACCGTCTACAGATCCTATAGAAGAAGAAGAAACTGCATACATTAGTTTCTTCATCGCACATAATCAGAGGAGAAGGAAGAGGAAGAACATTACCTTGTTCTTCACGCTTGACAGGCCGATTACCTACGAAACAAAGAAGATGAAGAATCAATTAGTGTTCTTCATAAGATCGTATACGGAGAAAGAATAAGGAAGAACCTCCTGTTCTTCACATACCTTTAGAAGAATCGAACGCCAAAATATCGATCAGGCTTAATTTAGGGGGTATTTATAGGATCTGGGTGAAACCTAATAGGGTTAGTGTTCGATTGGAAGTAACACTTTCCATGATAGAGTTATTACTACATTCGAACTCTTTCTCATAGTTATCAACTTACCTTGGATAAGTTCCTGGTTCGAACGAAACTGGAACGGAATTAACGCCTTATGCTAGGGCGTCGAATTTAAATTGACACCTTGACGTGCGTCGTTTCTTGTTGAAAACGCGTCCATGTCAAGGGCGTTACTCTTCTTATTATCTTTTTATGCCTTTTATTTATTTTGGCCGTCTGAAATTTGACGCCGTGAAACGTGGGCGTCCTTTCTTAAAAACGCACCTTAGATGAGGGCGTAGCGCCTTGCTCCAAGGCGTTAATTTCATCAGGGCTTTGTTCTTCTTGTTTCAACCTTTTTCATTTGTTCACTTAATCTTTTAGTTTATTTCAATTTATCTAAATTTATTTCTTTTAATTTTATATGGGTTGCTACACCCTCCCCCACTTAAAAGAATTTGGTCCCCAAATTTATAGCATATATTTACATATGGAGAGTGTAGAGTTCATACCTTCTAAAATAATTCTGGAAATCGCTTCCTCATAGATTCCTCGGTCTCCCATGTAGCTTCATATTCTGAATTCTTATTCCATTGTACTTTTAGCATGGGAATAACCTTATTCCTTAGGGTACGTACTTCTCGATCTAGTATTCTTATGGGCTTCTGCTCGTATGTGAGATCTTTCTGGATTACTAGATTTCCATGCTCAATAATATGTGATGGATCATGCACATACTTCTTTAACATAGATATGTGGAACACATCATGTACTTCGGACAGTTGAGGTGGCAATGCGATGTGATAAGCAACCTCGCCAACTCTTTCTAGTATCTCAAGGGGTCCGATGAATCTTGGTGTAAGCTTGCCTTTAACACAAAATCTCCGTATTCCACGTCCAGGCGATATCTTGAGAAATACATGATCTCCAACTTGGAATTCAAGATCTCTCCTTCTTGTGTCAGCATAAGCCTTTTGTCTAGACTGAGTATCTTGCAGTCTTTCTCTGATCAATTGTATCTTCTCGGTAGTATCCCTTACCATGTCTGGACCTAACAGTTGTTTCTCTCCAACTTCGTCCCAGCATAAGGGTGATCGGCAACTCCTTCCATATAGGGCTTCGAAAGGTGCCATTTGTATACTTGCCTGGTAGCTATTATTGTATGCAAATTCGACCAGAGGCAAGTGATCATGCCAGTTTCCACCAAAATCAATAATGCATGCTCTTAGCATATCTTCGACTACTTGATTGGTTCTCTCGGTCTGACCATCCGTTTGAGGGTGAAAAGCTGTACTAAAGTTAAGTCTCCTTCCCAACGAATGTTGTAGTCCCTTCCAAAAATGAGAAGTAAAACGGGGATCTCTGTCAGACACGATTGAAATAGGAATACCATGTAATCTGACTATCTCCTTGATATATAATGCAGCCAGAACATCAATTGACCATCGGCTCTTGATTGGCAAAAAATGCGCTGATTTAGTCAATCGATCAATAATAACCCATATTCCATCATGTCCTCCCTTCGATTTAGATAGATCCATGATGAAATCCATACCAATATCCTCCCACTTCCACTTAGGAATATCTAGGGGATGTAGTTTTCCAGCAAGCTTTTGGTGTTCTGCCTTGACTTGTTGGCACGTGAGACAGCATGATACATAGTCCGCTATTTCCCTTTTCATGTTGGGCCACCAATAATTCCGTTTCACATCTTGATACATTTTGGTAGATCCAGGATGAATCGTGTACCTTGATCTATGAGCTTCATCTAAGATCTTCTTCTTTACCTCGGGACAATCCGGTTTGCAAGTTCTATTCCTGAATATTAATCTTCCTTCACAAGTTATTTGGAAATCCGATTGTCCTTCCAGTTTGCCTTTGATCTCTACTAACATTGGATCATTATCTTGAAGTGCTTGTATTTCAGTTAATAGGTCTGACTGTATGCTTATATGAGATAATGTGACACATCTAGGGTCTGTGTCCATGCCTATATTGAGTTCAGAGAATTGCTCCAGTAATTTCCATTCTTGAATCATACAATTGGCTAACAGTGCTCTCGGCTTTCGACTAAGGGCATCTGCTACATGATTACCCTTTCCGGGATGATATTGTATATTGAAGTCGAAGTCCTTGAGATATTCTAGCCAACGTCTTTGCCTCATGTTCAGTTCCTTCTGTGAGAAAAGATATTTGAGACTCTTGTGATCGGAGTATACAGTAAACTGCACTCCATAGAGATAATATCTCCATATCTTCAGTGCAAATACTACCGCGGCCAATTCCAAGTCATGGACTGGGTAGTTCTCTTCATGCTTCTTTAATTGACGAGAAGAGTAAGCTATAACCTTTCATTGTTGCATTAGAACACATCCGAGGCCAATGCCAGAAGCATCAATGTATACCTCGAATTTCTCTCCTTCCACTGGTAAAGCTAAGACATGAGCTGTAGTAAGATGATCCTTGAGAGTTTGGAAGCTTCTTTCACATTCCTCACTCCATTCGTAACAGATCTCCTTGCGAGTTAACCTCGTAAGGGGCACGGCGATCTTAGAGAAATCTTTGATGAATCGTCTGTAATAGCCAGCAAGACTTAAGAAACTTCAGATTTCGCTAGCATTGGTCGGTCTTTCCCAATTTCTTACAGCTTCAACTTTTGATGGATCTACTGATAAGCCATCCTTTGATATAACATGTCCGAGAAAAGTTACTTCTTCAAGCCAGAATTCACACTTGCTGAGTTTTGCATATAATTGATTTGTCCTCAATATTTGTAATGCAATCCTTAAATGCTCCTCATGCTCTTCCTTGGTCTTAGAATAAATCAATATATCATCAATAAAGACCACCACACATTGATCCAAATAAGGCCTGAATATGCTATTCATTAACTGCATAAAGGCAGCAGGGGCATTTGTTAGTCCAAAAGGCATAACAACGAATTCATAATGGCCATACCTGCTTCTGAATGCGGTCTTATGAATGTCATCATCTTTGATCCTTAACTGATGATATCCTGACCTGAGATCAATCTTTGAGAAATACTTGGATCCAGATATTTGGTCAAATAATTCATCGATTCTCGGCAGTGGATACTTGTTCTTGATAGTGAGATGATTCAACTGTCGATAGTCGATGCATAGCCTCATGGATCCATCTTTCTTTCTTACAAACAGTACAGGTGCTCCCCACGGGGAAGTACTTGGTCTAATGAATCCTTTCTTAATGAGTTCCATCAATTGCTCCTTTAACTCCTTGAGTTCAGTAGGTGACATTCTATAAGGTGCCTTTGAAATTGGACCAGCACCAGAGACTAAGTCAATGGTGAAGGCCACTTCTCTTTGTGGGGGTAATCCAGGCAAATCTTCCGGAAATACGTCTGAAAATTCTTGCACTACTGGAATGTCTTCTAGCTTAGTTTCCTTAGCTTCTTTAACTGTGATAAATGTAAGGAAAGATACACATCCTTTCCTGATGAGCTTGCTAGCTCGGAGAGCCGAAATAAAAGGGGATTTGCTTCGACTCTTAGGGCTAGTGAAGATTAATTCTGGAAATTCCTTGAATGTAACCTTGCTATTGCGGCAATCAACCGTTGCCTGATACTTGGATAACCAATCTGCTCCTAGTATGACATCATACTCCTTCAGATCTAAACATATGAGATCGATAGGGAGATTTCTACCCTGAACCAATACTTCACAGTTTTGGTAATGATGTGTAATATCAGTCTCGTCACCCAGAGGAGTAGACAAAACTAATTTCATCCATTCCGGTTCTAGGGGTAATGGGTCAGCGAACTTCTTAGAAATAATAGAATGTGATGCACCAGTATCAATTAAGACATATGCATTCTTGGAACAAACTTTCAATGTACCTTCCACTAGTCCGCCTTCTTCTTCTTGTTCGGTCTCCTTGATTGCGTGAAGACGCGCATTCTTGGTTACCGGGCGTTTCCCGACATCCGCTTGATCGTTAAGTAATGGGCAATCGGGAATCCGATGCTCACAACTCCCACAACGGAGACATGCTCCTAGTTTCCTCCAGCATTCTTCTGCTCTATGGCCTGCCTTGTCACAATGTTTGCACACTGTGTTTGATGGGGTAGTGGTGATAGAGAAGGGCTTGGTCTTCTTAAACTTCTGATCTTGCGAGGAAATACCTCCATTGCTAGGCCTCTTCTTGAAGTTGGGTTTAAAGGAACCCGATCCTGTAACTTGTTCCTTCTTATCCTTACCACGAATCCTATCAAATAGTTCTGTGGCATCTTCTAACAGTTGTGCGCGGCGTACTATCTCCGAATAGACCTGAATGTCCATCGGTGCCAGTTGGGTAATATATTGGGGCCTGATCCCGTTTAGGAACCTCCCAGCTTTCATCTTCTCGGTGCTAACTAAGTGCTTAGCATACCGAGACAATCTAGTGAATTGGGCCTCATACTCGGCCACTGACAAGGATCGTTGCTTCAGTGCAGCAAATTCTGCAGCTTTCTTTTCCTGCACTCGGTCTGAAAAATATTTTGCGTTGAAGTGTTCAATGAATTCCGCCCATGTAACTTGGTCTTGATTTAGAGTAGCCTCTATTGATTCCCACCGGCATCTAGCATCCCTTTCTAGCTGAAAGGTAGCTAACAAAATTTTATCCTGGTCCGTGCATTGCATGACACGGAAGATACGTTCTGTTTTCCTAATCCAGTGTTCAGCGTCATCCGGATCAGTAGAACCCGTGAACTTGGGCGGGTTCATGTTCTTGAAAGTCTGATGGAGACTTCCTGCTCGTTGTCCACCTCCTTGTACTACTTGTTGCAGCACCTGAGTCATGCCTTGAAGCGTACGCTGCATGTTGCGCCATTGGGCACGTTCGGCAGCCATTATCCTACAATTATAATAACTAGATTAATACGTGATTTGTATTTTAAAGACTAGCATTCTATGTTAACTTTAACCCTTGGTTCTACCCAATCTCTCTGGTTAAAGGGTTAAAACCTATCCTTGGACTTGGGTTTTTCCTAGGAATTGAATACCCTAGGCTCTGATACCACAAAAACTGTCACGCCCCGAGAGCGGAAGATACCCGGAGATGCGTGACGAGTTTATATCAATCATGTCAATCAGAGTAGTAGTGTATTCGACACAAAGACAGAGATGCGCAAAAGTAAAGATAACCCAATCCATTTATTTTTTCATAATAAATAGTCTATTACAAACCCAATACTCTATTCAAAAAAGAAAAGTACACATTTGACTCAAGAAATATATAAAAGACTAGATGACACTTGGAAAAGCTCTAGCTCTTTCACTCTTGATTCTCCCCATCCGATTGACTTCCCTCATCGTCGGACTTACCTGAAAAGTAAGGGAAACACGGAGTGAGCGAACGCTCAGTAGGAAATTATATCTCTGGAACTAGCAAGGGGTTTAAGTAGTTACATCTTTCATGAATGCACTATAGCTATGCATGCTCGCATAACACGACAAGATAGAAAGAGGATATAACAATAAGATAACAGGAAGAACTAGTCATGAACTTTCAAGAACTTATATCAAATGACCTCAAGATATTCAAGCAAGTACTTTATCATGTCAAGATGAAATTTGGCTATCACGTTCAAGTACGCAAGTAATTACCCTTTTTCGGGCCACGCAAGTCATGTAATATCAAGTCAAATACAAGATTTGTGGAATGTTCAATCAAGCTAGTCATGCACTTCGGTATAATGCCAATACCGTGATCAATCAACTCCCATGGGCACAAGTACTTTCGGGTGCTCCTCCTAGGACCAGATCGGGCCCTATATGCGCTGGCATTAGTCATGTATTTCTAACATCCACATTTTTGTGTATAGCCACCATGGAATTTCAATAAGCAAGCTTGTAGTCATGTAAGATAACTTTGAGAGATTAGAGTCCAAAAATATGACTTTTGACACCAATATGCGATAATAACGGTACAATCACACTTTCGATAAAACTAGGTGGAATTGGTTCCCTTAACTCGGGTACCATGACAAGTAAGTAGAGACACTCTTTTATATAGAATTGAGGTCCATCTGAATAGCACCTCAATGGCAATACGTCCTCATTCTTCCTATAGAATTGAGGTTCACAAGAACATCAAGTTGAATATAGAATTGGGGTCTACAAGAACAGCATAACAACGGCATATTCTTCCCCGTTCATTAAGATAATTCCCATATCATACCCATGGCATGACATGAGGGCCGGTATTACCATGTTTCTATAGAGGGACATGGCAAAGATTGTGTAATGGGTTTTTAGGGTACAACCAGCTCAGTCGGCCTTGAGGGAATCCAAGACGGCGAGGAGTCTTACGGAGGTCTCTATGACTAACTCGCTAGTCCAAAGGAACGGAATGTCCAATGGAGAGCTTGTATGTTAATGAGAATTGAGTATGTAATGCGATAAATCATCATAGAAAACATGGGACTATACTCACGGAGTGGGGTAATAGTGCCAATATATATGTATGTATGTATAATGAAACCCTCGGATAACAGTAATCAGGAAAAATCAGTAGTGCAGAAAATAGTGACTTTGGTAAAGTCATTTTTCATGAAATTAATGCCTTAATCAGGGGCGTTTATATTAAATTTGACGACATGTATAGAAGTCGTCCTTTCAATATTTCTAATTTTACAGAATATTAAAAATCTAGAAATTTTCATAAAACACGCCCTGGACAGGGGCGTTAGTTTACAGAAAGTGCCCTGGTATGGGGCGTCAGTTCAATAAAAGACGACCTGGACAAGGTCGTTAATTCACAATTTTACAATTTCGAGACGATGATATTTTAGGAAACATGATATAGGGTCAGGACCAGAAAAATAGCAGAATTACAAGAGATTGATCATGCATTAATCTAGAATCATGTTTTTAGTAATTAAAAGAAATTGACGTCCGTGTGCAGGGCATCAAATATGAAATTGACGACCTAGTCATGGTCGTTTCTTGTAATTTAGCGCCCTTGATAGGGGCGTTTCTTTCAAAAACTCTTTAGAAACTAATCAAAACGCATGAAATCTATATGCATGTATTAACGGATGATGTTATAATTATTAATATGCTAGTTTGGGCTACAATCCCTGAGAAAACCTACCTTGATAGTTATCTGGGTGAAGGTTCTGAGGATTTGGAGATGCTTTGCGATACTCTGTTATGAACAGAGTATCCCCAGAACTCAAACAACGGACGAAGGCAGGTGACGAAGGATCCTCTGTTCTTCCCTGTCAACCGTCTACAGATCCTATAGAAGAAGAAGAAACTGCATACATTAGTTTCTTCATCGCACATAATCAGAGGAGAAGGAAGAGGAAGAACATTACCTTGTTCTTCACGCTTGACAGGCCGATTACCTACGAAACAAAGAAGATGAAGAATCAATTAGTGTTCTTCATAAGATCGTATACGGAGAAAGAATAAGGAAGAACCTCCTGTTCTTCACATACCTTTAGAAGAATCGAATGCCAAAATATCGATCAGGCTTAATTTAGGGGGTATTTATAGGATCTGGGTGAAACCTAATAGGGTTAGTGTTCGATTGGAAGTAACACTTTCCATGATAGAGTTATTACTACATTCGAACTCTTTCTCATAGTTATCAACTTACCCTGGATAAGTTCCTGGTTCGAACGAAACTGGAACGGAATTAACGCCTTATGCTAGGGCGTCGAATTTAAATTGACGTCTTGACGTGCATCGTTTCTTGTTGAAAACGCGTCCATGTCAAGGGCGTTACTCTTCTTATTATCTTTTTATGCCTTTTATTTATTTTGGCCGTCTGAAATTTGACGCCGTGAAATGTGGGCGTCCTTTCTTAAAAACGCACCTTAGATGAGGGCGTAGCGCCTTGCTCCAAGGCGTTAATTTCATCAGGGCTTTGTTCTTCTTGTTTCAACCTTTTTCATTTGTTCACTTAATCTTTTAGTTTATTTCAATTTATCTAAATTTATTTCTTTTAATTTTATATGGGTTGCTACATGCATGCACATAAAAACACAAAAAAATTATTAATTGAAAAATTTGGGCGAGAGCCTACCTCTCGGTCTTGGCCCCTTTTCCTCTTCTTCTCTTGTTCCTTGGGTTATTCTTCGTCTAGGGGTGTTTCCCCTTGGTCTTCTTCGGCCGTGGGAACATCTTCCTCCACCCTTGGCTCTCTCCTCGCCCTAGTTTCTTCCTCCGCGGGCAGGACGGTCTCTCGCTCTATCCGGCGGTGAAGGCGGTGAATCACCTTCTTCTTCGTCCCTCTCTCCCTCTTCTTCGGTGGCTGGGAACCCTCGTCGCCGGCCATCTTGGGTGGATGACGGAGGTCGCCGGTCGTTGCTCTCGTTTGAGGTTTTGAGGGTTTAGGTTGAGTGTTGTATGAATGAATGAAGATTGTGACCGTTCGGTTTGTTTTTTTTTTAACGCTCAGGAAATATGACGGTCTGTCGTCCGACCGTTACAGTCTCTGACGCGTACTCATGAGACCGTTACATGGATTTGAACTATTTTATTGAAGAATGTGAACCGCCCAGTCTCTAACGGCCCTTCCCTGGTCCGTTACTTTATGTAATGGCCTCTCCACAGACCGTTACATCTTGCAAGTTTCTTCATGAATGAATTGGTCTATTTAATGCTTGAATGATCACCTTGTCTTCCATGATGCACATTATTGATGCTTCTCATGCGTACAAATGGTTATGCCCTGTTTCATGCTCATATCCATTGTTGGCTAACCTCTTTACTCATGAATGAAGTTATATACAACATCATGCTTTGACATTCGTCAGGCAGATAAGTAAGGTATTGTATCTCGATTCCTTATCCCTTTAATGCATTACTATATGGTATCTATGATATATTATCTCGAGAACCGACTGGTCATTCATGTGTTCTAGGATCTGATGTTCCCCTTAAACAAAAATGATGATGATCTAAGTTCACATGTTTAATCATTGGATAGGCCATTAGGTTGGAAAAATTTGGGGACGATGGTTCTGTCTTGCACGACGTGGTTGTAGATAGTGTCCTGACCCTGATTTCTCCGGTCTAGCAATACCATTCTTGAGTATCTTGTTATTTTATTCTTTCTTTGCATTTGTTTTAATGATTTCTTTTCATTTAGCCCAGCATGCATCATACGCATATTTGAGCATTCATGATCTTCATCTGTTCAAGGTATCTCAATGATGGTGAATAGCTGTGTTCTTGATCTCGAATGAGGAGAGACATTCCACTCTGAATTCGAAGGTTTTCTTCGATCTGTCGCTTGATTTGGTTAGCTGAAGATTCCTGTCTAGAGTCTAGTCAGTTCTCTTTCCTTTCCATTGCCTCCGGCAGCTAGCCGTGTTTCCTTTCCTTAGTTGTTAGTTTCTCCAGACTTGCATCCTTTGGTTGGGTATTTCCTTGTGAGCAGTTCGAAGTTTCCCAGAAGATTTCCATCACTTGTTGGTTAAGAACGGGTGTCGCTCACCTTAACGCCCGCTTTTTAGTCCACTCCGCTTCATCTCCATGTTCCATTTCGCTTTCGCTTCACCTCCGCTCGTTCCCCTGCAAAGAGGACATTAAGGAGGGGCATCTGTTGACACCCATTTTATGACCGATAAGTCGGGTCATCTCCTTGTTCACTCTATGTGATGCTCCAAGTTATTAATTCCCTCGTTGAGTCTCCTTCATCAGTTTGAAGTTTATTTCATGGGTCTTCTCCTTGGTTGAGTATGGTTCCGCGATTTCTCGTTTGATGAAACTTAGCAAGATCTTATCATTTCTATCCTCATTGTTTCTAACGGTCTACACCTGGGGAGTTATGTTCATCTAACGCATGTGCCCATGGCCGTTACATATTGAAGAGTCCTACGACTTAAGGCTTTATTTCAATCCTTATCCTTTGGCCTATCCATTGAGTATAACGGTCTGTCGTGCAGTCGTTACTTTTCTATAAAGCGTCCACCCATGGCCGTTACTTTCATTCAAGAGTCCTATTATTTTGATCTGCTTCCATTGATCTTATCTCTTTTGAGATAAGGTTGATAGTGACGGTCTCTCCCGGGCGCGTTATTTACCTGTGGCGGTCTGTAGTGTAGCTGTTACATCCAATAGAGAGTCATGGCAGTTCAGGCCTTTTCTCTGCTACTCCGTGGTCGAGATAAGAGTTTGATCTTGTAATTTCTCTTCCAAATCTGATCCTTAGAACATTCTGTTTGTTTCTATGGACTCTTGGTGATATTATCTTCGAGGATTTGCTAAGAGTTATCCTCTTTTCTTGCTGGATTATCCTCTGTTCGACCGGAGAGTTTGAGGGCCTATAAATAGCACCCTTAACTTCATGGCCCGAGAGAGGAAGATCTGGAGTTTACGTCGAAGTGCTGCCGCATTCTGGAGCCACATCCAACCAAGGAGAATTGTTCCTCACGTCCCTCTGCTTCACGGTGAAGGGAGTATTCGTTCTATTGAGTTTCAAAGTTCATCATTGTCACACTTGTGTTCTTCTTCCTTTTCCTCAAAGCATTGTCCCTCTTCCTTATTCCACATTCTGCATCTGTTTTTTTCGTCATCAAAACATCCTCCTATCTTTTAAAACGCCCAGAGGGGTTAAAAAACCAAAACTTCCCCGGTACTTCCCTTTCCTTTTGAATGATCTTAATTCCCTTAAGAATTGATACTACGCTTGTTTAAAGGGCTGATCTGGGTTTGTTTTCTTGTGTTTCACATTCATTGGCAGGTTTACAGGTTCATCAAACGAGGCCCAAGTCTTCTGGCCGGCTGGAAGATTTGGAGTTCAAAGAATTCATAAGCTATTTCTGCAGGTTGTCTGACGGTCTTGAGAAGACGCGTTAGGTTCATATAACGGTGCATCGTGCGACCATCACACTCCTGTGGCGCACAGGGTCTGGACCGTTACATTCAAGGCTGATCTGCAGATTTCACTGGTTTTTCTCTCCCGTGGGCGGGTGCTTCATCCACCTATTTCCAAGGTATTTTCAAGTCCTTGACTTGTGTTTACTTTAGTGGCGATCACGTTCTTTCCTTAGTATTGGGAATTGATTTCTCTCTCATATCTCATATTCCGTTGCTTGTTCCACCCACGCGGTGTGTTTTATTTGCTCTTGCTCCACGCTCCGGCGTGTGTTTTTCTTTATTTCCTTGGATTAGTTTGGTTGAGATAGAATTGCCCATGCTAGAGCTTGTTTGGACTGCCTAGGTTCATGGTTCACATGTCCTTGGGTTGGTTGAGATCATTGTTTTTTTGCTTATCATCTTTATCATACATCACAAACCCACAAAAAGAAGGAAGCAAATAAATCAACACTGGGTCCTGGCAGTAGGCAGCCTGGGCTCTCCCAATCAACCTCTGTGAAAATTGCTCCAGGGACTCCCTCGGTCTTTGCCTAGAGTCCCCTAATCCCATAGCTATGGTTAGGTCAGTGCGGTAGATGGTCCTACACTCCATAGGGGTCTCTGCTATCGTCTCTAGCCCTAACAGTCTCCAGGCTAACTCACCATAATCTGAAAGGGTCACTCCACTGACAGCCTCCCCATCTACTCTCAACCCGGTGATTAGGGCGATGTCCTCCAAGCTCGGCACCATATGTCCCCAGGGCATCAGAAACACCCGGCTAGTCCTATCCCACCTCTCTCTAAGAACCTAGATCAAGGGTAGGTCGGGGCGGATGGGCTCAATGCTAAGGAAAGGGCCAAACCCCATTGCCTCTATCCTCGCTCTCTGGAAGTCTGGTAACCCATAATAAGCTGCCCGGACTTGGACCCATGAGATCCGAGTCAACATCAATCCCTGCTAAGTAAATGGAACATATAAATATATTACAAAGAAAGATTCATTTGCTATTTAAATTTGTTCACTGTCTGATTTGACGACCACTCTGTGGCCGTCATTTGTTGAATTGACGCCCCCGTAGGGGGCGCTATTTCTGAGGGTGTTTTGGTTTTGATAATTTTCTCCACGATAAAAATGAAAAAAATTGACGACCACCCTAATGGCCGATATATGCTGAATTGACGCCCCTGTGGGGGGCGTTGTTTTCTGGGGGTTTCGAACCGACAATATATGAAATAAAAACAACAAGATAAAGAAGAGATATTAAAAGAAAAAGATGACAGAAAAATGGCAGTAAATGATAAATAAATATGGTGGCTTAAAAATGACGACATGATTCAGGGCGTTATTTCATGAATAATCTATGTTTTGAAAATAAAACAAAAATGAATTGACAACCTGTGGTAGGTCATCGTTTGAATTGACGACACCACCAGGGGCGTCAATTCTCTAGTTTTCTGTTTCATCGTTTCCCCTTCACCGAGGGCTATGGAAATTAAATAAAAAAATGAAAACAAAAAGAAATGAAAGGCTAGGGTTAGGGCATCAACCTTGCTCCGTTCAGGTTCCATTAGGCATCTTCGCAGTGGCTGGCAAGGACGGGGAGCTACTGCTGGTCCTTCTTCTTCCTCGTCATCATCTCCCTCGTCATCATCTTCCTCGTCATCATCTTCTCCTTCGTCCTCATCCTCTTCACCATCTTCTTTGTATCCATCTTCTTGGTTGTCATCTCCCTCTTCTTCTCTTGCTTCTGCAACATTTTCTCCACCATGCTCTGCCGCTAAAGCGTCTTCGGCCGCCGCGGGTGGAACTTCCTTGCCGACGGGTTGGTCGTCGCCAAGGTCAACGACGTCGGGGGCCATCACTCGCTGACGTTTGCCGGGGCCCGCCATGGGATTAGGGTTAGAATGGAGAAAGAAATGGAGGAAGAGGTGAGAATAATGAAAGCAAGGGTTAGGGTTCGGTGGAGAGAGTAGCAGAGGAAGAGAAATAGAGGAAGAAGGAAATGTAACGAAGGAAGGAGAAGAAAATGGAAAAGGGGGGGCGTTACGTTCGAAAAGAAATGACGCCATAAGTAGCGTCGCCATTTGGATGATTGGCAGCTATTTTCAAGGCGCTATTTTAGGATTTGACGACAACACGAGCATCGTCATTTAACATTGCATGGGAAATTGGACTGTCGTCAGAGCATTAATGGGAAGATTTGATTGATGTAATCATTACTGTTTACGATTGACGACAACACACGGAGGCGTCATTTGGTTAGAGCACGGCTTCTGTTAAGACGTCATTTCATGCAGTTAACTGAATATCTGAAAAAATATATAAAGGAATCAATGCCTATGTTTGGGGCGTCAATTAATCAACGCCTGCTTGCTAAGGTGTCAATCATGGTTTTTAAATTATTTTTAGAAAATTGATTGAAGTGATTGACGACTTGGTTGAAGGCACTGCTTGATGAATTGACGGCGTAATGCCTGTCGCCACTCAGAACAAAAAGATAGAAACTGATTAGAATTGGAAGAATTGATCATTTTTAATACTTTCTTTGGCTCAATTAAGGAAAAATCCTTTATTTCATTAAAGAAAAGCATCATTACATCAATGAGCCACTTTGGGTCTCAATCCCCTAAGAGCTATTACATAAGCTTTCCATTGCTCTTTGTCTTCTTCAACCCTCTCCATGGGTTGGTGTAGCTTGTTGATCCTCCATAGAGCTTGGATTGTCTTTATCTCCTCCTCATCTTCATTAGAGCCTAGGTCTCTCCTCTTGATAGGTGGAAGGTGAGATGCTTCTTCAAAGTCATGGCGTGGAAGGCTGATTTGTGGTAGACACCGGTGAGCGTTGTAGAGGATAAGTTCGGTGGCGTCCACTAGCCGAAGTTCCACTCCCGATGAGAGCCTTGTGTGGATGTTTTGTGTTTTGAGGAACCCCGGTGCACATGAGAAGAGGTTCTTAGGCATCACCTTTAGGTGCTCTCTCCATTCCACTCTCTTCTTCACCTTTGGGACCCGGTTCACCACTCTCTCACACAATCCTAGTGATCCCGTCATGTAGTGGAGAGGGCTTTTAGAGAAAATTCTAGAGGCTTGTTGAGCTTCCTCACGTGAGTCAAACTTTAGGTGGAGGTCTACCCAACTAGAAAATAAGAGCATGGATCCATATAGAGGCCTCCCCATAGCCGCCGAGGTAAGCCCACTATAGAGGTAGGCTGTTGTATATATCTCAGTACTTTTGATGATAACAAAACCAAGGGCATATACTTGTTCACGTGCTTGGAACTAATACCTTAAGTGAATTCTATAAGCTATCATGTCAGATTTCTTCACGGTTTTTCCTTAAGTGTGTGGCATTCCAAATACATTTCCAAGAAATCAAATGAACTTTAAATAAGTTTTAATCATTCGTTCAATTCATGTCTTGATCATATGGATACATTTTTTTGGGCTAAACTCTTCATTTTTCAGGTTTTTGACAGTCTGGTCGACCTCCGGTCTGATCCCGGTTGACTTGAAATAACAGAATGGACCTTTCTACAGCTTTTCTCAGTGGCGGTCGACCGCCCCCTCAATCCCGATCGATCTGAATTCCCAGGGACCGGCCTCCTGCAGGTTTCTCGGTGGCAATCGACCGCCAGCCCCTGCAGGTCGACCGCCAGCCGCGAGCTGCCCAACATTGTTGACTTTTTGTCACTTCGAGGAAAGCCCTCCCTCTTGGTATTGTTTAATCCCTAAGCAACCAAACCCTCTAGATATTGTGGATCTGGTCTGGGGGAGTCCATGGACCATTCAAAGTCTATAAAACACATACAAGAGGGTTAAGAAAACATCAATGCTCAAGTTGGATCAAGGAGGCCACCAAAAGGGAAGAGAAGGGAGCTAGCACTGTAGACGTGAACAGTGCTATGAGAAGAGTTCTTCATCCACTCTCAAGTGAAGATCAAGCCATATCTGAAGGAGATCAAGCCCAAGTCAAGTGGAGTTCAAGCTGCATCCTAGAAACTCTTCATCAACTAAGGGGGAGCATCAATCAAGCTTTTTCTTTTGTGTTTTCATTCTCAATCTTTCTAAGCTTCAAGTGTGGTTCTTGTAATCCTATAACAATCTTGTGTGTGTGTGGATCTTCCTAGATCCGTGTATGTGTCTAGTAATCTGTTGGTTTCGTGTGTGTAGTTGGGTGTCCTTACACCTTCTGGGAGCCTTCATCTCCCAACGTGTATGTGTGTGTGTTCGATCTTGTATCTCTTTACAAGATAGTGTGTGGATCCTCACAATCGGTGAGGGGTGGATGTAGGTTGCCGTTGTGGCATCCGAATCACCTAAAAATCGCTGTCTCATTGTGGTTTGTTCCTTTTCTCCTATCCCCCTTCTGCGCATGCTTGTGGAATTAGATTAATTGCATCTTTTAGATCTAGATTAAATTATCACTTTTAAATAGATCATTGGTATATCAAAAGTTGGATTCGGACTGACAAGATTACTCTTGCCGGAAAGATAACAGTTTGCGTGAGTGAATCTACGGATTTGTTAACTCTGCCTAGTACCAAGGGTTATTGTAGTGATTATTTTTGATAGATCTATTTTATCTTGCACTAGTTCCATAGTGTTATCACATAATCTTAAAATTGAGGATAGCTTTGATTAATTTTTTAATAACCAATTCACTTGGGTGCCATTTAATCTCGGGACTTCAATTGGTATCAAAGCTAAGGCTCTTTCTTTTCAGATCTAACGATCTAGAGTAAGATCCGGTTAAATGGCAAACAAGGGTATGATACCAGAGGGTCACTCCATCAACCATCCTCCCTTCTTTGACGGTTCAAACTACTCGTACTGGAAAAATAGAATGCATGTCTTTCTGAGGGTTCAAGAGTACGAAGTTTAGAGAGTTGTGGACAAGGGTCCTCATAAACTCGGGGATGATGAAGATAAATGGACACCTGAGGAAATTAGGAAATGCACCGCTAATTTTAGTGCCATGAATATTATGCAATGTGCGATACGCCCTAATGAATTATCTCGTGTTTCTATGTGCAGCTCGGCCAAAGAAATGTGGGACAAGCTGCGACTCATATACTAGGGAACTTCAGAAGTCAAGGAAACAAAGGCAAATCTCCTAGTCACTGACTATGAGCTATTTAAGATGAAACTAGAAGAAACCATCTCCGAGATGTTTGCAAGGTTAACAGAGATCACAAATGGTCTCAAAAGTCTTGGGAAGGAATACTCAGATTTTGACCTTGTGAGGAAGGTGTTAAGGTCCCTACCGTCGGCTTGACACACAAAGGCCATGGTAATTGAAGACTCAAAGAACCTGTCTACTCTCACCTTGGATGAACTCATAGGGTCACTCATGACCTGTGAGATAAATATAAAGAGGACAGTTGATGAAGACATTAAGAAGAAAATTGTCATTGGACTGAAAGCTCATCACTCTGATGACGAATTTCAAGAAGGTGAATCAAGTGACGGAAGCAATGAAGAGGAAGAATTGGCGATGATAACTTGCCAAGTGAGAAGATTTCTAAGGAAGAAGGAAAACTTTCAGGGAAACTTCAGAAAAGTGCCAAGAAAGCCCACACAAACCAAAGGCGAATCGAGCAAGCCAAGTAGCATCATATGCTACGAATGTAAGAAGCCTGGGCACATGCGAGGTGAATATCCAGATCTGAAAAAGAAATTCAAGAACGATAATTTCAAGAAACCCAAAGCCATGGTCGCCACATGGAGCGACGAAGAAGATGAACCATCTGATGAAGAGATCCAAGAACTTGTGGAAAGCTTGTGCCTCATGGCACATGAAGATGAATCTATGGAGGTAAATTCTGACCAAGATTTTATTTCCAATGAACAATGGGAATCTGAATATAAAAAGTTGTACACGAAATACAAGAAAATCAGATCTAAAAATAAAACTCTCAAAAAGAAACTTGATGACTTGTTACATAAAGATATCTTTGTCAAATTTGAGAAACTGGAATAGGAATGGTTTGAGGCTACAGAAGAAAGAGAAAGTCTATTACAAACAATTTTAGATTATGATAAAGCCAAAGAAGAATTATCTAGCAAAATAGTTGAAATGGAGAAAGCATGTGAAAAGATGAAAATTGAAGAACAAAATCTAAAATCCACAAACTCAGAACTTGAAGAGAAAATTGTGAGTTTAGAAAAAGAAGTGACTGATCTTCAGTCCACATTGTCAAGATTTGTTAAGAGCAAGCAAAATCTTAATAATTTGCTAGGAGTTAAAGTCAATTTTCAAAAGGAAGGTCTTGGATACATTCCCCATAATAAAAATCTTTTGAGCATAAGATCACCACATCCCTTGTGCATGAAAAAGATAAAAACCATGCTTCATGTTCCAAGCCTGAACCAAAACATGCTTAACCCAAACCACGATAGTTTCAAGGAAACTTTGCACCTGTTAATTGTTATCATTGTGGAAGATTTGGTCATGCTTTTGATAATTGATGGTTCAGACAAAGCCCACCTAGAAACCATATTTTTTAGACCAAGAAGAGATATACCAAGAACTGGACTAACTCCTACGGACCCAAACTAGCTTGGGTATCAAAAACAATTGCATGAGAATTTTTCTTCTTGCAGATATGTCTTGAAGCTAGGGGGAGCAAATGATACTTGGACAGTGGCTGTTCAAGGCATATGACATGGGACAAGAAAGTGTTCTCTACGCTGCAAGACAAGGATGGAGGCTCAGTTGTCTTTGGAGGTCAAGACAAAGGTAAAATCGTTGGGATTGGCAATATTGGTAAGAATTTTGAAATTCTTATTAAAGATGTGCTTTTGGTGAAAGGTCTGAATCACAATCTGCTAAGCATAAGCCAATTGTGTGATAAGGGTTTTAAAGTTATTTTTGATGAAACCCACTACATTGTCTTGAACAAGAACTCAAATGAGATCAAATTTCTTGGAAAAAGAAATAACAATGTTTATACTGTTGATATTGATAATGTTTCTTATGATGATCTCTACTTGGTTGCAAACAATCATGAAAATGCATGGTTATGGCACCGAAGATTAGGTCATGCTAGTTTTGGAGTAATCTCCAAGTTGTATAGACATGATTTGGTGAATGGACTGTCAAAATTTAAATTTGAAAGTGATAGAATCTGTGAAGCTTGCACAAAAGGCAAGAAAACATGAATTTCCTTCAAAAAAAAAACATTGTTTCATCTGCTAGGCCGTTGGAATTGCTGCATCTTGATCTTTTTGGTCCAACTAGAACCTCTAGCCTAGGAGGAAAATCCTATGGCTTTGTGATTGTTGATGACTTTTCCAGATTCACATGGGTGTTATTTTTAGCCAATAAAAGTGATGCCCTGACGGAGTTTCAAGTGTTTTACAAAAAAATCCAAAATGAAAGAGGTTACCTCATCACCACCATCCAGAGTGATCATGGTGGTGAATTTGAAAATCATGAATTCAGCATTTTCTGTGAAGAGCAGGGGGTACACACACAATTTTTCGTCACCAAGGACGCCCCAACAAAATGGAGTAGTAGAGAGGAAGAACAGAACGTTGATAGACATGGCCCGGACCATGCTCAGTGAGAATTCCCTACCTAAGTATTTTTGGGCTGAGGCGGTGAGTACAGCATGCTACATCATCAACAGGGCAATGGTACGGCTCATTCTGAAGAAAACTCCATATGAGCTCTACAAGGGTAAGAAACCAAACATCTCCTATCTTAAACCCTTTGGATGCCCTTGCTACATTTTGAACAATGGTAAGTCCAACCTGGGTAAGTTTGATGAAAAGAGTGACAAAGGAATTTTTCTAAGTTATGCACTCAATTCTAGAGCTTACCAATTATTCAATAAAAGGACTTTGGTCGTTGAAGAAAGTCCTCATGTTATTTTTGATGAATCCAAATCAAAACTGACAAATCAAATTTCTTCTACTTTGGATGCATATGAAGATCCTAAGAACTCATCAAATGTTCAAGCTAAGGATGAACCATTGAAGGTAATATCAAGCAAAAATGAGAAAGATGAGGATCCTACAATTGAGACACTGCAAGAATCACAAGTGCAGCATCCTGACTTGCCTAGTTCTTCCACATTTCTAAAGGATCATCCAGCTGTGAACATCATAGGTAATTTGGAGGATGGGGTAAAAACAAGGTCCTCTCTAAGGCAGGTAGAAGAGGAGGATTTGATGGCTCTACTTTCACAAGAAGAACCCAAGGATATTCATGAAGCTCTTCAAAATGAATCCTGGATTCAGGCTATGCATGAAGAGCTGCACCAGTTTGAAAGAAACGAGGTGTGGACTCTCGTACCGCATCCTAAAAACCATCTCACTATTGGAACCCGTTGGATTTTCAGAAATAAGCTAAATGATGCGGACTTGGTTGTTAGGAATAAGGCCCGGCTTGTTGCCAAGGGGTATAGTCAGGAGATGGGTATTGATTTTGATGAGTCTTTTGCACTAGTTGCTAGACTTGAAGCAGTCCGGATCTTATTGTCCTATGCTTATTCTTTGAACTTTAAGTTATTTTAGATGGATGTTAAATCTGTATTTCTTAATGGCTATATCAAAGAGGATGTTTTTGTAGAGCAACCTCCAGGTTTTGAAGATTCCAAACATCCACGACATGTGTACAAGCTCTAAAAGGCCTTGTACGGACTAAAGCAAGCACCAAGGGTGTGGTATGAACGGCTTACCTCATTTCTGGTTGAAAATGGCTTCAAGAGAGGTAAGGTTGATCAAACACTGTTAAAGAGAAAATCAAGCAAAGACATTTTAGTAGTTCAAGTGTATGTGGATGACATCATTTTTAGAGCTACTAACAATGCCTTATGCGATGAATTTGCAGAAATCATGCAAGGAGAATTCAAGATGAGCTTAATAGGGGAGCTAACTTTCTTTCTTGGATTGTAGGTGAAGCAGACCTCCGAAGGCATTTTCATAAGTCAAGCAAAGTACACGATGGAATTGTTAAAGAAATACGGGATGGCGGAAGCAAAACCTATATCAACTCCCATGGCTACCACCACAAAGCTGGATAAAGATGAAAATGGTAAAACAGTAGATCCTACACTGTTTCGAGGTATGATCGGATCACTACTGTACCTTACAGCATGTTGCCCTGACATTCAATTCAGTGTATGTCTTTGTGCCCGTTTTCAGTCATGCCCCAAAGAATCTCATTTATCAGCTGTTAAACGCATCTTTAGATATCTCATTGGCACAATAGACTTTGGCTTGTAGTTTCCTATCGGTAGTTCCTTTGATTTAATTACCTATACCAATGCGGATTATGCTGGGTGCATTGTAGATCATAAAAGTACAAGTAAGTACTGTCAGTTTCTTGGTGGTTGCCTAGTCTCATGGGCCTCCAAGAAACAATATTCAGTAGCTCTCTCAACGGCCGAGGCAGAATATGTAGCCGCCGGAAGTTGTGGAGCCCAAGTACTTTGGATCAAAAATCAACTGCTTGATTTAGATGTTGAAATGAAAACTGTTCCAATACTATGGGACAATATTAGTGCAATTAATCTGTCAAAAAATCCTATTCAGCAGTCTAGGACCAAGCATATAGATATTCGTCATCATTTTCTAAGAGATCATGTAGGAAAATGGGTCTTTGAATTGAACTTCATTGACACACACAATCAGTTAGCTGACATTTTCACCAAACCCCTAAACTAGGATCAATTTAATAAGATAAGAAGAGAACTTGGGATGTGCAAGGGTGAGAGTGTACATGCATAGGTTTGCATTTAGGGTATAGGGTTGCATTTGTAGAAATTCATGTGCATCAAGGGTAGAATAACATGCATATTGATTTTTTTTCTTACAATACCTTGTGTGTCTTCATTCACTTATGTATGCTTGAATGTACTTACTTATATTTAGCCCTCCTTGAAAAAATTTTCTACGGCCAAATATCCCTTGGTTAAAAACTTCTGTGGACTCAGTGATGTTGGAACTAAAGGTACTACCTAGGGGTAGCCAGAACATTTTCTCTTATATCCACATCTTCACCTTCAAAAAAATTCCATGTCATGTTGATGGCCCCACTCAGGCAGTCGGTTGTTTATCTCCCATATACAAACAAAAAAAGGAAAAGGAAGAAAAAGAAAAGAAAAAGAAGAAACAAAAAAGGAAAAATTTTCAAAAAATAATATATGGGATTTCGGTCCTGGCGATCGACCGCCAGGGTCGCGTCGGTCGACCGCCGACGGCAGACTGGCCGGCCTAAAGGCCAACCGACCCTTAATATAAGGGCCTCCCTGTTGACATGTTTTCCTTCTTTCAATGGATTGAAGAAATATCTCTCTTATCCTTTCGATTAAATCAACGAGGAGGCTAAATGATTTAGAAGCAAGAGGGGATAGAAGGGTGTACACCTGTGTGATCGCCACCAAGATTCCGAACGTGATGAACACGCCGTACCTTAGAAAGAGGGGGAGGTACTCACGTTAGGCTCAGCGCTGCAAGGACGTACGGCTCCTAGTGGACCACCTATGTAGATGAACGGCTGCACGACAGACCGCTTGAAGGCGCTAAAGAGGAGTGCGGGACGAGGAACGATTGGCAGATGAATGGCTCTAATTCAACCGCAGGATGAAGAGGGACAGTTCAGAATTGGCCGCACTTCATCTTGAACGGACGATTGGAGACCGCACAAAACCACCACGCCGTACGTTGCAAGAGTCCGAACCTCTACCCTTTCCGGCCGGCCAGAAAGAGTAGGCCTCGCGCTAGGGTGTTGCTGACCTGCAAAATCACGTATAGAACACAAAGAAAGACCCAGATTAGAACTAGAAAGTGTAGTAAATGCTCAAACAGACGGAAATGAACATGACTAAATGAAATGGGGGATACCTGGGGGGTTTTAAACCCCTGGGGGCATCAAAAGCAAAGGAGGGTGTGTGAATGCTGCATGAAAATGAGAAAAAAACGTGAAGGAAACGTGGAGAAAGTGATGCATGCAAATAAGAGAGAACGATGGAACTAAATATACTAAGGACTCAAAGAACAACTACTCCCTGAACCGGAGGCCTGTATGGACGTAGAAGGCCTCCCTCCCTGGTGCTAGGTCGCTCAAAGATTCGGCAGGGCTTCGCCGTTGACCAAAAATCTCGCCCCTTTCAAAGCTTGGCCTCCAGGGTCTATTTATAGAGCACCCGGAGTCTTAGCTCAAAATTAGGGTTTCTAATGAATTTTAGGTCAAGATTATGAAAGAAAAGTTGAAGATAATTGAATTATCTTTCAACCCAAAGAAACGGCACCAAAATTGACTCCATATTCGCAGAGAAATAGTTCAAGGAAGCTGGGGATAAATCCACGAATGGAGAGAGAAAAATCCCTTAAATCTTCAGGATGCGAGCAGTTAAACGGTCCTACGATAGACCACTCATCATGTTGAGCGGCTATCTGTAAGCCGTTTATCATTGTCGATGGAAATTCAAATATAAAAGAAATATCAATCAATTTATCCATTAAACCAACCGAGAATCTAGCCGTTGGACTCTCATAGATGAACGGCTAATTAAAGACCGTCCAAGAGTAAGAGCGGCCAAGCGACCACAATTTTATCCTTGTCGGTGATAAATGGATAATAGGATAATTATCTGAGAACCAACTGAACTTAGGACTCTGAGAGTAGAACGGCTACTATTACCCGTCCATCATGTTGAACGGCTAACATGAAACCGCATGCAAGCTTGTTGGTGGAAATTCAAAAAATTATCCCGAATATCCCATAAATATATGAACGGCCCATAGGCGACCGCTTAAATAGTTGGGCGGCCTGGAATGAACCATACATATCATTGGACTCTTGAAATTCATGAAAATGATTAATTAGCCAAAATCAAGGCCCACTAAGCCCTGAATTGAAGCAGACCTAGCCAGGGAGAGAGGCTACCCATAAAATAAGCCCAAAGATGTTGCCGGAAAAACAACCCCACATGTAACGGGTAACTCGAGGCATCAAAAATAATGGTAAGAGGAATAACTCAACTTATCAGTAAAAAACGGGTGTCAACAGATGCTCCTCCTTAACGTCTGCTTTGTAGGGGAGCGAGCGGAGGTGAAGTGAAAGTGACATGGAACATGGAGATGAAGTGAAAATGAAGTGGAGCCGACCAAAAAGTGGGCGTTAAGGAAAAAGAGTGTTTTGCCAACGAGCGATAGGGATTCTTCCTAAAAACTCTGAACCATTCACGAGGAACATCTAGACTAAAAGTGACACCAATCTGGAGGAACTAAACTAAATAAACAGAAACACACGATCAACCTCATGGGGGACACAATCCCTCGGACCAATGAGGAGATCAGAATAAGCAGCGAAAAATGATGAAACAGACTAAAACTCCAGACGGGGACCTCTTAACCAACCAAACCAAGTGAATTGACCAAAGCGAACCTTCCAACTCAGAGTGGAATTGTTCCTCTTACTCAAACATTGAACGCACAGCTAACCATCACTAGTGGGACATTTTGTAGGCAAACCACGGGTCATGAATGCTCAAGAGATGCGCATGATGCATGCTGGGCTAAAATAAAAGAAACCATTAAAACGAATGCAAAGAAAAGACAAAAATAGAGAATACTCGAGAATAATATTGCTAGGCTGGGGGAGTCAGAGTCAAGACACTATCCGCAACCATGGCGTGCAGAATAGAACCATCCTCCCTAGGCTTTCCCAACCTAACGGCCTATCCGAAGATTGAACCTGGATCATCATCATTTTTGTTAAAGGGGAACATCAGATCCTGGAATACGTAGATAACCAACTGGTTCTCGAGATAATATACCATAATACCTTATAGGAATGCAATAAGGGAGATAGGGATAGAAAGCCATACCTGACTTACCTTTGCAGGCGAAACAGCAAGTGAAAGGTGATGCTGCAAGAAATGTCAGTAGCAAGATTTATAATGATGTCATCAAATAGTCGAGCTCATCAATTGAACACCAAGTGTAGAAATAAGGGCAATATCATTCTCTCAAACATGCACGGTCAAATACAAACCGCCCAAACTGAAGAACGGCTAGGTATTAGCCGTCTATAAACATGGAATTTGAACTGGGCTTAGGTAGTATACCGTTAATGAACGACCACTAACCAGCCGCCCAACATTTGGACGGTCTATTGAGAGACCGCATATCGTCCGGGGTTTTTAAACGCAAAACCCCTTCGTCTCCCTCCTCCCCATCGTAACCGGTGGAGGAGGGAGAGGATGAAGGGAACCGACGCTAAGCCCCCCCCCCCAAATCTCCATTTTTTTCTCATTCTCTCACACTCTCCCCCCCCCTAATCTCCATTTTTTTCTCATTCTCTCACACTCCCCCCCCCTAATCTCCCATTCTCAAGCTCAGTGATGCGGACAAAGCACCAGGCGCAACGTCCCGCCATGGCCACGGAGGAGGAAACGCCACCGTCGCGCCCGTCAGCGGTTGCCGTGAAGGAGGACACCGCCACGCCCGCGGTGGAGGGGGACACCGCCGTGCCTGCGGTGGAGGAGGACACCGCCGCCGCAGCTACTGACGCCGGAGAGGGAGAGGTGGCCGAGGAGCATGCCGTCAAACCAGTGGAGGAACCCACGGCGGTGAAAGGGAAAGCCCCACAGGACCCCGAGGTAGGCCCACAAAACCCTAGCCATTTCAATTTTAATTTATGCATGTCGATTCGCGGGGTAGAATAGGGGCTTTAGACACTTTAGGAGCCGGTTCGGGGGCCATGGGGCCGCCACCGCCGGTGGGAGGGACGTTCGCCGTCGTCGGGGAAGATGACGGATGAGCGGCTCACAGGGAACCACACAACCTTGATACGCCGCCAACATAGGACCGCCCACAACGCATGCGGCCCGGGGCTGGCCGTTCAAAACCTGATAACAGAAGAGCTGAATAGAGGTATGAACGGTGGAGGGTCCACCGCTCAACATAAGGACGGGCCACAATGGGCCGTTCGAATGATTAGGCGTTCAGAACAAATACGGCCCATATAGGACCGTCCAAACAACATGCGGCCCAGGTGTGGCCGCTCAAACTTAGAAAACTAAGGGGGAGAAAAAAGAAAAACGGTGAATCTCTCACCGTACCAATTGTTAAACGGGCTAGGTTAGTCCATTCAAACACAACGTAGTTGAGAACTTGAACGGCCTTCGTCAGGCCGCACAACAGGATGAGTGATTCATGGGGAACCACCCTTCTCACAGAAATGCTACTTTTATTGTTTTTTCATCTATTTGTTAAAAAAAGTTTGAACCTATTATTAAATGTACAAAATGAATGAATGCATGTAGGGAAAGCGCATGACCTGCACCTCATGGCTGTAGGTCTGGGTAGTGTATCTGGCACAACCGGACTTCCAGTGAGAGTGACTGGCTGCCATGGGGTTCGCCCCATTCCTGAGTATTGAGGTGTGTCGATTTGACACGGCTCTACTCTACGCCCTGCACGACCGCTGGGATCCAATGAGTCGTACGTTCCTCTTCCCGTGGGGGCATATGGTCCCCACGTTGGAAGATGTGGCCAGACTCACTGGCCTACACGTGCACGGGCCATCGGTTAACGGGACCACTTTTCCCGACTACCAGGCGATGGCTCGGGAGTTGCTGGGCCTAGAGCTGCGGCGTCCTGAGAGGCAGTCTACCCACCTACCCCGGCCTAGTCTTCAGAACAACTTGGGATTGCAACGAGCGGGGATAGCGGTCGGAGAGCAGCCGGAGCAGCACCTACAGCGGCTGATGGACCTGGCGAGATCGAGAGTAGCAGCGGCGCTGGGAGCAAAGGCAGACAGAGTGCTACGGCGCTTCCTAATGCTGTTGTTTGGGCGACTTCTCTTCTCCATGCGGGCGAACATGATGAGTTGTCACTTCATTCCCTTCCTTGGGGAGCTCGCCCACGTGGGTGACTACGCATAGGGAGCGGCAGCCCTCGCCTTTCTTTTTGACACGCTGAGTTTGACGGCCCGCCGGACCATGCTCGGAGGCTTCTCTCCCTTACTCCAGGTATGACTCCTACTCTAGACTTGATTATGCAATTCTACATGTTTTCTAGATGCTGACACAATGCTATGATGTAGGTGTGGGCCTACGTGCACTTACGTGGGCTAGGCAGAGGTGAGGAGACCCATCATGGGTTCTTGCCTATTGCCCGGAGGTGGACAGCACCTCGAGAGACTGCAGCTCTCAGGAGACAGGTCCGAGAGTTGCAGGATGACCTGGACGCTCTACCGTTTTCCTTGGTACGCCTCTAAACTTAGACTCTTTAATTAAATGCAATTCTAGATGATGATGCTGATGTGACTCTTTACTTTTGTAGGTACGGTAGACACCATACACGGAGGAGGGACAAGAGGGTCAGCCCTGGGTGGCAGGGGCCCTCACCTTCTCGAGACGAGACGTGTGGCTCCATTGTGTGAATGTGGTGGAGCCACTGCACTACAGACTGGTGATGAGGACCATTGGGGTCCATCAGCCAGTAGTGGGGTTCTCGGCAGCAGACGAGGCCTGGGGAGCGCGTCACACGGACGACCCACGGTCTAGGAGCTACCTTTGATTGGACGACGAAGAATGCTGCGCAGATAGCGGACTGGGCAGCGCTTGGGCGGGTGGTGACTGCCCGAGCAGACAGCGACTCAACGTACTACACCGCGTATGCTAGACACTACCGGGACAAGGTGTTCCGGGGTGCCCACCGACCGGTATGACTTCTAAACTCAAACTCTACTTATTATGCTTATGATTTCTATATGATGATGCACTAACACTTGGACATCTAAATGCAGATTGACCCTGAGGGATGACTTGCGGAGCTGCAAGGGCTCCTGCATTCCACGATCAGGGAGCGGGATAAGGCCCGGCAGGCCCTTGCCTTACTGGTGAGTTTTCTAAACCCTAAACTCTTTAAATTATACAAATGCTTATGATTATGATTATGCGTGTGACTGACCTGGAGTTTTGGATGCAGCGCGCCGAGGGGGCCCAGTGACAGGGGGGCGATGCTCCTTCTTCTTCACAGACCCAGACTCCCCCAGACCGGGCTGAGCGGGAGGCCGACTTCACTCGGATGGTAGCACGGGCCAAGGCGGCCGAGGTGGCGCTCACCGAGAGGGTACGTAAATCACTACACTTTCCCTTGTCACTTATGCTTATGAAATGGATGAAATGCAATTGACTGATCATGATATGTGTATGCAGACGACCGAGCTGACCTTTTTGATAGCGGAGCTGGAGCAGAGCCGGTCAGCGGCTCGGGAGGAGGCGGCACACTTGAGGGAGGAGACCGCACGGCTACGAGAGGAGCTCGCACGGCGCCGACCAGCCGACACCGTCAAGACGGTGCTTCTGCGGGCGGAGCTCGAGCGGCTTCGAGCTAGCGCTATCGAGGCGGAGCAGGCTCAGCACCAGGTTTCCAGATTAGAGGGCATGGTAGAGATCCTTCAAGAGGTGAGTCAGCGACCAGGGAGGAGCGGGTCTCCGAGTGGGACGCACGGCTCCTACAGGACCTACCTGATGGGTTCCTCTGTCCACCGGAGGAACAAGGAGGAGGAGCGGCGGCGGCGCCACCTAGAGGAGGTGACTTCCCCGATGGCCCCACCATCGAAGAGGCCTAGGGCGGAGGTGACAGCCATAGGCGGGAGGGAGAGGGCCCGGCTTGACTTCTTGTGCCACAACTTTACTTTTGTACATATGATATGATAGTGATATGATATGCATCTTCTATTTCATGAATGAATGAATGCTGAACACGACTACTGACTCGACACGAGCGAGATGACATGCGCGAGGGAGAGGCAACCACGAGTGAGGTGACACGACTACGAGTGTAACGTGCGAGTGAAATGACGTGACTACGAGTGAGGGACACTGACTCAGAGTGAGAAAGAGAGAGACCCCGACTTAGAGTGAGAGAAAAAGATGTCGACTCAGAGCGAGGGAGAGAGACGCCAAATGAGTGAGAAGAGTGACGCCAAATGAGTGAGAAGAGCGACGCCAAATGAGTGAGAAAGAGCGAGAGACCACAGGTTGAGTGGCGTAGGTACAAAATAGGTTAAAAGTAAAGCATCAGATGCTTACACGGTCTCCACACAGATCGCCCCAAGAAACATACGGTCTAATATAGACCGCACAAACAAGAAGAAAACTGGTCCCATTTTACCGTTCAAAAGATAGAACGGTCTATAAATGACCGCGTGATTGTAAAGCGGTCAACTTTAGTCCGCTCAAACTCCAGCACTCGGGGTCTGTAGAAGGTGTTAAACGGTCCTCATCGGACCGCTCACCAAGATAGGCGGTCTATCGCGAGACCGTCCAAATGGACGCCCTACGAATTTGAATGGGACTCTCCTGGAGAGTCCTAAACTGAGGGTAAACCACTTTAACCCAATCCAAAGCTATCTTATCCCACCCTAAACTTATCCTACCTCACTCCTAAGGAATGTAGGCCTCTAACCAAGCCCTACAAGTAGGAGGGGAGTCTAAATTCATGATTCACACATCCTCCCTCTTCTAAGCATTGAAACCTTTATTATCATCACCGAATCATTATGAAAAGGTCCTTGGAGGGGAGTTCCATGGAGGGAGCGACGCTTGAAGGGCCAAGACCAGCTAGAAAGGACTGGGAAGCGCTCCAACGGCTGACCGCAATCCCATGACATCTCAGCTCGAGCCCTCTGAGGGAGGTAAGTCATCATGAATTCCTTCAGTTCAAATCTTTCATTTACTTATGTGTTCTTCCCCTCTTTCTCCATCTCAACTTCTCCCTGGCCCTAGGCGCTATTCCACTTTGAAGTGGATGGCCCCCATGGTCCGTGCGTTGCCCCTGGGAGTGACATCCCTCCTGAAATCCTGGCACATGCACTCACTCTTGGTTCTAGGGAAAAATTACCCAAAACTCTCTCTTGACTTGCACATCATCTCGGCTTTAGTAGAAATCTGGCACCCTCAGACCCATACGTTCACATTCCCATTGTTTGAGGCCACTATCCTACTAGAGGAGGTAGAGACCCACTTCTCTTTCCCTAGGTCCCAGGTGGGAGAGGAGGACTCAATGTGTCATACAGTGGCCCATGTAGACCCTAGGCTGATCTTGGGAGGATTCATACTAGACAACAGGGACGTCCACACCTTCATATGCCCACGTCAGATCCATCTCATTCCTCTTAGCCAGTGGGTAGTTGAACATTATAGGAATCGATGTCGATGGGATGAGGCCATAGCCAAGGCCACGTCTATTTGCTTGTGCGGGGCTATCCTCTTTCCCTCAGTTGACCATGTGCTAGAGACTCCCCTCCTCAGTACCATCAGCGGCCTATGGAAGGGTCTTTCCATCTCCCAGTCCGTCCTTGCCTACTTGTACGAGGGTCTTACCTCAACAGCTCTAGGAGGTCCACTCTTCGGCTCTATGATCCTTTTGGAGTGTTGGATGGGTGTTAGGATGAAATTCATTTATAAGGAGGATGTCACTTCAGCTAGCAGGATCTTCGGGAGCCACCCCCTCTACTTCATAGGAGGCGCCTTCAGGTTCTCCCCACAAGTAGACAGGAGAGAAAAAGATTAGGGAGGAGTGGCGACTGCACATCAACAGGCTGCCCCTAGATTGGTTCGTGATGCGCCCAGACTTCCTCCGCGACACCACCGTCAGAGTATCTAGGAGGCTAGGCTTGGATCTGAGGCTTGTGAGCGACACCGCACTGGCGATGTACAGCCCGCACCGGTGCTACCTACATGTTGGGCTCCCCAGGACCGTACTACTAGCGCTACCCCACCTTCCCGTGCTATAGACGAGGAGGATCGGTACGGAGGAGGACCAACAGGCGGTCAGGAGTGCCCTGATCATGTGGGAGGTGAGCAGGGTACTTACCCTTCCAGCGGAGGTTGCAGAGATTCTGGCGACACGCCAGGCCTATGTTAGAGAGCTGAGAGTGATACATCCCCGCGGCGATGCCCAGCGGAGGACTGAGTGATTTCTTTTCTTTTCATGATGTTGATGTAGAGATTTGTGCTTAGAGAGTTTGATATATGAATGAATAAAGCTGATGATTTGATTTGAGTTGAGTTTGGGCTTTGCTGGTGTGAACGAGTGAGTTGGGATATGACTTCAGCGTTTACGCGGTCACACATAGACCGCTCAGAGATTAGGACGGCTCTCTTGGAGCCGTGCATCAGATTTACAGCGGGTTTCATAGAAGGGAGTTGAGCGGAGTTGATTTAAGATTTAGAACGGTCTAAATAAAACCGTGTGAAAGGTTGGACGGTCTGTCCAAGACCGCTGAAATTAATAGAACGATCGACAACTAGCCGTGTGAAGACTGAAGTGCTGAACCTTGAGCTTCAACATGCCCTTGCATACAAAAAAAAAATAAAAAGACAGATTAAATCTATTTTAGGCTTAACCCCTTGCCTGTAGCAAGTTAGGGAATGACAAGTTCTTGATTTTTGGTCAAGGGGTAAGTCTTATTAAATAGGCAAACAAAATGATAATGAATGCAATGGATGCTATGAATGCAAATCATAAAAACCCTTCTTTGTAATTTTGAAAATATTTATTTTTTTTGGATTTTCGAATGTTTGATTTTTTTTCGAGTTTTGAAATATTTAATTTTGGATTTTAAAATATTTGATTTTTTTAGATTTTGAAATAATTGATTTTTTGGATTTTGAAATAGTTGACTTTTTGGATTTTAAAATATTTGATTTTTTTTTATTTTAAAATATTTGATTTTTTTAGATTTTGGAATATTTGATTTTTTTAATTTTGAAATATTTGATTTTTTAAATTTTAAAATATTTGATTTTTTTAGATTTTGAAATATTCGATTTTTTTGGACTTTGAAATATTTGATTTTTTTTATTTTGAAATATATGATTTTTTTTTGGATTTTGAGTTGTGAAATATTTGATTTTTTTGAGTTTTGAAATATTTGATTTTTTTTTAGTTTTGAAACCAACTTAGACCTGACGACGGGGAACCTCATATCTCACTTGGGGTCTCCTGGGTTCAACGTGCGCTATAAAGGACCGCCCATGGCCGGGGCCAATTTCGCTTAACAGTGCTCTACCGAGGCCATACCCGGGGTAGGATCCATTCCTTGGAAAATAAAACAGGATTTAATAGAAAAGCTGGCAATAGATATAGAGGTTTTTGGGGCTTGAGTTTTTTTCACGACACCCCTTTTTCAAAGAATTTGGTCTGTTACGCCGGGGCTTTGTGTCTGTTATCGAACCTGCATCCACTCTAGGCACGCATATGACCGGGCTCATAACGTCCCGCGGGAAACTGTACTGCCACTCTTGCCATACCTAGTTCCATTATTTTTGGGGTCTTTCAAACTTTCGAGAGTTTTGAGCTTGCGAGCTTTTAGCTATGATTTTTGCCCCCTTTTCCTCTATTTCTTTCCTTTTTCTTTTTCTTGCTCTTTTAACCTGCAGAATAAGGTCATAACGGACTGCCCCTATTTGAGACCTCTTTTATCGGGGGGCCTAGATCAGTTCTCGCCCCCCTTATCCACCACTTGCCCCTATTTTCAGTCGAGAGAGAAGAAAAACAAGGATGTTCACTTCCCTAAAGCATGGCCTAGGGAGAAACGGTGTTGCGCAAAAGGAGAGAACCGAACCACAGGCGGACGTATAGTGTGTGAAATGTTGAACCGGGGGTCTCCTTTCATGGTCAAGCGAAGGCATACCCCTCCGTCGGGCTATCGCTGGCTTGACTCTATGGATAAAAGCGTTTTAAATATAGCCCATTCCACGGATTCGGCAATACTTCACCCTCCGCGTTCACTAAACGATACGCGTTACCAGGATAGACTTCCTTAACTACGAACGGCCCTTCCCAGTTGGGTTGCAGTTTAGACCTAGGACCTGCTGATATGATGAATTTACGTTTCAAAACCATGTTACCCACTTGAAATTTTCTTTCAATAACCTTCTTTTGGAAATACCGCGAGACACGTTTTTGATAAACCGAGACGTGATTGGCCGCGTTAAGCCTCTTCTCGTCTAAAAGTTCAAGTTGGACTAGCAATGCCTCTTGACACTCGTCGAGATTAAGTTCTTTGTCTTGCTGCACTCTTAGAGAAGGGATCAGGATCTCGTACGGGAGTACCGCCTCCATCTCATAGGTTAGAGCAAAAGGAGTTTACCCTGTGGGAGTACGGACGGAGGTGCGATAAGCCCATAGAGCTTCTACCAATTTATCGGCCCAATTAGCAAATTTGTGTGACTCGCATGTTTTCTTGATGATTTTTAGAAGGGTTTTGTTTGTGGCCTCAGCTTGGCCATTACCTTGGGGGTAATATGGTGATGAATGATGCAATGAAATATTAAATTTATTACAGAGGTCCTGGAGTTCTTGAGACATGAATTGAGGCCCGTTGTTGGTGACGATATCACTTTACACCCCGAACCGCGAGATGATATTCTTCAAGATGAAGAGGCATACCGTGGTGGCTTTGATTTTTGCATAGGATTCAGCTTCCGCCCACTTGGTGAAGTATTCTGTAGCCGTCAGGATGAAGTATTTTTGTTTTACTTGAGCACTAGGGTCACCAAGGGGTCCAACGATATCAAAGGCCCACATCGAAAATGGCCAAGGAGCAGAAAGAGGATGGACAGAGGAAGCCAGAGCGTGGATTTTATCGACATGAAGCTGGCATTGAAGACACCTACGGACATAGATGGAACAATCTTTTTCTCGGGTTGGCCAGTAATAGCCCTGCCAAAGAATCTTCTTCGCCAACGCATGTCCATTTACGTACCCTCCACACCCGCTGGAGTGAGCGGCTTCTACTACCTTCCAAGCCTCATCGTCATCTAAACACCTCATTAGAACTCCATTGAGAGCTCGCCTGTACAATTCTTCAGCAACAATCGTATATCTGGAGGTGACTGTTTGGTGCGGACACCCGAGCGCATGCGAGACATGAGCCGGCGAGCCACCGGTACCGCACGAGGAGCACGACTCGAGCCACCTCAGCATCCCTATGGCTCGGAGACAGTCTGGAGGTTCCCCACTGAGTCATAGCATTTATCATATTTTTTGGGGATTTTTATTTGTGTGTAATGTATTTTATTTCCTTTTCATCAGTGTGTAATTTAGATAGTTCGAGGGGCTTATGTGCAAAATGGGGATCTCTGGGTCCCACGGGCCCCCACTCCACTCCCATTGGGCCACCTCAGCTCTAGGGCCCCTGTGGGGTCAGTCAACCCTCCATGGAGGCTTCTAGAAGGGTGGGCCAAGGGAGGGGGACAATGGACTTGAAAAGTCCACATGGGAGGCCACCAACCCCACCTACCATGTCCCCCCCTTGACCCTCCTTGGTCAAGGTGCGCCCCCCTCCCCTTTTGTTTAATATTTTGTTGTATTTTGATCAAACTCCATCCTAGCCATCCATCCCCAACCCCTAGATCCAACGGTGGAGGATGAGTTTGGTGGGAGTCATATATAAGGCATGTAATTACCATTTTCTTGAATTAATGCCATTTGAATTGGAAGAAAATCTTGGAGCTCCAGCTTGGTGCGCCCCCTTCTCCTCTCCCTCTCCCCCTTGGATGCTGCGAAGGCTTCCATTCTGAGGTGTGACGCCTCATATATCGGTTCCGACGATCGCCGCTGTCACCACGAGCCGCCACCGCACCGCTATCGCCATCAACGGAGTTCTGCCTGCGCAGTATCACAGCAGCTTGTTCGAAATTCACAGGTCTTCCCCAAGCTCATTTGGCTGCCAAATTTGGAGGAGTTGTTTCTGGGATGTTCCTCTCCACCCAAAAAAATCAGGCCAGCATTCAGATCACGTTTCCTATTTTTTGATTTTCATCCACTCTTCCATTTCGGTTCTGCCAGAGTTCTGTCCAGGTTCACCTCTGTCCTGAGTTTCATGTCTTAGATCCACTTTTTGATTTTTGTTAGTTCGCCCAATTTTACTAGGGGGTCCATCCATCCACCCCTTCATCCACGATTGTTTTCAATTTTTTATTTGCCCATCTCATATTTTCTAAAAATCGTTCTCAGACCCATCTACAGTTCTGTCCACCTGTTCCCAGATCCGACCACAAGTCACCCTAAAAATCATAACAAATCGCTGCCACCTCCAAATCAAATTCTAAAAATAGTCCCCATTCCGTGGTTTGATTACCTACAACTTTTAAGATGAGCTCGAAGTCTGAATCCAACTATACATAGGAATTCAATGGCCATTTATAGGAAACTAATATGCTGATCTGAGATTTCGGGAGGTGTGGAGCAGAGAATTGAAAAATAGTTAAAGCACAGGTCCGCGCAGGTTCAGAAGAGTTCACTGGCCCTAGATTGAAGGATTTCGAATCCTCTTTCCAACGGCGCTGGTTTCGTCGCATTCTGGCGACGGGACCGATCGCAGCGGCCGTTTTCGCCGGAGCGCACGCTGCTGAAACAGCAACATTAGCTCGTGGACAGCATCCTCTCCACTTGGGAACCGGGGCACCCGGCCTCCGGTGAGTGTCGCCGGCTGACCGCCGTCCAGGAAAGCGTGCTGCCAGGGGTCCCCATTACAGTGGGACCCACCCCGCCAGACCCGGAGGATAGGACAACGTGTGGGCCCCACGGCCCATTGATTTTGCCGTTCGAAAAGCACGAGAACGCGGAGTTCGGTGCGTCGAGACGACATCAAGATGCTGCCCGTCAACCTGATTTGCGTGATCCCCGGGGCCCACATGTGACCTTTTACCTCCCTGCGTGGAGTGGGTAGAATCTCTTTGTACCACTGTGAATTATGTTAACCGGGGGCCCGTAAGTCAGCCGGGGTGTCTTCGCCACGCCGGTTGCGTGGAGGTAAATGTCTTAACTCCTTGGCGTTACATTGCTTAGCTAGTATACGGTCTTAGGCCACTGCCGAGCGTGTAGGTATTAGCCCGTGTGTCCATGTCACCGCTGTGAGAGTGAGAGTGACCCATCCCGCGACTCGATCCGAGTCCGGAAGTTGAGTCGGACTACCCTTGACCTCCGCCGGTTCCTTAGCCGCGCACGGTCCGCGCTTTCCCTCGCTTGGGACGACGAGTGAGCTTCCACTTCTGTTAGCGACGTTTCGCCACTAGGAGCTCGTAGTGTCGGGCTTAGTGTCTCCCTGGTGTGTGTTGCTGGTCGCGTCCACATCTAGAGTCTGAGGTCCACCCCACGTAGAGTCGCCTCCCGTGTCCATCCCGCATCAGTTTGGTATCAGAGCGAGTTGAGTCTAGGGTAGTCATTGCATAAGTCATGCATCATGGTCTAAGTCGAGTCTAGGATCATCCTTATTTTCAAAACAACAAAAAAAAGTGTTTTCAAATTGCATTTCACCCAATAGCCCGGTATATTAAAAGGCGTTACCTGAACATTAGGTTATGCCTATCGGGAAGGTAGCGTACTTGCGCGAGTGATATTCGGATCGCTTATCTCCGCCACGTACCAGATATTGGCTAGGTCTAAGTGCATCATTTTGCATTAGTGTGTGTTTGCATTAGTCGGTGTCCTCTAAATTTTGTGTCCGTGGCATGCCCACCCGTAGAGGTACCCAATACTCGCCACCACCACCTATGGCGGACTCCCGGGCCCGTAGATCCGACGAGTCCTCGACGGCCGAGATGTTCCGAGCCATTATGGAACATCTTGACACGCGTATGGATGGTCTTAGTACGCGTATGGATGGCATAGGAACGCGTCTAGAAGGGCGGATGAAAGCCCTCGAGGATCGGGCCGAGCATTCGGATCAGTCCATTCAGGGCCTAGTTGGGAGAATCGCCGTCCTAGAGAGGGGCCCAGTAGCGGCGCAACCCGCGCCGATGAACGGACAACAAGAGCCGGTGCAGCAACCCGCTGTGCCAAGGGCTCAGGTGGAGGATGTCGGGAGGCAACAGGCACCTATGGTGGATGATTATGCCTCCGACAATGATCAAGGGGGTTACGGTCGTCGGAATCATCGACGGAATCGTGATGACGATGATGACGACCGCATTATGAGGGGTGTGCGTGCGGACCCTCCCACTTTTAGTGGGTCCTTGGACCCAAGGGTGTATCTAGATTGGGAGGCTGGCATGGACCGGTACTTCGAGTGGTTTGAGATGACAGACCACCGAAGAGTCCGATACGCAAAGATGAAGCTGCAAGGGCAGGCCCAAACTTATTGGACCAATGTGGAGAGCCTGCTCAACCAGCGACGTCAACCCCAAATCGGTACTTGGGATGACATGAAGTCCAAATTGAGGGAGAAATACCTTCCTGCCTCATATCACCAACGTCTCATAGACAAGTGGCAAAGCATTTCCCAAGAGAATCAATCCGTGACCGAGTACACCGCCGAGTTCGATGAGTATTACTTGCGGTGCGGGGTCACAGAAGAGAGCACCATGACGATATCCCGCTTTCGGAGAGGTTTGCGGCCAAATTATCAATATGAACTCTTTCGCCGCAATGCCACCACTTTGGAGCAGGCATATCAAATAGCTCTCGAATTGGAGCAATTCGAGGCCGAGTTCGAGTCTCCCCATCGGTTGGGCTCTTTCCCCCTTCGTAGTGTCGAGCCCCGTGGCTCATCTGGCACGTATCCAAGGGCCCCCATGGCTTGACCTCAGGAGCCTACTCGCCCCGAGCCCTTTGCTCCTAGGCCTCGTCCTCCGCCCCCGAGGGACCTTCCTCGTCCCCAGCATCTTACGGCCCCACCCACAGCCCGTCCATCGGCACCCGCACCTCCTGCACGTCCTTTGCTACCTACACCTCCTATCTGTCGGGAGGATAAGGGGAAAGGACCCATGATTGGGGAACCCAGTGGATCACGGCAGCAGTGCTATCGCTGCAATGGGTTTGGCCATTTTGCCAACCAGTGTCCCACCCGTCCATCTCTCATCATTGGGGACACACAGGCCGAGGATACAACCCCCGCGGGCCTCGAGTTAGTCACCTATGTGGCCGATCAGGAGCTAGCTGATGAATACTATGAGATCGAAGGTGACGATCAGGAGGCCCCGCATCCCGATGACACCCATGTGGGGGTCGTCAGGTGTATTCTCACCCAGCCACAGGCCAGTGATGACTGGCGTCAGACCACTATTTTTCATACCTTCTGTAGGCTGGGTAAACATGTGTGCAAGGTAATCATCGATAGCGGGAGTTGCATCAATGCAATCACCACGGGTGCTGTCTCCCGACTTGGTCTTACACCCGTGGATCACCCTAGCCCCTATCGTGTATCATGGGTGGATTCCACTTCCATTCCGATTAGGCTGCGGTGCTTGGTCCCACTGCAGTTCTATGCCTACCGTGATGAGGTTTGGTGTGATGTTCTACCCATAGAGGTGGGCAACATTATTTTGGGTAGACCATGGTTATTTGATCGGGATGCCACACTCCATGGCCGGTCGAACGCCTGTACCTTTGACCATGAGGGCCAACAGATTACTCTCGAACCCCATCGGCCCAAGAGCCCATCAGTCAGGGGTCCTACTGGCTCTAGTACTCCGAAGCCTTCCGTTCCCGGGCCTAGTACCCCATCCCCAGCTCGGGCTATGACCGTTACCTCTGGCCCAGGAGAGCCCTCGATGAGGAGATTGATGATGATTAGCTCCCGGGAGATGGAGTAGGAGCTTAGTCAGGGCTGTCCGGTGTTTGCCATTACGGTCCGAGAGGTGGAGCGGGACTCTGCGGGTGAGCTCCCACCCGAGGTTGTTCCCATTCTGCAGGAGTATGCTGATGTATTCCCCGATGAGCTTCCCGAGGGACTCCCACCCATGCGGGATATTCAGCATGCCATCGACCTTGTTCCGGGCTCTTCTTTGCCCAACCTTCCTCATTATCGCATGAGTCCCACGGAGCATGCCGAGCTTAAACGGCAGGTCGATGAGTTAGTGCAGAGAGGGTCTGTTCGGGATAGCATGAGTCCATGTGCTATGCCCGCATTACTCACCCCGAAGAAGGATGGCACGTGGAGAATGTGCATTGATAGTCGTGCCATCAACAAAATCACCGTGAAGTACAGGTTCCCTATTCCTCGCCTTGATGATATGCTAGACATGATGGCAGGTGCCACTATCTTTTCGAAGATTGATCTTAAGAGTGGCTACCATCAGGTGAGGATTAGGCCAGGTGATGAGTGGAAGACCGCATTTAAGACCAAGGATGGTCTATATGAGTGGTTGGTCATGCCTTTTGGGTTGACCAATGCCCCTAGCACTTTCATGTGGCTCATGACTCAGGTCCTTCGACCTTTCATTGGAGTCTTTGTAGTGGTGTATTTTGATGATATCCTTATCTATAGTCGCACCACAGGGGACCACTTAGACCACCTTCGGCAGGTCTGTCTACTTCTTCGGCGAGAGCAGCTGTTTGCGAACCCACAGAAGTGTGCCTTCATGACACCTCAGGTTACCTTCTTGGGTTTTATCGTGTCTAGTACTGGGGTCTCCGCCTATCCGGAGAAGGTCCGGGCCATTGTTGAGTGTAGATCCCTTTAAAAATCCACTTAAATGAAAATTAATTAATAAGCAAATATGAAATAATAGGAGAAAAACATGCACGAGGTGCACAAGGGGAGTTTGTGTGATCGCCAGAGACACGAGGGTCTCAAGTGGAAAATAATATGGGGAGATGATCGCAAAATACCTCTTGAAACGCGGGGATGTGAGTGCTTCCTTTCTCTTCAAATCGGCCGGCCGACGAAGAGAGTTCTTCAATTAATTACCCTTGCAAAAAAAAAGACAAACACCAATAAAAATATGGATTAGAAATAATGTGTGTGTAGCATCAAGTTCATAATAGAAAGGTGAGCATGATAACATATGAAATACACACCTTAAGGGTGTTGGCCCTTAAACCCCTATGCAAAGAGGGTGTAGGAGGTATGAATGCATGTAAAAATATAATGGGGAAAGAGTGCAAGAGATGCACTAAAGGGGAGATCTCAATGATAGTTGAGAAAAATTAATATAATAATGAAACATGATGCATGCATGAACTAATGAAAAAAATACAAATAAGGGGGAGATCAGATAGAAAAATCTTGTTTGGTGGCTCTTTTGGCTTGAATGCTCGATGGGAGAAAGGCTTCAAAAGGGATGAAGACTTGAACCGTGAAGAAGCCTCTCCTTAGCCAATGCCACCCTACCTTCGGTTCCTGTAAAAAGAAAAGAAAACAACAGAAGAAAAAGAAGAAGCAGAAGAAGAATAATAAGAAGAAGAAGAAGAAGGAGAATACGGAGAAGAAGGAAGAAAAAAAGAGAAGAAGCAGCACACAAGAAGAACAATAGAAAGAAGAAAAAAAATAGAAGAACGTCAGCGGAGAATAAGAAATATCGGAACCAACCCCTTAACAGAGGCGAGAGCCTCTATTAATAGGTTAGGAAAAGGTGATAAGAAGGGAAGAGATTAAAGGAGGAATGGATAAGAACAGCAAGGGCCCAAATAGAGGAGGAGTCTAACGAGGCAAGGACTCTCTGGGGAAAGGGCTGCGAAGCCAGAAGGTGAAACACGCCTTAGGTCAGGGCGTTAATTTAAGAATTGACGACCTACCCTAGGGCGTTTCTCAAAAACACGCCCTGCACAAGGGCGTTTCTCAAGACCAAATTTTTAGAAATGAAAACTCCCCATATTTGAAACATGAAAAACACGCCTCTGTCAAAGCCGTGTTTCAAAAACACGCCCCTGGGAAGGGCGTTAATTTCAAGAGCTCAAATGGGGAAGCCGGTAAAACCAAAAGAATTGACGCCCTCAAGTGTGGTCGTCCTTCCTTAAGAAACGCCCTAGTACAAGTCGTGTTTTAATAAAAACACGCCCTTACCCAGGTCGTGAATTCATAAAATTCATAAAATAGATAGAATGGGGAGAAATAGATAAAATGGGAAAGAAACGCCCTTGACCAGGGCGTGTTTCAAAAACACGCCCCTGATGAGGGCGTTAATTCAGAAAATAGAGATAAATGCCCAAGAAATCCGAAAAAATAGGAAAATGAGATAAAATGGGGAAAAAAAAGGAGAAATTCAAGAAAAGTGGGAAAAACCACTCAAATAAGCTGATTTGAGGGTCAAATGGGGCATCGCAGAGCGATATGAAATATACTCAAAATAATGTCAATTTTGGCGTGTCTACAGCTGCCCCGCCTTGGCGTCTGCTTTGCAAGGGAGCAGAGCAAACTGAAAAGTAGATGCCAAGGTGTGATGAGGCACGCAATCAACATTACTTGATGAGAAACAAATCAAAAGCACGAGATGAAGCAAATCTCGGGAAATTCAAGGAAATCAACAATGTTTGGATAAAAGGGGAGATGCGCACGCGGTGCACGAAGGAGATAAAAATAAAATGATCAACTTCCAACGCGGTGGAAGTACCTTAGGTCACAAACCTGCAAGTTTCACCATTGGGGAGCGACTACCAGCCAGTGGACGTGCTGCAGCCAAGGTGGATTAAGGGGAAAATTTGAAATAAGATAATAGAAATCCAAACAAGGAGCTTTCGAGAAAATGACCCAAAACAGCGACGAACTGAAGACACAATTCGGCATGGAATATCTCATATCACGGGAGATTAAGATCAATTCAACCCTCAAAGTCAGCCCATCAGAATGATTTTTCACAATTATTTCAAATTCCTACATGAATGCATGCTGGGTTTAAAGGGAAAATTAAATCAAACGAAAATATAATATAATCAAGGATAATATTGTTAAACTGCCAAGACTGAGTCAAGAAACCTATTCTGCGAGTCGATACTAAGCCGAAGCCCGTTTATCCACGTACCAACTCGCAAAAGGGAACCATCGTCCCCAGTCTTGGATGGCTCAACGGCCTATCCGTATGACTAAGACGCCTCTGGAATCGTCGTCGTTTTTGATGAAGGGGAACTCAAATTCCAGATTTATCAAAGCCACAAGGTCCTTGATATAATATAGTAGCGTAATAACATATAGTAGAATGCATACAGGGGATGGTGATAGCAATAAGCAAGGGGAACTGAGAAATGAGCTGCAAGCACCGTGGGACTTGAATGATGCCCAGTCGGTGGGACCAAGAGCTTCTTATCCTGCGCTCAAAAATTCATCAGCCAAGATATAAAACATAATAAGCAATGAATGAGGCATTTAAGCATAACAATCATTAAAGCATCAATCATAGCATGTATATGGCATGAATAGCACAAATTAAATCATGGTATTGCAAATCATCATTGTTTGTTGTTTGTCATGAGGATGACAATCTGGCTAATCAAGTTTTGGAGTTAAATAATCAAGATCTGATATAATGCCCATCGGCAGAGTAATCAGGGAATGATAATGCCCCTTGGCAAAGTGATCAAGTGAATCAGCAGGAGTTGATTGAAAGATTTGGAGATGAATAATCAGAATGATATTCAAGAGATAATCAGGAGATATAACAATCAAAATGATATAGGGAGATGATAATCAAAATGCCCAGGGTGGCATGTCATGAAAATATCGGGAAAGAATCAATAGATTGATAGCAATGAGTGGAGAGAGGACTCATCCCGTGCTCCTGATCCTTGGAAAGTTATTCCTGCAAAACACCATCAGAAAATACAATGCAAAATTTTTGGATTTTGGAAATATGTAAATTTTTTATGAGATTTTGGAAATATTCAAATTTTTGTGGAATTTTGGAAATATTCAAATTTTTGTGGAGATTTTGAAAAATATTCAAATTTTTGTGGAATTTTGGAAATATTCAAATTTTTTGTGGAGATTTTGGAAATATTCAAATGTTTTGTGGAGATTTTGGAAATATTGTTAATGCAGCATCAAAGGGTGTTCTGAACCACTGGCTAGGGGTCCTTGTTCCTTCCCTTTTCGCTAAAAACTGCCCAGAGCTGGACGTGCATTGAAAGCGGCATCCTATAACCGACCGTCTTTGATTAACGGTGCCCCTACCAAGGCCATACCCGAGAAACATTCGGTCTTGGAGGGAGAAGAGAAGAATAATTGGGGATAAACTTTGTGCAGGATGGGAGATATCGGGACTTGAATTCCTTCCAAGGTGCTTCCCCTCAAAGAGGTAGTCTGTTGTGCCGGGGCTTTGTGCCTTTGCTTTTCAGACCCTTGACATGCATACGACCAGGGTTTTCCCTGCGGGGACTTTGCCACTCTTGACATGCCTTAATTCACAATTTTGAATTTATTGAAATTCTGATTTGATTTTCATAATGGCCCTTTTTGGCGAGATATGTATAATGGAATTCATATGAAAACTCATTGATTTTGGGTCAAGACTGCCCCTATTTGAGACTCCTCTCGTATTGGGGATTACCGAGGTTGGTCATCTCATCCATCAACCTCTTGCCCCTGCATGCGGCCGAGTGAAGAAGAGAAAAGACTTTCAGAAATACTCATGGCATGGCCAAGGTAGCAACGGTATTTTAACCAAAGGAGCCGGCTAAGGACGCCGTGAAGTGTGTGGAATGCCCAGCTAAGGGTTACTTTTAACAAGCGGGGAGAGAAGGTTGAATTCCCAGTGCGGGTTCTTATTAACCAAGAGTGATGCAAAAGTAAGCCTAAAGACTCTTTTTGAAAATGATGTAATTAAACAAAAGCCTAAGATAAAGGTCTAAAACACAACTCTTAATCTCGTTAAGAAGCACTTGATTTTGAAAATCATGCGTGAAGTAATGAGAAAATGATATCATCAAAATGCATACTTACGCCAATATGTTACCTTGCGACCTTTGTAGAAGCAGCTGCCGTGAGAAGCGATCTTGATCATCATGAGATTTGTCCTCTTTGGCAGTCAAAAGAATTGGAAGCAAAGGATTTGAAAGTGGCTTAACAAGAGGGAGTGGTGCCAAGACCAGACTCAGACGAATAAGGAGAAAAGGAAAAGAGGCGAGGGCTAGAACTCCCTTGCTAAGGTGTGGAAACCCTGATCACATGGAACAATCTACAGAAGGAGAGGAGAATCAAGAAGAGGGGTGAGGACTAAAGCCTCGAAAGCAATGGGAGAAAGGGCAGATGCCCAAAGCAGTGGATGTGGAAGAAGTTGGGTCGGACCCAGAATTAGGAGGAATCAGAAGAAGGAATTGATAGATGGAAAGAGGCGGATCCGGAGGGTCCGGAGGTAAAGGAGAAGAATCATGATAGGAGGAACCCGGAGGCTCCGGAGGAATATTGAAAGAAGGGATGCGATGCCCTGGGGAGAAATAGGGAAAAAGATGATGAAAAAGATGACGGAAAAGGAAGAAGAGAATAAAAGATATGGAGTCCCGGAGGAGCAAAAAGATGAATTGAAGGAAATATGGAAGGTCTGGAGGTTCCGGAGGAATGAAATCAGGAGGGTCGCGATGCCCTGGGAGATGATAGAGAGAATAAGATGGAGAATCCGGAGGTTCCGGAGGAATAAAATCAGGAAGGAGAAGGTGGAAAGGGGCGTTGTGCCCGAGGGAAAAGTCCGGAGGTTCTGGAGGAGGAGAATGAAAAGGGGCGTGATGCCCGAGGGGAAAGTCCGGAGGTTCCGGAGGAAGTAAATAGAAAGGGGCGCGATGCCCGGGGAAAAGATGGAGACAATAAGGTGGAGAATCCGGAGGTTCCGGAGAGATGAAATCAGTAAGGAGAAGATGGAAAGGGGCGTCGTGCCCGAGAGAAAGGTCCGGAGGTTCCGGAGAAATGAGGTGGAAAGGGGCGTGATGCCCGAGGGGAAGGTCCGGAGGTTCCGGAGGAAGCAAATAAAGAAGGTGGAGAGAGGCGTCGTGCCCAAAGGGAAAATCCGGAGGTTCCGGAGGAATAAGGTGGAAAGGGGCGCGATGCCCTGGGAGAAAGTCCGGAGGTTCCGGAGGAATAGAATCAGAAAGGGCGAGATGCCCAAAGAGGAGGGATAAAATTCCTGGAGGTTCCAGGGAAATGGCAGGAAGGGGGACGCAATGCCCCAAGGGGAGTGGATAAAAGGATGAATATGAATAAGATGGGAAATGCGGAATATCCGGCGGTGCCGGAAGGTGAGGAAGATACGGGTTTGGAAACCCGGGAAGCAGGAGGTGCAAATGCATGTAATGGGATGGATGCGATGAATGCATGAAATGCAAAGAATATGAAGAATGTGAAGGGCGAGAGGATGTGATCCTCCTCCTAACCCTGGGAATGGCCCATGAAGAAAAAGTGATAGAGATGGATGAATAGAAAGTGGAGCAAATAAGGGATGGCCCCTTAGCATTAAGGTAACTGCCCCTCCATGGCAGTGAACATGTACGGCCGATTGGCCCAATAAAGGAAGCTTCAATAAATGACAACCCCTTTGGAAAGCGAAGATCAATAAAGTGAGGGAGTCGTAGAGTTGGAACGGGAAGCATCATGTTGCCCATTGAATGTGGTGTATATGGAATGTTGAGCAAAATGGGCATTCGCCCCTTGTAAGGAATAATGAATTCTGGATTGGAAAGTTTGGACAAGGGGTGCCCTGCCCGGCCCTTAGATGGCATCAATGCCCGGCATTCTCCTCTGAGCAAGGGCAGCGGCTTAGCCTCTTCAATCGTGCTCGGTACAATAACCCGGATTGGCATCCGGCAAATGAATTCCTGTATCTTGAACGGCATAGCCACGGCCAAATCCTTCTTGCCCGGCTCTTGATCATCCTTGGCGCAAGTACTTATAGCAGCGCTCCCCTTCCGAGTAGTAAAGGGAGGTGAGGCAGAGGCGGAAGGCTTCATGAATGGTGGAGGTATAATGGAAGGCGTTGGCAAATGGGTGAGCGTAAGCGGGGGTTCAAACACGTCGAGTTTCTCCCTTTGCTCGGAAGCAGTTGGGATTGGCTCGGGTGCAAAAAGGGGTGGATCCTGCTCGGGATTAGCCACGGGTAAGGGTAAAGGGTTGAATGGTGGAATATGCAAAGTGGGTTTTGGGGTTAAAGGCATAATGGAGGGTAATGGTGGGGAAATTGGGGAAGTGGAGGCCGAGGTGGAGGCTAATGGCATCATGGGGGGAGGTGTAATTGGTGGAGGATTAATGGGTGAAGGTTTGGTGCGTAGGAAATGCCGGACAGGGCGAGCGATGTTAGGAGTGGGAGTGGAAATGGGAAGAGACTCAATAGGCGCCGGCGCGGGCGATTGGAATATCGACCCATCGTCATAACACCAACTAGTCTCGTAAACAGGGGTTGAATTAGGAGTGGTTTCCTCCTGAGCAGGGGGTTCATCGAATGAAAGTGGGGAAAGAGGAGAGTTAAGGGAACTCGGAAGGGGTGCCTGCGGAGCTTCATCATCCTCGTATATTGCCTCAGATTCTTCAAATGCCGGCTCTTGCTCACTTGGAATATCAACGCCGTAGTCGTCCATCCTATCTTTCCATTCTCTCTCCATTTTTGTAATGTCATCCAAAGCCGCATAGAGAGGATTAACCGGAGTAGGAGGAGCGGTGACCCTCTTTAATTGTTCCTCCATAGAAGCAATCTTATCCAAGACGTTTTGCTGGAGGGGAGTAACATGAACAATAGAGGGTTGGCAGGGCCTTGAAGGAGGAGGGGCCGCATAAAAAGGCCGTGGAGGGGAGTTGACGGGATGACCCGTAAAAGAAACCGGACGGGCCGGATTGCAAGGAATAAATGGGCCTCGGGGCCGTGAGGGAGGAGGAATAGAAGGAGGCGGGTGTCGGACCACCCGAATAGAATGAATAGGGGGAGATAGGTAATGGGCTACCCGAATATGATTGGAAGGAGGAGGTGGGTGATGGGCCACCCGTGTAGAATTGGAGGGAGATGGGTGATGGGCCACCCGAATAGAATTGGAAGGAGGGAGAGATGAAGGAGATGCACCCTCAACGGCAGCCTTAAGGGCTTGGATCTGTTGAGGGGTAAGATGATCTAATGCATGAATGATCTGGGAGACCTTCTCATCATTGGGACGAGAGGATCCCGAGGGAGTAGTGGCTCGAACTTGAGGAGGGGGACCATAAGAATGGACATTGCCCATGGGTTGGGCATGACCATAAGAATGAGGACGTGGTCCCTTGAAAGAATGGTGAGAAGGATGATGATTAACATGTTGAAATTGAGGATATGAAGTGCTAGGTTGTGCATCCTCATTAATTGAATTGAACATGTTTCTATCATGGTAAGCCATTATATAATCAAAGTTCTCAATAATTGCAAAGAAGCACACAAGTTGGAATGGTTACCGTGATTTTGATTTGTTTAATTCTTGGTGAATTAATGAATTTTAATAAAATTTGGAAAGATTCACACAAGGGGGGGGAGGAACCTAGTTTCAATATGAGTTGAACTCCAATGCCAACTAGGAACTCTCACTCACCACGTATTAGGCCAACTATATCGGGACTTCAAAGGGTACAACCTGCCCGGCGTCCGTGAGGGAATCCACGGGTGCGGGGACTTATGGAGGCTTGGTTTAGGAATTTCCAATCCAAAGAGACGGAATGCTCAATGGAGGGTCGTTCCTTCACCAAGGGGGTGTGTGGATCCTAATGAAGAGAGAGGAGGTCTCCCAAACCAAATGCAAATATGAATGCAACAGGGGAAATTAGGCCAAACAGCACAATAATGATCAATCAACAAAGATAAGCATGAAAACTCACCCACGAGAAGGGTTCTGGAAACCCACAGTAAAAACACGCCCTGGAAGGGGGCGCTAATAAAAAGACACGACGGTGTGACTGTCGTGAATAAACGTGAGGGCCCAGGGGCAGAGTAAAACGCGCCTTAGCGTGAGGCGCTATCAATAAAAGGACGCCGTATCCAGCGGGCGTCAAATCAAAAGACACGCCCTAATGTGGGGCGCTAATCAATAACAGAACGCGCCTTAGGGTGAGGCGCTATCAATAAAAGGACGCCCTGGGGAAAGGCGTGAATTTACAGGCAGCAATATCAAGCAGTGAACCCGGGAGTATGATGGAAAACGCCCTGTCAGAGGGCGTAAAATATTTAGAAGACGCCCTTGGTTAGGGCGTTAAATCAATAAAAACGCCTCTTCCAGAGGCGTGAATTCACTTTCTGCAGGAAACCTTCACGGCCAGCAGTAATAACACTCAATCACAGCATCATGGCAATCACTAGAATAAGCATGCTCATCAGGAATTTTAAATAGGTGGAGATTTTAAAGAAAAATCAACAAACTGACCAATCACTTAGGGGAGGGTGTAAAACCAATGGAGGGTGCCCGAGGGGCACAAAAGGGAGACGCACCGAGGGTGCAAATAGGGGAGATGGCACGCGCGGGTGCCTAAGGGGAAAGGGGTAATGAAAGAAGAACACAAAGGGTCCCACCGTGATCGCCAATTTGTAGATCCCTTTAAAAATCCACTTAAATGAAAATTAATTAATAAGCAAATATGAAATAATAGGAGAAAAACATGCACGAGGTGCACAAGGGGAGTTTGTGTGATCGCCAGAGACACGAGGGTCTCAAGTGGAAAATAATATGGGGAGATGATCGCAAAATACCTCTTGAAACGCGGGGATGTGAGTGCTTCCTTTCTCTTCAAATCGGCCGGCCGACGAAGAGAGTTCTTCAATTAATTACCCTTGCAAAAAAAAAGACAAACACCAATAAAAATATGGATTAGAAATAATGTGTGTGTAGCATCAAGTTCATAATAGAAAGGTGAGCATGATAACATATGAAATACACACCTTAAGGGTGTTGGCCCTTAAACCCCTATGCAAAGAGGGTGTAGGAGGTATGAATGCATGTAAAAATATAATGGGGAAAGAGTGCAAGAGATGCACTAAAGGGGAGATCTCAATGATAGTTGAGAAAAATTAATATAATAATGAAACATGATGCATGCATGAACTAATGAAAAAAATACAAATAAGGGGGAGATCAGATAGAAAAATCTTGTTTGGTGGCTCTTTTGGCTTGAATGCTCGATGGGAGAAAGGCTTCAAAAGGGATGAAGACTTGAACCGTGAAGAAGCCTCTCCTTAGCCAATGCCACCCTACCTTCGGTTCCTGTAAAAAGAAAAGAAAACAACAGAAGAAAAAGAAGAAGCAGAAGAAGAATAATAAGAAGAAGAAGAAGAAGGAGAATACGGAGAAGAAGGAAGAAAAAAAGAGAAGAAGCAGCACACAAGAAGAACAATAGAAAGAAGAAAAAAAATAGAAGAACGTCAGCGGAGAATAAGAAATATCGGAACCAACCCCTTAACAGAGGCGAGAGCCTCTATTAATAGGTTAGGAAAAGGTGATAAGAAGGGAAGAGATTAAAGGAGGAATGGATAAGAACAGCAAGGGCCCAAATAGAGGAGGAGTCTAACGAGGCAAGGACTCTCTGGGGAAAGGGCTGCGAAGCCAGAAGGTGAAACACGCCTTAGGTCAGGGCGTTAATTTAAGAATTGACGACCTACCCTAGGGCGTTTCTCAAAAACACGCCCTGCACAAGGGCGTTTCTCAAGACCAAATTTTTAGAAATGAAAACTCCCCATATTTGAAACATGAAAAACACGCCTCTGTCAAAGCCGTGTTTCAAAAACACGCCCCTGGGAAGGGCGTTAATTTCAAGAGCTCAAATGGGGAAGCCGGTAAAACCAAAAGAATTGACGCCCTCAAGTGTGGTCGTCCTTCCTTAAGAAACGCCCTAGTACAAGTCGTGTTTTAATAAAAACACGCCCTTACCCAGGTCGTGAATTCATAAAATTCATAAAATAGATAGAATGGGGAGAAATAGATAAAATGGGAAAGAAACGCCCTTGACCAGGGCGTGTTTCAAAAACACGCCCCTGATGAGGGCGTTAATTCAGAAAATAGAGATAAATGCCCAAGAAATCCGAAAAAATAGGAAAATGAGATAAAATGGGGAAAAAAAAGGAGAAATTCAAGAAAAGTGGGAAAAACCACTCAAATAAGCTGATTTGAGGGTCAAATGGGGCATCGCAGAGCGATATGAAATATACTCAAAATAATGTCAATTTTGGCGTGTCTACATTGAGTGGCCGGAACCCCGTACAGTTCATGATGTCCACAGCTTTCATGGCCTTGCGACGTTCTACCGTCGCTTCATCCGCGGATTTAGCTCTGTCACCGCCCCGATCACGGATTGCATCCGTAAGGGCACATTTGTATGGACGAAGGCCGCATCTGCCGCCTTCAAGGACATCAAGGAGCGCATGACCCAGACACCTATCCTTCGACTGCCTGATTTTTTGAAGGTGTTTGAGGTCTCTTGTGATGCGTCGAGCGTGGGAATTGGAGGAGTTTTGAGTCAGGAGTCCCACCCAATCGCATATTTCAGCGAGAAGCTGAATGACGCGAAGCTGCGATATTCCACATATGATAAAGAATTCTACGCAGTTGTTCAGGCTCTTAGGCATTGGAGGAACTATCTTTTACATCAGGAGTTTGTCCTGTACTCCGATCACGAGGCATTGAGGTATCTCCACTCCTAAAAGAAGCTGAACTCGCGTCACAGTCGTTGGGTCGAGTATCTCTAGCAGTTCACCTTTGTGCTTAAACATAAGGCTGGAGTGGAAAACAAGGTGGCTGATGCCTTGAGTCGGCGAGCATGTTTGCTTACCACCATGAGTGCCGAGGTCATAGGGTTAGAGAAGATGAAGGAGGCCTATGTTGATTGTCCTGACTTCGGTCAGATTTTTACCACCCTCCAGGCCGGACCCTCGAGAGACCTTGATGAGTATGTGCTTCAGGAGGGTTACCTCTTTCGAGGTAGCAGGCTATGTGTTCGCCGAACTTCGGTTCGAGATTTCTTAGTATGGGAACTACATGCGGGAGGTCTAGCTGGCAACTTTGGTCGGAACAAGACTATCGAGGCAGTAGAGCATCAATTTTATTGGCCGAGCTTGAAGCGCGATGTTGCTAACATCGTGGCTCAGTGCCGTACATGTGCTACGGCCAAGATGAAGAAGCAAAGCTCGGGCCTTTATACGCCTCTCCCCGTGCCTGATGCCCCGTGGCAGGATGTCAGCATGGACTTTGTTTTGGGATTGCCACGTACCTCCAGGAAGCATGATTCGGTCTATGTGGTGGTTGACCGTTTCTCGAAGATGGCCCTCTTTATTCCTTTCTCAAAAACGTCGGATGCCTCTAGGGTAGCCCGCCTTTTCCTTACGCATGTGGTGTGCAAGTTCGGGTTGCCTCGCACTATAGTGTCTGACCGTGATGTTAGATTCACTTCCTATTTTTGAAAGACACTATGGCATATGATGGGTACTCACCTCGAGTTTTCTACTGCATATCATCCCCAGACAGATGGCCAGACCGAGGTAGTCAATAGGAGTCTGGGAGATCTTTTGAGGTGTCTAGTTAGGGACCGCATTGGGGATTGGGATATCATTTTACCCATGGCTGAGTTTGCATACAATGATTCGATGAATAGGTCTACCGGCATGAGTCCATTTGAGATTGTCACAGGTCGTAGGCCTAGGAAACCCATTGACCTTGTCCCCATACCTATCCATGCTAGAGTGTCGGAGTCAGCCGAGTCGTTTGCTAGGCATATTAGGAGTTTGCATGACGACATCCGTCGTCACATTGAGGCCAGCAATGCACGGTACAAGGAGTTAGCCGATGCCCACCGACACCACCGAGAGTTCCACGAGGGCGAATACGTCATGATCAGGGTAAGACCTGAACGGTTTCCCTCTGGAACCGTTAAGAAGTTGCAAGCTCACGGAGCCGGTCCCTTTAGGATGGACTAAAAACAACGTAATCCTCCATTGAAACCTCCGTTTTAAAATTGGCATTTTTTTTGGAAGTTGGAGGAGATCACACAATAGGAAGAAGAAGACGGGGGAAGAGGGAGTTGATGGGAAACAGATCGGAGAAGATGCAATCAAAGAATGGATCAGAGGATGAAAACCACATTTCGTGGAGTTGGGCATTGGGGGAGGGAGGAGTAAACATAGTTGATAGATCAATGGGTGGGCAGTGCCCACATGCACATGGCACGAACAGAATTTCGGGCGGTCTCTCCGTAAAGTACGGGTCGACCATAATCGGAGGGGAATGGGGGGCAAACCCCAATTATTGAAACAAGGAGGCAAGACGGGACGGGGACAGAGAAAAGGTAGTGATAGAGATCCCCACTCCCCGTGGCCTCTGGCGAACTAGCTGATTTGGAGAATGCTTCACCAGCTGCATCTCCTTCTTCTTCGGGCGGTCTTCTTCTTCACTGAACAACTTCTCAAAATAGATACAAAACTCTTCCATGTCACCCACTAGCCCCTTCAATGGCGGTGGTGGGTCAGCAACATCACAGGCAGCATCGATCTTCACATCAGCACAGGGCGGCGACTTCTTCAAGGTACCGGGCTGCAACGGGCCTTTCACAAAATGTTGACGGTAATCCAACGTCAGTGGCCCAGAGTCTCCCAGAATGGACAATGCTGACTCTCGATAACCAAGGCCTCTGCGGCCCATCTTTATGGCTTTAGGGACGGGCTTAGTCTGCCCTTGTAATTACGAACGGAGGCCCAGGCCCGGCTGATAGCCTAACTTCAGAATCATATGCCACCCTTTCGAATCTCTAATCTTGGACTTAATCTTCACGTTTACTAGCGCAGTGGTGGGCTTGCGTGACGCATATGCCCATGAATAATTTAAGACCATAACTGAAAGAACTGGCCTATTACTCTGCCATAGAGTAGGGAGAATCTTGTCTGTAATTGCATCGACTGACTGGACAGTGGAGATACTTTTTACCTTAACCACTTGGCCTTGGAATGGAAACTTCAAGCACTGGTGGGCAGTTGAGGGTACATCATTTAGACTGTCTATCCATGGATGACCCAGAATAGCTTTGAACATTGGGTCTATATCCAACACGTAGAACTCCACATCCATTACCAGAGGCCCTAGCTCGGCCTGGACTGTCACAACCCCGTGGCACGCTCACCTGGAGTTGTCATAGGCGGCAATTGTGGTCGGTGTTGGCTTAAGCATGTCCTCTGAAATGTTACAGGCACGTAGTGTACTCAGCGGACACACATTTATCGATGCTCCCGTTTCCACTATGGCAGACTCAACGGCCACTTTGTTCAAAGAAATAATAATGCACAGTGGCATCTGCCGTGCCTTTGAGGGTGCTAATTCTGACTCAGAAAATGAAATGGAAGGCCCCCTTGTAATAGTCGCCAACACTGACGGTAATCTATCTACCGCTACATCCTCGCTAACCATAACCTTTTGCAAAAAGGCCCTGAGGGCATCCTCGTGTAGCATGGATCTCTTCATCAACTCCAAAAGTGATATCTTGGCCGGCATCCGATCCAAGTGCTGTAATAGGTCATACTTCGTTCATGCCACGGGGTCTATTTCTTCATCTTCAGCTGTAGGGAAAGGAACTTGGGGGTTGGGTGAAAATGAACCAGAGGAAGGGTAAACTCTATGAAATGGACGCCGGCTCTGAATGGCGCAATGTCGTGTCGGCATAGCTTGGGATGGGCCCCCACTTGGCCCAGTGGGGTAGGTGGAAGGGGTAGAAATAGGAGTGAAGATGACGGAGGTTGGCTTGACGGGACCTTACGGAGGGGTGACAGGTGAAGGGTTCAGTGGAGGGCTGATGATGGAGGGTATGGCGGGTGATGGCGGAAGGACTGGCGGAGTGGTGGGGAATGTGACGGGTGAAAAAGGTGGTCAGGAAGGGATGGTCGGTAGAGCAGTGGTGAGTGTGGTGGGTCGGAGGATGGATGGAACAAGAGGCGCGGGGGAATTGGTATGGTGGAAGGCCAAGAGATGGGTGGGGGTCTCATCATCAAAGGACCACCCAACGTTAGGGGCTGGGCGGTGGACTGCGTTCACCTGAGCTAGTGCCGACGGCTGTTGGTGTTGTTGCTGCTGAGAAGCGGGTGGATGTTCTGGCATGGGATTCTGATGAATCTCGATGTCTTGTTGCTGTTGCTGCTGCTGTGGTGGTTGTTGTTGTTGGAGGGGTTGCTGGAACTGCTGTTGCTGGGGTGCCGCCTGCTGCGGCCTGGCTTGTCTTCCTCTCTCTTTACTATCCTCAATTATCTTGTGCATTTGGGCCTAATCAATTCTCTGGCCCTCATGCAGGTCATACACTAAATCTCTAAACTGAAAGCATCTCTCTATTATGTGCCCGAGCTGCCGATGGTAGATGCAATACCTTGACTGATCGGCGGTCGGATTCAAATTCTGACGTCCCGGAGGCAATTGGATGTCGCCAGTGTGCATTAGAGCTGAAAAGATGTCGGGGAGGGTTTCTGGAAGTGGAGGATAGTTGACCCTCTTGGGTCCTGACCAAGCAGGCCCATAACCAGCAGGTGGGGGAACGTTGTGGTACTGGGGTGGCTGTTGAGGCTGTGGTGGCGGAGGTGGTTGTTGCAGGTGCTGAGGAGCTGGGAAAGTGGGTCGGGGAGCTTGCGGAGAGGCAAACTGGGGGTTGCATGGGGGTTGCTGGAAACGGGGTGAAGCAAGCTGGTTAGGGAATTGAATAGCCTGGACCTGCTTGTTGACTTGGACTCCCTCAGTAACTGGGCCATGGGATTTGCGGGTGGTCTTGGACTTCTGGGCCTCGAACAATGAATGGATAGGGGAGTCTTTAAATTGGGTCTAGATAAACTGGGCCCGACTGTACAACTGGTGCATGTTAGAAATGTCGTTCATTGCCAAAATATTTCAGAACGTCAGAGTAGCATTAGAAATCATCAATATTTCAGAACGTCAGAGTAGCATTAGAAATGTCATTTACTTTTTCTTCTTTCGGGATCTGCCCGGGCACACGCGAGGCCATCTGCCTCCATTTGTCTGCATATACAGCAAAGTCTTCATCCGGCTTCATCTTTTCTGCAACCAGGTCGGTGAAAGAATATTTGGGACCGACCCGATCCTGGAATCTCTGAATGAACTTCTCCTTGACAGTCTTGAAACTTTCGGCCTCCTCCAGAGGCAATGTGTAGAACCACTCCAGGGCGACCCCGTCCAAGGATCGGCGGAACAAGTACGCCATCAGGCGGTCGTCATGCTGAAACTGTGCCAATTCATAGAAAAACTCCCTGACATGAATAAACGGGTTGCCATTCCTATCATACTTCCGATACACGGGGAGCTCGGACTGAGGAGGAAAATGAATGTCCCTGAAGTTAGGAATGGGGACATCAGCTAATGATTGCGGGCCGACCCGCTTGTGGAGGAGGTCAATCTGCTGCTGCATGGCAGCCCATTTGTCAAGAAGTTCCCGTTTCGGGGAAGGAGGAGATACATCGGGAAGGATCGAATTGGAGTAGGGAACCGAAGGGTAGACTGACTAAGGGGGCAGCCCATAAGATGGATAATGGGCTAGGGAAGGGCTCATATCTGCATGAGCCAACTGGGCGGCCTCTGATTGCAGACGGACGAAACCAGCCGGGGCCACGAGGGCCTGTGATGTTGGAGGGAACGTGGTGTAAGGATCAGCATAAGAGATGGAGGGGATCTGGGTCTTCCCCTTATCAAGTGACTGATGGGCCGAGGTAGAAGCCTGACCCGCTTCCATGGTGGAGAATCGAAGAGCCTGAGGACAGATGGGGGTAAGATAGATGGGGGCTGTAGAGGTGGCCCCTAATCCAACAACCGGGGGTGTGGAAGTGACGGCAGCAGTTGTGCCAGAAGAAAGAACTGAGGGAGGGGCATTTGCTCCTTGCAAGGCCTGTTTCAGCAGGTGGAGTTAAGTAAGATCGAGCGGGGCCATCATCTGGAGAACCTGACTGGCCGAGCCGTGAGTGGATGGATCTGAGAGGGAGGGTTGAGCGCCCTCAGCAACAATGGTCGGGAGAGGAGGGGCAGTCCCCTCTCTCTCTTGCACATGAGTGACCCTAGGTGGGTCCTCCAGAAGTCCCTGCAGTAGAGAATCCTCAGGGGGGTGGGAAAAGTTGTAAGATGACATGATTGGCGGTGAATCGAACAAGGGGTTGAAATAAGAATGGGAAGGCGAACCACCCTTAGGAGATAATCCTGAGGGTGTGAGACAGCTCCACATACACTGAGGACAATGGGGAGGAGTAAGCCAACAACCCTAAGTGGGGATCTAAGACAAGCAACTCAAATCAAATGCAACAATAGAGAGAAGAGATGAGAAGAGAATCAACCAATTAATGCAACCAAGCATCAAATGATGCACGTAAAATTTTATAAGTTCTCCCTTTCTTGGACCTTGGTGAATTAATTAAGATTTGAATTCACTCCACCACAAGGTACCTAGCCAAGGTAGGAAATAAGGCAACTGGCTGACACTAGAGGACTCTCTCTCTCTCTCTGATACAAACCCTAGACTGGGGAATGGTACGATACAACATGCCCGGCATCCGTGTGGGAATCCACGGCTCACAGGGGCTTACGGAGGTCCTCAACAAGGTCCCCTAGTCAGATCCAAGGAGTATGGAGACGAGAGGAAACCCTACCTCGGTAGGAATGTAACTACTAATGAGAGTGTGTATGACCGTATGTGCACCGGATTGCATGCAAGATTCTAGCCTAGATCTAGCAAGCAATGATCAAGCAAATATGAATGAGACAAATATCAATCATGCACTCATATGAACAACAAAGGGGAGATCACTGATGGTGCCGAACGATATGGAAATGATATAACATGATAAAGTAAGGCTCCGATGCCCTGTGGCAAAGACAGACGGTCTACAGGAAACCGTTCAGGGAGGCAGACGATTCTGGGTAAACCGTTCAATAGCAAGGGTAACGACAAAAGAACATACCTTCAGCGACGCTAAAATAAACTAAAAAAAAATTGAAATGGCTGGAAACGTACCTGCATTTACGGCCTGTAACAGACCGTAAGAACTATGGAACGGCCCTGCACAAACCGCAGGCTGTCAGCAAAACCAATGGCACATATAGGTAGGCTTACCCGTGCTAGGAAGATGGGCGGCCAATATGTGACCGCAGGAGGGAAGCGCGGGCGGTAGTTGACCGAAGAAGGCAGCAGGCTCACAGAACGAACAGGGGTGGAAGCGACGAAATGCGGATGATCCTCAGCCGCACTAAGTCCCAGACGGCTCTCACAGAATCGCACAACCACTAGAAACACTTAAACTCAAATCCAGCAACCAACATGTGACAACTCAACACAAAGGAGACTAATAAACACAAAACAGGGGGTCAGCAAACACTAACGCGATGGGCATTAGGGGTCCCACCGTGATTGCCAAAAAAGGGTGTTGACATGTTTTCCTTCTTTCAATGGATTGAAGAAATATCTCTCCCATCCCTTCTACTAAATCAACGAGGAGGCTAAATGATTTAGAAGCAGGAGGGGATAGAAGGGTGTACACCTGTGTGATCGCCACCAAGATGCCGAATGTGATGAACACTCCGTACCTTGGAAAGAGGGGGAGGTACTCGCCTTAGGCTCAGCGCTGCGAGGACGTACGGCTCCGAGTGGACTGCCCATGTAGATGAACGGCCGCACGACAGACCGCTTGAAGGCGCTAAAGAGGAGTGCGGGACGAGGAACGACTGGCAGACGAACGACTCTAATTCAACCATAGGATGAAGATGGACGGTTCAGAATTGGCCGCACTTCATCTTGAACAGACGATTGGAGACCGCACAAAACCACCACGCCGTACGTTGCAAGACTCCGAACCTCTACCCTTTCCGGCCGGCCAGAAAGAGTAGGCCTTGCGCTAGGGTGTTGCTGACATGCAAAATCACGTATAGAACACAAATAAAGACCCAGATTAGAACTAGAAAGTGTAATAAATGCTAGAACAGATGGAACTAAACATGACTAAATGAAATGGAGGATACCTGAGGGTTTTTAAACCCATGGGGGCGTCAAAATCATAGGAGGGTGTGTGAATGATGCATGAAAATGAGAAAAAAACGTGGAGGAAACGTGGAGAAAGTGATGCATGCAAACAAGAGAGAACGACAGAACTAAATGTACTAAGGACTCAAAGAACAACTACTCCCTAAACCGGAGGCCTGTATGGACGTAGAAGGCCTCCCTCCCTTGTGCTAGGTCACTCAAAGATTCGACAGGGTTTCATCGTCGACCAAAAATCTCCCCCCTTTCAAAGCTTGGCCTTCAGGGTCTATTTATAGAGCACCCGGAGTCTTAGCTCGAAATTAGGGTTTCTAATGAATTTTAGGTCAAGATTATGAAAGAAAAGTTGAAGATAATTGAATTATCTTTCAACCATAAGAAACGGCACCAAAATTGACTCCATATTCGCGGAGAAATAGTTCGAGGAAGCTGGGGATAAATCCACGAATGGAGAGAGAAAAATCCCTTAAATTTTCAGGATGCGAGCAGTTAAACGGTCCTACGATAGACCACTCATCATGTTGAGCGGCTATCTGTAAGCCGTTTATCATTGTCAGTGGAAATTCAAATATAAAAGAAATATCAATCAATTTATCCATTAAACCAACTGAGAATCTCGCCGTTGGACTCTCGCAGTTGCACGGCTAATTAAAGACCGTCCAAGAGTAAGAGCGGCCAAGCGTCCACCGTTTTATCCTTGTCGGTGATAAATGGATAATATGATAATTATCTGAGAACCAACCGAACTTAGGACTCTGAGAGTAGAACGGCTACTATTAGCTCGTCCATCATGTTGAACGGCTAACATGAAACCGCATGCAAGCTTGTCGGTGGAAATTCAAAAAATTACCCCGAATATCCCATAAATATATGAACGGCCCATAGGCGACCGCTTAAATGGTTGGGCGTCCTGGAATGAACCGTACATATCATTGGACTCTTGAAATTCATGAAAATGATTAATTAGCCAAAATCAAGGCCCACTAAGCCCTGAATTGAAGCGGACCTAGCCAGGGAGAGAGACTACCCATAAAATAAGCCCAAAGATGTTGCCGGAAAAATAACCCCACATGTAACGGGTAACTCGAGGCATCAAAAATAATGGTTAGAGGAATAACTCAACTTATCGGTAAAAAATAGGTGTCAACACTCCCTTCCACCATTCTCCTCTCCTATCACCTTCATTCACTCTCTACTACCTTGCCCTAACCCTAGCACTTCCTTTCTCCTCCACCCAAGCCTCCACAACCCATTCTTCCTCCACCCGCACACGATTCGGCCGTCCCGTCATCATTTCGGGACATCCTCCATACGGTCGTTCGTGAGGTTGTTGAGATCTCTCTCAATCTTCCATACTCTGGAAAGGTTCTTCTAAGCCCTAGCAGTGCCCCTGTGCTCCATCCCTGTCCCGGGGTTGAGATCGATCGTTCGAGGGTTTCCCGGTGGGTTTCTCTAGTTTGTGATGCCACCCAGATGGAGTTCTCGGCGTTCTGCCCATGGGGAAGCTAGCCGTCAACGACAAGAGGCCCTGGCTCCTCCACCTCAGCGAGCTCCTCCTCTGCCTCGAGCACCTCTACCTCCACGTCCTATTATCGACCCACGCTTGGTCAACTTCAACGAGGTGAATGAGCTCCTCCAAGATTTATGTGCTCTATTTGAGGTTCAGGAGGGTTGGATGGATTTTGTTACCCGGTACAACAGGTATTATCCTCGTCTGGTCCAGCAGTTCTACGGGTACCTGGTTGTGAGGAATGAACAGTTGTATACCACGGTTGAAGGTGTGGCGCTTCACATCACCCCATATCTATTTCAGCGGGCCTTAAGAGTATCCGCCATGGGTGCAGATAGGGCATATGGTTTTGGTGAAGTTCCAGCCACATTCTCTCTTATGACTAATTGTGAGTATGTGCACGGTGTGAGCAATTTGATTAAACTAAATGCCAATCACTTTCCTCCACTACAACGGGTTTTGCATCACATGTTCACCTCCTTGATTTATCCCAAAGTGGGCGGCAGGGATGAAGTTACAGAAGTTCAGAGATTCTTGTTTTATCATGTCATGAATGGGATTCAAATTAATATCGGTCGGCTCATGACAAATCTGATTTGAACCTACCGTACCTACCTCCGGCGCTCTCTCCCATATGCTTCTCAGTTGACCTGTGTCTTTATATATGCTAGGATTGATGTGGCAAATGAGTAGTTGTGGAACGTGGATTTTATCTTATCTCATTATATTATTTATTTATATTTTTATTTTTTTATTTGGATTTTTGATTTATTGATTTATTAGGCGTGCCAGTCACGTGTGTGACGATTTTATTGTGCGCTCGATCTGACTTGGTCAGTCGATTGTGAAGTCCGAGTCGGGACCAGAAGTCCGTCATACCATAAAGGCTATGACGTTAATTACGCCCTTCCAAGGAAGGACAACCCTTGATTAAACGCCAAAATAGGAGGCCTCGAGAGGCAATAATAAAAAGGATATTCTTTTTATGTGCGCAGTTTGAATTTCATACCAGAGCCAGGAAGGCGGGCAAGATAATAACATCGATTGTAGAAACAGATGATATCGCTGAATCGACGGCTCGAAAAACAATCAGACTCAGGGGAAAGGTAAAACAGAGGATATCAATCGCGGACAGGATGAGCCGCGATCATGACGGAGGTTTAAAGCATCGGTTAACATTTCGGCGGCACTTCCCCATGGTCTGGATCATGCCCAGAGGGAAATAGGCTATCACCCACGGAGTGCCGGGGTGAAAGCCGAAAGAAAGAGAGAGGTCGGGCCTCTCCACGTTACACACGTATGCCCTAAGGCAATGTTTGATTCTTCCCTCACAGGAGCTGGTGGCACTCATGCATTGGCATGGCTCACCGGAGCTAAGAGGGAGGCGCGTCGTTGTGACTTCGACACGAATCGATGGAACATAAGGGAGTCTACCTCCCTTTAACTTTATCCTCGGGACACATCTGGTGATCCACGAATATCTCTGTGTAGGTTAGCTCTGGGCATTTGGGCTCACAGGGTGGCAACTTAGGCTCTCGGCATGACCACAGATGGGAGGCTAAGGCTCCCGGCGTGAGTAGCAAGAAGATGGAGGTTCTCGGCGTAGCCAAAGGGAAGAATCCAGGAAGCTCCCGGCGCCGACTTCCCGGCGCGCTGAAGATTCTCCAAGGGGGTTATCGGCGTAGGCTAAAGGGGGAAGAGGAGCTCTCGGCCTGGGGGTTCCCGGCGCGCTGAAGGCCGCGCCGGGAGCTGGTGGCGCCGAGAGGTAGCTGGCCGAGAAGGGGTGTTTGGGCGCCGTGAGGGGTTTAGGACTTTACGGTACCCTGTTTTTAGGATTTTGAGAGTTTTCTGGGAATTATATCAGAGTAGATTGGCTCTGGAGACTAGAGATGGGGTTCAACTGGTTTTAGTTGTATATGCTTCAAAGGAGGCCGAGAACTGAGAGGGATTGGAGGGGAAGAGCCCCACACAGAGGTCCTTTTCACCATCACCATACGGAGCCCAGAGGACAGCTTCAGTATTATTTTTCATCGGCTGGGAGGATTTCAGCAGCACCTCCCCCGTACCTAGCGTATGCCAGGGAGTAATAGACGATCACCCACAGAGTGCCGGGATGAAAGCCAGAATAAGGGGGTATGGGACCCCTAGCCCGTGTATGTGATCACAGCACCAACTTAATATCCCTTTGAGGCCATTGAAACTTATGCAGTGGCAGAGTTTCTCTGGCTCGTAAGGTTATGTAGGGGAGTTATCCCCAATGATGTTTATCCCTTAGGCACATATGATGATCTAGAGTATCCTTCGACAAGATGCAAGGCTTGGTTGATCGGACTTCAGAGGGCATCTGTGTGGTTCCTTGGCCTGTAGCAGGAAGGCTTTCCTCCGGGGTTCAAGGAATGGAGGATTCACAACGTAAAGCAGGGGTGGCAGGAAGCATGGTTCCCGGCGTGGGTTTTATTGGCCAAGGGGGAATGCTCTCGGCGCAAGGGTTCTCGGCGCGGTAATGACCGCGCCGGGAACCCGGCGCCGGGAGGCCCCCGGGCCGGGAAGGCTGTATTGGGATAGGCTTTATTTGCCTTGCCGAAGGGGCTAAAGCAAGGGGGATCTCTCGGCAGAGTAGTTCTCGGCGGGGAAATGGCCACGCCGGGAAGGGGCTAAAAGGGGTTTCTGGCTTGGCTGCGATACTCTGCTCAGGAGATTTCTGGGATTTCTGGCTCGGATTGAGTCAAGATCTGGACTGCAGAAGGGGTTTACGCGGGGGTTAGCATCAGTCGAAGGGCAGATCATCCATTATCGAATCCTCATGGGACGTATGGCGTTTTCTATACTCACCTGCTGCTCAGACGGTCAAGAGATTGATGTCTCTGACCCTGAACGAGATGGGAGCTCGACAGACATCTGTGATATCCGGGGAAACCATGATTCGAGGGGGAGGAAGAGGAGGGACAGAGCCTAATAACCCACCGGATGAGGGTTGAGACTCCGTCTTCGTCTTCCACCAGAGGACAGGCTAGGGAGGGGAGGTCGAAACATGGATCGGAAAGCTATAACATCTAGGCAAAATGACATTCAGAAGAACAGCCGATGCAAGAAGGGGAGAAATACAGCAGATATTTCAATCGATCGAATGCCCAAACGAGCCATGTTCATCTTTCATATTATTGCATCATCCCAAACCTGTACAGATCGTAGAAGGTAAACGAAAGACAGAGAGATGGAAATCGAGACCGGAATCCTCCGGCTACATTGATACATCGAGAAAGCCTCGCCAGATTACATCAGAAAAAGAAAATAAAAAGAGGAAAGCATGGGGGGAGGGCGGAGCATTGACTCCTCTCCCTCCCCGGGCTACCCACCTGAGTCTCCCTTTCTTCTTCTTCTCTAAGCTTCTTCTTTCTTTCCCTCTCGGTCTCTCTTCTGGCTCTTTTTTTTATCTGGTTTTCGCTTCTACTGCTCCTTTTTTTCTTCCTATCTCTGACTTTTTTTTTGACCGACCATCAGCCTTTCGAAGGGAAGGGGCTTTATAGCCGTCCCTCCTTGCCTTCTCGGCAGACACCTCACGGCGCGCCTCAGCTGAAGGCTTCCCGGCGCGCAGGACTCCAACCTTGTGCAGCATTTGGGCTTTGACAAAGTGGCTCCCGGCGCCACCATTAAAGGCCCATTTAGGTCTCTTTGACCAGGCCTTTGATAGGCCCTTCACGTACATCAGTACCCAAGAGGGTCCTCCGTTGGTGATATAGTTTGTATTGAGATCATTAGCAGGGTTTTCATCAGTCCGCGGACAGGGGTTTCATCAGTATTGCCATCTGAATGATGACAAAACCGGGCATCATTTTATCGATATCGTCACCTGAATGGTGACGAGATCGGACATCAGCTTTAGTCTGGGAAGACTTCAGCCGGGTGTATAATCTGTGGAGACGATTCTTCTTGTGTTCTGACTTTGCAAAAGCCCTTACAATCTTCATCTGCCGGTACCGGCTTCATCTTTATCTTACATCACATCTGTCAATAAGCCGACATCTGACTTACGCTGACATGTCATCTGTGGATTCTTGGATGAGGCAGTAACACAGCTCTTATTAAAGTGTGCTGGGAGGTCTCATTAGTCAAACGACTACTGCTTCGTTAGTGCTGCCATCTGAGTGACATCGGCACAGGACGTCAGCTCGGCCGACAAAGGCTTCAGCCGGGTAAATGGTTGACGAGCCTCATCATTGGTCTTTCACTGTGGGTATGATCTGCTTCCACCCTTGTTCATTTTAAGGTGTCAACAAATGCCCCCCACCTGCGGGCGGCGTAAGCGCAGAATAAGCGGCACGGGGCCTGCAGGTGACTTTCATTATTCGAGGGTATCTTCCTCAATTTCTTTTCAATCCGGTCCTTAGACCTGATCATCTCGTTGCAACAATATTCTGCGCATGTATCTTTCTTTCCTATCTTCATATTGTTTGACTTTATTTTCAGCTTTTTGGAGCTTCTCGGCACGAGGCCATAGGCTTCTCGGCGCGTGAAGACCTCTCGGTCGTGGAGACAGGGGTCTCGGCGCGCCTAGCTTCCCGGTGCGGAGGGCTTCTCGGCGCGGGGTGCTTCTCGGCGTGGAGGGCTTCTCGGCGCGCCTTTCGACCGAGGGGGGTCTCTCGGCCTGGGGGTTCTCGGCGCGCATTCTACCGCGCCGAGAGCCCTTCGCTTCGGCCTTCTATTTGAGGCACCGAAGCCTCTTGGCTTCTCATTATTCTTAGCTTCTTCTCTCTCTTCACTTTCTTTTCTCTCTCGGCGGTGGCGACAAGCTCCTCACTTCCGACCGTCCAGCTTCTTCCCGTGTTATTTGATTTCGCCCGGGTATGACGGTCTTTGGGGATTCAATCCCTTTTGTTTTTGGGATCACCCCCTCTTGGTTGGTGACTCCCTATTCTTCTTGGGCAGACCCCAAATAAGGGGAGATGCTGCCGAAATTTTCATGGGGTCTCATGTTACAATCTTTATAAGACTGCCCATTGTTCTAGGACTTTTAATTCACTTTTCTTCTTTGACTGCAGACACTGCAATGGCTTCAGGCTCTGCTGCGGCATCCCCTGGAGGTGTCGAGGCCAGTTCGTCGGCCCAGCCAGATATATCACGGGCCACAGTAAACTGGCTGAATGTGCACAGCCTCGACTTCGGATACGACAAGATCGCTTCCGTTGATGAATCATCCGATTCTGATACCGATACGGTGTCAACATCCCGGGTATACTCCACTGCCATGGAAACATGCTTCAGACGGGGCACTGATTATCGCCCGGATTTCCCGAAGGACAAACACTTGCTGCCGTTTATCCGGACCTTCACCGTGGGTGGAATGCGGAACTACCGAATAGCTCGTACAGTTGAAGCCGCAATTCTCGTTGAGAGAGACAGCCTGAAAGATTCAGTGTATCGCGGAAAGGCTATATATCTTCCGGGGAGAAGCGTGACTGGGATGCAGTCCTTGGCATATAGGAGCTGGAGCTGGAAAAGAAAATGCTGACCCGGGCCCCGGAGTTCACACCTGCTCGGTGGGATAATGCCAGTGGCCGAGTCAATAGGGAGAAGCCCGGTTATGGTCTCTTCCTGGCGCCGGTAAAGTGGGGGTACCGCGAAGAGCCTTTTGTGCTGAATTATTTGGCCATTCAGTTCAAGTATCATTTGGCCGCTGGTTGGTTTGGGGATACCAAGATCACTGACGCCCACCTATTTCGGGTAGGAGCCGTGGAATTTATTGAGTTTGTTCTGAAGGAATATGCCCCTCTGCTGATCAGAGCCGGGGTATATCATAGTGTTTTTGCTTCCCGATTTCGATATCCTATATCCCGAGGGTTATGCTGTGGGATGTTCGAGGTCTTCTGCCCCTTATTCAACATATTCTATACAGCAGAGGGTGAGACGTCTCTTGACCTCTGGAGTCTGTCACAGCTTTCCGGACTGCCTATTGACGGCGAGCCGTATGAAGAAGTCTGCTTGGCAGATTCTGAGAAGGATAGCTCCGATGGTGAAGGCAGATATTCCATTGGCTTCTCATACCGGTACCTGATGAAGGCATATCGCTCCATTTGTCTGGCGTACAGTAGAGGGTCCTCCAAAGGTTATCATCCCCGAGAGAAGGGCAGCAAGCTGTGGATCCGGGTAGGGCAGTGGATTCAGTACTTCTTTGACGGCCCCTTGAAATATGCAGACTTCCCTTCCGTGGGTCCGACTGCTAGCAAGCAGGTAAGGGCTCCCCGTTATAAGTCGGCGCTGCCATCTTCATTGCGCCGTGCAGGCAGCGGTGGTCCCAACCCAGCAGGCGTAGACCCCATCACACATTGTGCGGCTTATTTCACATTCTGGCTGTGCACTTTCGCTCTCCCTCAAGGGGACGAGACAATCATCCGGCCAGAAGCTATATATCCGGCCTGTCAGATGGCCTGGGGAATGAGGCTGTCGCTCTGCCCAGTGGCCCTGTGTCTGATATACAAGTCTTTGGGGGATCTGTACAAGCACCGGACTCCCCGTTCTTTGAGGACCGTGGGTCCTTTTCATTTCTTCAACGCCTGGGTCTGCAGTTTATTTCCTGAGTTGGCTCCCAGAACTTTGCAGGCAGACACAGTACTGCCCAGAATGATTGAGTTTGCCAGTGCTGAACCTGGTCCTTTCTATGATCAGCTGTTCAAAGTAAGGGGCCGACTGATAAAGGTGCCGGTGGATGCCCCTGGCAGCATTCATTTCTGGAGCTTGGCGGCAGGTTCAGCTCCTTTGATTGATCCTCAGAGAGAGTGCAAGCTGGAAGAGGTAGAGACATATATCCATCCTGTCTCAGGGGTTAACACTGCCCGGCCAATCCTGGAGCCGGAGCTGGTCAGATGGGCCATGGCCATCCGTCCTAGTGTCTTAGTTTTCAGAAAGGGTGGCCTGCTCCTTCTGGAACCATACTATCCATTCCGCTTTGGGCGGAACTTTGGTTATGACCAGCATATCCCCACAACGGTTGCTCAATTTCCCCTGGATAGCCGGGCTAAGCATGGGTCCACCATTGTCGGCGATGGCCGGTTGTGGTGGGATTTCTACCATCGCCAGGACGGTGCAGTTTTCAGAGTTCCCACAGTTTCTAACCGTGTTCCCCTGGGTAACATCAGAATATATCAAATGGTGGAACATTCGAACCAGCTTCTACAGGGATAGTAGAGGTGCATTCTGGGACGTGGCCGAGCGTTCCTTTCTGAAACAACAGCCCGGGCCAGTGTTTGACATCCCCGAGGCCCACCTGAGAAGGCTTTATTCACAGCACCAGAGGGAGGCTGAGAACTATCTGGCCCAGCGTCGGGCTTTGAAGGAAAAGGATTCCGACCCGCCTGCTCCTGTCTTTGCTGCTATCAATGAGGACACTTTCATGCAGAACTTGAAACATTTGAGCCGTGTAGGGGACGCTCGTTTGGAGGCGCAACAATATCCATTTCCTGTCGAAGAGCCGCTCCCGGCAGTAGTTTCTTGGAGGGGTCCGACAGATAGATTTCACCCATATAGGACGTTTGTGCGCCGGGAAGATAGAACCCAGACGTACTACAAGCAGACGTCTTGGTTGTTTATTTTGCTGAATTTACATGGGTTATCTGCAGAAAACCCGATAGCCGGCATATTGAACAAGCCGTTGTTTATCTCTTTTCATTATGTCGACGGCTGGGGTATGGACCACCTCGACTTGTTTCGGTGTCTTGACCTTCATGGTCATAGTGACCTGGCAGCTTTAGTGGAGAAGTGCCAGGTACTTGGCGATGTATGCTGGCTTATCAAGGAGGCTGCTTCACGCTCCAAGGAGGTAGCTTATCTGTACTGGCCGCTCTCTATCTTTTACGACGGCCCAGCAGGTATGATCTCTTCTTTCCTGACTGCAGTGATTTCTGCTCAGTATTCACACTTTGCATCCACTGATCACATTACCTCTCTGACATCTTCAACAGACAGGCCTGATATAAAGCGACAGGGGCTTTATAGAAAAATCATTGCGCAGGCTGAGAAGCCTACTTATTTTGAAATCCCTGCAGCAGCACCGACTACTACTCCCCTGCCTCCTGGCAAGAAGAGAAAGGCTTCCGTAGTTAAGGCTGCAGTTGGGAAGGCCAGGAAGGCCAAGAAGGTTTATGCTCAGCAATCGGCTTCGGTAGCTATGGACACCGGGACCCCTCTCCCTGATATTCCCTCATTTGATGAGTTTGAATCTGAAAGGGAGGCTGCTCAGACATCGGTTCAGGGTAACATCAATAGCCTGCAATTGCATTCCTCATTCTCTTTCGCTGGATTTCAAAGAAGTCCTTGAATCTGACCCCTTCCTTTTGCACAGCCCAAGAGCCAGTTGTAGCACCTTCTGTGGTGGAGACCAGGTTGCCTTCTCCCACGCCGGCTAGTGAGGCGGAGGGTAAGTGTGTTTTTTCTCATCTGTTTCATACTTGCATTGTCTTCTTTGCTATATTCCTCAGAGGTCCCTTTTGCAGCAGTGGCAGGCGAAGAGCAGACTGAAGCTATGATGACAGAAGAATTGCTTCAACCACAGGAGGGTCACAAGACTCAGTCGAAGCAGAGTACTGTTCCGGCCAGGCGCATAATTACCCGGTCTACATCCCGACATGTTTTAGAGGTGGCCCCACAGCGTGTAGCTAGTGTGGAAATATCCTCAGGCAGTTCTAAGACCGTCTCTGATGAGGAGGAAGCGACTTTCAGCGGCAGTGAGGGGGATGCTCCTGAATCAGAGGCCCCGCTTGTATTTGCAAAAGGTGCTCTGCCTTTTCAGCCTGCTAAGCTGCTGGTGCTATCTTCTGAGGAGGAGTTGCAAGAGGAGTTTGCCGGGCTCGACACCGAGATCGACATAACTCCACCATTTGTCACTCCGACTACGGAGCTTCCTTCTCTTTCACCCCACTTCGAGGATGTGGACCCTGCTTCAAGGGTGGGTTCCTTTTCATGTTTGTTGCTTCATCTGTTTCTTTCATCTAGTGCTGAAAGTTGCTTTGCTTTGGTCTTAGGGCATTGCCACTGCTAGCTCAGACACAACCGCAGCTATCATGGACATTTCCTCTACAAACTGGGCTATTGTCCCTTTTCTGCCTTTAACTTGCATGGGAGTCCCTGAGGTCATTCGCCCTGTGCCAGTGCGGATACAGTCTTCGACGGATTTAGCATCGTTGGACTTAGGGGCCTCGGAGAGAGTTGCATTCCTATCAGGGCTTCAGATTTCAGAGCCGAAGCCGATCCATCTAGAAGCTCCGCTTTTATACCGGCCGCAGTAATGTCAATTGCGCCCGAGTCAGCAGTCCCTGCCATAGTGGCTATAGAGACTGGACTTCTGCCTTCTCCGACTATAGCAGCTCCTTCCCTGTCACCAGAAAGAGCAGCTGAAGATGAAGCCCCTATTCAAGAGACTCATGAAGAGGCAGCTCCATCCTTCATCGATTCTCCCCCTGCGGATGTTCAAGCTATAGCTTCCGATACAGCGATAGGGGAGGAATCTTCAGCTCAGCAGGAGAGCACAGAGAGGGACTGGCCAGCCCCTGCAGCAGATCTGCCGTCTTTGTCCTCTCAGCCGGACGTTGCATTGTGGAAGATATCGATGGCGAGGTGACCTTCGAAGTCGTCCCCTCTGCCTCCTTCGGCTTCGCTTCCTCTGACAACTTTGTCTGGCAGCATCTAGACATGCTACGTCAGCTGGTAGAATCCCAGCCTGGCTTGACGTATCTGCAACTGAAGGAAATCGCCAATCGCTTCACCGCTGGCTTGCAGGCCATGGGCTGCCCTTTGGACATATGGGTTCAGCGGGTGCTGCTTCTACTGAAATTCATGCATCGGAGAGACTTCCTAGCACAGACTATGGTTGATAAGCTAACGGCGTTGAAGTTGCAGAGGTCAGAATATAAGTCTGAGCTGGGGAAGCTGATGCTTATGCTTGATGGACGCCGAGCTGAGCTACAAGGTGCTATTCAGCGGGAGGAAGATGTGCGGGACCGGATGGCCATCTTGGAGACGGAGCTCTTTGGACTTCGAGCCGAACTACAGCAATTATCCTTTATCCGGCCGCGGTCCGAAGAGGAGGTAGCCTCGCTGGAGGGACGAGTGATGTCTCTCCAAGACATGTCCATTGGACTTCAGGAGGAGGAGGCGCGCCTTCATGAGCTGGGGGCCGCTCCTTATGTGGGTCTTCTGGCCTTCGAGGATATATTCCGGCGGACATAAATTGTCTATCCCTTCTTTTTCTTTTTGTTCTCTTTTGTGATATGGTGTCCCCTCGGGGCCCTTTATGTACTCCCTTTTTAATGGAAAGGAATCTCTTGGCTTCATGCGTCTCCATCTTATTCTGCATGTGGTTTTATCACTTTGGAAGGTGGGGTAGCGGTTTTGACAATCCCTCATGCGAATGGCTCGTACCTTGGCAGGAGAGCGTCCACCCCTTCAGAGAAAGGATGGGGAACTCGCTCCACCGCGTGACGGCATCCGAGGAGGTGCTTGAACCGAATTTTGTTGGTGGCAGCAAACGTCCTATTGGCCATGTGTGCCGTAAGGGAGACGATTTGCCGGAATGCAAATGAGGAGGTCTCATCAGAGTAGACGTATGGTCTAGGCTGGGTAGAGACTATTGCAGGTGGGACATTGAAAAGGATATGTGGTTCTCATCAGAACGGACATAAAGTATGAACTGGCCAGATTGTATCATTGGCCGGGCGATTTACCGATCAGCCAACGGTTGACGTCATCATCGATATTGAGCTTATATCGATGCAAGGGGAATTTTAGAATAGACGTAAGGTCTAAACTGGGTAGGGTTTCATCATTGATCGGGCAAGGTGCCGGTCGATCAATAGCGGGTTTCATCATCGATATTGGGTTTATATCGACGCAAAGGGATTTCATGAGTTTCATCAGAATAGACGTAAGGTCTAAACTGGATAGGGTATTATCATTGATCGGGCAAGGTGCCAATCGATCAACAGTTGGTTTCATCATCGACATTGGGTTTATATCGATGCAAAGGGATTTCATGAGTTTCATTAGAATAGACGTAAGGTCTAAACTGGATAGGGTTTCATCATTGATCGAGCAAGGTGCCAATCGATCAACAGTTGGTTTCATCATCGATATTGGGTTTATATCGATGCAAAGGGATTTCATGAGTTTCATCAGAATAGACGTAAGGTCTAAACTGGATAGGGTTTCATCATTGATCAGGCAAGGTGCCAATCGATCAACAGTTGGTTTCATCATCGATATTGGGTTTATATCGACGCAAAGGGATTTCATATGTTTCATCAGAATAGACGTAAGGTCTAAACTGGATAGGATTTCATCATTGATCGGGCAGGGTGCCAATCGATCAACAGTTGGTTTCATCATCGATATTGGGTTTATATCGATGCAAAGGGATTTATAAGTTTCATCAGAATAGACGAAAGGTCTAAACTGGATAGGGTTTCATCATTGATCGGGCAAGGTGCCAATCGATCAACAGTTGGTTTCATCATCGATATTGGGTTTATATCGATGCAAAGGGATTTCATATGTTTCATCAGAATAGACGGAAGGTCTAAACTGGATAGAGGATTTCATCATTGATCGGGCAGGGTGCCGGTCGATCAACGGTGGAACGTACGTAAAGGTGTAGGTCTTGTCAGGACAGACGTAAGGTCTATTCCAGCAGGTTTTATCGTAGGTGGGGCTTGCCAAGAAATGCGTAGGTTTTATCAGGACAGACGTGAGGCCCGAGCTGGACATGCTTCATCAGAATGGTGATGGGTTTCATTGTCGGTGGGACGTTTGAAAGAGGGTATGTAGATTTCATCAGGGTAAACGTAAGGTCTACCCCGGAAGGGTTTTATCATCGGTGGGGAATGGAGCCAACTGACCGACGGAAGGTTTCATCAGTAAAGGGGAGGTAAAGGCAGCGTGCCGGTTGGCATGGAACTTCGAATTACCACATTACTGACCCAAGCGCCCTTTCGGGTTTTCACCGGAGCTAGCCCCCTCTTGCTTTTGCCCACGCGCCCTTTCAGGTTTTCACGTGGCGGGGTGCCCGATTTTGCCTGCAGTGCCCTTTCGGGTTTTCACCACAGCTGGGTTTTAGCCATTTTTGCCCTCGTTCAGAAAACCTGAACAAGACCGGCGGGGTATCTCTATTTTTAACCCCATTTTTTATATATATAGATGTACATATATATATTTCCTGAATTGGGACTTTAGCACGGATCAGGTGATGTGCTGCTTCATTAGTGGCTGCTCTTATCATCGGTATTGGGTATATACCGATGCAAGGATTTCATAGGCTTCATCAGGATAGACGTAAGGTCTAAACTGAATAGGTTTCATCATTGATCGGGCAGTGCGCCAATCGATCAACATCATGTTTCATCATCGGTATTGGGTTTATACCAATGCAAGGATTTCGTAAGTTTCATCAGGATAGACGTAAGGTCTAAACCGGACAGGTTTTATCATTGATCGGGCAGTGCGCCGATCGATCAACAGCAGGATTCGTCATCGGTATTGGGTTTATACCAATGCAAAGAGTTCATATGTTTCATCAGGATAGACGTAGGGTCTAGTCTGGACAGGTTTTATCATTGATTGGGCAGTGCGCCAATCGATCAACAGCAGGTTTCATCATCAGTATTGGGTTTATACCAATGCAAAGATTTCATATGTTTCATCAGGATAGACGTAGGGTCTAGCCTGGACAGGTTTTATCATTGATCGGGCAGTGCGCCAATCGATCAACAGCAGGTTTCATCATCGGTATTGGGTTTATACCAACGCAAAGATTTCATATGTTTCATTAGGATAGACGTAGGGTCTAGCCCGGACAGGTTTTATCATTGATCGGGCAGTGCGCCAATCGATCAACAGCAGATTTCATCATCGGTATTGGGTTTATACCAATGCAAAGATTTCATATGTTTCATCAGGATAGACGTAGGGTCTAGCCTGGACAGATTTTATCATTGATCGGGCAGTGCGCCAATCGATCAACAGCAGGTTTCATCATCGGTATTGGGTTTATACCAATGTAAAGATTTCATATGTTTCATCAGGATAGACGTAGGGTCTAGCCCGGACAGGTTTCATCGCTGATCGGGCGGGATGCCGACCGATCAACAGCAGGTTTCATCATCGGTATTGGGTTTATACCAATGTAAAGATTTCATATGTTTCATCAGGATAGACGTAAGGTCTAAACTGGACAGGTTTCATCATTGATCGGGCAGGATGTCGATCGATCAACGGTGAACTTCACCATGGTGGGACTTTGGACAAGGTATGAGGGTTTTATCAGGACAGACGTAGGGTCTATACTGGGTGGGTTTGATCGTTGATCGGGCAAGGTGCCGGTCGATCGACGAGAGGTTTATGGCGGGAGGTGAGGCTTCTTTAGGATCACCACATTACTGACTCAAGCGCCCTTTCGGGTTTTCGCCGGGGCCAGCCCCCTCTTGCTTTTGCCCACGCACCCTTTCGGGTTTTCACGTGGCGGGGTACCCGATTTTGCCTGAAGTGCCCTTTCGGGTTTTAACCACAGCTGGGTTCTAGCCATTTTTACCCTTGCTCAGAAAACCTGAACAAGACCGGTGGGGTATCTCTATTTTTAACCCCATCTTTTTTTTATTTATTTATTTTCATTCTTTTATTCTCTCTTCCCCTCTTTTTTGGGAGGGTGACAAGTCGGAATGCCATTAGATCATGATGAGGGATGCCTTGGCTAGGGCGGAGTGCCGCTATACCAAGAAAGGGTGTAGCTCGGCTAGGGCGGGATGCTGCTAGACCAAGGAAAGGGTATATCTCGGCTAGGGCTGGATGCCACTAAGCCGAAGAAAGGTAGCTTGGTTAGGGCGGAGTGCCACTAATCTAAGGAAAGGGTGTATCTCGGCTAGGGCGGGATGCCGCTAAGCCAAGGAAAGGGTGTATCTCGGCTAGGGCGGGATGCCGCTAAGCCAAGGAAAGGGTGTATCTCGGCTAGGGCTGGATGCCGCTAGACCAAGGAAAAGGTGGCTCGGCTAGGGCGGAGTGCCACTAGACCAAGGAAGGGTAGCTCGATCAGGGCGGAGTGCCACTAGACCAAGGAAAGGTAGCTTGGTTAGGGCGGAGTGCCACTAATCCAAGGAAAGGGTGTATCTCGGCTAGGGCGGGATGCCACTAAGCCAAGGAAAGGGTGTATCTCGGCTAGGGCTGGATGCCGCTAGACCAAGGAAAAGGTGTATCTCGGCTAGGGCTGGATGCCACTAAGCCAAGGAAAGGTAGTTTTGGTCCGATTACTCGGGGAATATTGGTTGTGCAGCATGATACAGCTTGAGGTGTTTACCGTTGAGTGGCGAGAACTAAATTTCCCCTCGATGGTTAACAACTACGTAGGCCCCTCCTTCGTAGACCCTTTGTATCACATAAGGACCTTCCCAATTAGCATTCAGCTTTCCTTTTGGGTTGGACGCCATGACTTCTTTTTTCTTGACCATGACGAGGTCACCTTTCTTGAATTCTCATCCTCTTACGAGTTTATTGAATGCAGTGGCCATGCGGGCCTGATACATTTGGATATTCTTCTGAGCTTGGAGGCGCTTCCCTTCCAATTCAGTCAGTTCTTCTAACCTTCTTTCAGCATTTGTTTGTTCGCCACGGGCCAGGCCATATTGGATTGACACTCTGAGTGACGGGACTTCCAGCTCTAGTGGAACCACTGCCTCCGAGCCGTATACCAATGAGTATGGTGAGCACCCTGTAGGTGTCTTAAAGACGGTGCGGTATGCCCACAGAGCTTCATACATCTTCTCTTCCCAGTCCTTTTTATTAGAACTGACAACCTTGGCTAGCAAGGTGCACAAAGTCTTGTTAAAAGCTTTTGCCAATCCGTTTGCCTGGGGATTGTAGGGAGTGGAGGTTCTCCATTCAATCTTATACTTCTCGGCAAGTCGATAGATTTTCTGATTTCTGAAATGACTTCCATTATCATATATTATTCGGTTGGGGATCCCGAACCGGAAGATAATATTCTGCTTGATAAATCTGGCGACCAGTTCACCAGTCACTTCTCTTAATGCTACAGCTTCCGCCCATCGGGAGAAGTAATCTGTCATGGCCAATATGTACTTATGACCGGCCGAGGAAGTCGGCAGTGGCCCGACTACATCAGTTCCCATTGTGCAAATGGCCAGCTAGGAACTGTAGGGTGCAGAGTTGTAGGTGGCCTTCTAGGCACGGTAGCATGCTCCTGACACTTCTGGCATGACTTTGCAAATTTACAGCAGTCTTCAAACATGGTAGGCCAATAGTAGCCCAGCTTCTTGATTTCTATCTTCATTTTGGGGCCAGCCTGGTGGGCGCCTGCTGTCCCAGCGTGTATTTCTTTCATCGCTTGCCAAGCTTCCTCAGTGGACAGGCAGCGGAGTAGAATCTTTTTGCGTGCATCCGCCATTATTCGGAATAAAGTTCCATTTCTGAATTCATAGGAATCTTTGATTCTCAGGAGTTTCATCTTTTCCTCCCTTTTCTGTGGCAGCTGTTGGTGCAGAAACCACTGTAGCAAATGCTGTCTCCAATCAGACGCCTGTACTGCGCTGATAGTGGCAACTTCTTCCTCTTCGGGGCACCCTTCTAGCATACTGGGGACTTGCCGCCGGTTCATAACAATAATGTTCAGTGTTTCATCTGGCGGGACTGCTAGCGAGCTGGCCAGCTTTGCCAGTGCATCAGCCTGGGCATTATGTCCACGGCCCACATGTTTGAGTTCAATATGATAGAACTTTGCCATGAGGCGTACAGCTTTCTGGTGATAGGGATTTAGTTCTGGCTTCCGCACTTCGAACTCCCCTTGGACTTGTTTTATTATCAACATCGAATCCCCGAATACCTGAAGCATTTGGATACCCATGTTGAGGCTGATATTGAGTCCGATTATCAGAGCTTCATATTCGGCTTCATTATTGGTGCATGGCTTGTTTATAGAACAGAAGTATGCACAACCTCCCCCTCTGGTGATTTCAGCACAATACCGGCTCCAGCCCGTATTCTGGTCTTTCCATCGGAATCTGTCTCCGTTCTGGATGCTCCATCAAAGAACAGTTGCCACATAACTGGCTGAGCTTGACAGGCCTCGAGTGTCTCATCATCGGGTAATTCAGTCCCCAACATATCATTCTCCGGCACAGGATGCTCCGCGAAGAAATCAGCCACGGCCTGTCCTTTTATTGCCCTCTGGGGTATATATGTGATATCGAATTCCATCAGAATTACTGCCCATTTGCCCAACCGGCCTTTCAGTACTGGCTGAGTCAATATGTATTTGAGTGGATCTGCTGTAGATATCAATCTGATTTCATGTGACAACATGTAGTGTCGGAGCTTTTTGACAGCAAAGACTAGTGCCAAGCAGGTCTTCTCTATGTAGCTGTAGCTTTCTTCAGTTCTCATCAGCCTCCTACTTAGGTAGTACAAGGCTTGTTCTTTGCCTTCCTCATTTATCTGTGCCAGCATTGCCCCCAGGGAACAGTAGGTGGCTGCGATATACAGTATCAAGGGCCTACCCTTAATGGGTGCCCCCAGCACCGGAGGGGTCTTGAGGTATTCTTTCAGCTTCTCAAAGGCTTCCTGACAGCCATCGTCCCAGAGGAACGGGACATCTTTCATCATGAGTTTGTGAAAGGGGTGGCATCTTCCTGATAGATTTGATATAAATCGTCGGATGTAGGCCAGACGCCCTTGCAGGGATCTCAACTCGTGCAGATTCTTTGGTGGAGGGAGCTCCTGGATGGCTTTAATCTTGGATGGATCAATTTCAATACCCCTATGTCAGACAATAAATCCGAGGAATTTTCCACTGGACAAGCCAAAGGCGCATTTCATAGGATTCATCTTGAGTTCATATCTATGCAACCTCTGGAATACTATCCTTAGGTCTTGCAAATGATCTTCTCTTTTGCTGGTTTTTACCACCAGATCATCAATGTAGCACTCTACCTTTTTGAAGAGCAGGTCATCAAAGATCTTTGTCATAGCTCTTTGGTAAGTAGCGCCGGCATTCTTGAGGCCGAACAACATCCTTTTGTAGTGAAATATCCCCTTCGGAGTGCGGAATGCAGTGTGCACTCTGTCTTCTTCAGCAATCCAGATCTGATTGTATCCGGATGACCCATCCATAAATGATAGGGCCTCATGGCCAGTAGTTGCATCGATCATCACCTCAGTGATTGGCACCGGGAAATCATCTTTCGGGCAGGCCTTATTAAGGTCCCGGAAATCGACACATATTTTGATCTGCCCGTTCTTCTTCTTTACGAGCACTATATTGGCCAGCCATGTAGTATACTGGTTTTCTTCGACAAAGCCTACGTCAATCAGCTTGTCAACCTCTTTGTTAATCTGATTTATCAGTTCAGGACGCATTCTCCTGGAAGGCTGCTTTACAGGGTTAGCCTCTGGGTTTATTGCCAATCGGTGCTGTGCCACATCAGAGCTCAGTCCTGGCATTTCATCATATGTCCATGCAAAACAATCTCGAATTCTGTCAAGAACTGTATATATTGTTCCCTGACATCTGGCTCCAGCAGTGCGCTGAGGAATGTCGGCCTTTGCTCATCTGCGGACCCCAAATTTATTTCTATCAGCTCATCGACGGTGGCTTGGCCTCCGTCTTCGACTTCGGGCGGGGCTTCTTGCAAATCAATAAAGCCTCCCGGGATATAATCTTCTTCAGTTTCATGCTCCTCTGCTTCATCATACTGGTCATCAGCGGATGCTGGCGCATCATATAGGGCCAATACTACCGGATCCTGTTCAGTCTGCTCCGAGGGCGAGACTGGTTCAGCAGGAAATTCAGAAGTGGACCCCTCCGTCCTTAGAGGCTCTTCTAATGTGGGCTCCCCTGAAAGGTCATCATTCTGTAGAGCCCGGAATTCTTCTAGGATGCGCCCGAACTCCAGACACTCCTCCAGCTCTCTGGCTATTTGATCTTCATCCGGGGTTCCCGTATCAAATTTTGCTTCAGCCTGGAACAGATCCTCTTTGGAAGATAGGTCCTCCCAGTACCAAGCTTTCTTTGTCTCATCAGATGTCTCTGTTTCTGGCAGGTTGTCTGAGGCTTCATTGCTTATTATGGATTGATAAATGATTTCTTCATCTTCCGAGGGGTATTTGTCATATCCTACCTCGGGAGGATCGTCATGCTGGTAGGAGACAGATATGACGTCTACCTCAGCCTCATAGTATTCTTGGAGGGTATAACCCAATCCTGGGTGTTGAGTGATCTTCCTCATTTCTTTACTATCTCGAGGCGGATCCCACAGTTCCTTGAATGCCTTCTTCTGAGCAGCAGGCTGCATTGATGGCATTTGCATCTTGGAGAACATTTGTGAAACCCGTTGGGTAGTATAATCCAAGCCTGTAATCGGTACCATCCGGTTTGCAGCTTCTTCAGGGGCCATACAGTCTTGATCATCTTCTTCGACTGGCTCCCCGGTGTAGAATATAATAGGAGGCTCGCAGAGCGAGGGATTTCCATAGTCTTCAGTGGTAGCACCGTTTGGTACTCAAGGCCGACGATGGGTTTAAATAAACCCTGCGGCACCTCCACCTGAGTGTACTTTTGCTTCATTTCTTCATCGGCATTATCCGGGTGGACGCTAGGAGGGGTAACCCGAGCAAAGTCACCGGCATAAGAGATGTGAGATACATTATGCTTCTTAACATAGCCCTTTGGTGGCGGTGGAGACCAGTTCCTTATCTCTGTCTCAGGCTTTTTCTGGCTGACCACAGCCTCTTTCCTTTCGCACTTTTGCGACACCTCGGTGTAGTAGGATGCATCGAGCATATGGCACTCGAACACTTCGAAGGGATGCAGATCCGCAAACACCCTTTCTTCTTTTCCTTCATGGCAGTATTTAATGCACTGATGTAGCGTGGATGGCACTATTTGATATTCATGCAGCCACGGTCTCCCCAGCAGGGCTTTATACGTGGTGTTGGAGTCGATCACATAGAATCGTACCACTGTAGTGAGGTCTCCCAATGTGAGGTTGAAATCAGCTACCCCAAGAGGTGTCTCACACTTTTGGTTGAATCCTACAATCTTCATGTCTCTGACCTTGGTGAGCTGCAGATCAAAGTAATATTTCTGATAGATGCGGTATGGGAGAATGTTCACAGCAGCCCCGGGATCTATCAGTATTCTGCTTATCGGCTGACAGTTCAGGGAACCCCTCATATACAGCGGTCTGTTATGGCCGGAATTTGGGATTAGCATATCATCCTCTGTGAATGTGACTGATGGACCAGAATTCACTTCTGTCAAGAGTGCTTCATACTGTGCCGACGACTGCAAGGCATCAATAATGGCTTAGCGAGCCTCTTCACTCAGAGAGAGGATTTCCCAGATGGAGAACCTGGTAGGGAGCTTCTTTAGCATTTTCATGATCCGGCTGCCCACCCGGACGTTAGACAGTCTCATCTCCTCCACCCAACGGGGTCTTGGAGGTTCATGTGGTGCCTGTGGCCTTTGCTGCCCAGTGCCGGTTTTACCCTCTTGATCGGTTTCCCAGGAGGCTTCTTCTGTAGTAACGACCCCTGTTTCTGCTAGAGGGTTACTTCCTTTATTTTCTTCATGCTGCTTCTGCTTTCTAACTGCAGCCTGCTGGCATTTATTGCTTTTAGCTGGGGCCGTGTGAGCCAACTGTTCATTTTCCAAACTGGACAAGAATTCCAGGAATGAAGGAGCCTCTTCCTTTTCTTGGTACAAGCTGGCAGGGGGAGGAACCTGGACACCTCGTACCTCTGGCTCGGGGATCTGATAGGGTTGCTCCCCTCTGAATATAATATTAGGATTAGCTGGTGGCGGGCGCCCCCATCTTTTCCCAGAATGTGTTGCATGGGCTGAGGTAGAGGCCTCAGCATGGTTGGCTTCTAGCGAGGCATTTGATGCTTCATCCTCATCATTCTCCCCGGGCAAGGAAAAGAGTACCGACAGAGTGTTGCATTGTACTGTCGTGACTTTCTTTTCCCTTTTGGACTTGGGCCGTCTCTTCTTCTTCTGGGAATTTGGCTTTGCTGGCTCCTACCCCCAGAAGGGCTCATTTTCAGCTTTTTCTTGTTCTGCCTCTGGTCGCTCTTTCATTTTCAATTCTTCGAGCTGCTCCCAGAGTATACAATCTTTTACCAGCAGGTTTTTGGGCTTTTTCTGCTCATATTCATCGAGCTCATTGATATACTGCTGTAGACGCCTGGCTGCAGGACTTACTTCTTTATGTGCAGGTAGGGGAGTTTGTCTCCTCCGGTTGTGAGTAGGGATCCGGATGATTGGTCCGGTCTCAGCTGTATGCCATACTGGCTTTACTGGAGGCGGCTCAGGCCTTGGGGTGACACCCCGAATAGTTGCCCCACAGGTGCTGGCTGCAAGAGTCTTTCTTCTGTTCTTTATGGGCTTCGTCTGCCATCCTTCCTGATCTTTCAGTGGGGTGAGGAGGGAAGCTTCATAAGTATGCCTGGTACATTCTTCAACGGCTTCCTCAGGCAGCTGCTGATAGACTGAAATCATATTGGCGGCCATCCTCCATGGCGGAGGCTCATGCGGATGAGGTGGCTTCACCTGGTAATCACCCAACTGTAGCTCACCCTTTTTGACCATTCCTTCCATAATATCCTTGAAGACATAATAATCTTCAATTGCGTGCCCCAGCGCACAGTGAAATGGACAGAACAGTGGATCATCTTTCTTTGTCGCGTCCGCAGGTCTCTTCGGTTCGGGCAATGTTACCTTGTTGAACTTATATGCCCAGTTAAATAGTGCTGATGTCTTATCTTTGGGAAAAGAGTAAGCCCTTCTCATTCTGTCTCTCAGAGAGACCTTATCTTTTCTTTCTGTTGCACCCTCAGGCGGGGGAGCTTCATCTGCCTCCTTTTTCCCTTTTTGTTGCTCAAAGGTTCTAAAATCGACGGCGTTAGCCTCAGTATGTGATGGCCGTCGGTCATTGGTTTTACCCTTCGACATAGTGGGAACATTGGCAGTCGGATGCTTGGACAAGAACGTCTCGACTTCCGCCACTATGTTGTTCAGCCGGTCAAATGTCCTGACATCTGCACCGATCATCTTTTCTAGCACCTCTCTCTTGAGGCTCTGTTTACATATCTGCACTGCATCTTCCTGATGAGGAGGTCTTCGGCATCTCATGGCTATGTTTCTCCACCTTTTGATGTAGTCCAGTGCTGTTTCATCCTGCCTTTGCTTGGTTGCATATAGCTCCGCTATTGTAATTTCTCTTTCAGTGACATGAAATCTATCGCGGAATTTTCTTTGCATATCAGGCCAATCAACCACTGATCCAGCGGGCAGGCTTGAATACCATTCAAAGGCTATCCCAGTGAGGGACGAGCCAAAGAACTTAAGCAGATAGGCTTCATCAGCTGCCAGGTCGCCCATAATTGTGGTATAGTAAGCAATGTGCTCCCTGGGAGAGCCCTGGCCGTTGAATTTCTCAAATTTCGGCGGCTTACTGATGCATGGGGGTAGTCTTTTAGCAGCATACTGGGGAGGATACGGTAGTTTGTACACGTCATAGGTACTTACACCATCACCGGTCTTTTCAGACAGCTTCATCTCCATAATTCTTTCAATCATCAGCTTGTGGGCCAGGGCTGGTGTAGATTTGGATTAAAATCCACACTTAAATATAAAAAGCAATAGATGTGATGAAAGCAATAAGATAGCACGAGGTGCTAAAAGGAGGTTGTGTGATCGCCAGAGACGCGAGGGTCTCAAGTGGAAAATAATATGGGGAGATGATCGCAAAATACCTCCTGGAACGCGGGGATGTGAGTGCTTCCTTTCTCTTCAAATCGGCCGGCCGACGAAGAGAGTTCTTCAATTAATTACCCTTGCAAAAAAAAGACAAACACCAATAAAAATATGGATTAGAATATGGTGAGTGTAGCATCAAATTCAATAAAAATATATGAACATGAAAGCATGTGCAAGAACACACCTTAAGGGGATTGCCCTTAAACCCCTATGCAAAAGGGTAGGTAAAAGATGATGGATGCATAAAAAAATATAAAAAAAATGAGGGGAAAGAGTGCAAGAGTGCACTAAGGGGAGTTTCTCAACGTGGTTGAGATGGAAAAAAAAAGTGTATGAACATGCATGCATATATGCCATGAATCTAATAAAATAGGATAAAAGAGGGATAAAAGGGGAAAGAGGATCCTGTGCTTGTGGCTTTGATATTCAAGGGGGAGAGGCTTCAGAAGATGAAAGCTTGGTCGTGAGAGGGAGTCCCTCCTTAGCCAATGCAGCAGCGGCACCCCGTGAGAAGAAAAAAAAAAAAGAAAAAGAGAAGGAGGCAGAAGAAGAGGAAGAAGAAAGGGAGGAAGAAGAAAAGGGGCGTCCGGAAGAAGAGGAATCCAACCTTAACAATAGAGCTAATAGCTCTATTAAATAGGATTTGGAGGAGATAAACATGGGTAAGAGTCCAAAGAGGGAAGGATAAGAATGGGCAAGAGCCCCATTCAAAGCAGGTGTCTAACGAAGCAAGGACTCTCTGGGGAAAGGGCTGCGAAGCCGGAAGAAGAAACACGCCTTAGGTAAGGGCGTCAATTTCAGAATTGACGACCTACACTAGGGCGTTTCTCAAAAACACGCCCTGCACAAGGGCGTTTCTCAAAAACCAAATTTAGAAATAAAAACTCCCCATATTTGAAAAATGTAAAACACGCCTTAATTAAAGCCACATTTAAAAACACGCCCCCAAGAAGGGCGTTAATTTCAAGAGCTCAAATGGGGAAGTCGGTCAAAACCAAAAGAATTAACGCCCTCAGGTGAGGTCGTCCTTTCTTAAAGAAATGCCTTAGGTGAAGTCATGTTTTAAGAGAAACACGCCCTTACCCAAGTCGTGAATTCATATAATTCATAAAATAGATAGAATGGGGAGAAATAGATAAAATGGGAAAGAAACGCCCTAGACCAGGGCATGTTTCAAAAACACGCCCCTGATGAGGGCGTGAATTCAGAAAATAGAGATAAATGCCCAAGAAATCCAAAAAAAATAGGAAAATGAGATAAAATGGGGAAAAATAGGAGAAATTCAAGAAAAGTGGGAAAACCACTCAAATAAGCTGATTTGAGGGTCAAATGGGGCATCGCAGAGCGATATGAAATATACTCAAAATGACGTCAATTTTGGCGTGTCTACAGCTGCCCCGCCTTGGCGTCTGCTTTGCAAGAGAGCGTAGCAAACTGAAAAGTAGATGCCAAGGTGTGATGAGACACGCAATCAACATCACTTGATGAGAATGAAATCAAAAGCACGAGATGAAGCAAATCTCGGGAAATCCAACGAAATCAACAATGTTTGGATAAAAGGGGGAGATGTGCACGCGGTGCACGAAGGAGATAAAATAAAATGATCAACTTCCAGCGCGGTGGAAGTACCCCAGGTCACAAACCTGTAGATTTCACCATTGGGGAGCGGTTACCAGCCAATGTGGACGTGCTGCAGCCAAGGTGGATCAAGGGGAAAGTTGGACAATAAGATGATAAAAATCCAAACAAGGAGCTCTCGAGAAAAGACCCAAAACAGCGACAAAACGAACTGAGGACTCAATTCGGCAATGAAAAATCTCATATCGGGAAAGATTAAGATCAATTCAACTCTCAACATCAGCTTATCAGAATGATTTTTCAACAATTGTTTCAAAGTCCTACATGAATGCATGCTGGGCTAAAGGAAAAAATAAATCAAATAAAAATATAATATAATCAAGGATAATATTGTTAAACTGCCCAGACTGGGTCAAGAAACCAATTCTGCGAGCTGATACTAAGCCGAAGCCCGTTTATCCGCGCACCAACTCGCAAAGAGGGAACCATCGTCCCCAGTCTTGGACGGCTCAACGGCCTATCCGTATGACTAAGATGCCTCTGGAATCGTCATCGTTTTTGATGTAGGGGAACTCAAATTCCAGATTTATCAAAGTCACAAGGTCCTTGATGTAATCTAGTAACATATGTAACATAAGTAGAATGCATACAGGGAGATGGTGAAGCAATAAGTATGGGGAGAACTGAGAGATGAGGTGCGGGCACCGTGGGGCTTGGATGATGATGCCCGGACGATGGGACCAAGAGCTTCTTATCCTGCGCTCAAAATTCATTAGCCAAGATATAAAAAGTATAACAAACAATGAATAAGGCATTTAAGCATGGCAATCATAGCATGAATCAAAGCACCAATAACATGTATACGGCATGAATAGCACAAGTTAAATCATGGTATTGCAAATCATTATTGTTTGTTGTTTCGTCATGAGGATGACAACTTGGCTAATCAAAATTTGGAGGTGAATGATCAAGATCTGATATAATGCCCATCGGCGGAGTGATCAGATGAAATTAGCAGGAGTTAATTTAAAAAGATTTGGAGATGAATAATCATGAGATAATCAGGAGATATAATAGGGAGATGACAATCAAAATGCCCCTGGGTGGCATGCCATGAAAATATCGGGAGAGAATCAATAGATTGATAGCAATAAGGGGAGGGAGAACTCATCCCGTGCTTCTGGTCCTTGGAAAGCTGTTCCTGCAAAACACCATCAGAAAATACAATGCAAAATTTTTGGATTTTGGAATATGCAAATTTTTATGGGTTTTGGAATATGCAAATTTTTATGGGTTTTGAAAATATTTGAATTTTTACAGAGATTTTTAAAATATTCAAGTTTTTTGTGGAGATTTTGGAAAATATTTGAATTTTTTTGTGGAGATTTTGGTTTAGACATAGCTAATGCAGCATCAAAGGGTGTTTTGAACCACTGGCTAGGGGTCCTTGCTCCTTCCCTTTTCGCTAAGGAAACTGCCCAAAGCTGGGCGTGCATTTGAAAGTGACATCCTATAACCGACCGTCTTTGATCAATGGTGCCCCTACCGAGGCCATACCCGAGAAACATTCGGTCTTGGAGGGAGAAGAGAAGAATAATTGGAGATAAGCTTTATACAGGATGAGAGATATCAAGACTTGAATTCCTTCCAAGGTGTTAACCCTCAAAGAGGTAGTCTGTTGCGCCGGGGCTTTGTGCCTTTAATTTTTAGACCCTTGACATGCATACGACCAGGGTTTTCCCTGCGGGGACTTTGCCACTCTTGACATGCCATAATTCACAATTTTGAATTTATTGAAATTTTGATTTGATTTTCATAACAGCCCTTGTGGCGAGATGTATATCATGAAAGCTCATATGAAAACTCATATTGATTTTGGGTCAAGACTGCCCCTATTTGAGACTCCTCTCGTATTGGGGATTACCTAGGTTGGTCATCTCATCCGTCAACCTCTTGCCCCTGCATGCGGCTGAGTAAAGAAGAGAAAAGACTTTCAGGAATACTCATGGCATGGCCAAAGTAGCAACGGTGTCTAACCAAAGAGCCGGCTAAGGACGCCGTGAAGTGTGTGAAATGCCCAGCTAAGGGTTGCCCTTAACAAGCGGGGAGAGAATGTCGAATTCCCAGTGCGGGTTCTTATTAACCAAGAGTGATGCAAAAGCAAGCCTAAAGACTCTTTTTGGAATATTTTAAACAAAAGCCTATGATAAAGGTTTAAAACACCACTCTTAATCTTGTTAAGAAGCACTTTATTTTGAAAATCACGCATGAAGTAATGATGAAATGATATCATGAAAATGCATACTTACGCCAATATGTTACCTTGCAACCTTTGTTGAAGCAGCTGCCCAGACAGATGATCGTTGTGGGATAGTCCTCTTAGACAGATAAAAGGATTGGAAGCAAAGGATTTGAAAGTGGCTTAACAAGACAGAATGGTGCCCAGACCAGACTCAGACGAAATAAGGAAAAAAGGAAAAGAGGCGAGGGCTAGAACTCCCTTGCTAAGGCTCGGAGACCCTGATCACATGAAACAGTCTACAGAAGAAGCGGAAAATTAGGAGGTGGAGTGAGGACTAAAGCCTCGAAAGCAATGGGAGAAAGGGCAGATGCCCAAGGCAGTGGATGTGGAAGAAGTTGGGTCAGACCCAGAATTAGGAGGAATTAGAAGAAGAAATCGGTAGATAGAAAGAGGTGGATCCGGAGGGTCCGGAAGCAGAGGAGGAAAATCATGAGAGGAGAAATCCGAAGGCTCTGGTGGGACAACGAAAGAAGGGACGCGATGCCCTCGGAAGAAATATGAAAAAAGATGATGAAAAAGGAAGAAGAAAATGAAGGAGACGATATCCCGGAGGAGCAGAAAGATGAATCGGAAGAAAGATGGATGGTCCGGAGGTTCTGGAGGAATGAGATGGAAAGGGGCGTGATGCCCGAGAGGAGAGTCCGGAGGTTCCGGAGGAAGAATATAGAAAGGGGCGCGATGCCCGAGGGGAAAGTCCGGAGGTTCCGGAGGAAGAATATAGAAAGGGGCGCGATGCCCGAGGGGAATGTCCGGAGGTTCCGGAGGAATAACCGGGAAAGGGGCGCGATGCCCTGAAAGGACAAGGGAAGAATCCGGAGGCTCCGGAGGAATGAGATGGAAAGGGGCGTCATGCCCTAGGAAAAGACGGAGACAATTAGGTGGAGAATCCGGAGGTTCCGGAGGGATGAAATCAGTAAGGAGAAGATGGAAAGGGGCGTCGTGCCCGCGAGAAAGGTCCGGAGGTTCCGGAGGAATAAGGTGGAAAGGGGCGCGATGCCCTGGGAGAAAGTCCGGAGGTTCCGGAGGAGTAGAATTAGAAAGGGCGAGATGCCCAAAGAGGAGGGATAAAATTCCTGGTGGTTCCAGGGAAATAGCAGGAAGGGGGACGCGATGCCCCAAGGGGAGTGGATAAAAGGATGAATATGGATAAGATGGGAAATGCTGAATATCCGGCGGTGCCGGAAGGCGGGGAAGATACGGGTTTGGAAACCCGGGAAGCAGGAGGTGCAAATGCATGCAATGGGATGGATTCGATGAATGCTTGAAATGCGTGAATGCAAGGAGATGCAAAGAAGATGAATAATGTGAAGGGTGAAAGGATGAGATCTTCCTTTTTACCCTTCGAGTGGCCCATGAAGAAAAGGTGATAGAAATAGATGTGGATGAAGTTGAATGAACAAGAGTGGGAGAAATAGGGGACGGCCCCTTAAGATAATTGCCCCTCCACGGCAATGAACATGTATGACCAATTGGCCCAATAAACGAAGCTTCAATAAATGACACCCCCCTTGGAAAGTGAAAATCAATAAGGTGAGGGAGTCGTAGAGTTGGAACATGAAGCATCGAGTTGCCCATTGAATGTGGTGATGAATATGGAATGTTGAATAAAATGGGCATTCGCCCCTTGTAAGGAGTAATGAATTCGGAATTCGAAGGTTTGAACAAAGGGTGCCCTGCCCGGCCTTCAAACGGCGTCAATGCTTGGCATCTATTGAGCAACGGTGATGACTCAGCTTCTCCGACCATGCTTGGCACAATAACCCGGATTGACATCCGGTAAATGAATTCTTGCATCTTGAATGGCACGGTCGTGGCCAAAGTCTTCTTGCCCGCCTTTTGCTTATCCTTGGCGCAATTAGCTGCAGAAGCATGCCCCTTCCGAGTAACAAAGGGAGGTGAGGCGGAGGCGGGAGGCTCCGTGAATGGTGGAGTTATAATGGAAGGTGTTGGTAAATGGGTGAATGGGGGCGGAGATTCAAACACGTCGAGCTTCTCCCCTTGCTCGGAAGTAGTTGGGATTAGCTCGGATGCAAAAAGTGGTGGATCCCGCTCAGGACTAACCATGGGTAAAGGCGTAAGGCTATATGGTGGAGGAATAAGCAAAGTGGGTTTTAAAGGGATAATGGAAGGCCGAGGTGGCGGTAATGGGAGGTTAATTGGGGAAGGTTTAATGGTGGGTTCGATGGAGGCTAATGGTGTGGAGGTAGATGGCTTAAGGAGTGGAGGTGTAATTGGTGGAGGTTTAATGGAAGGTTTAGGGGAGGCCAGTGTTGCGGAGGTTAATGGTGTAACTGGAGGAGGTGTAATGTATGCGGTGTCAAGGATAGGAGGAGACTTACAATGTGGCGGTGTGGGTGATTGGAGTATCGACCCATCATCGTAACACCAGTTAGTCTCATAAATAGGGATTGGATCGGGGATGGTTTCATCCTGAGCAGGAGGTTCATCGAATGAAAGTGGAGGGAGCGGGAAATTAAGGAAACTCGGAAGGGGTGCCTGCACATCTTCATCATCGTATATTGCCTCAGATTCTTCAAATGTCGGTTCTTGCTCACTTGGAATATCAACGCCGTAGTCGTCCATCCTATCTTTCCATTCTCTCTCCATTCTTGTAATGTCGTCCAAAGCGACATGGAGAGGATTGACTGGAGTAGGAGGAGCCGTGACCCTCTTTATTTGTTCCTCCATCAAAGTAATCTTATCGAGGAGAGTTTGCTGGAGGGGTGTAACTTGGGCAACAGAAGGTTGGCAGGGCATTGAAGGAGGAGGGGTCGTATAAAAAGGCCGTGGAGGGGAGTTGACGGGACGACCCGTAAAAGAACCCGGACGGAACGGATTGCAAGGAGTAAATGGGCATCGGGGCCGTGTTGGAGGAGGAATAGAAGGAGGCGGGTGTCGGACCACCCGAGTAGAATGAACAGGAGGAGATGGGTAATGGGCTACCCGAATATGATTGGAAGGAGGGGGTGGGTGATGGGCCACCCGTATAGGAATAGAAGGAGGAGGAGATGGGTGATGGACCACCCGAATAGAATTGGAGGGAGATGGGTGATGGGCCACCCGAATAGAATTGGAAGGAGGTGGGTGATGGGCCACCCGAATAGAATTGGAAGGAGGGGGAGATGCAAGAGATGTACCCTCAACGGCAGCCTTAAGGGCTTGGATCTGTTGAGGGGTAAGATGATCTAATGCATGCAAGATTTGAGAGACCTTCTCATCATTGGGAGGAGACGGTCCCGTAGGAATAGTGGCTCGAACTTGAGTAGGGGGACCATGAGGATGGACATTGCCCATGGGTCGGGCATGACCATGAGAATAAGGACGTGGTCCCTTGAAAGAATGGTGAGAATGATGATGATTAACATGTTGAAATTGAGGATATGAAGTGCTAGGTTGTGCATCCTCATTAATTGAACTGAACATGTTTCTATCATGGTAAGCCATTATATAATCAAAGTTCTCAATAATTGCAAAGAAGCACACAAGTTGGAATGGTTACCGTGATTTTGATTTGTTTAATCCTTGGTGAATTAATGAACTTTAATAAAGTTTAATGGAAGGTTTACACAAGGGGGGGGAGGAACCTAGTTTCAATATGAGTTGAACTCCAATGCCAACTAGGAACTCTCACTCACCACGTATTAGGCCAACTATATCGGGACTTCAAAGGGTACAACCTGCCCGGCGTCCGTGAGGGAATCCACGGGTGCGGGGACTTATGGAGGCTTGGTTTAGGAATTTCCAATCCAAAGAGACGGAATGCTCAATGGAGGGTCGTTCCTTCACCAAGGGGGTGTGTGGATCCTAATGAAGAGAGAGGAGGTCTCCCAAACCAAATGCAAATGAAGAATGAATGCAACAGGAGAAATCAAGCCAACCACAATAATATGATCAATCAACCAAGATAAGCAGGAAATATCATAAAAAACCACAGCCGGGGGGTTCTGGAAACCCACAGAAAAAACACGCCCTGGAAGGGGGCGCTACTAAACAAAGACACGACGGTGTGACTGTCGTGAATAAACGTGAGGGGCCCAAGGGCAGGGTAAAACGCGCCTTAGGGTGAGGCGCTACCAATAAAAGACACGCCCTGGGGCAGGGCGTTAATTGTCAGGGATGCTCAACCGAATAAGAGACGCCCAGGGGTGTGGGCGTTAAATCATGAAAAAGCGCCCTCAGGAGAGGCGCTACCAAATAAAGAAACGCCCTGTGGGAGGGCGTGAATTCAAAGGCAGCTATATAAAGCAAGAAAGCCCGGAAGTAAGCTGGAAAACACCCTGTCTGAGGGCGTAAAATATGAAGAAGACGCCCTTGGTTAGGGCGTTAAATCAATAAAAACGCCTCTTCCAGAGGCGTGAATTAACTGTCTCCAGGAAACCTTCGCGGCCAGCAATAACAGAGAGAACACTCACAGAGCCAACAACATGCAATCAATAAATATGAATATCAAAAGGGCACGCGAGGGTGCCAAGGGGAAAGGGGTAATAAAGGAAGAACACAAAGTGTCCCACCGTGATCGCCAATTTGTAGATTTGGATTAAAATCCACACTTAAATATAAAAAGCAATAGATGTGATGAAAGCAATAAGATAGCACGAGGTGCTAAAAGGAGGTTGTGTGATCGCCAGAGACGCGAGGGTCTCAAGTGGAAAATAATATGGGGAGATGATCGCAAAATACCTCCTGGAACGCGGGGATGTGAGTGCTTCCTTTCTCTTCAAATCGGCCGGCCGACGAAGAGAGTTCTTCAATTAATTACCCTTGCAAAAAAAAGACAAACACCAATAAAAATATGGATTAGAATATGGTGAGTGTAGCATCAAATTCAATAAAAATATATGAACATGAAAGCATGTGCAAGAACACACCTTAAGGGGATTGCCCTTAAACCCCTATGCAAAAGGGTAGGTAAAAGATGATGGATGCATAAAAAAATATAAAAAAAATGAGGGGAAAGAGTGCAAGAGTGCACTAAGGGGAGTTTCTCAACGTGGTTGAGATGGAAAAAAAAAGTGTATGAACATGCATGCATATATGCCATGAATCTAATAAAATAGGATAAAAGAGGGATAAAAGGGGAAAGAGGATCCTGTGCTTGTGGCTTTGATATTCAAGGGGGAGAGGCTTCAGAAGATGAAAGCTTGGTCGTGAGAGGGAGTCCCTCCTTAGCCAATGCAGCAGCGGCACCCCGTGAGAAGAAAAAAAAAAGAAAAAGAAAAAGAGAAGGAGACAGAAGAAGAGGAAGAAGAAAGGGAGGAAGAAGAAAAGGGGCGTCCGGAAGAAGAGGAATCCAACCTTAACAATAGAGCTAATAGCTCTATTAAATAGGATTTGGAGGAGATAAACATGGGTAAGAGTCCAAAGAGGGAAGGATAAGAATGGGCAAGAGCCCCATTCAAAGCAGGTGTCTAACGAAGCAAGGACTCTCTGGGGAAAGGGCTGCGAAGCCGGAAGAAGAAACACGCCTTAGGTAAGGGCGTCAATTTCAGAATTGACGACCTACACTAGGGCGTTTCTCAAAAACACGCCCTGCACAAGGGCGTTTCTCAAAAACCAAATTTAGAAATAAAAACTCCCCATATTTGAAAAATGTAAAACACGCCTTAATTAAAGCCACATTTAAAAACACGCCCCCAAGAAGGGCGTTAATTTCAAGAGCTCAAATGGGGAAGTCGGTCAAAACCAAAAGAATTAACGCCCTCAGGTGAGGTCGTCCTTTCTTAAAGAAACGCCTTAGGTGAAGTCATGTTTTAAGAGAAACACGCCCTTACCCAAGTCGTGAATTCATAAAATTCATAAAATAGATAGAATGGGGAGAAATAGATAAAATGGGAAAGAAACGCCCTAGACCAGGGCGTGTTTCAAAAACACGCCCCTGATGAGGGCGTGAATTCAGAAAATAGAGATAACTGCCCAAGAAATCCAAAAAAAATAGGAAAATGAGATAAAATGGGGAAAAATAGGAGAAATTCAAGAAAAGTGGGAAAACCACTCAAATAAGCTGATTTGAGGGTCAAATGGGGCATCGCAGAGCGATATGAAATATACTCAAAATGACGTCAATTTTGGCGTGTCTACAGCTGGATCTATCTCTTCTGGGAAGAAGTGAGCTTGCTGCTGGCTGTAGGGAGTCGTCATCACAGTTGCGCGCAAGGTGGGCGCGGTAGGTTGTGTCTGAGATGCAGAGGGCTGAGCTACTGTTTGCTGTGGAACAGGTTGGCTCGGTGCTTTGCCCTTATCAGCCAGGAGAGGATTAGCTGGGATAGCTGTGTCTGTTGAGCTGGAAGTATGCCCGACAGGCTCGGCTTGCTTGGAGACCGGTGTAGCTTCATGTCTCTCATTGAGCTGTCTTCTGAGAGCATTGATCTCCTGCTGGTATCTCCTGAACATCATCTGGATCATGGGATCCAGGGTAGACGGGATCTGTATATCTCCCGAAGTCCCTTCAGCATCATCAATGAAGGGATTATCTTCTTCTTCTTCCGTCGTCACCACATTGACTGTCATGGTGGTGATCTTGCGGGTTTCATCATCAGTTTTCATCTTATCTTTTGCAGCCTGACCTCTTCTTGTGACGGGGCCTGGTCTGGTAGCCAGCCTGAGCAGTTCATCTGGCTGAGTTGGTAGCATATCCTGCCCCCTGGCGATTCCAGCCATGTTACAGGCAAAGATTTGCATTCTTCCCCTCTGCCTGTAAACTTTTCTTTTTGCCTGGTCAGGGTATTTGAGTCGGTCGAAGACCGATACTCTTTCTTCAGCTTCTTCTCTACACAGGTCTTCTTTATCATATCCGGCCTTGCGGCCTTCTTCATAATCATTTGAATCGGAGGAGGAGACTCCGAGCATCACTTCTTGAAGGGCTTCTCCTTCTTCTTCATCCACGGTGCCCAGAGCACGGGATAATCTTTGCTGACCGAGGGCAGAGTTCCCCAGGTAATGGAAGTAGTCTTGGACCAATTGTTTCATCTCCTCTGGATCGTGCCTTCGTGGCTCTGGTCGGAGTATCAATCTTTCCTGGCTTTTCTGCTGATGAGCCAGTCTTGTCATCTGAGCATTCAAATGTTCAGCTTTGGAATATTTGAATATGTCAGCCTGTCTGGCACAGGCTCTTGGTCTCCTTGGAATGGCAACCGTGACTGGTTCGCTCATTCCCATATCGCCATCTTGGCAGCAGTTGGCAGTGTCATCATAGTTCTTCCTTTGCCATCTTTTGCCTTTGGCCCTGGGATGGGTGATAGTAAGGTCTTCATTCTTTTGATATCTTTTGCCCGTCATCACGGGGCGAGTAGTAATCAGATTCCTTCCTTCATCATTTTTTTCATCTCTCCTCCCCCGAGCCTTGGGGTAAGCAGCAACATCATCTCTTCTGTAGTTTCTTTCTTCTCTTCTGCTTCCTGCCCTGAAGCGGGCAACAGCATCCTCAGTAGCCTTCTTCTCATATCGAGCTGGGGCCCAGCTCTGAATCTTCTTTGGTCGCCAGACCTGTTTATATTTTGCTGGCTTGGGCGCCAGCGGCTTCCTTTCATCAGCTTCCCAGTTGGCCCTCCTAGCGGCCAGAACGCGGAACCTGTTGTCGGTCTGGACAGTCGGGACAATCCTGTCCGGCCGGACTTCTCTGGGGCGACCGTTGAGGTTCACCCTAACATCTCCCATCATCATTGTCTTCCCAGAATTGGAAAGACGACGCTCAGCAGCAGCATACCGGCTTCTCCGGTTATTTCCCTTTCCCCTCTGGGTAGCAGCGGGAACCGTATCCCTCCTTTGAACTTGGTGTACATAGCAGGCGACGGCCGTCGAGGTCGTCTTCTCCGGTAAGCCAGCCTTCTTACCAGTAGTCTTCATAGGGGCACCTGCAGCGGTGCCTTGCTCGTCGTTGTTGACCTGCAGAAGGTCGGTGAAGACGAGGCCCAGACAGTTGGGCAGCCCGACAGCAGGGGGCATTGCTCCGAATGACAAGGGTACAGCCAGGTAACCCTCTCGCACATGCATATCGATCAGTTGTTGGCCGAAGCGTACAGACATAAGTCCAGTAGTCATCTTCCTGAAAATAAGGAAAGCGCACAGGATCAGAAATTTGAGGGGGGCCCACTGGGCCTCCTATTTTGGCGTAGAGATGAAGGGAGACTATGTCCCACCGGGCGTGCCAGCTTGTGGAACGTGGATTTTATCTTATCTCATTATATTATTTATTTATTTTTTTATTTTTTTATTTGGATTTTTGATTTATTGATTTATTAGGCGTGCCAGTCACGTGTGTGACGATTTTATTGTGCGCTCGATCTGACTTGGTCAGTCGATTGTGAAGTCCGAGTCGGGACCAGAAGTCCGTCATACCATAAAGGCTATAACGTTAATTACGCCCTTCCAAGGAAGGACAACCCTTGATTAAACGCCAAAATAGGAGGCCTCGAGAGGCAATAATAAAAAGGATATTCTTTTTATGTGTACAGTTTGAATTTCATACCAGAGCCAGGAAGGCGGGCAAGATGATAACATCGATTGTAGAAACAGACGATATCGCTGAATCGACGGCTCGAAAAACAATCAGACTCGGGGGAAAGGTAAAACAGAGGATATCAATCACGGACAGGATGAGCCGCGATCATGACGGAGGTTTAAAGCATCGGTTAACATTTCGGCGGCACTTCCCCATGGTCTGGATCATGCCCAGAGGGAAATAGGCTATCACCCACGGAGTGCCAGGGTGAAAGCCGAAAGAAAGAGAGAGGTCGGGCCTCTCCACGTTACACACGTATGCCCTAAGGCAATGTTTGATTCTTCCCTCACAGGAGCTGGTGGCACTCATGCATTGGCATGGCTCACCGGAGATAAGAGGGAGGCGCGTCGTTGTGACTTCGACACGAATCGATGGAACATAAGGGAGTCTACCTCCCTTTAACTTTATCCTCGGGACACATCTGGTGATCCACGAATATCTCTGTGTAGGCTAGCTCTGGGCATTTGGGCTCACAGGGTGGCAACTTAGGCTCTCGGCATGACCACAGATGGGAGGCTAAGGCTCCCGGCGTGAGTAGCAAGAAGATGGAGGTTCTCGGCGTAGCCAAAGGGAAGAATCCAGGAAGCTCCCGGCGCCGACTTCCCGGCGCGCTGAAGATTCTCCAAGGGGGTTATCGGCGTAGGCTAAAGGGGGAAGAGGAGCTCTCGGCCTGGGGGTTCCCGGCGCGCTGAAGGTCGCGCCGGGAGCTGGTGGCGCCGAGAGGTAGCTGGCCGAGAAGGGGTGTTTGGGCGCCGTGAGGGGTTTAGGACTTTACGGTACCCTATTTTTAGGATTTTGAGAGTTTTCTGGGAATTATATCAGAGTAGATTGGCTCTGGAGACTAGAGATGGGGTTCAACTGGTTTTAGTTGTATATGCTTCAAAGGAGGCCGAGAACTAAGAGGGATTGGAGGGGAAGAGCCCCACACAGAGGTCCTTTTCACCACCACCATACGGAGCCCAGAGGACAGCTTCCGTATTATTTTTCATCAACTGGGAGGATTTCAGCAGCACCTCCCCCGTACCTAGCGTATGCCAGGGAGTAATAGACGATCACCCACAGAGTGCCGGGATGAAAGCCAGAATAAGGGGGGTATGGGACCCCTAGCCCGTGTATGTGATCACAGCACCAACTTAATATCCCTTTGAGGCCATTGAAACTTATGCAGTGGCAGAGTTTCTCTGGCTCGTAAGGTTATGTAGGGGAGTTATCCCCAATGATGTTTATCCCTTAGGCACATATGATGATCTAGAGTATCCTTCGACAAGATGCAAGGCTTGGTTGATCGGACTTCAGAGGGCATCTGTGTGGTTCCTTGGCCTGTAGCAGGAAGGCTTTCCTCCAGGGTTCAAGGAATGGAGGATTCACAACGTAAAGCAGGGGTGGTAGGAAGCATGGTTCCCGGCGTGGGTTTTATTAGCCAAGGGGGAATGCTCTCGGCGCAAGGGTTCTCGGCGCGGTAATGACCGCGCCGGGAACCCGGTGCCGGGAGGCCCCCGGGCCGGGAAGGCTGTATTGGGATAGGCTTTATTTGCCTTGCCGAAGGGGCTAAAGCAAGGGGGATCTCTCGGCAGAGTAGTTCTCGGCGGGGAAATGGCCATGCCGGGAAGGGGCTAAAAGGGGTTTCTGGCTTGGCTGCGATACTCTGCTCAGGAGATTTCTGGGATTTCTGGCTTGGATTGAGTCAAGATCTGGACTGCAGAAGGGGTTTACGCGGGGGTTAGCATCAATCGAAGGGAAGATCATCCATTATCGAATTCTCATGGGACGTATGGCGTTTTCTATACTCACCTGCTGCTCAGACGGTCAAGAGATTGATGTCTCTGACCCTGAACGAGATGGGAGCTCGACAAACATCTGTGATATCCTGGGAAACCATGATTCGAGGGGGAGGAAGAGGAGGGACAGAGCCTAATAACCCACCGGATGAGGGTTGAGACTCCGTCTTCGTCTTCCACCAGAGGACAGGCTAGGGAGGGGAGGTCGAAACATGGATCGGAAAGCTATAACATCTAGGCAAAACGACATTCAGAAGAATAGCCGATGCAAGAAGGGGAGAAATACAGCAGATATTTCAATCGATCGAATGCCCAAACGAGCCATGTTCATCTTTCATATTATTGCATCATCCCAAACCTGTACAGATCGTAGAAGGTAAACGAAAGACAGAGAGATGGAAATCGAGACCGGAATCCTCCGACTACATTGATACATCGAGAAAGCCTCGCCAGATTACATCAGAAAAAGAAAATAAAAAGAGGAAAGCATGGGGGGAGGGCGGAGCATTGACTCCTCTCCCTCCCCGGGCTACCCACCTGAGTCTCCCTTTCTTCTTCTTCTCTAAGCTTCTTCTTTCTTTCCCTCTCGGTCTCTCTTCTGGCTCTTTTTTTTATCTGGTTTTCGCTTCTACTGCTCATTTTTTTCTTCCTATCTCTGATTTTTTTTTTGACCGACCATCAGCCTTTCGAAGGGAAGGGGCTTTATAGCCGTCCCTCCTTGCCTTCTCGGCAGACACCTCACGGCGCGCCTCAGCTGAAGGCTTCCCGGCGTGCAGGACTCCAACCTTGTGCAGCATTTGGGCTTTGACAAAGTGGCTCCCGGCGCCACCATTAAAGGCCCGTTTAGGTCTCTTTGACCAGGCCTTTGATAGGCCCTTCACGTACATCAGTACCCAAGAGGGTCCTCCGTTGGTGATATAGTTTGTATTGAGATCATTAGCAGGGTTTTCATCAGTCCGCGGACAGGGGTTTCATCAGTATTGCCATCTGAATGATGACAAAACCGGGCATCATTTTATCGATATCGTCACCTGAATGGTGACGAGATCGGACATCAGCTTTAGTCTGGGAAGACTTCAGCCAGGTGTATAATCTGTGGAGACTATTCTTCTTGTGTTCTGACTTTGCAAAAGCCCTTACAATCTTCATCTGCCGGTACCGGCTTCATCTTTATCTTACATCACATCTGTCAATAAGCCGACATCTGACTTACGCTGACATGTCATCTGTGGATTCTTGGATGAGGTAGTAGCACAGCTCTTATTAAAGTGTGCTGGGAGGTCTCATTAGTCAAACGACTACTGCTTCGTTAGTGCTGCCATCTGAGTGACATCGGCACAGGACGTCAGCTCGGCCGACAAAGGCTTCAGCCGGGTAAATGGTTGACGAGCCTCATCATTGGTCTTTCACTGTGGGTATGATCTGCTTCCACCCTTGTTCATTTTCAAGGGGTCAACAGTAGTTTATTTTGGTCATGAAGCATGATATATACAACAAGCATAAAATTTTCACAGATTTTGGTTATTACTTTGGTCCCGACGGTCAGCTTACACGGGACATTCCAATTTATGGGGAAGAAGAGGATAGTGAGGAAGAACAATAACCAACAGAACAGCAAGGTGAAGGGGATATCCCCCCTCCAGTTCCAACCGAGGAGCAACCTCCTCCACCATCTCCTTATCACCATGATTTTTAGATGCCTCCTCCACCTCAGTTTCACCATGGAGAGTCTTCTACTCAGGGGGCCGGACAGCGCCCTTCGGTGGACTACGAGGCTCTTGACGGGCGGCTCACTTGATTAGAGACTCGTGTGGATACCTTTGGGGATCGTCTCTCTACCCATGGGGACACTATAGGCACTACTTTTGACACCATATCTGGGCGCATGGATACTTTCTCTACTTCCTTGGACACTCTCTCTACTCAAATGGCCACTCTTACCACACATATGGCTTCCCTTTGAGAAAGTGTCGATGCGTCTAACTCATCTGTCAGCCTCCTGCACCTTACCCTTCTTGACGTGCGGCACCGGGATGTGGCTCGTGACGAGCGTCTTGCCCATATTCATGACCTTCTTCAGGTTCATGACCATTACCTTAATGACATCCGTCAGCACCTTAGCTCTCCACCTCCTCCTCCAGTAGATCAGCCACCTCCAGCAGAAGCTCCATGAGGATTTGTTTTGCTTTAGCCTCTAGCATGTTCTCTTTTGGTCTTGTGTTGCTTGAGTCCCTCCTTCGTCTATCTTATCCCTTTTTGATGTTGACAAAGGGGGAGAAGTAGTAGGGCAGGTTTATATACCTTATGTATGTCGATGAGTGGTTGTGTTGCTTGCTTGTATGTTGATCATGTGAGAGCTGTCAGTAGTGTCAAGTCTTTTGTATTAGAGTCGTGCATTCACTCTCGCACTATCATGTGAGGGCTGGTAGTAGTGTCAAGTCTTTTGTATTAGAGTCGTGCATTCACTCTCGCACTAATGTATTTTGTAATGAAATGATGAATTGAATGTACTGGTGTTTGAATTCAGATGGTTGGCACTTGTGTTTTATTTCATATTCTTGTTGGCAAATAAGTGGTTGGATGGAATATGCTATGTTGAATGGTTTTCAAGCATGTTGAATGACTTTCAAGCATTACGTTCAATTTGGAGTTCCGAAAGTAATAAATGGTTTGAATGCCCTAGAGTTTTGTCATCATCAAAAAGGGGGAGATTGTTGTATATATCTCAGTGATTTTGATGATAACAAAACCAAGGACATATACTTGTTCACGTGCTTGGAACTAATACCTTAAGTGCATTCCATAAGTTATCATGTCAGATTTCTTCACAATTTTTGCTTAAGTGTTTAGCATTCCAAATGCATTTCCAAGAAATCAAACGAACTTGAAATAAGTTTTAACCATTCGTTCAATTCATGTCTTGATCATATGGATACATTTTTCTGGGCTAAACTCTTCATTTTTTAGGTTTTTTATAGTCCGGTCGACCTCCGGTCTGATCCCGATTGACCTGAAATAACAGAATGCACCTTTCTACAGCTTGTCTCAGTGGCGGTCGATCGCCCCCTCAATCCCGATCGACCAGAATTTCCAGGGACCGGCCTCCTGCAGGTTTCTCAGTGGCGGTCGACCGCCAACTCTTGCAGGTCGACCGCCAGCCCCGAGCTGCCCAACATTGTTGACTTTTTGTCACTTCGAGGAAAGCCCTCCCTCTTGGTATTGTTTAATCCCTAAGCAACCAAACCCTCCAGATATTGTGGATCTGGTCTGGGGGAGTCCATGGACCATTCAAAGTCTATAAAACACATACAAGAGGGTTAAGAAAACACCAATGCTCAAGGTGGATCAAGGAGGCCACCAAAAGGGAAGAGAAGGGAGCTAGCACTGTAGACATGAACAGTGCTCCGAGAAGAGTTCTTCATCCATCCTCAAGTGAAGATCAAGCCATGTCTGAAGGAGATCAAGCCCAAGTCAAGTGGAGTTCAAGCTGCATCCTAGAAACTCTTCATCAACTAAGGGGGAGGATCAATCAAGCTTTTTCTTTTGTGTTTCAATTCTCAATCTTTCTAAGCTTCAAGTGTGGTTCTTGTAATCCTGTAACAATCTTGTGTGTGTGTGGATCTTCCTAGATCCGTGTGTGTGTCTAGTTAATCTGTTGGTTTCGTGTGTGTAGTTGGGTGTCCTTACACCTTCTGGGAGCCTTCATCTCCCAACGTGTGTGTGTGTGTGTGTGTTCAATCTTGTATCTCTTTACAAGATCGTATGTGGATCCTCACGGTCTATGAGGGGTGGACGTAGGTTGCCGTTATGGCATCCGAACCACCTAAAAATCACTATCTCATTGTGGTTTGTTCCTTTTATCCTATCCCCCATCTGCGCATGCTTGTGGAATTAGATTAATTGCATCTTTTAGATCTAGATTAAATGATCACTTTCAAATAGATCCTCTGTATATCAAAAGCTAGATTCGGACTGACAAGGTTACTCTTGCCGGAAAGATAACAATTTGCGTGAGTGAATCTATGGATTTGTTAACTCCGCCTAGTACCAAGGGTTATTTTAATGATTATTTTTGATAGATCTATTTTATCTTGCACTAGTTCCATAGTGTTATCACATAATCTTAAAATTGAGGATAGCTTTGATTAATTTTTTAATAACCAATTCACCCCCCCTCTTGGGTGCCATTCAATCTCAGGACTTCATAGTCTAGCACCGCCGGTCCTATTCTCTCCCCTTCCCAAATGCTAGCAATAGCACTCAAGTGTGCTTCTTCTAGAAAATCTTCCAAAGAAGGGAATAATAGTGCTCCCGCCAAGCATATTACAAAAGCCTTCATTACCTTCTCTAATTCATCTTCCTTGGCTTGATCCATCCTTTTGTAGACCCACGCCGCAAGCTTCATGAGGTTGATTCCTTTGGTGGCCTTGATTTGGTTCACCATGTTGGAGCTTGGGATCAAGCTTGATAGCATTTCATGAGCACCTATGCTTTTTGTCATGTTGGCCATCTTCTCTTCATCTCCTTGCTTCATCCTCTTCAAGCCTAGGAGCATCTCTGTCTCTTCCAATAGGATGGTGGCTTCAAAGGTAGAGAATAAAAAGGTGTGGAGAGGGGGATTTCTGTAGCCCACCCAAAGAGCAGCCCAACTAGACCCAACAGGGTCCAACGAGGCAAGCCCACCTGGGTGACAGCCCACAGGGCCCACTCAGGGAAGAAAAGCCCAATAAGCAAACACTCGAAGAACCAACTCTCCCCGGCGGCCTCTAGGCTCGGAGGGCCCGAGTGATGGTCAGGTCATAAGGAAGGTCTGGCCCAAGCCGTTTCCCCACCCAGGAGAGACAGGCATTAGCCGACCTATCCGACCCCTCTTCCACCGAGCTATGCTCATCACCCGGACAGGGCGGGCGTTTCAGGAGCTCGGCCAGACCAAACATCATCCGTTTAAGAGTCCCCAACGGATAGGGGAGCCAGGAAACCGCCGGACTTCAAGGTGATAACGTCCCCACGATAAAGGCCATGAAAGCCCACGTCAAGGACGTAACTCCCGCCGGAGACCCCTCAGCTTGCTGGACTCCTGAAGGCGGCACACTATTTAAACCAGGGCTACCCTCCGACGGAAGAAGAGAGCCATCCAGGTACTCATAGACCCAAGCTCCTGAGCAATCCGCTTCACCCTCTGGTGGAGAGGAATCTCGCGCGCTAGCTTCTCTCCTCCCCATTATTGCTTCCACCATAGCTCTACTGACTTAGCCATCGGAGGGTTTTACCCCAGGGAAGCCCCCTGGGCCCTCTGATACGTTTCCCTGTCTTGCAGTTCATCTTCAGGTGATCCACAGCCCGCTCAGGATACAAGCGCGAGATTTCGCCTCTTCATCTGGCGCCGTCTGTGGGAAACGCACGAAGAGCCGAGATGGTGAGAAGAAGCTCAGGGAGGAGATCCGCCATCGAGAAGGGCAAGGCCGTGGTGGCGGCAGGAGATGGCCCCTCTAGGGCCTCACAGAACCCTCCCTCCAACGCCAGCGTCCCCACCAACGGACCGCCGCCCCCTCCGACGACGACGGGGGTACCCCCCAACGGTGGCGACGAGGTCTTCCAGGCCCTCAATAAGAAGCTTGACGTCCTCGTGGAGCTCATGAGGGCCCAGGCGGCAAGGGATGCCAGGTCCCGCGCCCCGTCCGGGAGCCCCCCCCGAAGTGCGTCCCAGCATACCGCTGGGGGCCGCTTCACCCTCCGCGGTCAGCAGCTCATCCGCAACAACGTGGGAGGACCCTCGCAAGCTCTGCCCCCGGAGCAAGAGGCTTCCTCCACGCCCAGAAAAGGGAAACAGGGGGCGAGGCCTCCACGCCCGAGCGCCGGCGGTCCTGAGGATCGCCACGACGCTCCCCCCAGTCCCACGGCACGACCACAGTCGGAACTTTCCCTCCGGCTGAGGGACTTCGAAAGACGTTTTGCAGAGCAAGAGCGCGCCCTCCGCGCCCTGCAGAAAACCTCTTTCCCGGAGGATGAGGAGAAATCCCCTTTCTCCGAATACATCTTGAAGGCAGAGGTGTCTCCCAGAACCTCCATTCCGACCTTCAAGCTCTATGATGGCCAGGGCGACCCAGCCGACCACTACGACAGCTTCGACGCCCTGGTGACTCTGCATGGAACACCGGATCCTATTAAATGCCGAGCCTTTGCTGCCACTCTGGTCCAAGGCGCTCAGGCATGGTTCCGGGCCCTCGCCCCTGGGTCCATCTGGGACTTCAGGCAATTCGGGCGAGTCTTCAAGGAGAGCTTCGCCGGAAGCGCCCCCCCAAGGTCAGTAGCGGGGCTCCTGGCCCTCAAACAGGCGCAAGGGGAAAGGCTCCGGGCTTATGTCCACCGATTTAAATCGGAAGCCCTCAGAATTCCCCGCCTGGATGTGGCCTCGGCCACGACCGCTCTGACCGGGGGCACCCGGGACGAGAACCTCCGCCGCGAACTTGTCCTCCACCCTCCCTCGACCCTTGCCGAGCTAGTGACTCTGGCACTGCGCCACGCCGAGTGCGAAGAAGTACTCAGCGCCTGCCGAGACACAACCGGCTCGGGTCGGGAGGGGGACAAGAAGCGAGCCTCCGAGCCAAACCCTGGCTCGGGCAAGAAGCGCGATCGGGAAGGAGAGCGCAAGAGGAAGTATGAGCGGTACACCCCGCTGACCGCACCAGTCTACGAGATCTATGAAGACATCAAAGACTCGGGACTCCTCCGCCGGCCCGAACCGATGAGATCGAAGAACCGCAAGCGCGACAGGCATTGCCTGTTCCACGGCGACCACGGGCACCATACCGGCGACTGCCACCAGCTCCAGGACGAGATCGAGCGTCTCATCCGTCAGGGGCACCTGGCCCGGTTTTCAGCCGGGCGCAAAGAAGACCGGGACGCCGCCGAGGAGATCGACAACGCCCCCCGAGGGGTCCACATCAACGTCATCTCCGGAGGAACGGCGTCGGGCGGCGACACCAGCCGAGGAAGGAAGCGTCATGCTGAGCGGGCCAGCCAGGTCTTAGAACCCTCCAGCGGCCCGCCGAGGGAGCCCCAGGTCATAGTCTTCTCCGACCAAGACCTGGAAGGGCTGAAGACCCCGCATGATGATGCCCTCGTTATCTCGGCCACAATAAACCATTGTAACGTAGATAGAATTCTGGTTGACAATGGGAGCGCCCCCGATGTATTATCTTACGACTGTTTCCTTAAGATGGGGGAAGACCCATCCAAGCTCCGCCCGATCCGAACACCCCTTTGCGGGTTTAACGGCCTGGCCACCTACCCCGAGGGAGCCCTAAGCCTGCCGGTCACCATCGGCACCCCACCCAAAACCGTTACGGTCATGGTGGACTTCATAGTGATTAAGGGTATGATAGCGTACAACGCCATTTTCGGCCGGAAAATCCTCAGCCGGATAAAGGCCGTACCATCTACCTATCACCAGAAAATGAAGTTTCCCACCAAAAACGGGTTGGGGGAAGTCCGAGGTAACCAGGCCACGGCCAGAAGGTGCTACAACATCTCGGTGGAAGCCTCAAGGCCGGACGGGGGAGACAAGGGCCCCAAGGGAATCGAAGGGAAGACCGTAACCGCCGAGCCCGGTGGCGAATTGCTAACGGTATTCCTAAACGATGACCCGGCCCTCGGAGTAAGGATCGGAGCCGACCTACCACCCATGGAACAGCAGCAATACAAGAAATTCCTTTCTGAGTACGTTCAGGTCTTCGCTTGGTCCGATGATCAACTCCCTGGCATACCAGAGAAGACCGTGATGCACAAGCTCAGCCTCGACCCTACCGTGAGGCCCGTACAACAAAGGAGAAGGAAGCATGCGCCCGAGAAACAGGCGATCATCAAGGCGCAGGTCACCAAGGGACAAGAGACAGGCCTCTTCAGACCAGTCCTGTACCCTACGTGGCTAGCCAATGTCGTCCTGGTGCCAAAAACTACAGGCAAATGGTGAATGTGCGTGGACTTCACCGATCTGAATAAGGCTACCCCCAAGGACTGCTATCCGCTACCGAGCATCGACCAATTGGTTGATTCAACCTCGGGCAACGAGATACTCAGTTTCCTGGATGCCTATTCAGGCTATCACCAGATCAGAATGAACCCAGAAGATGTCGAGAAGACCGCCTTCATCACCGACTGCGGCGTGTACTGCTACACCCGGATGCCTTTCGGGTTGAAGAACGCCGGAGCCACATATCAGCGACTGGTAAATCACATGTTCGAGGGACAGTTGGGTCGGAACGTCGAGGCTTACATTGACGATATGCTCGTCAAGACCCCCAAGGCCCAAGACCACTTCACCGACCTTGCCGAAACCTTCGGCACCCTCCTGAAGTACAACATGAAGCTCAACCCCGCCAAGTGCGCCTTTGGAGTAAAATTCGGGAAGTTCCTGGGTTTCCTGGTCACTCAACGCGGGATCGAAGCCAACCCCGACAAAGTCCAGGCCATCCTGGACATGCGCCCGCCCACATGCATCAAAGACGTTCAGCGTCTGGCAGGGCGTGTGGCCGCTCTCAGCCGCTTCCTGTCCCGTGCGGCCGAACGATGCTTGCCCTTCTTCAAACTGATGAGGGGACCCAAGCTAGCGTCTGCTACGTTCGCATGGGATGAGGAGTGCCAGACAGCGTTCGCCGAGCTTAAAAAGTTCCTGGCTTCGCCACCAGTGCTCTCCAAGCCCGCCCCAGGTGAAGTCCTGCTGCTCTACCTCTCGGCGACGCCATCCACGGTCAGCTCAGTCCTAGTCAGAAATGACTCGGGAATCGAAAGACCAGTCTACTACACCAGCAAGGTGCTCAATGAGGCCGAACGGAGGTACCCCGCAACCGAGAAACTCATGCTAGCATTGGTTACCTCCGCAAGGCGCCTCCGCCCCTACTTCCAGGGGCACCCCATCACCGTGCTAACCGGCGAGCCGTTGAAGAAGATTCTGGCCCACCCCGAGGCCTCAGGGCAACTCGTCAGATGGGCCATTATGCTCGGGGCCTATGACATATCGTACCGGCCGTGATCAGCAATCAAAGGCCAAGCGCTCGCCGACTTCATTGCCGAAAGCACCATCCCCGCCGAGGACAGGCCTCCGACCACGACCGGGCCAACCTGGGAACTGTTCGTCGATGGATCGTCCAATTCGGCAGGCAGCGGTGCGGGGATACTCCTGAGGTCCCCCGAAGGGATAGAGCTACAGTACGCCTTGAATTCAACTTTCAGGCATCCAACAACGCTTCTGAGTACGAGGCCCTTATCTCGGGAGCGCGCATGGCCCGACGGCTGGAGGTCGAGCGAGTCAGGATTTACACCGACTCTCAACTAGTCGCAGGTCAGGTCAACGGTGAGTATGAAGCTCGGGAGGCACCCATGATCAAATACCTTCAGTTGGTCCGGAGCCTGGCCCAACAGTTCGAGGAATTTGGGGTAGTCCGGATAGCTCGGGAGCAAAACTCTCGGGCGGACGCCCTCTCTCGATTGGCCTCCTCCCTAGACCCGGAAGGTACACGATCGGTCCTCCTAGAAGAGCTAGAGCGCCCGAGCATTGACACGGAGCTCCTCGCTGTTGACTCGGCCACTCTAAGTGACTGGCGCTCCCCCTACCTGTCCTGGCTACAAGACTCCCAAGGGCCCTCCGACCCTCAAGAAGCCCGCCGAATGAAGTATCAAGCTCGGCGCTTCGTCGTCTTCGACAACACTCTCTACCGAAGATCGTTCTCCGGTCCCCTCCTGAAGTGCCTCGGTCCCGACGAGGCAAGCCGAGCCATCCAAGAGATTCATGAAGGCCTGTGCGGAGCGCACTCAGGGGCAAGGTCGCTGGCCAGAATCCTGTTACGACAGGGGTACTGGTGGCCCACCCTGCAGCGCGACTGCTCGGCCTATGTTCAACAGTGCGACCGATGACAGCGGTTCGACCACTTGGTCCATCAGCCGGCTACGGAACTTGTCACCCTAGCCGAGCCTTACCCTTTCGCTCGGTGGGGAATCGATATCCTTGGGCCATTCCCAATAGCCCAATCCCAGAAGAAGTTCATCATCGTCGCCATCAACTACTTCACCAAGTGGATCGAGGCCGAGGCTACGGCGAGGATCACCGAGACAGTCGTTTAGGGCTTTGTTTGGAAATCGATCATTTGTCGCTTTGGCATCCCCCGAGTGATAGTAAGCGATAACGGTCGGTAATTCGACTCTCGGTACTTCCGAGATAGATGAGCCGACCTAAATATCCGCAACCACTTCACTTCGGTCGCCCACCCTCAGGCCAACGGGCTAGTTGAAAATGCCAACAAGACCATCTTGAAAGGCATAAAAACCAGACTCGGCAAGGCTAAGGGTAGCTGGCTCGAGGAATTGCCTAGCGTATTATGGTCACACCGAACAACCCCCAGGACGGCAACCGGTGAAAGCCCTTTTCAGTTGGTATATGGCACCGAAGCTGTCGTTCCATTGGAGATCGCCAATCCGTCTCTCCGAGTGATCAGCTTCTCACTCGAGGCAAACGGGCAAAAATTGCTCGAGAACCTCGACCTAGCAGACGAACTCCGAGAGATCGCGAACGTCCGGGCAACGGAGTACCAGCGCCGCCTCACTCGATACTACAACGCCAAGGTCCGGGACAGACGTTTTCAACCGGGGGACTTCGTCCTCAGGAAAGCCGAAGCCTCTCGACCACTAGAGGCGGCGGGCAAGCTATCCCCCAACTGGGAAGGCCCCTACCGAGTGGTCGAGACGCTCGGAAAAGGTGCGTACAGGTTAGCGACAATGGAAGGGGAACCTATTCCTCGGACATGGAACGCAGCCGCACTACGCAAATTCTATTTTTGAAATTGTACAGCAAGATGGACGGAATAAATCCCTTTTTCTTTTCATTCCAAACCATTGGTACATCAGATAGGCAAATGCCAGTACATCACATAGCAAAAAGCAAAAATCCGTCTAACACCGCCTCAAGGGGTCATCGCTCGGCTGACTCGGTCTTGATCTCCCCGCGTCCAGCCACTGACTCTGCCTCGTGCGGAAACTGGCTCGGGCAAGAGGTGGTCAAGCCAGTTGCCTCGGGTGGCCCGTGACAAAGGTGACAGAGGGATTGCAGGAGGAAGGCCACCTTTAAACGTTGAGGAAGGCTACCTCCCAAGTTGGCAACAACCAGGAAAAAGGAGCGCCGTGAAGGCCTCCCCCCTTCCAAACTGCCAACTCCTTGGAAGGAAGGAGAGAGCAAGCAGCCCCCGAAGAGTGAAAGAAATGAAGCGCAGAAGAGGGAGAAAGAGGCTGCAGACGGAGGAAGGCTTCGGTGAGGAGGGAGCTTGATACGCCTCCTCCCCTTACACGGAGGGAAGTAACGGCGGGCTCCCTTGATGCCCCCATCCGTCCTCCGCCTCGGCGTCCACCCGGAAGCCACGCTGGAACTGAGAAAGGGCAAGAACCGTGCTTTCACATGTCGAAGCCCTCTCCAGATCTGCGCGGTGACCGTCGGACCCGTCTCGTGCACGCGTGGCGACCGTGGGATCCGTTCAACATTACAGGGCAGCGAGAGCTCGCCGCTCCCCGTCGTCGGCGGCGTCACCCTCCGAAGGATCCTCCATGCTCCGAATACAAGGGCACAACGCACAGTGAAGAGGAAGGAGCGAGGAAAGACTGTTAGAGAAAATCCCAAATAGTAAAGAGGAAAGGGCGCCTTTCGGTCCTTCTTATAGGCCAAAGGAGGCTACACGCCTTAAATGACCCCCCCCCCTCCTCGGAAACACGCCAAAGGATTTCTCCCCTAAACAGTCACCTACAACTCCTCGTCCCCCGCCCTAGCGGGATTCACGAAGCGGCCTGACATTCAAAGCATGAGGAAACGGAAAGACGCCCCGTCAAAAGCCTACCAAAACTGCATGCGAAAACCACGCAGGGCATATCGGCACCTCCCAACCACTCAAGATCCGCCAACCAAATCACGGCAAGGATGGTACTCAAACAGAGCAAGTCATTTATTATCACACCAAAAGGAAACCCTCTACAAAGAGGGAAGAAAGACAAAAAGGGAAGGAGGCAAAGTACATCAGGCCTCGGGCCCACTTTGACATTCCAGAACGGCGGAAGGAGACGCGTCACCCCCGGCGCCTTCGGTGACGGCCGGTTCGAACACTGACCTCGCCTGTGCGAGAACTGTCTCGGTCGTGAGCCCTCCCGAAACGCCCCGAGCCGGTGACCCCGATGGAAGCAACCCCTCCGAATCTCCCCCGCCCGACGAGGAAGAGCTGGAAACCGACTCATCCGAGTCATAACACTGGCCGAAGGGGAACTCGATCGCGGAGTTTTGCTCATCGGCGTAGTCCACCGCCCGGTGATAGCCTTGCTTGAACCCCTTTCGAGCACCCCGGCGTAATGCTACCTCGTAGTAGGGTAGGGCGGCTTTCATCAGGTAGGCCGAGTAAGCATCCGAGCTCCTGTAACGCTCGATTGCCTCCGCCTCGACCTGCCCCGCCCTTCCGACAAGCTCAACCCGAGCCTGCTCCGCCTCGGCCACGCGCTCCTCTGCCCGGGCCCGGTCCGCCTCAGCCTCAGCTCGGAGACGCTCCGCCACCTCCGCCCGATCTAGCAGCTCGACGCGTTCGAGCTCCCAGCGGTTGTCTAGCTCAAGGCAACGCAGACGCTCCTCCTCAAGGAATCGGCTTGTCCTCTCGAGAGACTCTCGGGTCTTGGCGAGCTGTTCGGCCAGCACCCCGGCTTCCAGTCGGCTCACCCGCGCCACCTCCCGGAACGCGGAGAACTCCTGCCGGAGCCCCTCATGCTCCCCCTTGAGTCGGGCCAGTTTCCTCCCGCAGCCCCCAAGGGTCCAGGCAAGTTCCGACCGCTCCGCCTCCGTCCGGGCGTGCACCTCCGCCATCAAAGCCGCCGACCGAGCTATGACCAGGCCACCCTCCATCAAGACATCAAGGATCCCGGGCGGGGTATTGCGCCTTTCTCCCCCCTTCGTCCTTGCGGCAATCGACCGGCAGACCTGATACAGGTCGCCCGTAATGCCGAGCCTTTCCAAGGGCTCCGACAGAGGGGACCGCTCCGCCCGGGGCACCCCGCCAGAAGACTCCGCTCGAGTGACGGAACCAACCGCCTCTCGCGCCACGGTCAGTTGGGGTTGTGACGCCTCCCCAGGCGAACCCCCAACCTCGACCGGCGCCCGGGACCGACCGCACCGGGAGCTCCAAACACCTGGGGCTGTAACGCCCTAGCGGGCGAACCCCCAGCCCTGCCTGTCTCGGCCCGCACCTCGCCGACCGAGACATCCCTGTCTTCAGCCAATCCCCCGGCCTCGGCGCCAGCTACTTCGACATCGGCCCCCTCTGCCTCCGTGGGGGGGAGAGCCGACCCATCGCCGCCCTCTGATGGGCCCCCGATCTCCTCGGCCCCCTCTCGCCTGGCAGGTGGGGGAGCTGGCCCCAAGGGGTCGGCCCCATCTTGCCCCCGAGAGGGGAGCGCCGCCGAGCCGGAGTCACCCCCGGTGGTAGGAGGAAGATCGGCCTTCTTGGCCCATTTCTTGGCCTTCACGGCCTCCCGCAACTTTCCCGCCATGGGATCCTTGCGCTTTGCACCAGTCGGCCGTGAAGACCCCGTGGGAGCCACCCCCTTGCCCTTATCTCGGGCTTGGGCACAACTTGCAGAAGCATCTGGTTCATCGGCCGCCGAGTCATCTCCCAGATCAATGACCTCAGCAATTTCCTCTAGAGGTTCCCGCCTAACGTCTGCCACAAAGGGAGAAGACCCGGTCAGGAGAAAAAAGTAACTACTATCCCAGGAGAAGAGCCTCGAGAGTGGTACCTTTCGACGTCAACCGCGTAAGCAAGCACCGTTCGATGTTCTCCGGCGTCACCAGCTCCTCGGTCGACTGACGATTACCCAGCAGACGAGCGGCCTGCCGCTCCACGTGGGGAGGGAACTCCTCTGGGCGAGGGGGGAGATTCGGAGAAAATTGGGCGAGATCGGACATGTCCAAAACTCGTCCGTCGCCTCCGCCTTCACCCAAAAGAATTGGGTCTTCCACCCCTTGTGCGAGGAGTCCTTCGCAGCGAGGGAGATGCAACTCCTGTTCCTCCTTGCCTGGATGAAGTAAAAGCCCTTCCCCGCCGACGGGTGCACTTTCAACTCGAAAAAATAATTAAAGAGGTCCAAGGAAGGAAAAATGTCGTGCTGACAACAGAGAATCCGAAAGGCGGAAAGAAGGAGATATGAGTTGGCCACCAACTGAATAGGCGCCAACTGGAAAAACTCGAGAAGCTGGAGTACAAGAGGCTCGAAGGGAAGGCGGAACCCACTCTTCCAGGCCAAAAGGAATGTACAAATGTGCCCCGTACGGCTGTCCAGACTCGTCTCATACGGGGCGGCGGCAGCAAAGCTGTACCTGAGAGGCAAGCGAAAGCGATGCTCCAGCTTCCTCACCTCGGCCTCCCCCAACTCACTGCAGTTGGAGACGGGCTCCCGCCTCACCTGCCCGATTTCCAGAGGCAGACCAGCCATCAAGCCGGAAGATGATCCCTCGTGCGAGCTCGAAGACTCCGGAGGGGAAGGAAGTTGCCGAACCGCCTCCGCGGTTATCCTCGCCAACTCCTCAAACGCCGCCGCAAGGCTCTGCGCCTCCACTGTGCCCTCACGGTGCATCAAGGAGCCCCAGAAACAAAGAAACTAAGGAAAGCCCAAAACCCTGAGAAGCCTAGAACGACGAACAGTGCCCAACGCCTATAAAACCCTGGAGGGAGGCGGCGCGTCGTTCTGTGCTCTGAGAAAAGGGGGGCCCCTTCAGTTCAAATCCGTCAGGATCATCATTACGGGCCCAGGCGACCACTATACGTGGCTCCATCACGCCAACAGAATTCCGCCCACCTGAGTCACGCCGGTCCAAAGCCTCAAAAACTACTCGACCGAGTCTCCATGGCTCGGGAGTAGGAGGGGGACAAGTGGAGAGGGGGATTTCTGTAGCCCACCCAAAGAGCAGCCCAACTAGACCCAACAGGGTCCAACGAGGCAAGCCCACCCGGGTGACAGCCCACAGGGCCCACTCTGGGAAGAAAAGCCCAATAAGCAAACACTCGAGGAACCAACTCTCCCCGGCGGCCTCTAGGCTCAGAGGGCCCGAGTGATGGTCAGGTCATAAGGAAGGTCTGGCCCAAGCCATTTCCCCACCCGGGAGAGACAGGCATTAGCCGACCTATCCGACCCCTCTTCCACCGAGCTATGCTCATCACCCGGACAGGGCGGGCATTTCAGGAGCTCGGCCAGACCAAACATCATCCGTTCAAGAGTCCCCAACGGATAAGGGAGCCAGGAAATCGCCGGACTTCAAGGCGATAACGTCCCCACGATAAAGGCCATGAAAGCCCACGTCAAGGACGTAACTCCCGCCGGAGACCCCTCAGCTTGCTGGACTCCTGAAGGCGGCACACTATTTAAACCAGGGCTACCCTCCGACGGAAGAAGAGAGCCATCCAGGTACTCATAGACCCAAGCTCCTGAGCAATCCGCTTCACCCTCTGGTGGAGAGGAATCTCGCGCGCTAGCTTCTCTCCTCCCCATTATTACTTCCACCATAGCTCTACTGACTTAGCCATCGGAGAGTTTTACCCCAGGGAAGCCCCCTGGGCCCTTTGATATGTTTCCCTGTCTTGCAGTTCATCTTCAGGTGATCCACAGCCCGCTCAGGATACAAGCGCGAGATTTCACCTCTTCAAGGTGTTTGTGGAAGGGTGCCATATCTCTATGAGGGCTCCTATGGCAGCCCAATCTAGGTGTACATTATCATAGTGCTTTGCATGGGTCACTAATCCTAGGAGGTGCCATCTAGAGAGATAAACCCTCATGTCTAAAGAAAGTTTGAAAAGAAGAAGGTGTAGCCACTTGTTCTTGGTGTATCTTCTTGCACCCGGTATATTTGGATAATCCTGAAAGAAATAAAAGAAAGAGAAGAAAAAGAAAAAGGAAGAGTGATCAGAACTTTGGGAAGAGAGGAAGGAGTAAAATAGAAGTGAAATTTAAAATTCAATATTTACTTGGTTCATGGCAATTCTTCCATTTATGTGGCCTTCAATTTCTGATATTATAGGAAATCCAATCTTGGATTTCTTCAAGGGTCGTTGCATCATCATTCTATCCATCTTCTTCTTCGGTTGGAAAGGAAAACCTCTATTGCTATTCTCTGTTTTCGGCCGGCTAACAGATAGCTTGTGGTTTGATGTGTTTTAGCAGAGAAAGGCCACGCCCTTTTATAATGTTTGAGGCCTTGGTAGGCGGTTGCGGACGAACAAAGTAAGTTTAAGTTTAAGTTTAATTATAGGCTCAGGAGTTTTGTTTCCGAGCAGGGAACGAATCGCCAGAACTTACAGTCAACTGACGACGGAGCTGTTGGCGTCATTTTATTGAATAGCGACCCATTTGGTGTCGTCATTTATTTAACGCCCCCTCATATAGGTGTCATTTGTAGTCCGATTCCAAATTAAACATTGACAGGAATTAGCGACTTTGTGGCTGTCGTTATTTATCTTTTAGCGCCCTTATGCGAAGTCGTCATTTCTTGAGCTATGTATTTTTAACTATTTTATGGCTGTGAGGATATTTGATGAACTCATGCATTTATATCTTGATGGATTGATCATATCATGAATTTTGTCGAGCTAATGATCTTTGAGCGCAAATAAGAACAGGTTATGCGGGTCTCGAAGCGCTCAAGTCTAGTAACAGCATTCCTTCCTTGTATTCTCTTCATGTATGCATTGTTACTATATGATACCTACTCTATTATAGCATATCAAGGACCTTGTGGTTCTAATAAACCTAGAATTTGAGTTCCCCTTCATCAAAAATAGTGATAGTTCCAAGAGAGTCTTGATCACACGGATAGGCCGTTGGGTCATCTGAGGTTTGGGATGACAGTTCCACTTTCTGGGTTGATGCATGGATAAACGGGCTTCGGCTTAGTATCAGCTTAGAGATCTGGATTCCTGACCAAGTCTGGATGGTTTAACAATATTATCCTTGATTATTTATTATTTTTAGTTTATTTTAATTTTTCTTTTAGCCCAGCATGCATCATGTAGAACTTTGAGCTTAAATGATGAAAATCCTCGTGTTAAGCCAGTAATGAGGGCCGCTTGCTCTTGATTTGAGTTGACATGAGATATTCCATTCAAAATTGAGTATTGTGTTCTCCTTGAAGCCGCTCAGGCTAGTTCCTTGAAAGCATTCGTTCATTGGTTTCCTATCTCACTTCACTTTATCTTTTCTGCAAACTCACCTTGGTTGTAGCACGTCCACATTGGCTGGTAACCGCTCTCCAATGGTGTCTTTTCTTTCGTGCCCGCGTGCACATTTTGCTCATTAGTTTAGTTCTTACGTCTAGTCAATCATTGCTTTCTCGTAATCATCCAGGGTTGTTTCATTCAGAATCATGGAAAGATTTCCAACGCTTAATGTCGGAGGCGTGTCACATCACACCTTGGCATCTACTTTTCAGTCCGTTCTCACTTCATCTCGGCTCGTTACACTTTCGCCTCATTCCGTCTCACTCTCCTACAAAGCAGATGCCAAGGCGGGGCAGCTGTAGACACGCTAAAATTGACACTATGTTGAGTAAATCTCATATCACCACGTGATACCTCAAAGTGGACTTCAGTATTGGCTTAATATGAAGTTTTTCTAATTTTTCTATCATATTTATGATTCACGACCGCAAGCGGGGCATCATTTAATTGACGACGATGTGGGTGGCATTATTTCAATATTCAACGGCTGTTCACGCAGGTGTTATTTCCTGGTTTTTACGAATCCTAATCAAAATAAAATTCAAAGAATTGACGTCAGCTTCTAAGGTGTTGATTAATTAACGACATTTCATGAAGGTGTCATTTATCATTTTTAAATATGGAAAGTCGTTTATTTCTATAAATTAACCCAGGAATTAGCGACTGTGTGGAGGTCGTCATTTCAATTAGCGACCCCCATGATGGCGTCATTTGAGCTTCCGTCTCCGTTTCGCCTGCTACCTTCCCAGAAAGAGTCCTTCATTTTAACACCATGATCGATTGGGGAAGGGAAATCCTTGCTGTAGGATTGCTATCCTTGTTTTAATCCTATTAGAATAAGGGTTTTTGGCCTTATAAATACCCACGGCTTCCTTCACGTGCGAGAGGTTACACGTACACACAGAGAGACCCCTGCGATATAGAGAAGAGTCTTTTTCCAATTGTTAACAATTTTTCTGCAGGTCTTTCTTCCTCTGGCGTTTCCTCCTTCGGTGGTGGAGATCTCCTTCCTTTCCCTCCGGCGGTTCTCTATTTGCTGCAGCCGAAGCGCTACCTCCCTCTCCTTTACTGCTACTAGCCACAGCAGAAGGGCGCACCTCCTCCTTTTAGTTCTTGATTATTATTAATCTCATCTCACGCATCCCTCTCTCTAGCTATTTTTCCTAGAGATATTTTCAGTATATTATACTACGTGCTTGCATCATAGCATACATATCCGCCACCTTTTACTCCTCTTAGGGGTTTAAACAAACACACAAGGTGTGTTCATGCCCATGTTGCATAGTTCTATTTTATTAGACCATTGATACTACACTTTGGCTAATCCATATTGTGTGTTTGTTGTTTTTGCTTGTCTTGCAAGGGTAATGAAAATAAGAACCCCCTTCATCGGCCAGCCGGTAGAAGAAGGAAGAACTCACACTCAAACCCGCTTTTCACAAGGTACATGCGATCATCCCTTAGTTTTTGAGGTAACCCCTCTGGCGATCACCCTCCTTAGAGCATCACATGCTCTCTTTTATTATTTCTCATATATCATGCTTAGCATATTCATCGTTTTCCTTAACATCCCCTTCTTAAGGAAATTTTAAATTTCCTTTCTTTTTAAATGTCTTTGTGACATGTTCACACATAGAAGGGGAACTTCTAGGAGAACATATCATAATTTGATAGACCTCCTAGAACCCGGAGGAGTTCAAGTTAGTGAATAAAGGAGACGGTAAACAGGGAATTATTCCATCCCCATGACAAACCCAGTGATATAAGACCTCAATGAAATCTGCGATAATATAATATTGTCCCGGTGTATGAGGACCAATAAAGATTCAGCATAGGGAAGGGAATCAGCAAGCTGCCATTGAGCATTTCAACAAATGGTTCATCATCCATGCACGGTAGACATATAAACTATGGTGGAAAAAATGGATATGACACTGGGGTACAGGGGATTTCAGAGAATGTTGGGTTAGACTGGGATCTCGACAATCCATAGGCTTAGGAGACGAGGTCCACAGCCATCCCCACAGAGGATAACATATGCTGCAAGCGAAGAACATGCATATCAATAAATGGAAACAACATACATATGTTAGATGCACAAACTCGACTCAGCTCGAGGACAATAACCATAGCCCATCCGACACACTGGGGAGGGGACTCATACACTTATTGTAACCCATGGGGCTATTGGCACAGTGAAGCAACCGGGAATGGAACCCAGCACCCATCCACCACCACTGGGCCGGATGGGTCTGTACCAACTCACAGCCCTGCCTGCTCCTTCAATGGATGAAGTAGAGAAAATAAAAACTGTGGGATCAAAGCAAAGACGGGGAAGCACAGAATCACAATGGAATTTAAACATAAAAGGGCAAAGAATAACATTTGTGCCCAGAATCGGACTAGAAGCATGCTATTCATTCATTCTTAACAAAAAGATACATCGCCATAGGCTCCTTACATCTAGGGAGCAAAGCCAAAACAAAAGAGACGAATATACAATAAGGAGAAGAAGAAAGAAGACGATGGGGGGAGGGAGGGGCATTGACCCCGCTCCCTCCTCGGAACACACCTTCACCACCCTCTCTTCCTCACAGAAGGGAGCACAAGCATGGGATCGTTCGCTCAGGTGTCTAGAAGTCGAGGTTGAGGAGAGGGGTCCAGAGGAGGTCGAAGGAGGAAAGGTCCGCCCGACCTTCATTCGACGCTGGGTTGGCTTTATAGCTGCTGGAGGGGCTTCTTCACACGGGGGTGCTTCGCCTAGCGCGTGCCTTGCTCAAGCTTCGCGCGTGTGGCTGCCGGACGGGCGTTGAGGCCTTAGCTCGGTGGACGGTGCAGAGGGCCAGGGAGTGGAGCTCGCGCGGTTGGAGGTGGCGTGCATCGGACTAGGGCGCCAGGGGTCGTCGTCGGAGCTGGCTCGCAGGAGGATTGCCGCGTGTGCTCGCCGGACCACAGCGCCCAGAGCTCCGCCGGAGGTGAGGCACCTGTGCATTCGAGGAGAGAGAGTGAGAGAGGGCGAGGTTTTCCCCCTTCCCTATTGGCCACGTGAGGAGATCTCGACAGGTCTTTTTGTTTATAGTTTGTTGTTTTATTTTGTGTTGTTTTATTATATATATATATATATATATACATTTATATACATATATATATATATCTCTTTGATTATTATATTTTGTTTGTAACTCTGTTATTATCATTATTATTTTTTTATCACAATTGATTATATATATATTTTCTGATTGATTTTTTTTATGTGCCAACAAATGCCCCCCACCTATAGGTGGCGTGAATGAGGGACGAGTGAGCGGGACCTGCAGGTGCAGCCCGTTTGGAAAGTGTTATGCAAACATGCAGGCATTCATCAACAACAGACATCATATATATATATATATATATATATATATATATATATATATATATATATATATATATAGCTCCCTTATATCGGGGATGGGCTAGGGATAGCATCCGTGATTCATAGACAAGGTACGGCTCACGAAGCACAACTAAGGGAGGTGTGCATTCGAAGAAGGGACACCGCATGGAGTATATACATAGCGTAAATCAAAATCTACACCCGAGACCATTCATCCATGGTGTACTAGTGTGGGCATGTAATCAACGAACCTTATGCATAGGGACACGTAGGCATTCCAAGTGACACTAGAGGATTGCTCCAACGTCTTCACATACATTTGGGGCTTTTGACTTTTGGTAGCTTCGCCCCACCCCCTCGTTTATCTTTAATTCGGGATTTCACCGTTCGGCGTGAGTTTCCTCATTTGTTTCAGTGGGGATTCCCAGGTACTAAGATTCATCCCTTTATTTGCAGTGCCATTATGGATTTCACCGTTCGACGCGAGTCTCCTCATATGTCTCAATGGGGATTCTCGGCTATTAGGATTCATCCTTTTATTACGATTCTATTATGGATGTCACCGTTCGGCGCGAGTCTCCTCATATATCTCAATGGCGATTCCCGGCTACTAGGATTCATCTTTTATTGTAATTTCATCGTGGGGTCTGCTTCGCCATTTTGCGTGAGTCTCCTCATTTGTTTCAGTGGGGATTCTCGACTTCCTGGATTCGTATTCAACTTATCACTTATTTTTCTTTTTCTTTTTCTTTTCTTTTTTCTTTTTTTTCTTATTTTTTTTCTTCTTTTTTTTGAAAGGGGGGTAGGCAACCTTTCCATCACGATTGCCCCTCGTGTAGGTGTAGAGTTTTGAGCCTCCATGAAGTATCAGGAAGAATTTCTAGCGTCCCTATGGATGGGATTGGTGAACATGCTGTGCGTGAAGAGCAAGAGTTTTAGTCTCGGGTACTTCTCGCGAGTTACGCTAGCAATATAGCTATCACTCTTCCCTCAAACAGATGCACTTGCCAAATATTGACTTTCCATGCCTTAATATATACCGTGATGCACATATATATAGAATCGGGACATCATTATTTAGCAAGGGAGTATGGTCCTGCGAAAGTTCAAAAGCAGTGTATTAAATTATAGTATGGGCAAGCATACACACAAGATGAACAAGCATTGGCAATCATGCGAAAGAAGGTCCTTCTTTTTTTTTATTGTTTGTTGTTTTTTTATTTTTTTGTTGTTTTATTTATTTTTTTCATTATTTTTTTGTTTACTTCTTTTTTTGTTTTTTGTTTATTTTGTTTATTTTTTGTTGTATTTTTTTTGTTGTTTTTTTATTATATTTTCTTTGCTTTGCTTTGTTGTTTTGTTTTTGTTTTTTTATATCATTATCATTTTATTGAAGACTTGATGGGAATATTTGTTGATTGGTTGTTTGTCATTATGAAATTAATGATGAGAGCATTGGCCAGGGGGAAATATCTGTTAGCTAGGATGCCGACGGCTCAGGTGTTTGCTGGCTTGAGCACTGGTGGCTGAGCATTTGTCGGCATGTGCGCCAACGGCTGAACATCTGCTGGTCTGAGCCCCGATCAGCTGAACATCTATCGGCTTGGTCTCCGATTGGTTGGACATCTGACATTTGTCGGCTTAGGCCCCGATTGGTTGGACATCTGACATTTGTCGGCTTAGGCCCCGATTGGCTGAACATCTGGCATATGTCGACTTTAAGCCCCGATTGGCTGAACACCTGACATCTATCGGTTTTAAGCCCTAATTGGCTGCATATCTGACATCTGTCGATTTTAAGCCCCGATTGGCTAAACATCTGGCATCTGTCGGCTTTAAGCCCCGATTGGCTAGATATCTGACATCTGTCGGCTTTAAGCCCCGATTGGCTAAACATCTGGCATCTGTCGGCTTTAAGCACCGATTGGCTGAACATCTGACATCTATCGGTTTTAAGCCCCGATTGGCTGCATATCTGACATCTGTCGATTTTAAGCTCTGATTGGCTAAACATCTGACATATGTCGGCTTAGGCCTCGATTGGTTGAACATCTAACATCTGTCGATTTTAAGCCCCGATTGGCTGAACATCTGACATCTGTCAGTTTTAAGCCCCGATTGGCTGAATATCTAACATCTGTCAGCTTTAAGCCCCGATTGGCTGAACATCTGACATCTGTCGACTTTAAGCCCCGATTGGCTAAACATCTGACATCTGTCGACTTTAAGCCCCGATTGGCTGAACATCTGTCATCTGTCAGCTTTAAGCCCCGATGGGCTGAACATCTGACATTTGTCAGTTTTAAGCCCCGATTGGCTAAACATCTGACATCTGTCAGCTTTAAGCCCCGATCGGTTGAACATCTGACATCTGTCGGCTTTAAGCCCCGATTGGCTGAACATCTCGCATCTGTCAGTTTTAAGCCCCGATTGGCTGAACATCTGACATCTGTCGGTTTTAAGCCTCGATCGGCTGAACATTTGACATCTGTCAGTTTTAAGCCCCGATTGGCTGAGCATCTGACATCTGTTAGTTTTAAGCCCTGATTGGCTAAACATCTGACATCTGTCAGCTTTAAGCCCCGATTGGCTGAACATCTGACATATGTCAGTTTTAAGCCTCGATTGGATGATCATCTAGCATCTGTCGGCTTTAAGCCCCGACTGGCTGAACATCTGACATCTATCAGCTTTAAGCCCCGATTAGCTGAACATCTGACATCTGTCGGCTTTAAGCCCCGATTGGCTAAACATCTGACATCTGTCGGCTTTAAGCCCCGATTGGGTGAACATCTGACATCTATCGGTTTTAAGCCCCGATTGGCTAATCATCTAGCATCTATCGGCTTTAAGCCCCGACTGGCTGAACATCTGACATCTGTCGGCTTTAAGTCCCGATTGGCTGAACATCTGACATCTGTCGGCTTTAAGCCCTGATTGGCTGAACATATGTCAACTTTAAACCCCGATTGGTTGACCATCTCACATCTGTTGGCTTTAAGCCCCGATTGGCTGGACATCTAACATCTATCGGCTTTAAGCCCCGATTGGCTGAACATCTATCATCTGTCGGCTTTAAGCCCCAATTGGCTGGACATCTGTCATTTGTCAGTTTTAAGCCTCGATTGGTTGAACATCTGACATTTGTCGGCTTTAAGCCCCGATTGGCTGAACATCTGACATCTGTTAGTTTTAAGCCCCGATTGGCTGAATATCTGACATCTGTCGGCTTTAAACCCCGATTGGCTGAACATATGACATCTGTCGGCTTTAAGCCCCGATTGGCTGAACATCTGACATCTGTTGGTTTTAAGCCCCGATTGGCTGAACATCTAACATCTATCGGTTTTAAGCCCCAATTTGCTGAACATATGTCATCTGTCGATTTTAAGCCCCGATTGGCTGAACATCTTTGCATATCATTAATTCTGTTGACTTTCCTTAGAAATCTTTGAACATCCATCGGCTTAAATGACGATGGGAAAACATCCATCGTTCTGGACACCAATGGTTAGAATTCTGAATTCTCTTGGCTGGCATGCCGGTGATTCATATCTGTGAGTGTTTATCAGCTTGAACGTCGATGGTTAGACATCTCTGGCATTTTGGAGGATTGCGAGGCATCTATCAGCAAGGGTGCCGATGGCTGAATGCTTGACATATGTCGGCTAAGATGTCGCTGGTTGAATATTTGACATCTATCGGCTAAGACACCGATGGTTGAGTATTTGCCCCTTCTGAATATCTGTTGAATCACTCATCAGCACAGATGCCGTCGTCTGAGTGCTTGACATTTGTTGGCTCAAATGCCAATAGTTAAACATTTACTGGCTTGATTGCCAATGGTTACTGCTTGACCTCCTTTGTCTTTAGGGGTTGCTAGAACGTTTGTCGACGCAGGCGCCGATAATTGATATCTTGGGACTTTGTCAAACTTCTTTGAACATCTTATGAGCCATTGTTGAACATCTACCGGCTTGGGCACCGATGCATCCATCATCCTCATCTTGGATCATTGTTAACCATCTATCGGATTGAATACTGATGTGTTCATCTTGTATATATTCTTCGGCTATGGTGAAGCATCGGTCGGCCTTGATACCGATGTATTCATCATTCTCTCCTTCGAGTGCCATTGTTCATCCATCGGCTTAAATGCCGATACATTGATCTTGTATATTCTTTGGATACCATCTAGCATCTATCGACTCGAACATCAGTGATCAGGTGTGCTTCTCTCATTCTTCATTCATTCATCATTCATCACTCACTGCTATCTGGGACTCCATCATTTGGATAGCCCTCAACATTAGTAGCAGACATGCAGTATAGGCATCTTCGACGGAACGACCCCTGAAAGGCCTACATTCCAACTTCGTTCATTACTACTGTAAGTGATCATCGCTCCTATAAAGGGGGAGCATGTTCGGGGGTAGCCAGGTACGCCACTATTGACATTTCATACATCTACCCCCAGAATGGGGGGAACCATGTGTATCTTCCATCATCCTTTTGATGCACATTTGGCCCCAGAACGGGGTACCATCTATATTTTTTCATCATTTGACATACATCTATCCCCGGAATGGGGTACCATCTGTATCTTCCATCATTTCATTATAGTTATTTATTTTTCTTTCTTTTTTAATATGCATCCCCCAAAATGGGGTACGGTCATTTGTTTTTTTTTGACATGCATTCACCTTCTCAAAACATGGTATCATCTATAATTTTCACCATCATTCATTTTTTTATATACATCTGCCCCCAGAATGGGGTACCATTTGTATCTTCCATTATTTCATTTTTTTTCTTCTTTTTTTTCGGTATACATCTACCCTCGGAACGGAGCACCCTCCATATTTTTCAGTGTTCTTGATATACATTTGCTCACAGAATGGGTGACATCTATATCTTCCAGCATTTTTTTATATACATTTGCCCAGAGAATGGGTATCGTCTATGTCTTCCAACATTTTCATTCATCATTTTTTTGATACGCATCTCCCCTTCGAAATGGGGTACCATCTATATCTTTCATCATCCTTTTTGATATGCATCACCCTTCAAAATGGGGTACCATCTATATCCTTCATCATCATTTTTTAACACTTTTTTATTCATTTCAATTTTTTTTTGTACGCATGTGCCCCCAAGATGGGGTATCATCCGTATCTTTCATCATCATTTTTTTTCTTCCCCTTTTTTTTTGGTATACATCTGCCCCAGAATGGGGTATCATATGTATCTTCCACCATCATTTTTCTCTTCTTCTGCTCTTTTTTTTTTGGTATACATCTGCCCCTAGAGCGGGGTATCATCTGCATCCCCCAGCATTCTATTGATGTGGGTCTACCCATTAATGAGATATCATTTACATCTTTCAAGGAACTTGCAACACCCTCTAGAGCAAATTGCCCTTTGGCTGACGTGGTGCGGCCGTATTAGCCGTCTTTTTAAAACCAGACATCTGATGTGGTTGCGGTGGATTCACCCTATATTCCCATATCTGTAGTTCACCCTTCTGGATCAAGCTTTCAACGACATCTTTGAAGACATAACAATCTTCAATAAGGTGCCTGAGCATCTAATGATAGGGGCAAAAGTGGGGCTCATCTTTTCTTGCAGCATCACCAGGCTTCTTCGGGTCCGGGAGTGTGATCTTGTTGTAGCGGGTGACCCATTCGAATAGGACCTGAGTCTTCTCCTTAGGAAAGGAATAGGGCTTATTCATCTTACTCCTTAGCGAATGGCCTAGCTAGCCAGACTTTGCTAACAAAGAGCTGGCTGCCTCCTTCGCCTTCTTCCTTTGCTTCTCGAAGGCTTGAAAATCAGCGATGTGAATTTATTTCAGCGCTGGTTGTTCACTGATAGACTTATTATTCTGATTTGGGGTGGCAGCGATCGGACAATATTTTGCCAAAAAGGCCTCAATATCAGCCACAATGTCATTTAAAAGATCAAAGGATTTGACCTCGATGCCAATCATCCTTGTTAATATCTCTATCTTCAGGTTACGCTTGCATATCCGGACAACCTGTTCATGGTTTGGTGGGTGCTGACATCTGGCGCAGAGGTCCCTCCATTGACGGATATAGTTCAGAGCGGATTCATCAGCCCTTTGTTTAGTCTCATATAATTCTGCCTTATTAATTTCTTCCTCGGCATGCATTGTTTCCATCATCTGTTCCATCTTGGGCCTTCTCGTCGCCACCAGAGTAGGTGGATTTAGGCGCAGACTAGGTATATGCAAACCCATTTCATTCAGCTTGCACTGCAGCGCTTCAACTTCTTGTAATTTTTGATATAATTCTGCCATCATAACAAAGCTAGGGGCGCTACCCCCTGCCCCAATCTCAGATGGGACTAGTGGTGTTCTATTATGGATGTCGGACGCGTCTAGGCCTTTGGAAATTGACATCTTTGCCCTCATGCCCCCACATGGAGGAGGAGCGGGCTAGCATGCTTCTTCATCTGGCAACGGGAGGTGCCCATACTTCTCCCTAGTCTTATCATCATAATGGGAGACTGAAGTTTTAGCTTGATCCGACCTCATCAGTGCAAATCATATCTCTTTGTCGTCTTCTTCAGAGGTCTGGCTGTTGCTGGACACGGCCGACAGCATATTACAAGAGAGGACTATGTCCCTCCTTGTATGCTTTGGCTTCTGCTTTTCCTTTCGCTTGGTGGTCGGCGTCTGCCCCCATAGTGGGTCATCTGGTGCATCTAGCACTTTTGATTCCTTTTTTATCCCTTGTATCAGGTCCGGGGATCTGAAATGCTCTTGTGGGACAAGTCCATCGGTGTCTACTGTACTAGCTTTCGACACCTCTTTAGGCAGTTGCCGATATAGAGATATCATATTGACTGTCCTTTGTAGCTTAGGCAGCTCATGTGGGCGTGGAGGGTCCACCCTGTATTCATCCATCTAGAGTTCCCCCCTTTTAATCATCCCTTCAATAACATCTTTAAATACAAAACAATCTTCAATGGGATGACCCAACGCCTGATGGTATGGGCAGAAGCGGGGGTCGACTTTCTTCTTGACATCATCGCTTCTCTTTGGCTACGGAAGGGTGATCTTGTTATATTGGGTGGCCCACTCGAACAGGCTCCGAGTGTTCTTCTTGAGAAATGAATACGGCTTATTCATTCTAGCTTGCAAGGAGGGGCCATCGTTCTGATCATCCGGCCTGGCGGGAGGAGGGTGGGCAACCCCTTTCCCTTTATCCTTTGGTTGCTCGAATGCCTTGAAGTCTACTGTATCAACCTCTGTAGGCGCGGGCCGCTTATCAGCCGATCTAGCCTTATGGCTTACAGCAACAAGAGCCAAAGGTCCACTGGAGAGGAAGGCCTTGACCTCCGCCACGACATTGTTTAGTTGGTCAAATGACCTCATCTCCATTCCAATCATTCTTTCGAGAATCTCCTGTCAAAGATTCTACTTACAAATTTAGATAGCGTCCTCTTGATGTGGGGGCTGCTTGCATCTCATGGTGAGGTCCCTTCATCTTTTAATGTAGTCCAAGGCCATTTCATCATGTCTCTGCTTTGTTGAGTATAGTTTGGCCACACTGACCTCCCTTTCGGTGACATGAAACCTCTCCCTGAACTTCCGTTGCATATCTGACCAGTCGACAGTTGAACCGGCCGGTAGGTTGGAGTACCATTCAAATGCGAGTCCTGTCAATGAAGACCTGAAAAATTTCAACAGATATGACTCGTCTGTTGCCAAATCACCGATGACGGTCAGATAATAGGTGATGTGTTCTTTGGGGGAGCATTGCCCGTTGAACTTGTCAAACATTGGCCCCTTGCTGATCCCTGGCGGGAGCCATTTGGTAGCATGATGTGGTGGGTATGGAACCCGGTAAGCATCAAACGTTGTGTATTCTCCATCGCCCTGCTCAGCTAGCTTCATCTCGATCATCCTTTTGACCATAAGCTTTTATATGGCAGTCGGATCGACTGGCTGCGTGCCGGCAGGAGGTGAGAGGTGACCAGAGTGGTCGCCTGAGGCGCCAGGCATGGCAGAGGTGTTTGATGTATCTGTGGCAGCACCGACGGTAGCAACGGCTGAGGTGGACGCTACTGGGTATCAGCCCGACTATGCTCCACATGTTGGAAGAAGTTATATGATGAAGGGATACCATTGGGGTTAGCGCCTCCCCATGATGACTTCCCCTGAACCTCTGATAGCTTTGACGCCGAGGTTTGTTCTGTCTTTTCATGTAGCTATTTCTTCAAGAGCTCTATCTCTTGTTGATATTTTTGTAGTAGCATTAATACTGACGGATCCACGGCCACCATGTCCGGAGCATCCTCAACTGTTTTGCCCGAGGCACCTTCAGGAGAGATAGTTAATAGCATTTCATCTTCTTCAGACGTCACTACATTGAATGTCAATGTAGGGGAGGTTTCAACAATAACTTGCTTTCCCTTTGCCGCTTTCAACATTTCTTCTGCGGCACTGCTCCTTCTGGTAGCCAGCCCCGGCCTTTCAACTAGTCGGGCCAATTCTTCAGGCTCTTCAGGCAAATCCCCATATCTGCTTGACACGCTGGCCATATTGCAAGTAAAAACTTGCATTCCTCTTCTTTGTTTCTAAACTCTTCTTCTCGGACGACCAGAAAAGGTTAGTCGTTCGAACACAGATATCTTTCTTCCTTCCTCCTGATATGGGAGGGTTTCATCGGCTACATCCATTGAGCCGTCTTCATATCCATTGTCGTCCACAGACGATGCATCTCTTCTTTCTTCTTGTATGCCTATCATCGGCAAGTACTTATCTTGTTCATTTTCTTCAGTGACTGCCGCTTGAAGCAACCATTGTTGGCCCAAGGAGGGGTTTCCCAAACCTTAGAAGTAGCTCCTGACCATGTTGGTCATTTCTTATTGGCTTCATCCTTGTGGAGGGTCAGATGACAGCCGTTGGCCCTGTACTGGAGGCATGTACGCCAACTGTGATATTTGGGCAATCTGATTACATCTCTCTTTCACTATTGGGACATCGGTCTGTCGTGCGCAGACCTTGAAAGCAGCATGACGTGGGGAGTCCATAGCCGTGTCATCTTCTTTGGAGATAAACCTTCTCATCTTCTTCTTTTCTGCCTTGACAGGCTGGAAATTACTTCTGCTGGGCATAGTTGGCGAGATAGGCTGTATCTTCTTTGGGACCCAGACCTGTTTGAATCTTCTTGGCCTCAGAGCTAGTTCCTCTCGGCCTTGGTGGTTAGCTTCTTCTTTTTCATCTCTCATCCCAGATAAGGCTTGGAAGGAGTTGTAGGTTGAGACTGTCGGAACTACACGGTCCGGTTATCACCTGGGCATTGCACCCGTTCAGGAAGAGGCGGACGCCGCCGATCAGGATGGACTTCCCTGAAGTCGAGAGATGTCCAGAAACAGGAATAGCCGCCTTCTTCTGGGAGCTTCTTCTTTGGCCGCTCTCGAACTGATTGGTGTGGGTTGGGTGGGCAGCATAAGCCACATGTTGTACCATGCAGCTCACTACTTGAGATTGGTCTCCCAGTGAGGCCTGGCAGCTTCGGCCCTCATCTTGGCTGGCCAGTGGTTCCTTGGCAGTAGTAGGAGGAGCAGGTTCCACGGCCGCTAGTTTGATGGGGTCGGTGAAGGCGACCCCCAGAAAGTTCGGGAATCCGACCACCGGTGGGAAGCTTCCAAATACAGTAGGTACCGCCAGGTACCCTTTAGTGGCATGAGCAGCCACGACTTGCGGGCCAAAAGTGAGAGCAGCCAATCCGGTCATCATGGTGTCACCTGCAAATGGCAAAAACAAGTGGTCAGTATTTAATATAGGGCCTTTGTGGCCCTCAATCCTGGCGAAAAGATGAAGGGAGACTTGGTCCCACCGGGCGTGCCAACTTTGGTGACACATATTTTATTTATGATGCGTAGGCATGCCGGTCAAGTGTGTGACAAAATTTTATCATGCGCTCGATCTGACTTGGTCAGACGAATGTGGAGTCCGTGTCGAGACCAGAAGTCTGTCATATCATAAAGGTTATCACGTTAATTACATCCTCCGAGAAGGAGAAAAACCCTTGATTAATCACCAAGAGAGAGGGCCCTTGGGGCCGAGGAAAAATACATGACAATAATGTTCATCATGCAAAGCAGGTTATCATGCATGGGAGATCAAACTTAAGAAAAATTCAAGTTCATGTATCAATATAATTTTGAGAAAAGAGATACTTTCAGTCCCGAGCAGACTGAGTCATGGCCATGATGGGGGGGCGCCCCCTGGAATCCAGACATAGCTGCCGTGACTTCAAATGTATATTTCCCTTGTGGGGTCCGAGGGAGATGAGGAGTCTGCAAATTTCACCAGAATGTATGGCTTATTATATTTTCTTTTTTATTTTATTATTATTTTTTTTATATTTATTATTATTATTATTCATTTTTTGATGCATTTATTAGGGCTCCAATTGAGAGGGGTAGGAGAGCCGGAGATGTCCCTAGTCCTTGAGGAGAAAGAGATATGCCATTGAGTTTGGGAAGATTATAGCAAGTTGCCTTCGGGCACATGTTTTACGTTTATTTATTTATTTATTTATTTTATATTTATTTTATTTTATTTATGGATTGTGGCCCACATGGGAATGACAGGTGGAAAAAAGGATAGTTTGTCATGGAGGAATTTATTCGGAAGACCATATGGAGATGATGACGTCAAAGGGAAGTTCATGAACAAATGCCATAATGAAGATCAGATGTTCAGGTATAAATGGATTTGAGAAGAATGGAACACCCGAGGGTCGAGGGATCAGGAAGGGTGCTGATTTAAAGATTTTCTTTAGTCGCCTCGACCTGCCATGGAGTGCATCGACCTTTTCATGGCCATTTTCTTCAGCTGTGTCGACCTACCCTATATCTTGCAGTTGTGCAGAATCAGCAGTAGTTATTATATTGGTCTCAGTTTGGGGTTTCCTGTGATGCCATTTTAGGCCTGAAATAACTGAAAGAGGACCTTGTTTAAAAAAGATTCCATGTAAACCAAGCGTAAGCTGCTCCTGATTTGATGAACATTGTATCCTAAGCTTCCCACAATAGCGTAAATTCAGACCCATTTTTGCTGTCCAATCTTCTCCATCTTCGTCATGTTCTTCATCATCAATTGAAACATAAACTAAATCCAAATCTGCTTGGGAAGCATTCTTCAATGGAACATCTTGACAATTGAGCTGAGCATCAATCTCTTCAGCAACAGACAGCATATGCTTTTATTTTGAGGTAATCTGAATGGCAAATGATGAGCACATGTGCACCACCCTTACACCGCAAAAGCTCCCATACGTCTAAGGCATGCTACAAGCAGAAGATTCGTGGCCTTAGAAACCTATTAGACGCATTCCACTTGGTTTCGAGATCTGTGGTATCGATTATTGTTTTGTGGCAGCAATCACTAGCATTATTGCTTGGACTTTCTACATCATCTCCAATTATATGTATGGCATCGGCATTCATTCTACTTTCATCTTTTGTCAGCTTGCCATATAGTTCCTTTCCATTTTCATCAAATATTGCATTACTTCTTCTAGAACCATTTTGGCCAGCTTGTCCAAGTTCATGTGCCTCATGCTCAACTTGGGTCATGATGTGATCTTCACTACTTTCATCTATGTTGGTTACAGGCAGAGGATAAGACATCGCAAAGTCCACCGAATCGGCAGACTCTACGATGATGTCAACGAGGCAGGATGGTGAAGGCGGCTTTGCTAATTTCAAATTTCCTCTCTTTTCATCAGCAACTTCACATTCTGCGAAGAAGTGCTCTGATGCATTGCCGGAACGCTGTACAATGCACATAAATGGATAACCAAGAACGCCACATGCAACGCAAGCCAGTGTTCCCGAGTCGACATCAAAATGACAAGGAAGTTCACCCTCATCACTGACATATGAGCTTTGAATCCTTCCCACGTCCAGAACATTTGAGAATTTTCCAATATCATACATATCTTCCAGAATGGATAGGTGAAGTTCATTTTCCATGATCACAAGTGACGGCGCAACATTTGCATCTATACTGTTAGATGCATCGAGCAGTTGGCCACTTTTTCTAGAGTCGCATATAATAGCTTATATTTACAGGTTGGTGAAATCAGTCCTCTAAGTACCTCCTACTGTTCTGTCCACTCCATGTTGGCACTTAAATAAGCAGCTGGAATGTTTGCCTGTAACAGATGCATAATTTGATTTTGAATGAGTGAGACAAGGGGAGAAACTACTAGGGTTATTCCTGGACAAATAAGAGCTGGAAGCTAGTATGTCAGGCTCTTCCCACCACCAGTTGGCATCAGAACGAAAACATCATAGCCACTCATTGTTGCATTGATCACTTCTCTTTGATTTGGGCGGAAGGGATGATCCCAAAATACTTTCCTGTTGTTGGCCTCAAGTTTCTTCGTCCATGGAAAATCTTTACTGCTCTATCTCTTATCATTTGATCCTTCAATGTAATTAACTTCAATTAGTTTTGCAGTGAATGCTTCTCTTTGCACATGGCACGGTCCAGCACTAAAACTGCCTGTAGCATAAATAGGTGTTGAAGAACACCAACTTTGGTAGCTTTCTGGTTTATTATGCATCTGGAAATTCAACCTAAAAGGATCCAGCAGTATTGTACTTGTCGGAGTTTCAGGTTGGAAGTCCTGTGCAGGAGTTGTTGAGAATACCATTTGCAGTCTCTGACTTTGCTCACTTTGAGCCATGCTCTGGAGATATTTCTCCAGTGGCTGAATTTACTTTTTCAACAGCAATCTCTCTTGTCGTAGCTCGTCAAAGTGCTAAGGGCTGAGGTCATCACCATTATCAAGAAGCTCATTTGATATTGCAATTAAATTAACTTTCATCTCCTGCAAATAATTCTTGGCTTCTAGATAGACTGCCATCTCAATGTTATGCTTACATTTTCCACAAAGCTCCAGTGGGACAACATTAGCGCTGGGCTCTGGGATGTTTTTCCCATTTGTAGGTGGGGTAAATGGTGAAAATTTAGATACTGATACATCAGGGGTACTTGCTGCTTGATAGTGTTGAAGAACTATCTGGTCAATATCAATATTCTTTAGAATATCGTCATCATCCATTGCGTTTGAAAAAGTTTCATCACGATTGTTATTATTAAGATGAAGGAACCTATTTCCAAAAGCTGAATGTTAAGAAAGCAATATTGATGACTCTCTCATACTTTCATATCCAAGTTTTGAAATGTTTCCAGACTTCGAACTATAAACATGCCCATTAACAAAAGAACCATTTGTGTAATCAGAGTATTTAACACCTGCAGCTTGTGGGTCATGTTGACATGTATCAAGACTTTCATTTGTTCTCATGCTGAAGTTGGTTGCGATCATCTTCTGTCGAGAGTACTTGATGGGTGACATTTATCCCTACAGCTAAAATGTCGGCACCACAAGAAAAGACAACATCAGCAACACCTGGGTCACCAAAGCTATTGGCCTCAGCCGCAGGTTGACATTCCCGTTAACTAAAAATGCACCCATATGCAATTATTTAAATTGATGTGCCCATCTCTGTTCACTGATTCTGCAGGCAGTGATAGAAGTATCAACACAAATCGATTCACATGCACTATCCACAGTCCAGTAGACCTGAGAAAACCTTGATCAGAATTTAATGCCTTTATCAACCCTTCCCCTTTCTTTGAAATAGATTGTCCCAGTGTTTGCCATGGAGTGAATTCTGTTTAAGTGTTTATTCATTGTAATGTTGACTTGTTTTGTTCTTCTTTTATTATGCTCATATTATCAGTGTTGGTTTCCACATGCTTCTAAGTGTCAAATCCCGATAAAATTTTGACAGCATCTCCCCTGGACCCGGGGTGTGATCAATTCAACAATCGAACCTACACACGGGGGAAAACCGGTGTAAGCCCATGAAAGAGACTAAGCCGCCAAGGGCTGGCTACTCTAATACCCCAAATTGGGTAGGGGGACATCCCGAGGGTAGCCTACAAGGGAGCTCCACATACCTGGGGTTGAACTGTAGGACAAGGGACACACAATGTCACCATCTAGGTGGCATTCATGATCTACTCCATAGGAGGGGAACTTCTAAGAGAACATATCATAATTTGATAGACCTCCTAGAACCGGAAAGAGTTCAAGTTAGTGAATAAAGGAGATGGTGAATAGGGAATTGTTCCCTCCCTATGACAAACCCAGCGATATAAGACCTCAATGAAATCTGTGATAATATAATATTGTCCCGGTGTATGAGGACCAATAAAGATTCAGCATAGGGAAGGGAATCAGCAAGCTGCCATTGAGCATTTCAACAAATGGTTCATCATCCATGCACGGTAGACATATAAACTATGGTGGAAAAAATGGATATGACACTGGCGTACAGGGGGATTCAGAGAATGTTGGGTTAGACTGGGATCTCGACAATCCATAGGCTTAGGATACGAGGTCCACAGCCATCCCCACGGAGGATAACATATGCTGCAAGCGAAGAACATGCATATCAATAAATGGAAACAACATACATATGTCAGATGCCCAAACTCGGCTCAACTCGAGGACAATAACCATAGCCCATCCGACACACTGGGGAGGGGACTCATACACTTACTGTAACCCATGGGGCTATTGGCACAGTGAAGCAACCGGGAATGGAACCCAGCACCCGTCCACCACCACTAGGCAGGATGGGTCTGTACCAACTCACAGCCTTGCCTGCTCCTTTAATGGATGAAGCAAAGAAAATAAAAACTGTGCGATCAAAGCAAAGACGGGGAAGCACGGAATCACGATGGAATTTAAATAGAAAAGGGCAGAGAAGAACATTTGTGCCCAGAATCTAACTAGAAGCATGATATCATTCATTCTTAACAAAAAGATACATCGCCACAGGCTCTTTACATCCAGGGAGCAAAGCCAAAACAAAAGAGATGAATATACAATAAGGAGAAGAAGAAAGAAGATGATGGGGGGAGGGAGGGGCATTGACCCCGTTCCCTCCCCGGAACACACCTTCACCACCCTCTCTTCCTCACAGAAGGGAGCACAAGCAGGGGATCGTTCGCTCAGGCGTCTGGAAGTCAAGGTTGAGGAGAGGGGGCGAGAGGAAGTTGGAGGAGGAAGGGTCCGCCCGACCTTCATTCGACGCTGGGTTGGCTTTATAGCCGCTGGAGGGGCTTCTTCACACGGGGGAGCTTCGCCTGGCGCGTGCTTTGCTCAAGCTTCACGCGTGTAGCTGCCGAACGGGCGTCGAGGCCTCAACTCGGTGGACGGTTCAGAGGGCCAGGGAGTGGACCTCACGCGGTTGAAGGTGGCGTGCATCGGACTAGGGCGCCAGGAGCTGTCGTTGGAGCCGGCTCACCGGAGGAGTGCCGCATGTGCTCGCCGGACCACAGACCCCAGAGCTCTGTCGGAGGTGAGGCGCCTGTGCATTCGAGGAGAGAGAGTGAGAGAGGTGTTGGAAACACTGGTATGCTCTAATACCAATTGTTGGAAATAATGGTATGCTATGATACAAATTGTTAGATGCAGAGATTGAACCAAACATGGATCCAGAGGGGGGTGAATGGATCCTTTAAAGATTTTTAGCCAAATTTAAACTTTATGAAACTAGAATAGCTTTCTCAATGACCAATTGCTCAGATTGCGGAGTTGCATGGCCTAATCAACCGTTAGGAAATACAAAGGCGGAAGCGATCTAGATGATGAACTGCAAGCTCACACAGAAAGATAATCAACCACACGACACAAGAGATTTTAGGTGGTTCGGTCTACTGACCTACATCTGCCCCACACTCCAACAAAAGTGTGGCTTCCGCTGATACACAGCTTAAACGGCTGGGCCTCACAGCTTGCCTACAATCCACTGATTCACAGCTTCAACCGCTGGGCATTATAGCTTAAGCCATCGCTGATTCACAGCTTCAAACTGCTAGGTCTTACAGCTTATGCCACCGTTGATTCACAGCTTCAAAACCGCTAGGCCTTACAGCTTATGCCACCGCTGATACACAGCTTATGAAAAAGGTATAAAAAAAGAAAGAAAGAACAATAGATCAGAAAATAAAAAGATATATCTGAATTTAAACATAAATATAGCTCTGAATAGAGCAGATAGCTGACAACACTAGATCTGATCTAGTAGTTGTCAGAGACGCCTTCAATTTCCTTCTTCGAGCACTGGACATGATGCTCTGCTTCTGTAATACTTCTTTTTCTTTCTCCTCTCAATTCTCTCTCACGATCTCACTTAACAGATGGGCTGACCTTCTCTCACCAGTGGATCTGAGCTGTTCTCACTCTCTTCTACGATCTCCTCTAATCTCTCTGAGCTCAGCTCTCTTCTGCTCTCTTCAACACTATCTTTCTGTCTGCACTTCTTCTTTTTCTTCAGTTCTATCTTTTCTCCGTATTCATACTTCGAAGTTGGGCGATCTGCCCCCTTTTATAAGCCACTGGCAGAAAGGCGTGTGGAAACCATGTTTCCTGCCCAAAAGTTCGTTGAGATCTGAGTTGGGTTGGCCACGTGGCAGGATCTTGGTTAACAAGGCGTCCTAGGATCACGTGCCACTTATTGGATCACGTGCATCCTTAAGTTCCTGCACTTTTAGTAAAGATCATCTCGTCAAATACCTTGCAGGCATAGTGAATATTTATAGAACGTTGACTGAGATAATGAAAATAAAACACATGGATAATTGTCAGACACATGCTTTAATATGATGCTTAGACTATGGCATATAATGCTCAGACAGCAATCACAGAAGGACTCTGTGAAATTCAGCATGAAAAATACCACTAGCACCTACCTTGACTTAGACCAATATGCATGACTAGCACCGACTTAAGTTCATGAACTCTTCATACTAGCACTGACCTCAGTGCATAAGAATGCATACTAGCTTCGACCTTAGTGGCTACTAACGTCGACCTCAATTCATGAAGAAATGCAGGCTAGCATTAACTCTAATGCATGACGCAGACTTTACATGCAGACAAAGCTAACCAGCATTGACCTGGTATGCAGGTGGCTAGACTAGCACCGACTCTAATGCAATCAAGATGACTAGCACTGACCTGACTTATGCAGATAAGTAACTAGCATCGACCTCACTAAGAGAAACGACAACTAGCACCGACCTCACTTACAAGAATGAACGCAACTAGCATCAACCTCAAGTATGCGTGAGGCACTACTTTCACCGACCTTACTTAGTGCAAGACAAACACCTGCATTGACCTTATATACTCACAGCAAAACCTGCACCGACTTATATGTGTTTCTACACAAACATGCACCGACTATATGTAGGCACAATGCAGACGTGCACCGACCCCATCAAAGACCAAGGCCGATATGCACCGACCTTAGATACGCATGACTCAGTCGACCTTATACGACCTTCTACGAAAACAGGCACCGATCTTGTATGGAGTTCATACAAGATATGCACCGACCTTAAATGCAGAAAGACAGAGTGTGCACTGACCTTCTTAGAAAGAAGCAAGAAGGTGCACTGGCCTTATATACAGGTGACACAAACATGCACCGACCTGTTACCAACTTACCATGTAGTTTGCATCAACCTTAGCTGTGTGAAAACACAACTAGCACCGACCCTAGTTATGCATGATGCACCTGACGTTGACTATATATAAGCACAATACAACATGAAGATCATGCACACCACCTGTTTGACCAAATGCCATGCACACAGGTTATTTAGTAAAATGTCATGTGCATAAACTTTATGCAGACACGTTGACTTTATGTGCACATTATTGACTTTGTATTGACTTTTGGTTGACCTATGATTCGTTGACTTATATGAACAAGTGTACAAGACTTTATGCAATATTTATATAGAGACATCCACGAACATGCACAGACATGCACAAATATGTACGGACACCCACATATGAACTAAGATGCACATGTGCTGTAGTTCATTCCATGTAATTCATCTATACAGCAATATGAACATTGTATGCACACAACAAACCCTGTATGTAACAAGACACATACTGTATGCAATAAGCACGTATGGAATCATAAAGACACATATGACATCATACATATGAGTCATAGTGATTGTCATCATCAAAACATAATATGCAACAATCTCCCCCTTTTTGATGATGGGAACACTATGAGTTATATGAGTCATGAAAACTAGACACTGAAACTATGACAATATGCAATCAACAATCTGCAAATAAGCAAAGCTATGCTGACACAGATATGACATCAATGCAATCTCTCCCCCAATGCAATCTCTCCCCCTTACACAATGACTTAATGCAATCTCTCTATTGACAATCAAAAACATTTCCCCTTTTTAACTTCAGTAGTATATGACCTATTCACACCTCAGCTCTCATACCTACATGACGTATATGACTTAACCCATCTCTCCCCCTTTGACGTCATCAAAAAGTGAAAAAGAAAAGGAATCCAAGTGGTGAGAGCATGTGGGAAACATGATGTAGACACAAAGATGATACCAAGTGATTAGAAGGAGTTAGGAGAAAATAGAAAGAAACTGAAACTCCCCCTAAGAAAATTGAGATCAATACTAGAAGCATGCGAACAGTTAAGAGTATGCCAAAGAATCACATACTCCCCCTGATATAGCCAAGACAAGTCACAGACAGTTCTCCCCCTATGAAATGCAATAAATGCAGTACTAACATGATCAATCCTCCCCCTTTAAATCAATGCAATGCAAAGCTTCTTGTTTAAAATGAAATAAGGTAAATGAGCAAGGAAGGTGAAGAATATGTCAAGAATAAGCCAGAAAGATCTCAGAAGGATACTGCTAAGAAATTTGCAGCAGCAAAACACAAGGGTTTTCTGTGATAGGTTCAGGAAGATAAAAAGAGACAGGGACACAGTGCAAAGATAACAAGAGATATGAACAAATATCCAGGTTGACTAAGTTTTCAAAAATATAACTGATCAGAAGAATTTTATAGCATGTACCCCTATTATAAATCCAAGTAAAGATTAGACTCTCCTATCATAAGGGCTTATGAATTAGACTGTATGACAAAACTGGGCTTAAGCATGATGTATACCAAATTTTTTAATCATATTCAATACTCATATTTGAAACTGAGTTTTAATAAAGGTGAACCAATTATTCATATGACATTCTAGTTCAACCTTCTTCCATCTTACTCAAATAATCTCAATAACTCCTTTAGGAGTTACACATTGTAATATTGAGATTAAACACCTTTTATTCTATTTGAAGTTAACTATGTTGCAGAAAATTTCTGATATCAATTGAAGATTCTCTATCAATTTTCCAGATTTTACCTTTGAACAACACTTTATTTTTCCTAAGCAATCTTGGTTGATCAACACCTTTTTACATGAGGCACAACACGTCTTAGGTAAAGTGACCCAGTTACTCAGTGTGATAATCGCATTGTCTCTCAATCATAAGAACAGAGTTAGCAATGGGAGTGTCTTTTTACATGAGGAAACATCTTGATTAGAGGCTGGAATCCCCAGTTACTCAACACAACCATGTCATTGCTCTGTCAGATTTTAACATAATTTTCATAGAATTCGTTCTTTTAGCAGAGTTAACGATGGTACTTCATGACACAGTCCTTTGGATAGGTTTCTCGATAATCACAGTCATTGCTCTGACTTTTGTTTTCCTTTTTAGTCAACTTCATACAGATTTAATGTTTAGGAACAATACTAACAACATGTATCTCAACCAAAGTAACCATGATTTCAAATTTTCAGATTTCAGAAAATTTTATCCAGAGGTTGTTGAGTAGTGGATAGCAGATCTAGAGGGGAGGGGTGAATAGATCTACCCCTCTTTTCGCAATGCAACCCTCTTTAAAGCTAGATAAAGATAATAGCAGCGGAATATAACTAGCTTAACGAAGGACACAAATGATTTACTTAGCAAAATGATTACTCAATATAGAGATTGAACCTAAGCATGCATCTAACACAAAGCAATCGCACAAGCAAATCACAACACACAAGATTTTAAGGTGGTTCGGACTAAATCCCCAGTCCTACGTCCACCCCTCACTAAATCCGGTGAGGCTCCACTAGTGCCACGCATTGAACCGCAAATCGAAAAGACCTCTGATTGCCTTCCTACTAACCACAGGTAGGGACGTCAACACCGTAGATCGGACAACATCCGATTGCCTTCCTACTAACCACCGGTAGGGACGATCTTCAATTCCAAATATTTGAATGAAATGGAAAAGAACAAGATATGAAAACACTCAAACAAGATGTGAAATATGCTCAAAGAGAAAAGATCTTATCTGAGATTGCTGGAGCTTGAATCTGAAGCTTCAATGGTATCTTCTTCCTTGTGAAAAGATCTTGCTTGTATCACCTTGAGTTGATGAAGAAGATGAAGGATGCAGATTTGATCTCCCTTGAGAATGGGCTTCTTTGGATCACCTTGAGATGATGAAGAGGATGATGGTTGCAGCTTTATCTTCACTTGGCTTGGGGTTGATCTCCTCTTGAAGTAGCTTGAATCACTTGAGGATTTGATGAAGAAATTCTTCCTGGAGTACTGTTCACCGCTACAGTACTCGAACTCCTCTCCCTTGAACACACCCTTGCAGCCTCCTTTGATCTCCCAAATGATCAACTAGGGTTTCTAACCCTCTTGCATTTGTTTTATAACCTTTGAATGGTCCTTGGACATCCCCTAGACCAGATCCACATTTTGTGGGTGATTGGGTGACTTTAGGATTAAAGAAATCCATGGAGAATGGCCCTTCTCGAAGTGGAAAATAAAGTCGACAATTGATGGCTTGGGGCTGGCGGTCGACCTGCAGAAGTTGGCGGTCGACCGCTACTGAGAAACGCTGTAGATTTTTAGTCCTTGGTATTTCCGGTCGACAGCTACTGGGCTGGCGGTCCACCGCCACTGAGACTCATGCAGACTGGGAGCTGCTGGCTGGGGCGGCCGACCCCCCCTGGGCTGGCGGTCGACCGCCAGCTGGGCAGAACCCGGGTTACCCCGGTTCAGTCCATTAACCATTTAGCTCCGTTGCTTAAGTCCTTGGCATATCTGTCATGAAAGAACATCAAGTAGTTTAGTCATATAAGAGTGGTAAAACATCAATGACTTATAGTGTTTAGCTATTATCAAAACCAAGAATATCAAATAACTCAAATGACCACAGGATGATGTCAAATGACCCAAGTGACCACAAGATGACTCAAATGACCACAGGGGCACAACAGAGGTTACATGAAATAGTTGGTTAAAATTTATTAAAACTTGTGATTCAAATACTTTCAAGTCTTTCAAATTCAAATTCATGAATACATTAAACTTATATCAATCTAGATCAATCAGTTATTCTTAAACCTATATAATAGGAGTTTCTTTAATAATTTTAGATTCATAAACAAGGTACAATGATTTAAGTAACTTCAAGATCAGTTCAATCAACATCTTCAATCAACTTGCCAACAGCAGAAGTAATGACATGTTTGCAAAGAAGACAGTCAGAAGATTTGAGTTTACAGAATATGTGATAAGAACAGAAACAAGCAGATAATAGGAGTGATTGGGAAGTTTCTGACTAGAGAATAAGTGAAATGATTTTCAAGTAAGTGCAGCAATAAGAAATTTTGATACCAAGATTCATCAAGGTTCATAACAATGAACAAGATCAGACAAACCAGCTTGTCAGGAGTAGAGTGCAATGTATGACAAAGATAAGCTGGCAGTAGGTGAAAAGACTGAACTAATTGCAGATGGATACATTGTGCACTAATGAGTCATGAAGAGAGAGGTGGGACTTTAGAAATCTGCTCACCCAAGAATAGTCCACCTTCCATGCAGGCATAACCTACCCTTCATGTGAAGTCTTTTGATATACCTTCTTCTAACTCATGAATACACAAGGAATCTAGCAATTATTTCAGACACATTAACAGCAGTAAATAGAGTTTCAGAAATCTGATTTCAAATGAGAATCAGTGATCATTTGGTAATGTGAGTCACTGTCATACAGCCAGTGTGAATCAATTGAAGGGCAGATGAATATGTGACTCACTGGTATGACAAATGGGGCAGAATAATCAATTTAGTAAGACAGTGGGATTTTAGTCAAAGATCCATTGAAAAATGAAATGCTCCCCATGCCTATATGCAATGTGAAAGCTCTTTTTGTTATTTTTTGATATGAATGATATGCAATGCAATTAATTACATGTATGCATATGCAATGACTTCCCTTTAGCCAAGTGCATTACATGATCATATGTGGCATGAAAACATACAAAGGCTAGACAGACTTCCCTTGACTTTATGCAATATATGCAATAAAGGTTAAACACATGATTTTATGATTCATGCTCATGATCATTCAGACTTCCCTATATGCAATATGACACATGGTACTAGGCAGAGGACTTGGTCTAAAGGACCACCTCACACATAGTAAGAACCTCCAGACAGATTTCATCTGCCTTTTAGTAGCTTACCATTTGATATACCATAATGGTCATGCATGTCAATGCATCAGATTTCAATGGCTGTATGTCAAACACATGTGTAAGCAGACAATTTGACATATGCAATTCACATATATGCACTAATATGCAGACTATGCTCATGAATTTCTAATCTCCTCTATGTGCACAATCAAGTGACAGGACATTAATGCATCCAGATGAGAAATGAATTCAACATGTCTTCAATGAATATGTTCACACATAGCTCAATATATGAGGAAGCTCATATTGTGCAGTGCAAATGACAAATCAGTTAGGAACATGAGATTTTATTTAACAACGTAAGCATGAAATGCATCAAATAAGATTTCTGAAGAATTCAAATAAACAAGCCTAAAGAATGCAAGGATGTTACCTGAAAGGTACAGAAATGGGGTTTCCTTGGTGCCCTGGCTCATTAACTCCCTTTTTATTCATCTCCAAGGCACACCTGCAACAAACACATCATTTTGATGCAGTAGGTACCCAAGAGACCTTGGGTCCTAGTTTACCATTGACACTGCCAAATGGTGCTCTAGACTTTTTGTGAGCAACAGAGTCATCAAAATCCATCAACTTACAGTTGGACATGGAATGTCCAAATTGACCACAGTGATGACAAGTAACATATTTCAAGTTCTTTTTATGCACATTATTGTAAGCATTGAATCTGTGTGCATGAATATTGAAATTTCTGTTAAAAACATTAAAATTCTATTTTTTGAAACTTGCCAACCAGCACTGATATGCTTTGTGGCCAGGTTTTCCATAGTTAAAATAATAAAAAGTCTTTTTCATGAATTCAGTTCTCTTCTTATCAAAATTATTTTGATGAATAAGGAGTTCAACAGATTTATAAATAGGTTTACTCCCCTGTTAATGCCAACACTGTGTGATAGTGTGTCCTATCTTTCCACAGCAAAAATAATTGATTTTCTTTCTTTGAAAAATATGATTTCTAACAGGAACTTTCTGTGCAGTAGTAGCAGCTAGGTCATCTAATTTAAACAATTTACAATCATGCATTAAATGACCTATTTTATTACAATAAAAGCACTGCACATTCTTTTTCTGATCAACATGAATTTTCTTATCATAAAGAGGTTTTTTACAGCAATTATTCTTTTTCTTTTGTTCAGACCCGTGCTTATGAGTATTCTGAGATTTCTGAGATGAAACAGACTTTGAGGTACTCGCACATTCTGAACTTTTCACAAAAATAATTTATTCTTTTCCTTTTATACTTCACTTATTATCTGGATTATAACCTAATCCTTCTTTCTGAATGTTCACTTTATTTCCCAGTAGTTTATCCATATTCTCTTTTCCCTTAGCAAATTTAGACAAAGATTTGTTCAATTCAACAATTTCAATTTTGAGTGAAGAGATCTGCATTTCAGAACTTGTTAGATCTTCTTCACAGGTGACAATTTATTTCTGCATGGCATCATTAAGATTTTTCAGAATTTGAATCGCATGCAGAAGTTTATGTTCTTTTCCATCATTAATTTTAATTTCAGCACATTTTTCCCTTTCAACTATCATGCATCTTTCAGTAGCAACATTGTTCAATACTATCAACTTATTATTTTGATCTTTCAACATTTTATTTTCATCAATCAAAATGTTTTGATCCACAATTTTCAAATTCTCATTCAATTTCTATTTAGACATTTCTAGCTCAGAATTCCTATTCTTCAATTCTTCTAATTCTTCTTTAAGAGAGTTAACTTGTTGTTCCTGCATTTTCAGTTTGGATTGAAGACTATTATTCAAATTTTTCACAGAAACACACTTATTGCATGAATTTTCATTTCTTTTCAGACTATCTTTCATATTTTCATTTTCACATTTCAATTCTATGATTTCATATGACATGCTCTTTTTCATCTTTCTCATTTTAGTTTTAACAGGTTTGTATTTGTTTAACAAATCATCATACATCTCAATCAATTCATCAAGAGATATTTGTTCAGAGTCAGAAGTTACCAGAAATGGAGATTCATCTGATTGATCACTTATGTTATCTCTTGTCATAAGGCATTGAATATTTTCTTTACCATAGTCGATAGTCAGTTTCTCCATAGCTTCCTTGGCACTCCTGCACTCAGATATACATGGAAGCACGCTAGATCTTATCGCCCCTTTCACTAGGTCCAGGGCCTTTTTATTTTATGCATTCATCAATTCATGTCCCATATTCCATTCAGATTGATTTACTAGAATGTCATATGGGCCATGCTCAATTAAACACAGAAGATTAGAATCCACAGTAAGCACATATTGTCTAAATCTACTTAGCCAATCAGAGAAATAACTCCCATCAAACATCGGACGAAAAGACTTTGAATCCATAGCAAATAAATGAAATAATAGACAGTCAGCAAAACTTGACTAAGGCACCAAATAGGTCAAGCAATCAGCAGAGTAAACAAATGCACCGAAATAGCAGGATCCACTGCAGATCGTTGGATCTGGTAATCAGTGACCCGCTCGGATACCAATTGTTGGAAACAATTGTATGCTCTGATACCAATTGTTAGACGCAGAGATTGAACCAAACGTGGATCCAGATGGGGGTGAATGGATCCTTTAAAGCTTTTTAGCCAAATTTAAACTGTATGAAACTAGAATAGCTTTCTCAATGACCAATTGCTCAGACTGCGGAGTTGCATGGCCTAATCAACCATTAGGAAATACAAAGGCGAAAGCGATCAAGATGATGAATGGCAAGCTCACACAGAAAGACAATCAACCACACGACACAAGAAATTTTAGGTGGTTCGGTCTACTGACATACATCCACCCCACACTCCAACCAGAGTGTGGCTTCCGCTGATACATAGCTTAAACGGCTGGGCCTCACAGCTTGTCTACAATCCGCAGATTCACAGCTTCAACCGCTGGGCATTATAGCTTAAGCCACCGCTGATTCACAGCTTCAAACCGAGGGGCCTTATAGCTTATGCCACCGCTGATTCATAGCTTCAAAACCACTAGGCCTTACAGCTTATGCCACCGCTGATACACAGCTTATGAAAAAGGTATAATAAAAGAAAGAAAGAAAAATAGATCAGAAAATAAAAAGACAGATCTGAATTTAAACACAAATGTAGCTCTGAATAGAGCAGATAGATGACAACACTAGATCTGATCTAGTAGTTGTCAGAGATGCCTTCAATTTCCTTCTTCGAGCTCTGGACACGATGCTATGCTTCTGCACCACTCCTTTTTCTTTCTCCTCTCAAATCTCTCTCACGATCTCACTAAACAGATGGGCTGACCTTCTCTCACTAGTGGATCTGAGCTGTTCTCACCCTCTTCTACGATCTCCTTTAATCTCTCCGAACTTAGCTCTCTTCTGCTCTCTGCAACACTATCTCTCTATCTGCACTTCTTCTTTTTCTTCAGTTCTACCTTTTCTCCGTATTCATACTTCGAAGTTGGGCAATCTGCCCCCTTTTATAAGCCACTGGTAGAAAGGCGTGTGGAACCATGTTTCCCGCCCAAAAGTTCGTTGAGATCTGAGTTGGGTTGGCCACGTGGCAGGATCTTGGTTAACAAGGCGTCCTGAGATCACGCGCCACTTATTGGATCACGTGTGTCCTTAAGTTCCTGCACTTTTAGTAAAGATCATCTCGTCAAATACCTTGCAGGCATAGTGAATATTTATAGAATGTTGACTGAGATAATGAAAATATAACACATGGATGATGGTCAGACACACGCTTTAATACGATGCTTAGACTATGGCATATAGTCCTCAGACAGTAATCACAGAAGGACTCTCTAAAATTCAGCACGAAAAATACCACTAGCACCTACCTTGACTTAGACCAATATGCATGACTATTACCGACATAAGTTCATGAACTCTTCATACTAGCACTGACCTCAGTGCATAAGAATGCATACTAGCTTTGACCTTAGTGGCTAGTATGCATGCTAAGTATGCACTGACCTCGAAAGCAGCAACGAACTCAGCCCAGGTGATTTGCCGAAGCGGACGAGAATGGAAGGCAACTTCCCACTCTGCGGTCTACCACATGCGTGCGGTACCTTGAAGCTGATAAGTAGCCAACATGACTCGCTCATCATCTGCGCACTCCATCGACTAGAACACGCACACAGTGGCATCGAGCCACGCTCTAGCTGCCTCTGGATCTGATTGACCCTCGAACGTCGGTGGGTGGAACAGTAGGAATTCCTTTAGCGCTCTACCACGGCCACCTGGCACTTCTTCACGAGGAGCAGGGTTAACAGGGGCTGACACAGCTGGGGCAGAGGAAGTGCCACTCTCCTCCCGAGGGGCCCGAGCCTTCTTCCAACCCCGAGGCAACATCTTGAACCTAGGAAACACCCGATAACGGAAAAACCATCAATAATCACGAGAAACACCCTAAGCCAGCAACAGACGACACAGTGGACTAGCTCTGGACCAGCGCAAGTTCCAATTCCTAATACAAATCCCCAACACAGCTCTGATACCAACTGTGATCACCCAGAGCTCCGGATACCGATATACCGATAACATCGATACACCGATACCAAGAACTGGGGAAGCCACCCAAGAGGCTGATGAGGCCCCTGAAGGGTTAGTGGAGTTTGCTGAGGAGTTGCATAACGAATTGGGACCGCAGGCACGCAATATTAATTAGGACAACAATTAATAAATAAGTGTGGAAGCAATTCAAAATATCAGAGTGGTAAAATATATACAATAGTCCAGATTTACAAAAACAGAGGTCCACTGTACAACTACACGGTGCATACCCTGGCACAACAGAACAAAAGACAAACCAACACAGCTGGCACTCTGACGACGCTCGGCACAACCACGAGCAGAACCGGCGGACGACTGGGGCGGCTCATCTGAAAGAAGGAAGGGTGAGTCACAGCCAGACTCAGTAGGGGTCACGCGGATCCCTACCTCAAACTAAGCAGACAAGCAGGCGAATATAAAAGCAATTAGAGCATGCATTTAAATATCTAAATAAGCAGATGCACAATTAAATAAATACTAACGATAGGAAATAAATCTACAAATAGAATAAACAATCACTAACCAAGTGAAGTGAGAGACAGAACAACCCACTAGAAGAACAAGACCAGATGCGCCCCCTGACGACTTACACTGCATCTTGGCAACTCGCAAGTCCGGCTCACGACAAGCGAGAGGCGTAATAGGACCAAACCAAGTACTAGTCGGAGCAACACTCGTCAGTGCCAGTCCAAGTCTCCGACCACGTGTGCACACACTGACTCCTGCCTAGAGCCAGGCCTCTAGCTAGTTCCCCCCCCCCCCCCCCCCCCCCCGTTGGACGCAACGGTAACCGCAGGGGCCCACGGTAACTAGCTTACAAACCGTTCAATGGGAACACCCCTCCACCTCTCCCGGGTGGGACGACACACTCGGTCGCTAGGCTACGACTAGTGGTTCCATCACAAGGAAGTGGAAGCAACTCTATTGGAATCGAATAAGCAGACGGCTATTGAAAACCCCAGGGAATGTAATGGTCTATAGTACCCGCATTACAGTGTGTAACGGTCGGGGTGTGGCGCGTTACATGAACTGTAACGCGCTCGACCCTGGCCGTTACAGCCACACGAGACAAAAACTGCAACCGCAGTTTGCACAGGGCATAACACATCCCATGAGGCGCATTACGGCACCCTGACGGTCGCCTGACAGGCCGTCAGGCCAACCCCCTCACGAAGTCAACGGAAGTCAAAAGGAGTGTAACGGTCAGGGGCCTGACCGTTACACACACTGTGACGCCCCTGCCAAGGGCCGTTACAGTGCTGTAACGCGTCCCGTGAAGACCGTTACACGTGTGACGGTTTATGGTAGGACTGTCACACCGACTGGGAGCTAAAACCGAAACGCTTAAAACCAAGCCCCCTCCCGGTCGAGCCGGATCGACGAAGAAACAAAGAAAAACTATAAAACCTACCAAACCACAACGCTATACTACTAAAGCATGCATCAAAACATAAAAACAATGCCCATGGAGTGATTTTCAAGGATTTAGCCTAAATTACACTAACATGGAAATTTCATGGAAATTGAAGAAAACGATGTCGGATGGGCGTGCATGCTATGCCAATGTGATCCTAGCGAGACAAGGATTCCATCTCCCTACCTTAATCGCTACGAAAATCGAGTTTGGGCCACATGCAAGCAAGGGGTCGCCGCGGCTCCTCTCACCCCATCCCGTCTCCACGCCCGACGAATAGCGACGAGGTCAGCGCCTACGCGTTCCTCGCAACGAGCCGGTTCCGATGATACCTGCCAAGCCTCGATCCGCGGCCCACAGCGCCGAATCCGAGAGAGAGGGAGAAAGAGATCGCGTGAGGGAGAGAGAGGGTGAGAGAGAGAACGAGTGAGGGAGAGAGAAATCGGTGGGGAGATATATATATATATATATATATATATATATATATATATATATATATATTATTTTAAAAACTTAACCCTAATTGCCATTAACCTTAAACAAATTCTGATAAATGCCAAACGAACTCCTAAAAATCTGCAAAAATAGCCAAAACGATCAGGACAAAGCCTAGATCCGAACCACTAAGGATCCGCTTAAGATGCGGGTCTTACATCCACCGTCGACGTATCGATACAACACACTGGGCGGTGTTGGGGGTGGAAGTGGTGGTGGCAATAGAGGAAGCGGAGGCAGTGGAGGCACTAGCCTGAGCAAGAGTCTGGGTTGGTGGAGGTGACGGAGACGGTGTAGGAGGTGGCAAAGATGGGGTAGATAACGGAGCAGGTGATGGAGCGGGTGCATCGCTAGATAAAGAACCACAGGGGTGCCCCTGGCCTTGTAGGGATGGAGACGGCTGCGTTGCTTCTTGTTGTTGTTGCTTGCTACGGATATGTAGAATAACTTCATGAATAATGGCCCAGTCAATCCTTTTCTTGGCTTCCAAGCCATAAATAAACTCCCAAAATTTGGGGCAATCCTCAACCAAATGCCCCTGCTGGCGGTGATAATCACAGAACTGGAGCATATTCTCGGCCGCGGGTTTGCAAGGAACAACTGGAGGGAGCGGCAATGCGTGAGTGGCCCTCAAAGCCCGAAAGATATCGGTGAAACACTCTGACAAGGGAAGACGAGGAGCCTGCTTTGAGCAAGGTGGATGCCGAGGGATATGTAATGGTGGAGAAGTTTGTGGAGACAGAAGTGGAGGTTGCATAGGCAAGAGTGCGTGGCTAGTGGTTGAGGGCTTTGGTGATGGCATATGTGGAATGGGATAAGGGGGTATGTAGACGGCATCCACCTGCTCGGGGTGAGGAATTCCCCTGACTAGAGGTGGAGATGGAGACGTGTATGTGGATGCGGAGGACTGACTCATGGAGAAATATGCGGGTGATTGATATTTGGGGGTGTATGGCTGACTCGTGGAGGGTTGGTATGCAGAACGTGAATGTTGATATGTGGAGGGAGATACAGATGGCGGGGTGTTAAAAGGCGGAAAAGACTCGGGGTCAGGGGAATCCTGGAGTTGTTGGCGGATGAAGCGGGCTCAGCTATAAAACTGTTGCCAGGAGGCAATATCATTGAGGGCTAAGATAAACTGATACTCAGGCGACGCATTAGATATCATCATCTTGATTTGTTCTTGCTCCGGAATGTGCCCCGGGACTTGCCCGGCAAGGCGACGCCAGCGGTCGGCAAAGGTGCAGAAATCCTCTTCGGGCTTCATCATCTCATGGGCCAGATCCACCATAGAATACCTGGGCTCAACCTGGTCTTGATACTCCTGAATAAACTTCTCTTGAACCATCTGAAAATTCACAATCTGCTCTTGCGGAAGAAAAAAGAACCAATCTCGAGCCGGGCCTTCCAATGACAGACCAAATAGATAGGCCATTAAGCATTGGTCGTGTCGAAACTGGGCTGACTCATAGAGAAACTCCTTCAAGGTCACGTAGGGGTCACCGACTCCACCATAGCGACGATATGCAGGAATTTATGAAGATGGTGGAAGCCGAAGAACTTGAAATGCGAATGGAATACTTAAGGAGGGCTTGGGATCGATTCGACATTGGAGTTCATCAAGCTGGCGTTGGGCTTGAGCAATCATCTCCTGAGTAGGGAGAGATCGGGGGTAATGTGGGCCAACTTGAGCAAGAGGTTGCGAATTCGGACCAGGATGATGGTAATGGGCCGGATAAGAGGATCCGGGCTGAGAAGAAAAAGGGTCCACTCCGGGAGTGGAAGGGTATACGGGCCTGGAAGAAACATGAGCGTAAGGGCCAGCAACAACATGGGTAGAAAGAGGAGGCCCATTAAGAGAATAAGACCCATTAGAAATCGGGCCAGCGGCATATGAAGGAAAAGAAAGAGGTCCATGAAGGGTAGACGGCCCATTATGAGAAGAAGGCACATTAAGATGATATGCAATAAGACGTTGGGCTTGGGCCAGATCTATTTGGCAAACAAGAATTGAAATATGGGCCATGAGATTAGCTTGTTCCTCGGAGGGATCAGAGGGACAAATGGAAGATGGGGATTCCACGCGGGAATGGGAAGAAGATTGGAAAAAAGAATGATACAAGGGTTAGAATGATACTCTCTGAGGGCAAATGGATACTTAATATAAGGATATCAAGGAGAATATAAGTGGGGAAGCAATGGCTTAATGGGCTTGAGAACAAGGGGGGCTGACCCACTAATACAAAGACGAATGGACAACGGACCAAGGGACAATGGACTAGATAATAGACATACAAAATGGGGTAACCTAAGTGGGCCTAACAACGACGAAACATGTGGATGCAACACAAAACACCACTAATGGGCTTGGACAAGCCCAAACAAAACAAACAATACAATGTGAGAGTTTTCACCCAAGTAAAACAAGTTGATATGATGGGAAATATTTTAGAGATTTTAATAGACCTTTTAATGATTTGAATTAATAATAATTCCCTCAAGATAGGAATCCTATGGGAATAAGGTCTAAACTTTGGGTTGACTAAGGTTAACCCCTCACACTTATGCAAATGCAAGCCTAAGGGGTGGAAAGGTACAACCGGCCCGGTGTCCATGTGGGAATCTACGGCTCACGGGGACTTATGGAGGTCCCAGATAAGATCACCTAGTCGACCCCAAGGAATATGGAGACGAGAGGATCACTTACCAAGGTAGAAAATGCAACTATGATATGCAATGTATGGCCCTATGTGCACCGGAGTGCATGCAAATTCTAGCTTAAAACTAGAAAATCAAGACTAGATTAAACTATGCAAACATGATCCAAACAAGATAAATAGTGTATGGATGGAAAGATAATACAAAGGTCTGCACAACGGGCCCAAGAACAGATCAATCTGATCCCGGGAGGTCAATCAAATCACTGAGCAAAGTTATCCCCGTGAACCTGTGCGCAGACCACATGCAGATTTTATGCACAAAATGGTAAAATGGTGACAATTTTTAACAAAGCAAATGAGACCCAAATGATGCAAATATACTATGGATGGAAAGACAATACAAAGGACTATCCAATGGAAAAAAAAATCAGTGCAATTAGACACCGAAAAGGTAGTCAAATCAGTGAGTAAAGATGTACCTGTGAACCTATCCCTGAGCCTGCCTGCAGAACTTATGCACAAAACTCAAAAAGTTGGACAATATTAGAATATGCAAATGTTAACCAAATGATGCAAATGATGTATGTATGGAAAGACAATACAAAGGGCTATCCAACGGAAGACAAATCTGCATAATCGGACATCGGGATCAAAAGTTATGCCCCGACGAACACGGCCATGTGAGCATGCGCACAGGACTGCCAGAATCTGTAACGTTCTACCAAATGACCGTTACATGACCATGACGGTCTACCATAAGACTGTCACACAAACAGAGCCCGTAAAACACCAAAAAGAGTGGGAGAATGGAGGAAATACTAACAAAACATGAACATGCACCCACCCAACCTACAAAAGAGCATGAAAACAAGCGTGATGGGCATTGGTTGTCCCACCGTGATCGCAAAAAAATAAGGATGTAGATGGATTAATCTACCCCGCGCCCCTTAACTAACCATGCATGTATATGAAGCAATCATAGAAGTATGAACAAGGGGGTAATGAATAGAAGAACTGACCGTGATCGCCACCAAGGATTAACAATGCCAAAGGATGAAGAAGTGTAAAGAACGGCACCGTGTACCTTGCAAAGAAAACTTGATCGCGCTTGACAAACGAGGTGCGGGGAACTTTATGGATTCAAACATCCTCTCCTTCCAGCCGGCTAGAGGAAAAGGGCCTTGCGTTGTATTCATGCTCTCCTACAAAACAAAGCCAAAATAAGGACAAAAAATCCATTAGAACATGCATGTGTAGCATCAATCCCGCAGTGATAAAATAGAGGTAGAAATTGAGGGTAAACTCATCGGGGGGAGATTTTTAATCCCTGTGAAAGGGTGAAAATAATAGGTGTGTGTATTATGCATGCTAGGGATTTGAAATCACGAGATTTGATTAAGAGAATAGAGAGAAATCATTGATGCAAAATGGGGGAAAACGCATATGTAGCAGAAAAGTGTAGAAAATTGTGATGATTTGTGATTTTAAGAGGAAGAGAACTAAGAATATAGATCATGAAATCAAGCCCGGAAGGATGCAATAGAAAGCTAATACTTTTGTCTTCAAGCCAAGGTTGAAGTTGTGAGTTGGAGTTGCAGCATGGCTTCACCCCACGTTGAAGAAGAGGCCCCCATCGCCACTGCAAAGTGGGCAGTTTTTATAGAGTTTTGCAAGAAAGCCCCATCTTCTTATCACGATTCTCGGAGATATAGTCCAAGATAAATTAAGTTCTCTGGATCAAACTCGAGATAATACTAAGGACAAGAGATAGGAACAAACGAGGATCAATTCGGAGGAGGATTCTAGAAGATATGGCTCTTGGAAGGTAGCCACGTCGCACTAGAAAACAGAGTTTTAGTTGAACCAGGATGCTTAAATCCCGATCTTACGACCTAGATCCCGAGAGATATAGCCAATGAAAATTTGATTTCTATGAACCAAATTCAAGATAATACAACGGGGTAGAAGTGGAAAAAAATGGGGATCAATTTGGATAAGAAATGAAAAAAGTTATGGGCTCTGCAAGATAGGCTCGCCGCGCAGTTTTCGGGATAGAGTCCAGCATAAATTGGACTCTCTACTGTGTGTAACGGTCTATCGTAGGATCGCCTGTGGACGCACTTTTTATTAAGTTCGTTGTTTATTTGTTTATTAGGTTTACTAAGTGCGTGGGCGTGCCAGTCACCAAGGTGACGATTTATTGTGCGCTTGATGTGACTAATTAGACGATTGTGTAGTTCGTGTCGGGACCAAAACCCGCCGTGCCGTAAAGGCCACGGCGTTATTTACATCCCCCATACGGGGGAACACCCTTTATTGATTTCTAAAAATAAGGGTCCTATGCCCCCATGATGGGTTATCTTGTGATTGCCGGTGTATAGACACCGTGTTGACAGCTTTCTTAAAATTGGGAAGCTCGTGAGGGCGTGGAGGATCCACTCTGGATTCACCCATCTGGAGTTCTCCCCTCCCGATCATGCCTTAAGCCATGTATTTAAATACATATCAGTCTTCAATTGAGTGCCCAAGCATTCGGTGATATGGGCAAAAGTGGGGGTCATCTTTTCTTCTAAGATCGCCTGGCCTCTTCGGCTCTGGAAGGGTGACCTTATTGTATTTGGTGGCCCATTCAAACAAGAGTCGGGTCTTGTCCTTCGGGAAGGAGTAGGACTTCATCATTTTGGCCCGCAAGGGAGGCCCTTCTTGTTGTTTGACACGTCTGGTCAAAGGAGGATTGGCAATACCTTTATCTTTATTTCTTCGCCGCTCGAACATCCCGAGGTCGACTGTATGAACTTCTTCGGGCACGGGCCATTTATTTGCTAATTTGACCTCTTGTCTTGAGGCCATAGGGGCAGAGGAGTGGAAGGCCTCAATTTCCGCCACCACATTGTTTAATCAATCAAATGACCTAATTTCGATCCCGATCATCTTTTCGAGGATCCTTCTCTTCAAATTTTGTTTGTAGATTTGCACTGCCTCTTCTTGATGTAGCGGTCGCCTGCACCTTATGCTGAGATTGCACCATCTCTTAATATATTCGAGAGGAGTTTCATCATCTTTTTGCTTGTAAGTATATAATTCGGCCATGGTTATTTCTCTTTCAGCAACGTGAAATCGCTCCCGGAACTTCCTTTGCATATCCAGCCAGTCGTTGATAGACCCAGCTGGTAAGTTAGAATACCACTCAAAAGCGAATCCTGTGAGGGAGGACCCGAAAAACTTGAGTAGGTAGGATTCATCAGCTCCCAGGTCACCCATTGTGCTGACGTAGTAAGCTATGTGTTCTTTCGGTGAGCCTTGTTCGCAGAACTTTTCAAACTTTGGCAGTTTATTGATGTCGAGAGGTAGCCTCTTGGCCGCATGATGGATAGGGTAGGGTACCTTGTACACATCAAAAGTAGCATAATCAACATTGCCTCTATCGGCCAGCTTCTTTTCGATCATATGTTATATGGTTATTTTATTCGCCACAACCTGGTCGGTCGGGCCTGGGCAGAAGTGGGCCTGCTGCATTTGCGGTGCCGCTGCTGTTGCTTGAGGTGTTGCTGCAATCCCCTGGTGTGGAACAACCAGGAGTTGTGCTGAGGTCGTAGGTTGCTGCGGGGGAGGAATGCCCCCTGTGTAATCAGGTGCCGGCTGAGACGCGGCCACCTATAGCGAAGCTTCAAGGGTTTGGCCCTCATTTCCAAGGATCTCAGGAGGGACTTCCACCTGTCTAGAGGTAGATGCTTGCGCGTTCTTTTCATTTAGCTACTTTTTCAATATTTCAACATCCTGCCGATATTCTTGCAACAACATTAGCATTGCGGGGTCATGCATGGTGGGGATGAGAGTGACACCTCCTTCCCCAGCTAGATTCTCCTCAGACGACGTGGATGGTCTCCCGTCATTGCCTTCAGTCGCAACTGCATTGACGGTGATGACCATCACAGTCTTGTCCTGGATGGTTTCTTCTGCAAGGGTCCGCAACCCCTCGCCAGTTTGCACTGGAGTTCGGGGCCAAGATCGCTCAGACACCCTGATATGTTTGAATGTGGTTAGCTTCGGGGCCAGCCCCCCTTTTGATTTGGCTTCGAAGTGAGCTAGCTTTTCTTGGGTTAGCACTTGGAAGTTATTGCGTACCGGCACCGTTGGGATTGCCCTATCGGGCATGATTCTGGCTTGCCAGCCAATTAGGAAGACCCGGACGCCTCCGATGAGCACAGATTTGCCCGAGGTAGATAGCCGGCTTTGTGATGTGCCGGGGTCCTTCTTTGCCACCCTCCTGGTGACTGGTGCGCACTTCTCGTTGGTGGAGGCGCGAGAATCAACATGGCAAGCATGGCAGCCCACAGCAGTAGCTTTAGTCGGGGTCGCCTCGGCGACGTTGACCAACTCCATCTCCTAGCTATGTAGGAGCTCCACGAATGCGACCCCCAAGAAGTTGGGGAAGCCGACGACTGGCGGGAAGGTGCCGATCTGGATCGGCACCGCCAAATAGCCATGGGTGGCATGGCCGGCGACAACAAGGGGTCCGAATGACACGGCCATCCTAGTTGTTGTGAAGTATCCTGCGGGATAAAAATCACACAGTTAGAATTTTAAGAAGAGGCCATTGGGCCCCAAATCCTAGCAAGGAGATGAAGGGAAGTTTTGTCCCACCAGAGGTGCCAGACTTGTGGACACACTTTTTATTTAGGTCATTTATTTATTTGGTTATTGGGTTTATTAAGTATGTGGGCGTGCCAGTCACCAAGGTGACGATTTATTGTGCACTCGATGTTACTAATCAGACGATTGTGTGGTTCGTGTCGGGACCAAAACCCGCCGTCCCGTAAAGGCCACAACGTTACTTACGTCCCCCATACGGGGGAACACCCTTGATTGATTGCCGGGAATAAGGGCCCTACGGCCTAAAATTCATGCTAATAAGGCGAGAACAAAGATCTCGGGTCACATTTAAACAAACCCGCGTTGGGGCATAAAATGTTCATAGATACTTATATGTTGGTCACTCACGGACCATTTCATGTTTGGACGGAAGTCCGCATTAGTAGCGTCGAATACGACGATAAAACCATACGGATGTCTACCGTAGGTACGGCAAGTTTAATGCGGATGCGGGATCGGATCCCGGGAGAAGTGGGTCAAGCTGATGAACTATCGGCCCAAGAGGTGCACGGATCATGACCATGTCGGGGATTCAGAGGTCCACGTCTGATATCACGGGGCATCATTGGTTCTCTTCACGCACAGTTCGGGGGAGCGGGTTGTTAAGTGTGAAGCCCGAACTCGCCAACATACGCCCTCGCACGCGGATCGACCTGCACAGTCAGGTCGCGGGGTTCGACCTGCCCGGTCAGGTCGCGGGGGGTCAAGGGGGCAGCGCCCCTTGCGGGGGTTTCCTGGGGCAGAGCCCCCGGAAGAAAATTCTGATTATGACAGGGGCGATATTGATTATCGGATTCATACTCCTTTCATTTGTTTTTATTGGTTTAGGTGTCTTCTTTTGTTTTATTCTTTAATTTAAGGTCTTTTCTTTTGTTTAGCTAATTGTGTTGCTCTCCCTTTTTATGAGGCACGCCGGCTTAAGGAAGCAAAGGGGGATGGGGCGCGCCAGATTAGTATCAAGAGGAGTGCGTGCCGGTTTAAGTGTGTAAAGAGGGGCGTGCTGGTTTAGGAGGGCATGGGGGGGGGCGCCGGTTTAGAAAGGCATGGGGGCACGCCGGAATAGGTGGAGCAATGGGGCGCGTCGGAATAGGCTCAATGATTAATGGCACACCGGATTAAGGCACTATTCATTCCAATACTTTGAAAGTGGTTTTGAGTGTAGAGTTTAACCGGCGTGGGGGGGACCGCACCGGGTAAGCCCACGCCGGATTAAGATATGTGGGTTTTATTTCATTCTTGTTTGTTCTGTTTCTTCTTTCTTTCACCCGTGGGTTGATTTGTTGATTAGTTTGTTTGTCCAATTGATGGATTAGCTTTGTGGAAAGGATATTTAAGTATTTGATCATTTGTTAAGGTGAATTGGCATGATAATCCGAATGTTTTATTAGAAGTGTTTGTTGTGCAGGGTAGTTCAGTTTGTGTTTGATTTCAGGAGGGGGCTTTCTAAGTGGGGTTTATTTAGTATGAAGAAGCTTCATTTATTTGTTCTTATGTGTTCTTGTTCTTTGTTCCTCTTGTTCTTGGCCCTGGCAAAAATCGGTCATCACTTCCCCCGGACTGAAGCTTGCCAGAGAAAAATGGAGGAACACCAAACGGATTGCTCCGGGGTGAACCTCAAAATGCAGACCTCACGGCGGTCCGATAACCCAGATGTGAGTAGGGGGAAAAGCTCGAGGACTAGCCTTCGAGAGCTCCTACAGTTCACGGGTGATAATTTCTCAAGGTGGGACAAATGTATGCCACAAGAGGGCTATAAATGCTCATCCATCTGTGGGTTCCTTAGAAGGTCATGCCACGGAGAGGCAGACTTCTAAAGGCCCTTGGATGAGAAGAAAATCGAGAGAAAGAGGGAAAGATCAAAGCGATAGAACACCACTCATGCCCACAAAAGAAAAGCATTCTTTTTTTTCATCCCCAAGGAAAAGGGGGAAAAGAGATACAGGAGGGGAGATTTACCCCAAAGCAAGGAAAACACATCAGGGAAAGATGAAAGAAATACATCGGTGAGGGAGGGGGAACGGGGCACAAGCTCCGTCCCCCTCCGAGCTTACCTCTCTTCTCTCACCCTCAATCTCTCTTTTTCTTCACCTAGCAGGCACAGGGACGGGGCTTCTTCTCTCTTTTTCTTCTTCTCTTTGCTAGCTGATTCTCTCCCGAGAGCTCTCTTCTCCTAATGGCCAGCCGGGGGGGGGGGGGGGGGTCCTGAGAGCTTTTGTGGAGCAGGCAGAGTATATATGGAACGGACAGTGGGGGAGAAAATTCTCGCCACCTCTGCCTTGTTCGCAACAACGTTGTTGTCGTGTTGGATGCTACTAATTCGCACCGTACACTGGCGCTCGTCCGAGGACGGGACGTTCGCAGGTCTGCCGGGAGATCTGCTGTTGCTTCTCCACCGTGGATGCATGCCTTCGCCGTTGATGCCGATGCGCTGTGGAATGGAGACGGAGACAGAGCTTCAAGCATAAAATGTCATGCCCTTTTGCGTCTGCGCTCGAAGCTGATGGGAGAACAGAGTACCGGAGCTCGGACGGGACAACTTTTGAGTTAAACCGGCGCGGTGTTGTGTGCACCGGATTAACAACACTAAAAAGAGGTGCGCCGGTTTGTAGCCATGATGGGGCGCGCCGGTTTAATGGCCAAAAGAGGGGCGCGCCGATTTAAGGCCCAAGCAAGGGCGCGCCGGTTTAAGTGCAGGCCGCACCGGTTTAGACTTCATCTCGAAGTCGCAGCTATTCGAACGGATGCTTGTCCTCCCGTGTTGCTTTAGTTGTAATGCACCACCTCTGGGGTGTTTAGTTCAGGGCCTCTGAATCCTGATTCGAAACTTTGAGTGATTTCCGGCGCATGCCGAACATGCGCTTGAATTCTTGAGTTTCTTTTGATTCGGCCTTCGGCACTGCCGACTGGGGAACTGGGGCTGTCTCTTCTGACGAGGGGCTTCTTTGTTGGGTGGCGGAGCACCGGGTATATATATTCATCCTGCTTGGAGGAGGTATGGGGTTTGTTCGGCCTTTCTGTCTTCAACTTGCTCTCGGGGTGTCGAGACGTCTGTGCCACAAGAACATTCCTTTTCTTCTCTTCTTTTTTGACGTCCACAAATGCCCCCCACTTGTGGGCAGCGCAAGCGAGGGACGAGTGCGCAGGGACCGCGAGTGTAGAGTTCTTCGATAGGATATCTGTTCTTCCGAGCCAGTGGGATGCCAGTCCGGTGCGAATTTACAGGAAAGCGCTCACTCCTTCAGCGAAGGGATGAGGGGATCGCTTCACCGCATATGCACGCGGACCGACATGTCAGAGTGGGGGTTTAGTCATCGGCATGGGGTGAATGCCGAAGCAAGAAGGAAGGGCTTATGCATCATCCCAGGCAAAAGGCCTAAGCTGACCGGATGAGGCCAATCCCGAGAGGGAGTTGGTAACTCGTGCTAGGTTTAAGAAAAGTTGTTTATTCATCAACTTGGATGGGAGGTCCAAGCCGGATGCTTTTGAGAGGGCTCCGACGAAGTGAGATGGATTTTATGCATTTGGGTGGAACGTTCGAAGCGAAGGGTTTATTTGCTGGTGCCGACAGGGTGTCGGGAGCTGACGTGGTCTATTCATTGGCACGGGGTGAGTACCAAGGCAAAGGGGTCTTTCATTCATTGACTTGGACGGAAGGTCTGAGCCAAGCAAAGAGGTTTTTTTTATTCTTTGACTTGGACGGAAGGTCCGAGCCAAGCACGAAAGTTCTATTTTTTAATTCATTGACTTGGACGGAAGGTCCGAGCCAAGTAAGGAAGTTCCCTTCTTTTTTTTATTGACTTGGACAGAAAGTCTGGGCCAATCAAGAAGGTTTCTCCTTTTTTATTCATTGGCTTGGACGGAAGGTCCGAGCCAAGCAAAGATGTTCTTTTTGTTCATCGACTTGGATGGAAGGTCCGAGCCAAGCAAAGGAGGTTCTTTTTGTTCATCGACTTGGACGGAAGGTCCGAGCCAAGCAAGAAAGTCCTTTTTTTTATTCATTGACTTGGACGGAAGGTCCGAGCCAAGCAAGGAAGTTCCCTTCTTTTTTTTTCTTTTTCTTTTTTTTATTCGTTGACTTGGATGGAAGGTCCGGGCAAAGCAAGAAGGCTCTCTCTTTTTTTTATTCATTGGCTTGGACAGAAGGTCCGAACCAAGCAAAGGAGGTTTCTTTTTTTTTGTTCAATGACTTGGACGGAAGGTCCGGGCCAAGCAAAGGAGTTCTTTTTGTTCATCGACTTGGACGGAAGGTCCAAGCCAAGCAAAGGAGGTTCTTTTTGTTCATTGACTTGGACGGAAGGTCCGAGCCAAGCAAAAAAGTTCTTTTTTTTTATTCATTGACTTGGACGGAAGGTCCGAGCCAAGCAAGGAAGCTCCCTTCTTTTTTTTTTCATTGACTTGGACGGAAGTTCCGTGCCACTTGTCTTATGCGTCGATGGGACTCAAAATATTTTGATCTCCGGTGGGACTTGGCGAGTCGACAACCCTCGGAGGCTTCGATGATGATTTTTCTTCTTCTCTCCTTTTTTCCTTCTTTTCTTCTCTTTTTTTTCTTCTTCCCTTTTTTTCTTTTTCTTCTTCTCTTCTTCTCTTTTTTTTTTCTCTTCTTCTTTTCTTTCCCTTCTTTTTCTTCTTCTGTTCTTCTTCTTTCTTTTTTTCATTTTTTTTGAACAACATTGGGTAGCTACCGGCGTGGATGCCGATAGTGAAGAGCTACTGGCTCAGATGCCAATAGTCAGAAGCTGTCGGCCTGGATGCCGGTAATTAGGAAGCTGTCGGCACAGACGCCGATAAATCTGACAGTTGTCGGCTTGGATGCCGATAGTGAGAGAGCTGTCGGCTAGACGTCGATAATGACATAGCTATCGGCTAAACGCCGATAATTAGATAGCTATCGGCTAGACGCCGATAATTAGATAGCTGTCGGCTTGAACGTCGATAATGGGGTAGCTGTCGACTGAACGCCGATATTAAGATAGCTGTCGGCATAGAAGCCGATAAGGGGATAGTTGTCGGCTAAACGCCGATATTGAGATAGCTGTTGGCTTGACGCCGATATTGAGATAGCTGTCGGCTTAAATGCCGATATTGAGATAGCTATCGACTTGACGCCGATAATTAGATAGTTGTCGGCTTAAATATCGATATTGAGATAGCTGTCGGCTTGACGCCGATAATTAGATAGCTATCGGCTAAATGCCGATTATGAGGTAGCTGTCGGCTTAAGCGCCGATGTTAGGATAGTTGTCGGCATAAAAGCCAATAATTGGATATATGTCGGCTTGATGCTGATAATGAGGTAGCTGTCGACTTAAGCGCCGATGTTGGGATAGTTGTCGGCATAGAAGCCGATAATTGGATATCTGTCGGCTTGACGCCGATAATGAGGTAGCTGTCGGCTTAAGCGCCGATGTTGGGATAGCTGTCGACATAGAAGCCGATAATTGGATATCTGTCGGCTTGACACCGATAATGAGGTAGTTGTCGGCTTAAGCGCTGATGTTGGGATAGCTGTCGACATAGAAGCCGATAATTGGATATCTGTCGGCTTGACGCCGATAATGAGGTAGCTGTCGATTTAAGCGCCGATGTTGGGATAGCTGTCGGCATAGAAGCCAATAATTGGATAGCTGTCGACATGAACGCCGATAATTGGATAGCTGTCAACATGGACACCGATAATTAGATACCTGTCGGCATGGAAGCCGATAATGAGATAGATGTCGGCATGAAGCCGATAATGAGATAGCTATCGGCATGGAAGCCGATAATGGGATAGCTGTCGGCATGGAAGCCGATGATGAGATTATTTTTGGTTTGTTCCTTTCTTGTTTGTTGTTTGTTTGTTCTTTTTGTTTGTTTCTTTTTGTTTGTTTCTTTTTGTTTATGTTTATTGTTTGTTGGTTATTTTTGTTTGTTTGTTTGTTTTTGGTTTATGTTTATTGTTTGTTTGTTTATTTGTTTGCTTGTTCATTTTTTCCCCTTTTTTGTTTGTTTGTTTGTTTGTTTATCTTTTGATGTTTATTTGTTCTTCCCTTTTTTTCTTTGTTATTTGTTTGTTTTTGGTTTATGTTTATTATTTGTTTGTTTATTTGTTTGTTTGTTCATTTTTTTTGTTCCCTTTTTTTGTACCCTTTTTTGTTTGTTTGTTCATTCGTTTGTTTGTTTATCTTTTGCTATTTGTTTATTCTTCCTTTTTGTTTGTTTTTTGTTTGTTTGTTTGTTTCTCTTTTGCTGTTTGTTTGTTATTTTTTATTATTATTATTTTTTTGTTTGTTTATTTGTTCTTTTTGTTTGTGTTTTTATTCATTTATCTGTTTCTTTGTGTTTTTAAGCACGCAAGCATTCGCTAACATCAAGCATCAGATATATACATAGTATATCCCCTATATCGAGGGTAGGCCAGGGATGAAGTCCTAAATTCACAGACCACGTGCCACTCACGAGTCACAACTAAGGGAGCTGCGCATTCGCCGAAAAGGCATCGCATCGCCTCTGCGTATAGTTTAAATCACGATTTCTGCCCAAAACAAATGTTCCATGGTGTGAGAGTGCAAGCATGTGAGCCGTGGCCCCAAAATATAGGGATGTGCAGACGTTCTAAGCAACACTAAAGGATTACTCTACCGCCTACGTGTACATTTCAGGCTTTCGACTTTCGGTAGCTTTGTTGGACTTTTGTGACCTCCCTAGTGTTTTGATGATGTGCATCACTATGTTAAATATTGTTACTTTTAATCAGATATCATGAGTAATGTTATGCATTCGAACTTTCCATGATTAAAAAGAAAAACTGCTACGAGTTAAATACCCTGCATGTCCGTACTGTTCATTTCATTCTTCGTGTTGGTTGTGTTCACTTCACTTCGTGATGTCTTTTTCAACATCGTGTTGTTCCAACAATGCTTGTTGGTTGTCTTCGTGTCGTGTTTTGTTCCAGCGCGTGCTGAACACTGTAGCACCTCGTGCTGTTTTCTGTACCACCTCGTGTCGCTCCATCCTTGTCACCCCTAATTCTTCAAAGTCTATACGCTGGATCGTCCTTCTGTGTGTCTCATTCAAAGTCTATACATCCACCGTCTTACCCAGCGTCTTAGGCAAGTCTGTATAGCCTCTGCGTTTCAAAGTCCATTTGTTGCACTATCAAGTCTGTACATTGCCTTCAAGGCATTAAGTCTATACAGTGGACTGTGCTTCATGCATTGGACAAGTCTGTACATCGACCTGTTCACTCGTTTGAGCAAGTCTATTCATTACGTCACCTTACCTACGTTCAAGACCACCAAGTCTGTACATTGGGTAAAGTCTACACATCGCCTCGGTCACTTGCTTCAAACTCTATACAATGTGAACATTCATGTCTGTACAGACTTCACCTCATCTCAAGTCGAGTCTATCTGTGTTGTCTCCATGTCGTTCTTAGTTCGAGTCGTTTCTTTGTTATGTCTGTCTTCGTGTTGCTTCTCCTAGACCTCGTGTCTTTGAATTGTTCCATGTTGTTTTCGTGTCATCCTCATCTTCGAGTCGTTTGTAAGTTTGAGCGAGTTTGTTATGTCATGTTGTTTTTGTATTCATGTCTTCGTGTTGTTTTTTCCTAGACCTCGTGTCTTTCTTGTTTTGAAACCACACTTCATGTCGGTTTCTATTTTCGTGTTTCTCTTGTGTTTATGTCCGCGTGTTGTTTTGCTTCTACCTTCGTCCAGGTTTCCCCTGACCGCGTGTCTTCCTTTTTACCTCGTGCTGTTCTCTTTCTACTTCGTGTCGTTCTCTTTGTGGTGTTAGTTTTATTATAATGTATCTCGTGTCGTTCTCTTCATAGTGTTTGTTTTGTTACAGTGATACTTCGTGTCGTTTTCTTTATGGTGTTAGCTTTATTTTTATATATCTCGTGTCGTTCTCTTCATAATGTTTGTTTTGTTACAGTGATACTTTGTGTCGTTCCCTTTTTACTTCGTGCTATTTGCATCTGACCTCGTGTCATTCTCTCCTTGTCACGTACTGTAATAATCTTGTGTATCTCGTGTCGTTCTCAGTAAAGTGCATCTCGTATTGCTATCACATACCTCATGCAGTTTTAGTTCTTGTGGCCCTCAGTGTTAATGGCTTTTATCTCCTTGCAGGTCCGAGGAAGAACATTCACCTGTGTCTGGGCTGCACGTGATCCGATACTAAAGGAACCAATGCTATAAGGGCACGTGGCAAGAAGGTTCTGGATGAAGCGTGGGAGGCACACGCATTCTGCACCTTACCCACCTGCTGTTGCGGCTATATAAGGAAGCCTTCGTCCACAGATGAAGGTCGATCGAAAGAAAAAAAAAAGCAAAAGAGGAGAAGTGAAGAGAGTTCGATCCAGAAGAAAAGAAAGAGAAGAAGAGCAGAAGGAAAAGAAGAGAAAGAGAGAGTTAGAGAGCTCGTAAGGGTGAAGAGAAAAAGAAAGTGAGAGAGAAGAGAAGAGGAAGAGAAGCCTACCTGAAGATCTGTCAACTGGACCGTGGATCAGATCCAGGCCAGTCAGCTCCGTTGAGAGCCACATTGTGCATTTCACTTTTCAGCGTATGTTTGCTGAAGTTATCTTTCATTTCGTGTTTCTGTTTTTCTTCTTATTTGGTTTTCCTTGTTCTTTCGATTCTCAGTAGTGAGGTCGGGTTCCTCCTGTGGATCAGGAGAAGGGAGATCTGATCTCCGGTTGCAAGTAGCTGGGAGCTACTTGTGGGTTCCCTCTGGTCAGAGGAAGGGAGACTTGTCTCCGGTTCTGGGCTTGCGGGTTGCAAGTCCAGGGGTCCCTCCGGTTGGGAGGAAGAGGGGAGGATGTTCCCCTGGTCAAGCTGTGTGGCAGCAACTGTTTGCAGACTGAGTCTGCTTGTCTAGCATTGGCTAGTGAAGCCTCACTCCGGTTGGGAGTGAGGGGTGGATGTAGGTCTGGAGGACCGAACCACCTAAAAATCTATTGAGCAGTGGTTTGCTTTGTGTGCTTGCTTCCGCTAGATGCTTGGATAGGCGCGCTCCTTGTGTTTGCTCTTACGTTTAATTGAATTTGTTTCATTCTGTGTTTGCGTCTAGCATCTGAGTTTTTAATTGGCCTTTATTCATTGAAGGATACATTCACCCCCCTCTGTATCCGGGCCTAGTACCCTAACAAGCTTCACGCAGCCCCCTTATTTATTTTGGACTTCCAGACTTCACCGTTCGGTGTGAGTTTTCTCATTTATTTAAGTGGGGATTCCCGACTACTAGGATTCATCCTTGGCCGTAATTCGCTTCACCATTCTCGCCCGAGTCTCCTCATTTGTTTCAGTAGGGAATCCCGGCTACTTGGATCCATATTTCATTTCTTCATCATTTTTTTACACATTTTTTTAAGGAGGCAGGCAGCTTTTTCCTCACGATTACCATTCATGCGAGCGTAAGAAATTCAAGCATCCGTAGAGTGTTGGGAAGAACTTCCGCAATCCCTACAGTTAGAAACCACTGATCGCATTGTGCGTAAAGTGTGGGAACATCGTTTCGAGCATATTTTGTGAGTTACGCTAACAGCATAGCTATGACTCTTCCTCTCGACGTATGTACTCGCCACGATGGGCTTTTCTTCCTTAGCATATGCCATGGCGCATGTAAGTCCATGATCAGGGCGGCATTATTTATTCAAGGAGATGCAGTCCTAGGAGGTCCAAAGGAGGTCTATTAAATATAATATAAACAATCATGCAAGCAAGACGAGCACGCATTCAAAGTTCAACTCATGCAGCGTTTATTGTTATGTTTTTTGTTTCGTTTTTCATTTTTTTGTTGTTGTTTTTTTTCTTTTCTTCTTTCTTTTGTTTTTTGTTTATTATTATTATTTTTTTTAATTTTTTATTCTTCCCTTCTTTTAGTTTTGTGATCTTTCTCTCTTTTTTGTTTCTTTTTTTTTTTTGAATATCTATAAGCACATGCTAGCACGAATGCTAGTGGTTGAGTATGCTCGGGTGGTGTTGAATATCTTATGAATTGCTATTGGCTCGGATGCCAACGATGAGATGCTGTTGGCTTAAGTGCCAATGGATGGATTACTGTCGGCTTAAACACCGATGGTTAGAGAGCTGTCGGCTTTAAATACCGATAATTAAGAAGTTGTCGGCTCAAACACCGATGATTAAAGAGCTGTCGGCTTAGAGGCCGATAATTGGAAAGCTGTTGGCTTAACGCCAATAATTTTGTTTGTTTGTTTATTCCCCTTTTTTTGAACATCTTTGAACAGCTACCGGCCTGGATACCGATGGTTGAGGAGCTGTCGGCCCGAAAGCCGATAATTAAGAAGTTTTCGGCATGAAAGCTGATGATTAAAGAGCTGTCGGCATGAAATCCGATAATGAATATTCATTGAAAAGCTGCCAACTAGGATGTCGGTGGTTGAAAAGCTATCGACTTAGGCATCGATTGTTGAACTATTTGATTGATTTTTTTTGAACGTCACTAGATAGCTGCTGGCGACGGTGCCAGTGGTTGGGTACCTTGAGTACCTTTGGGTATTTTTAGATTTACCTACTGGCATAGATGCCAATGCTTGAGAAGCTGTCGGTTTAGGCACCGATGGTTGAGATGATGTCGGCCCAACTGTCGGTTTGCTTCATCATATGCCCCCAGAGTCGGGCACCATTTGCATGTTGTTTTTTCTTCGGCTTCTGCCATGATTCAAGGGGTTTGAGACGTCCCTCGGGGTGTATTATTCTTCAGCTAGTGGGGTGAGGCTACGTTCACCGACCTCCCAACGTTGGGCATTTGATGGGGCCGCGGCGGATTCACCCTGTGCTCGCCCATTTGTAGTTCACCTTTTTGGATCAGGCCTTCGAGAATATCTTTGGATACATAACAATCCTCAATAGGATGCCCCCTCTGTTGGTGATAAGGACAAAATTGAGGGTCATCTTTCCATTTGACATTATTCAACCTTTTGGGCACCGGGAGGACAACCCTGCCACATGCACGAGCCCATTCGAACAACATTCGAGTCTTCTCCTTAGAGAAGGAATAAGGTTTCTTCATCTTTTCCCTCAGCGAGGGTGCTTGTTCGGCAGGTTGAATGGGCAGAACTCCAACTGCCTCTTTTGTTCGCTTTCGCTGTAGCTCAAAATCCCTAGAATTTGGGGCGCATATTCCCTTTTGCGCTCGGTGCTCACTGGCTGGTTTGTTCTCCCGGCTTAGTGCAGTAATAGCCGAGGAATATTTTTCCAAGAAGTCCTCAGCATCAGCCGCCAGTTCGCTTAGCTGTTCGAAGGTTCTGACTTCGATGCCCATCACCCTTTGCAGGATTTCATCCTTCAGATTTCATTCACATTTCCGAATGATGTCCTCGTAGCTCGGGGGGCTCCTACATCTCTCATGGGAATCTCTTGCTTTTCTCACATAGTCTGGGGCGGACCCATCGTCTCTTGGCTTGGTCTCATATAATTTTGCCCTGGTGGTTTCTTCTTCGGCTGGTTCTGCTACAGCTGTCTGCTCCATACTTGGCTCAATCGTTGCCGATAGAGCTGTTAAATTCGGGTGCGGGTCGGCTGAGCCCAGACCCATTCCACTCATCTTTTTCCTCATTGTTTCAATTTTCTGGCGCAGCTCCATCATTAGGGCGAGCACAGGTTGGCAGGAGCCAGAGTTGGAGGTAGAAGCCTCGGGTTTATTCGACCTTGTCAGCGTAAAGCATATTTCTTCATTTTCTTCTTCTTTCACCGTCCGGCTTGCGTCGAATGATGCCGACGATGTATTGTAGGAGAGAACGACGCCCCTCCTCTTATTTCTTGACTTCTTTTTCTTCCCCATCCGTAGCCGGCATGTGCCCCCACGATGGGTTATCTTGTGATTGTCGGTGTATAGACACCGTGTTGACAGCTTTCTTAAAATTGGAAAGCTCGTAAGGGCGTGGAGGATCCACTATGGATTCACCCATCTGGAGTTCTCCCCTCCCGATCATGCCTTCAGCCATGTCTTTAAATACATAGCAGTCTTCAATGGAGTGCCCAAGCATTCGGTGATATGGGCAAAAGCGGGGGTCATCTTTTCTTCTAAGATTGTCTGGACTCTTCGGCTCTGGAAGGGTGACCTTATTGTATCTGGTGGCCCATTCAAACAAGAGTCGGGTCTTGTCCTTCGGGAAGGAGTAGGACTTCATCATTTTGGCCCGCAAGGGAGGCGCTTCTTATTGTTCGACATGTCTGGTCGAAGGAGGGTTGGCAATACCTTTATCTTTATTTCTTCACCGCTCGAACGTCCCGAGGTCGACTGTATGAACTTCTTCGGGCACGGGCCGTTTATTTGCTGATTTGACCTCTTGTCTTGAGGCCATAGGGGCAGAGGAGAGGAAGGCCTCAATTTCGGCCACCACATTGTTTAATCGGTCAAATGACCTAATTTCGATCTCGATCATCTTTTCGAGGCTCCATCTCTTCAAATTTTATTTGCAGATTTGCACTACCTCTTCTTGATGTAGCAGTCGCCTGCACCTCATGCTGAGATTACGCCATCTCTTAATATATTCGAGAGGAGTTTCATCATCTTTTTGCTTGGAAGTATATAATTCGGCCATGGTTATTTCTCTTTCGGCAACGTGAAACCGCTCCCGAAACTTCCTTTGCATATCCAGCCAGTCGTTGATAGACCCAGCTGGTAAGTTAGAATACCACTCAAAAGCGAATCCTGTGAGGGAGGACCCGAAAAACTTGAGTAGGTAGGATTCATCAGCTGCCAAGTCACCCATTGTGCTGATGTAGTAAGCTATGTGTTCTTTCGGTGAGCCTTGTTCGTAGAACTTTTCAAACTTCGGTAGTTTATTGATGCCAGGAGGTAGCCTCTTGGCCGCATGATGGACAGGGTAGGGTACCTTGTACACATCGAAAGTAGCATAATCAACATTGCCTCTATCGGCCAGCTTCTTTTCGATCATCTGTTCAATGGTTATTTTATTCGCCACAACCTGGTCGGTCGGGCCTGGGCAGAAGTGGGCCTGCTGCATTTGCGGTGCCGCTGCTGTTGCTTGTGGTGCTGCTACAATCCCCTGGTGTGGAATAACCAGGAGTTGTGCTGAGGTCGTAGGTTGCTACGGGGAGGAATGCCCCCTGTGTAATCAGGTGCCGGCTGAGACGCGGCCACCTGTAGTGAAGCTTCAAGGGTTTGGCCCTCATTTCCAAGGATCTCAGGAGGGACTTCCACATGTCTGGAGGTAGATGCTTGCGCGTTCTTTTCATTTAGATGCTTTTTCAATATTTCAACCACCTGTCGATGTTCTTGCAACAACATTAGCATTGCGGGGTCATGCATGGTGGGGTTGAGAGTGACACCTCCTTCCCCAGCTGGATTCTCTTCAGATGACATGGATGGTCTCCTGTCATTGCCTTAAGTCGCAACTGCATTGACGGTGATGACCGTCACAGTCTTATCCTGGCTGGTTTCTTCTGCAAGGGTCCGCAACGCCTTGCCAGTTTGCACTGGAGTTCGGGGCCAAGATCGCTCAGACACCCTGATATGTTTGAATGTGGTTGGCTTCGGGGCTAGCCCCACTTTTGATTTGGATTCGAAGTGAGCCAGCTTTTCTTGGGTCAGCACTTGGAAGGTATTGCGTACTAGCACCGTTGGGATTACCCTATCGGGCATGATTCTGGCTTGCTGGCCATTTAGGAAGACCCGGACGCCTCCGATGAGCACGGATTTGCCCGAGGTAGATAGCTGGCTTTGAGATGTGCCGGGTCCTTCTTTGCCACCCTCCTGGGGGCTGGTGCGCACTTCTCGTTGGAGGAGGCACGAGAATCAGCATGGCGAGCATGGCAGCCTACAGCAGCAGCTTCAGTCGGGGTCGCCTCGGCGACGTCGACCAACTCCATCTTCTGGCTATGTAGGAGCTCCACGAATGCGACCCCAAGAAGTTGGGGAAGCCGACGACTAGAGGGAAGGTGCCGAACTGGATCGGCACCTCCAAATAGTCATGGGTGGCATGGCCGGCGACAACAAGGGGTCCGAACGACACGACCATCCTAGTTGTCGTGAAGCAGCCAGTGGGATAAAAATCACACAGTTAGAATTTTAAGAAGAGGCCATTGAGCCCCAAATCCTGGCAAGGAGATGAAGGGAAGTTTTGTCCCACCAGGCGTGCCAGACTTGTGGACACACTTTTTATTTAGGTCATTTATTTATTTGGTTATTGGGTTTATTAAGTGCGTGGGCGTGCCAGTCACAAAGGTGACGATTTGTTGTGCGCTCGATGTGACTAATCAGACGATTGTGTAGTTCGTGTCAGGACCAAAACCCGCCGTGCTGTAAAGGCCACGACGTTATTTACATCCCCCATACGGGGGAACACCCTTGATTGATTGTCGGGAATAAGGGCCCTACGTGGGGGTGTAAAATGTTCATAGATACATATATGTTGGTCACTCACGGACCATTTCATGTTCGGACGGAAGTCCGCATTAGTAGCGTCGAATACGATTATAAAACCATACGGATGTCCGCCGTAGGTATGGCAAGTTTAATGCGGATGCGGGATCGGATCCCGGGAGAAGTGGGTCAAGCTGATGAACTATCGGCCCAAGAGGTGCACGGATCATGACCATGTCGGGGATTCCGAGGTCCATGTCCGATATCACGCGGCATCATTGCTTTTCTCTTCACGCACAGTTCGGGGGAGAGGGTTGTTAAGTGTGAAGCCCAAACTCGCCAACATACGCCCTCGCACGCGGATCGACCTGCGAAGTTAGGTCGCGGGGTTCTACCTGCCCGGTCAGGTCGCGGGGCGTTAAGGGGGCAGCGCCTCTTGCGGGGGTTTCCTGGGGCAGAGCCCCCAGAAGAAAATTTTGATTATGACAGGGGCGATATTGATTATCGGCTTCATACTCCTTTCATTTGTTTTTATTGGTTTAGGTGTCTTCTTTTGTTTTATTCGTTAATTTAAGGTCTTTTCTTTTGTTTAGCTAATTGTGTTGCTCTCTCTTTTTATGAGGCACGCCGGCTTAAGGAAGCAAAGGGGGATGGGGCGCGCCTGATTAGTATCAAGAGGAGGGCGTGCCGGTTTAAGTGTGTAAAGAGGGGCGCGCCGGTTTAGGTGGGCATGGGGGAGCGCCGGTTTATAAAGGCATGGGGGCAAGCCGGAATAGGTGGAGCAATGGGGTGCACCGGAATAGGCTCAATGATGAATGGCGTGCCGGATTAGGGCACTATTCATTCCAATACTTTGAAAGTGGTTTTGAGTGTAGAGTTAAACCGGCGCGGGGGGGGGGGGGGGGGACCGCACCGGATAAGCCCACGCCGGATTAAGATATGTGGGTTTTATTTCATTCTTGTTTGTTCTGTTTCTTCTTTCTTTCACCCGTGGGTTGATTTGTTGATTAGTTTGTTCTTCCAATTGATGGATTAGCTTTATGGAGAGGATATTGAAGTATTTGATCATTTGTTAAGGTGAATTGGCATGATAATCTGAATGTTTTATTAGAAGTGTTTGTTGTGCAGGGTAGTTCAGTTTGTGTTTGATTTCAGGAGGGGGCTTTCTGAGTGGGGTTGATTTAGTCTGAAGAAGCTTCATTTATTCGTTCTTATGTGTTCTTGTTCTTTGTTCCTCTTGTTCTTGGCCCTGGCAAAAACCGGGCAGCACTTCCCCCGGACTGAAGCTTGCCAGAGAAAAATGGAGGAACACCAAACGGATTGCTCCGGGGTGAACCTCAAAATGCAGACCTCACGGCGGTCCGATAACCCAGATGTGAGTGGGGGGAAAAGCTCGAGGACTAGCCTTCGAGAGCTCCCATAGCTCACGGGTGATAATTTCTCAAGGCGGGACAAATGTATGCCACAGGAGGGCTGTAAATGCTCATCCATCTGTGGGTTCCTTAGAAGGTCATGCCACGGAGAGGCAGACTTCTAAAGGCCCTTGGATGAGAAGAAAACTGAGAGAAAGAGGGAGAGATCAAAGCGATAGAATACCACTCATGCCCACAAAAGAAAAGCATTCTTTTTATTCATCCCCAAAGAAAAGGGGGAAAAGAGATACAGGAGGGGAGATTTACCCCATAGCAAGGAAAACACATCAGAGAAAGAGGAAAGAAATACATCGGTGGGGGAGGGGGAACGGGGCACAAGCTCCGTCTCCCTCCGAGCTCACCTCTCTTCTCTCACGCTCAATCTCTCTTTTTCTTCACCTAGCAGGCACAGGGATGGGGCTTCTTCTCTCTTTTTCTTCTTCTCTTTGCTAGCTGATTCTCTCCTGAGAGCTCTCTTCTCCTAATGGCCAGCCGGGGGGGGGTCCTGAGAGCTTTTATGGAGTAGGCAGAGTATATATGGAACAGACAGTGGGGGAGAAAATTCTCGCCACCTCTGCCTTGTTTGCAGCAACGTTGTTGTCATGTTGGATGCTGCTGATTCGCGCTGTACATTGGCGCTCGTCCGAGGATGGGACGTTCGCAGGTCTGCCAGGAGATCTGCTGCCGCTTCTCCACCGTGGATGCATGCCTTCGCCGTTGATGCCGATGCACTGTCGAACGGAGACGGAGACAGAGCTTCAAGCATTAAATGTCATGCCCTTTTGCGTCTGCGCTCGAAGCTGATGGGAGAACAGAGTACCGGAGCTCGGACAGGACAGCTTTTGAGTTAAACCGACGCGGTGTTGTGCGCGCCAGATTAACAACTCTAAAAAGAGGCGGGCCAGTTTACAGCCAAGATGGGGTGCGCCGGTTTAATGGCCACAAGAGGGGCGCGCCGATTTAAGGCCCAAGCAAGGGCGCGCCGGTTTAAGTGCAGGCCGCGCCGGTTTAGTCTTCGTCTCAGAGTCGCAGCTATTCGGACGGATGCTTGTCCTCCCATGTTGCTTTAGTTGTAATGCACCGCCTCTCGGGTGTTTAGGCTAGGGCCTCTGAATCCCGATTCGAAACTTTGAGTGATTTTCGGCGCATGCCAAACATGTGTTTGAATTCCTAAGTTTCTTTTGATTCGGCCTTCAGCACTACCGACTGGGGAATCGGGGCTGTCTCCTCTGCCCGAGTGGCTTCTTTGTTGGGTGGCAGAGCACCGGGTATATATATTCATCCTGCTCGGAGGGGGTATGGGGTTTGTTCGTCCTTTCCATCTTCAGCTTGCTCTCGGGGTGTCGAGACATCTGTGCCGTAGGAACGTTCCTTTTCTTCTCTTCTTTTTTGACGTCCACACCTCCACATTGCTCTGACGGTCTAGGGTAGGACCGCCACGCTCTAGGGGTCGAACGGGGTGATTTCGGGCGAGTTTGGGTGTGACGGTCTACTATAGGACCATCACATGTGCTCTAACGGTCTTACGATAGACCGTTAAATGGGCTGTGATGCACTTATACTAGACCTTCACATCGCTGTGACGCACCTACACTAGACCTTCACATCGATGAAAGAAAATTCTGGGCAGACTGCGCACGACTTTGGAAATTAAAGCGTATCTCTCAAACGAAGTAGAACTAGTGAAAGTGGTAGAAGAAGAAATTATAGATAACTGAGAGAGGAACAACTATTATGAAGAAAGCAAGATGATAAAATGATCAGAAGATGGAGAAAATGGTGCTATAAGAGAGAGAATGAATTCTGAACAGCACAGTATGCCGGAAAAATGCGAATAGCTCACAAACGGGGCAGAACTGGCCAACAGCGTAGAAGAAGAAATTGTAGATCGTTGAAAGAGGCCTCTTCCTGTTCTTCTTCCTGCTGGCTGGAACTTGAAAGAAAGCCTCTTCCTCCTACGGTTTGACTGCTACGAAAAGAAGCTTGTTCTTCTTCTTTTCACCTTCCTACATCTGCAACCAAGGAGAAGGCAAAGGCTTCTTCCCCTTTCTGATTATCAATCCTAAAGGTAGGTTTTCTCTACCCCATGGCCCAAGTTAAATTAAGACTAGTAAAAACTGATTAAATCATGCATTTCTATCATGTCTTAAACTCCTGGAATCATCATTCGCTGTTCTTATTTTTAAGTAATCAACGTCCACATACATGGCCGCTATTTGAATTAGCGTCGAACCTCACGGACGCTCTTTATTCTTAAATCTGGCATGCTATTTCATGATTTTAATATTTCGGGGAATTAGTGCCCTCCAAGAGGGACGCCCAATCTTATCAGCGCCTGTTTTACAGGACGCTATAACCCGACGTTTATGTGTATTTTTAATGCATGCAACATGTTGAAAATTTAAATCTCTGTACATTAAGAAGAAACGGCACCTGTTCCAACAGACGCTAAACATTTTACGCGCCCTGTGCTCAGGACGCCAATACTTGTAACAGTGGATTAACATAACGAACACAGTGTATATATATTCCCTGTAAACAGAAACTAAAACTACGCCTGATAAATGGAACGTTAATTAATATTAACGCCTGACATCCTGAACGCTATTTCTGTTTACGTTTTGATTAATATATCCATGACCTGGAATTGTTTACTGTAAATCGTAAACTAAAATTTTAAATTGGGAATCAGTGCCTTCCTAGAATAACGATGATTACATAAAACATGTTTTAATATTAATGAATGAGCGGCTGTCCTGACAGACGCTATTTGATATAGCGCCTGCCGGGCAGGACGCTATTTGCTTCCGATCGACTGGTTTCCTGAGTTTTCCAACCCCACCGTGGGGCACCGCTCGGCACTCTTATCCCATTCCGTGGATGAGGTCCTTGTTTTGGTTTGATCAACTACCCTCAACTCTCCGAGATGATTGAACTCTCCGTTGGACATTCCGTTCCTTCGGACTAGCAATTTCATCTTAGAGACCTCCGTCAGTCTCTGCTAGCCTTGGATTCCCTCAAGACAGCCGAGCAGGTTGTACCCTAAAAGCCCTTTACACAGTGTTATAGTCATGTCCCTCTGAAGAAACATGATGCCTAGCCCTCATGAAACACCGTTTCTGGCTTTCATGGGAAATTGTCACTTTCTGGTAATCTGCGCCTACGGTAGCAGACGCCAATTACAAATAGCGCCCTGTTTGGAGGACGCTATTTACTTCGTGCCTATTTATCTATTTCCAGAATGAGCGCCCATTACTATGGACACCAATTCTATTCTGTGGCTTCCCTGACGGACGCCATTTACCCAGTTTTATGAAATGTCTTGGATTTTTAGCTAAGTCATCTCTACACATGATATCTTCCTTGAATTCTAAATTCCATGAATCCACCTTATTATCCTACAATGATCCATTCTCTTGGAATTCTTTGGCTACTATAAACTACAGTGGATGCCAAATCACACAGCCAATGCATGCGCATATAGGGCCCAATCTGGTCTTGGGAGGAGCACCCGAAAGTACTTGTGCCCATGGGAGTTAAATGATTACGGTGTGGCATTGCAACGGAGTGCATGACTATCTTGATTATGACGTTCCACAATCTCCCTCTCTCTCGTGATTTTACATGATCTTACTTGCGTGCGTGACTTGCATGGCCCGGAATGGGCAAGTACTTGAATAAATAAGTAGCCACTATCTCGTGACATGACTTGATATTACCTGCTTGGTTTTTCTCCCCTTCTTAACAGTACTTGATACACATGATATCTTGCTTGCATTCTTGATAATTGTTGCTACTCCCCTCTCATTATTTTACTTGCATTATTATCATGCACGATCATGCCATTTATTATAATGTATTAATTACTTAAAGTTAGTATGGGTCTAGAGATATAATTCCTACTGAGCGTTTGCTTATCAAGTGTTTTTCCCAATATTTTTTCAGGTAACTCGGATTCTGACACGCAACCAGATGGGGATGATCAAGAGTGATGAGCGTAGAGCTTTCAAGTGTCGTGCTAGATCTTGCTTCCTAGACACAGCATGTATGGGAATCATCTTTGCCAACAACCTTCGTGCCAAGTCCCGCTACGTCGTGTCTTTTCGTTGATGTCATGGTCATGTCATCTTTATTTAATGAGTCGTGTTGTATGAGGCTTATGTCCTCAGGATAATGTTATTCCTTTTAAGTCTTCCGCTGTTAGTAACATTTTTAGTATAATGGATTATTGGTATCAGTTTATGGATATTGTCATTATGGTTTATGGATTGATGGTATCAGATTAATTGTTAGTGATGTCTTACTTTATTGCGCACTCTTTCGTTGTCGAAATTCTTACTTCTCTGATTGACATGAATGATTATAAACTTATCACGCACTCCGGGTTCCTTCCGCGCTCGGGGCGTGACAGTTTTTGTGGTATCAGAGCCTAGGATTTCAAATTCCTAGGTAACCTCAAGTCCAAGGATAGGTCAACTCTTAAACCTATGAGATTGGGTAGAACCAAGGGATTAAGTCATAATAGGATGTCCCATCTTGTAAAGGTACGTCCAACCTTGTGAATATCAATACAAACTAATTAAAATTTAAATCTATGTAGGATTATGGCTTCGGAACGTGCTTAGTGGCGTGGGATGCAGCAAACCATCCATAACTTTACCCAAGTGCTACAACAGATGGCGCAGGGCAGAGCACATCGTGGAGCAGGAGATCTCCACAGGAGTTTCAGAAACCTGAACCCTCCGAAGTTCACGGGTTCTTATAACCCAGATGATGTTGAAAATTGTCTTAAGGAGATCGAAAGAATATTCTGTGTCATGCAATGCACGGATGACGAGAAGGTGTTGTTAGCTACGTTCCAATTGGAACGCGATGCTAGGTGCTAGTGGGAGTCAATTGAAGCAACATTGATGGACGATATTGTGGCCTGGGCCGACTTCGTTGGCCATTTCAATAACAAATACTTTTCTGACCATGTCCAAGAGAAGAAGGCCGCGAAATTTGTAGCTCTGAAGCAGAGAACCCTGACTGTGGCCGAGTATGAGGCCCAGTTCTCCGGGCTATCCAGGTATGCACCACACTTGGTGTATACGAAGAAGGTGAAAGCCTGACGCTTCTTGAATGGGCTTAGGTCCCAGTTCATCACTTAGCTGGCACCAATGGATATCCAAGTATATCCAGAGATTGTCCGACATGCCCAACTGCTTGAGGATGCCACGGAACTGTGTGATAGAATCCGTGGTAAGGACAAGAAGGAGACTGTCACTACCGCCAACAATTTCAAGTCTTCTTTCAACAAGAAGTGGCCCAGTAATGGAGGAGAGTCCTCCAAGGACAAGAAGCCCAAGCAGACCAACCAGCCTTTCTCCATCACTGCGCCTACCAAAGAAAATTGCAAATACTACGACAAGCTTGGCCATAAGGCCGATGAATGCTGGAGGAAACTGGGAGCATGCCTCCGATGCGAGAGTCGGGAGCATAGGATTCCTGATTTCCCTCTGTTGAATGGGCAAGCTGAGCCAGTGACTAAGGAGGAAAAGCACCCAGACAAGAAGCAAGGACGTCTCCAAGCTCTACAGGAGATGGAACCAACTGAAGGTGGACTGGTGGAAGGTATTCTAACTTTATGTTCCAAGTCTACTCATGTTCTATTTGATACCGGTGCAACCCATTCTTTTGTTTCAAAGAAATTTGCTACTTCATTCTCTATGGAACCTGAATGGATGGACTTAGTAATTTCTACTCCTCTAGGGGATGAGTCCGATATCACAAACCATTACCCACATTGTAAGGTCATGGTTAAAGGCCACAATTTACCTGCCAGCATGATATGCCTAGATCTAAAGTGGTGCGGGACGGGACCACGGACACAACAAGCTCGCGGTTGTCCCTTAACGAGGGAAGCGTCGGACGTGCACGGTTGAGAAATCGGCAGTGAGCTAGGGTGGTCGGCTCTCTCGTATGCCTGGATCGGGTCACAGGACGGTGTCGCACTCTCTTGCAGCAGCAGTAATGAATAGATAAAGCGAGCTAGATATCCCTACACATGCTCTCTAGCAGCGGCATAAACAAGCATATATGAAATTATGCAAAATGCCAAGTAAGGAGCGAGGACGATACCTCCACGGGCTCGGCGTGGGGACGACGGACCCGGCCGAAACTCGTACTCCCGGGATAAATATTACACAATGATGACGGCAATGAAATATCGCCCACTCCACGTAGGGAGGTACAGGGCTACACAACTGGGCCCGGGAGGACCGAATTCGGGTTGACGGGCGGCTTCTCGCGTTGATTCTGCAACACCCGAACACGTGACGGTGGGGCCCACGTGACGTCCGGAGGGGCCGTGTGGGACCCGGTGGCACTGCTGTAGTGGTGGATTCCTAGATGAGCGCTCCCTGGAGTGGAGGCGCGCTGGTTCGCTGGCCGGAGGCCGGGGGGCTCCGTTCGGCACCGGTCGGAATAACCGGTCACGGATCTGCAACTTCTGGTTTTCAGTGCGCGTCCCGGCGAGGACGGGCGCTGCGATCAGCCCCGATGTCAGATCGACACGAGACTGGAGCCGTTGGAAAGCTAACTTAAAATCCTTCAATCTAGGCCTGAATATCTAGCCTAGATCTGCACAGATCTAGGCTTTAATGAATTTACAACATCCTATTGTACAGTAGCCGAACACTCAGATCTGTAGGGCTATTCTCTGAGAACTACCTTTGACTTCTATGAAGACCTTAGATTCAGACTTCGACCGCTTCATGAAAGTTGTGGAAAATTGAGCTAGGAAAATGGAAAAACTGGTTTGGATAAGTTTGAATATGGCTACGAATTGATAGGAGTTTTTCACTAACAATGGGTCAGATCTGGAAATGGACTGAAAGCACTGTAGCTGAGATAGAACACGAATTTTGAAAAATAGATAGAGGGTGGATAAAAAATCAATAAAAATGGTGGATGTAGGGGATGATGGACAGAACGCCCAGTAAAATTGGGAGGATTTTGAAATATCAAAAAGAGGGCCGGAGATGAGAAACACAGGGCTGCTATCACTGTAGACAGTGACAAAATAGATCTGGGAATGAAAGATGCACGAAAATGGAAAAAATATTAAACGTGGTATTTTGGATATGAATTTTTTTTTAGATGATGGGGTGGAATATAGGAATACACCATAAAAATTTCAGATCACGAAGAGGCCGTGGCTGGTAGCAGGAATTTCGGGAAGACACCTCTAGAACTGGAGGCGGTTTCGTGGCGGCTCGAAGGCGGCACGAACGGCGGCGGCACAGATGATCACCGGAGATAGAGGGGAGGGGATAGAAGATAGAAATCACTCTAGAACTAGAGGTTGGAGGAGAGAAACCAAAGGGAGAGAGGAGGGGCTCAAGAACACTCTTGATTTTCTAACAATTTTCTCTTCATTAATGCTAACAAATGGAAAATACAACCTTTTTATATGCCATGTGTCAAATCTAATCTACACCATAAGATCTAGGGGTGGGGAATGGAGGGCCTAGATTGGATGTGAATAACACAAAAAAATTAATAAAATATTAAGGGGAGAGGGGTGCCCCCTTGACCAAGGTTAATGGGTTGAATGGGGTAGGTGAAGGTAGGTGACCTACCTTGGACCAATTTAACCACTTGTCTGCCCATGTGGCATTTGACATTCAACCCTTCTAGATGGCCACCTAAGATGGTTGAACAGCCCCACATGAGTGACATGGACCAATGGGAAAGGGCAGAGGGCCCCCTTGCTGGTCCTACTGACAAATTACAAAGAAACCCAAACAATCCGTGGGAATGACGCATTGGCTTATAAAGCCGTACAATTGCGTATATACTTTCCCATGGATATACAAATAAACTAAAGGACATAAATGTAAAATAAAATGTACATGCTCGGCGTCGATTCCCATCAACTCTCCCCGGGTGGGAGGAACTCGACCCCGTCGAGTAGGGGTATGGATGCTCGAGTACTCCGGCGGATCCGTCACCGTGCCAAGTAGCGAGGGTATGCTCCACTCCAAGTGATTGTCACATGCTCATTCCATATATACTCGATATGCGTGAACTGCTATGGGCTAAAGGTGGACACTCCGAGTGGGGCACTCTCAAAAGGGAAGGAAGCAGCTCGAAGACTCACTAGGAATCACCGCTGAGTCACCGTAGGTGACTGATCCGGGTATAGATGTAGAACCGATCCCATACTCATAGAATGAGTCCACTCGCCTCTTACGCATAAGAGAACGACAACGAGCTTACACAAGACACATGCAGACTCACCAAACACTAACACACATATGCAAACAACACAAATAAGAAACGGACTCATGCATGACTCTAGACAAAACTAGTGTTAGTCAGACCCGTACATGGATGACGGCGGACCAGGACACCCGAATATGTGCCATACATGCATTTGACGTAACCGGAGATGGGTGGCATGGGGTACACCTAAATGTCCAAGTATGACCCAGTCATGCATGGACGGCCCTTTAGATTTAGGAGACTTGAGTGGGCTAGGAAAGCAGGGTATGGAAGAGCCGGGTGTAGGTGTATCATGGACGGGCTTGGTGGTTATGGAGGACCCGACCCATAGGAAAGGGGTATGAAGGTGGACTTCCCCGAAGAAGTGAAGGGAATATGAAGGGTCTAGGGATCCACTAGGGAGTGGGTCAAAGGGATCAAAGAAGGTATGACCCCTTATGGTGGGTTCCCACAAGACTGTCCCGTGACCCGATCCGGGCACAAGTGAGAGCCGACCACCCTAGCTCACTGTCGGTTTCTCAACCGTGCACGTCTGACGCTTCCCTCGTTAAGGGACAACCGTGAGCTTGTCGTGTCCGTGGTTTCATCCCGCATCAAATTGGTATCAGAGCGTCGTTCAAGTCTAGGGTCATTTAAGTCCAAGGTTGCATTTGCATTCCTCTACTCGGTATATCAAAAGGTGCGACACGAACGTTAGGCTACGCCTATCGGGAAGGCCGCACACTTGCGCGAGTGATCTTCGGATCGCTTAGCTCCGCCGCGTACCGAATAGTGGGTTAAGTCTAGGTTCCTAGTTAGTGCATTCCAACATAGTCATGTCTAAGTGTGTATTCGAGTCTCATGCCAACTTTGCATTAATCTCAAGTGGGAGGCCACCATGGACACCTACTTTGATTGTTATACTATGTCCGAGGCAATGCAATTCTCTTTCGCCAAAGAGCGGCTTCTTCATGAGGCTACCGAAAAGTGGGATTACATCGAAAGAATGAGAGAGGTTAGGGGGCAATGGCCCATCAAGTCATGGTGGGACATGAAGAGAGAGCTTAGGAAGGTCTACGTGCCCTAACCGGTCACCTCCAACCGCCCCCACCCAATCACTTCCAACCAAGTGGGTCCTAGCTGGAGGCAAAGATCCCCACACGTAGATGGGCCAAGACCCAATCCTAGGACGGTTGACTACGGGCAAGTCCATCATGATATCCCTATTCCAACCCACTCCGTTGCCGAACTTATGCAAATGATTTTTGACCGGTTGGATGGGGTGGATAGGACACGTACTCCTAGTGATGTACTCCTACCCGAGCCTAAGGAGGTCATCGCTGGTAGTCTTAACCCGGCCCCATCAACGGGGTCCCCAAGCCCTCTCCTCATTATGGAGATCCCTCCTTCATCACCCGTGAGTGCTCCATTGCCATCCTCTCCTTCCGAACTTCATTCGGAGCCGTCTTGTTTGGAGCCACCTCTGCCCGAGCCACCCGTGTTTTTTACGGGAATACTTTTCATCGCCGAGCCACTCCTTAGCTAGCTCAAAGATGGCTTGGTCCCACCTCCCTTCCCGTCCATGGACCCCACACTACCTCTAGTGCCAAGCAACTCATTTCACACCACCTTCCAGTCTAGTCACTATGTGGATTCATTAGATGACCTTCTTAAAGGGTTAGACCGGCAGTTGGCATTTACGCACTTGCTGATCCCAGGCTTCGACCGACCCACCTGTCGTAGCTTCACCCATTCCACCTTAGGGTCCATTACCTCCGTGTACACCGTGGGTCATGTTACCACGGAGGTTATTCTACTCCTCCCGTTACCGGCCGAGCCCGACTTCACTCCTTTTATCCCGAGGGAGGACCCCTATCTTCTATACACTGTCCCATCTACCACGATGGATGGAGGTGACCATCACCTTCGTGAATTTCAAACATGGGACTATGTAATGGAGGAACCGGGGGGTCACACATTCTTTGACCCGTTCGACCCCTTCTCTAGTGGGCCTTGTGACCCACCACTTCCCCTCTACTTTGTCAAGGAAGTCCCCTACCACTCTCTTCCCACTCGGGCCAATCAAACTCCACATAGCAATAGGTCCGATTATTGGGAAGCATGGCATGCCTTACCTACATGTCGTGGTGATGAACCTCTTAGCCCACCCACACCCACATCTGATGGGAAGTCCTTGCATGCATTGTGTCTTTTTGGGTGTCTAGGAGTACATCATCATACCTACCTTTGGTTGCATCTAGTGTATGCATGGCACACATTTGGGTGTCCTGGTCCGCCATCATCCATGCGTAGGTCGGACTAACCATAGGTTTGTCTAAGGTCATGTGTGTGTGTTTGTTTGTCTTTCGAGTTTGTTTTGGTATGTATTAAGTCGTGTCCCAATCAAAGGCCAGCCAAGCACGCATAAGGAGGTAGCCAATGCATGCTACATATCCGTGGATTCAAAGGGAGAGTACATCTAGATCAGGGTCATACCTGACAAGTTTTCACCCGGAGACCGAAAGCCACTCTAAGTCCACGATCCCCACCCTTTCCGTGTTAAGAAATAAGTGGGTCCGAAAGCGTACGATATTGAACTACCGAATGACAATGGTGTCAATTCGACGTTCCATGTTTCCTCTGGTAGCATATTGGAACCCGCGGTGATCCCTAGTGACTCTCGAGCTTTATCTTTCTATTGGGAGTGACCCCTCACCCGAGAGTCCACCTTTCCAACCTCAACGCATGCATATAGATTATATACTGGATGAGCAAGTGATCACCATAAGGAATGGCGCATACCCACACGTCCTAGTGCGTTGGCGAGGATGCCCCACGATGACCAACGCCTTGATCACATGCGGAGAGCGCAAGCTTCGGGACCCTTACTCGACGGGGTCGAGTTCCTCCCACCGGGGGAGAATTGGTGCGGACATCAGGACGATCAAGTGACACATCGGCGAACCGACGGTGCCATACGCGGAGCACCAAGTGGACTACTTCGGCTTCCCTTCCAATTAGGGACAAGTTGGCTTCAATTTGGACCTTTTTTGCATTGGAATTGGGCTTTTAGTGAGTGTTTTATTTGGATTTTCATATTGGGCTCATTGTAAGGCACTTAATAAGCCAATTGGGTAAGTCTCTTAGAGTCCATTAAGGGTTGATTGTCATATTAGGCTATGAGGCTTCATTAAGCTTCATATTGGATCTTAAACCACTTAAGGCCCCATTAAGCTCCCTTCCACATGGGCTATCTAGGTTGGGCTATCTAGAATGGGCTCCCTTCACTCATGGGCTCTTTGGAAAGGCCTTAAACAAGAATGGATTAGGCCTTAAGCAAGAGTGGCTAAATGGGCTCAAGGGAGGCCATGGACCAAAGTGGCCCATTCAAGGCCCAATGAAGGGGGCGCCCTCTTTTTTGTTGTATTAGGCTAGCCATTGTTGATTTTTCTTCTTCCCATCCCATTTACCACATGGGGCATTCAAATGGCTGCTTGTCAATGCCAAATATGGCTGCCACCTACCCCTCCCCTTTGAATTTCAAAGGTTGGTGAAGGTAGGTGAGCAACCATGTCCCCTTGTCCCCCTTCCCTTACACCTTGTCATGATCCATGCGCACCCCTCCTCTCCCTTCTTGTAACCAATGAATTCCCCTACCCCTTGCCATGGTCTATTTAAAGGCATGTATAGTGCTTGTGCACAATAGAATGAAGTTTTGTTAAGAGTTAAGTGCATTAGAGAGTGATTCTCTTGGGAGTGATTCCCTGGTTGCAGTCCTGTGATGGGACAGTTCTAGGTCGTGTGACTCGACATCATATCCCTCTTCTCTTCTCATCTTCTTCTTCCACAAAATTTATCTGTGATACCTCTGCAAGTTATCAAACTTTCAGCTTTAGTTTTGCATCGATCGGAGTTCGTGAGCAATGGTGGCTATTTTTCTCGTGGAGGCGCGCAGATCTACCCCAGATTGCTGCCCAGATCTGAAGATGACTATGTATTGAATTCTTCAGCCCAACCCTGATGCCATCTGAAGTTGGTTCCTGAAGAGCAATCGTATTAGTTCAAGTCCTCTTCGTGTTGCCACTAGTTTCGCCTCGATTCGTGACCGGTGCTGATCGTGACGGCAGTTCTCGTGGGATCACACGGGCTTGTCTGAGCAAGCCCGGCTGAGAACTAGAATCAACTTTCAGAGCCTGCCCCGCTTCATCCGGTCAAGATCCGTATGATAGATCTTCAGCGTATTTCTTACCCTGGACGTTGCCTACCACCTCCCACAAGGAACGCCCCGATCCGACATCGGCAACCATTTTCCCAACATTTTACCGTGTTTCTGTGTAGTTCTGTGAGCACAAAACCAGAACCTCAGAAGATCCATCACTGCGCCCAGATCTGAAGGCATCTGTTCACGATCTTCGGAGTGAAGATACTACATCCAGTCGCCGACATTCTCCAACAAACGGCGCTCCGATCAGGCATCAGATCCTGCCGTACCAGCCTCCGCAAGCTCGCTGCGCAGGGTGACCAACGCGGGCAGAACCGGGTCGACTTTCCGTCGGCGTACCCGAGCGGCTTCGGCACGCGTTCCTCGCCTCCTGCGAGTGTGGCCCATCAACCCAGGTTCCAGCAACCCCAAAGTTATTGATTGTAGCCCGATACCTCCCTGTGTGGAGTGGGCCAAGCTTCTGAAATTGTAAAGTTAATCTTGTGTGTATTGGGGTTGTTCGGAAATCGGCCGAGAATTCTTCCCCACGCCTAGTCGTGGAGGTACGTGCTCGTTCCGATCCTTACATTTGCTGTTTAGTATGCTTTCTATATTGCTGCGTTTGTGAGATTAGGGCCGTTAGCTAGTTCTAAATTTCACCGTGATTGTGAGTTGTGAGCGCCCGTTCCATAGCTCCAGTCGAGCACCGAACTCGAATCGGTACCCTAGGTGACGGTGGTTTCTTAATCGCCGCGATCCCCACGTTTCCCTCGCAAGGGACGATCGTCGGGCTCAAGAGAGTCACTGTTGAGAGACGTCTCCACCCGGAGAATACCACGGTGGTCAGCCGCCCGGCTTGCCTTAGTATGCTAGTGCTGGCCGCACTTCGCGTCCGTCGTAGGTCTTAGCCTGGTCGTCATCCGTCCCGCATCAAATTGGTATCAGAGACCTAGCTCGCTATAATTTCATATCACCGCTTCTGCAAGAGAGTGAGCAAGACCATCCCGTGACCCGATCCGGGCACAAGTGAGAGCTGACCACCCTAGCTCACTGCCGGTTTCTCAACCGTGCACGTCCGACGCTTCCCTCGTTAAGGGACAACCGCGAGCTTGTCGTGTCCGTGGTTTCGTCCGGCATCATAAAGGGATACGATGTCATTCTAGGAGCCGATTGGCTATCCACCCATCAGGCAACTGTAGACTGCCGAAATGGAAAAGTAACCTTTGTGGATTACCCAGAGTTGACTTACATTACTCCCCGGAAGAGATCACTAGTTATCTCGGCACTCCAAGCTTGTAAGCTTATCAATAAGGGTTGAGAGGCATTCCTAGCATTTGTGACTGCCACGGAAGCTAAGGTGGCCAGACTAGAAGACATTCAAGTAGTTCAGGAGTTTCCCAATATTTTCCCAGAAGACTTGCCTGGTTTGCCACCAGAGCGAGAAGTCTCTTTCACCATAGACCTTGTTCCTGGTGCCGGACCTGTATCCAAAGCACCCTACAAATGTCCCCCACAGAATTGAAGGAATTAAAGGATCAGCTTATGAAGCTATTGAAGAAAGGATTCATCAGACCAAATACTTCCCCATGGGGAGCCCCAGTGCTATTCGTCAAGAAAAAGGATGGATCGATGAGGCTGTGCATCGATTATCGGCAGCTGAACCACCTCACCATCAAGAATAAATACCCACTACCGAGGATTGATGAACTCTTCGATCAAATCTCTATAGCAAAGTATTTCTCAAAGATTGATCTTCGATCAGGTTATCACCAACTAAGAATCAAGGATGAGGACATTCACAAAACTGCATTTCGAAGCAGGTATGTGCATTATGAATTTACTATTATGCCATTTGGACTAACGAATGCCCCTGCAGCATTTATGCAGCTAATGAATAGCATCTTTAGACCGCATCTGGATAAATTTGTTGTGGTTTTCATTGATGATATCTTGATATATTCAAAGACTGAAGAAGATCATGAGGTGCATCTGAGAATAGCATTATAAATTTTGAGGGAAAATCAATTATATGATAAATTTAGTAAGTGTGAGTTTTGGCTGGAAGAAGTAGCTTTCTTAAGCCATATAGTTTCGAAGGATGGAATTTCTGTGGATCCTACAAGGGTCGAAGCTGTGAAGAGTTGGGAACGACCTACTAATGCAACAGAAATATGAAGTTTCTTGGGTCTTGCTGGTTATTATCGGCGATTTATCAAGGACTTCTTAAAGATTACAGTTCCACTCACCAGACTGACTCGTAAGAAAATACCATATGAATGGAATGAGGATTGTAAAAGAAGTTTTCAAGCCTTAAAGGACCACTTGACCACTGCTCCGGTCTTGGCCTTACCTGTTGAGGGAGAGAAGTACGAGGTTTATACCGATACTTCTGGTATTGGTCTCGGATGTGTGTTGATGCAACAAGGAAGAGTTATCGCATACTCTTCAAGGTAATTGAAGAAACACGAAGAAAACTACCCAGTGCATGACCTGGAACTAGCTGCGGTAGTGTTTGCCTTAAAGATCTGGAGACACTATCTCTACGGAGAATCATTCACTGTGTACTCCGAACACAAAAGCATCAAGTACCTATTTTCCAATAAGGAACTTAATATGAGGCAGAGGCGATGGCTGGAATATCTCAAGGATTTTGACTTTACTATTCAATACCACCCTAGCAAGGGTAATTCCGAGGTTGATGCCTTAAGTTGGAAACCAAGAGGGATGCTGGCCAATTTGATGATTCAGGAATGGAAGATATTAGAGAAATTTTTAGAACTTGATATAAGCATGAACAAGGAGGGAAGGTGCATTACTCTAGCCCACATGAGTTTGCATCCTGACCTACTTTCAGATATCAAGAGATTGCAAGAAGAAGACCCTGTGCTGATAGAAGTAAAAGATAAGTTGGGTGAGAGACCTGCCTTCAAGACAGCAGATGATGGTAGATTGTTATTTCACGAGAGGACATGTGTACCAGACTATCTGGAATTGAAGAAGAAGCTCACCGCTCTATGTATACTATTCACCCTGAAGCGACCAAGATGTACAAGGACTTGAAAAGGACATTTTGGTGGCCTAACATGAAAAGGGAGGTAGCTGATTTTGTATCTCGCTGTCTCACATGCCAGCAAGTAAAGGCTGAACACCAGAAACCTGCTGGGAAGTTACATCCTCTTGACATTCCCAAGTGGAAATGGGAAGATATTAGTATGGATTTCATCATGGGTTTGCCTAAGTCCCAAGGCGGACATGATGGTATCTGGGTTATAATCGACCGCCTCATCAAATCGGCTCACTTTCTACCCATCAAGAGCCGTTGGTCGATTGATGTCCTAGCCGCATTATAATTCAAGGAAATTGTGAGATTACATGGCGTACATGTGTCTATTGTGTCACGCCCCGAGCGCGGAAGAAACCCGGAGAGCATGATGAGTTTATAATCATTCATGTCAATCAGAGCAATAACAATTTCGACGACAATGACAGAGCGCACTAATAACAACAATAATTTATAAAACTGACACCTTCCACACTAAATCATCAATACATAATGTCAATTTAACAATGACTCATTTAAATAATGGTGACTTAATAACAATAACGGAAAGACACGACGCAACAAGACTTGGCACGGTGCTTAGGGACTTCTACACTCATCACTCTTGGTCATTCCCATCTGGTCGCTATTCAGAGTCCAAATTACCTGAAAAATTATTGGAAAGCACTTGATGAGCGAACGCTCAGTAGGAATTATATCTTCAGACCCAGACTTGCTTTACGTGATTAATACATTATGCAGTATGGCATGATTATGTATAAAAAATGCGAGTGAATAACGAGAGTGGAATAACAATAAATATTAAGAACGAGCTAGCAGGGTATCATGTATATCAAGTAAATTTAACAAGGGTACCGAGCAAGTAATATCAAGTCAGGTCACGAGATAGTGGCTACACATTTGTTCGAGGACTGCCCAATCAGGGCCACGCAAGTCAAGTGTATCAAATCAAGCAAGAGAGAATTGTGGAACGTCATCAATCAGGCTAGTCATGTACTCCGGTGCAATGCCACACCGTAATCATTCAACTCCCATGGACACAAGTACTTTCGGGTGCTCCTCCCAGGACCAGATTGGGCCCTATATGCACAGGCATTGGTCACATAAATTGACATCCACTATAGTTTTGTAGCCATTGGGAATTCCAAAGAAAATAGCTTATTGTAGGATGTTAAGGCGGATTAATGGAATTTTGGAATTCAAGGCCAGAGATTTATGTAGAGATGACTTAACTAGAAAATATGCATAAGACTAGGTAATTGGAGTCCTTCTAGGAAACCGTAGAATGGAATTGGCGTCCTTATTAACGGGCGCTAATTATGTAAATATGATATTTAAGCAAGAATAAATAGCGTCGGTTATAACAGGCGCAATTTAACTTATTATTATTTTTTCCACTTAATATAAATGACGTCCTTATAGGTGGATGTTCATTTCTCGTATTTTTAATTAAACTAATATTTACCTCTTTTTTTAAAGACGTTATTTCATTTAATATAGAACATATGTTTTAAAAAGACACATATTATTTAATTAGAACTTTCGAAAATAAAGTATATGATAATTAGGAGAAAAATTCAAGGATTTCAAATATATAATTTTTTTAATTTATGTTGTCTAGTTTAATAGATATAGAATTTCAAGGTATGGTTATATATTTATATACCTATTCAAATGAGTGGGTTCGTATGAACGTCATTACAATTGTATGCTACTGTTCATCTCATGGATGAACAGTGACACTTTTTATTTATTGAGTTTTTACAGAAACTAATTACATGATAAATAGGAGAAAAATTTAAGGATCTTAACCCTGAAATATCACGATTTTATTGTATCAGGATAAAAAGATAAAAATCGATGAAGATGGTACGGGTGTTAAGCATATGAATAGTGACCCGTTTCAAATACTAATCTTTTTCCAAACTAATTACATGATAAATAGGAAAAAGATCTGAGGATCTTAACCCTGAAATATCACGATTTTATTGTATCAGGATAAAAAGATAAAAATCGTCAAAGATGGTACGGGTGTTAACTACATGAATAGTGACCCGTTTCGAATACTAATCCTTTTTCGAAACTAATTACATGATAAATAGGAAAAAGATATGAGGATCTTAACCCTGAAATATCACGATTTTATTGTATCAGGATAAAAAGATAAAAATCGTCAAAGATGGTACGGGTGTTAACTACATGAATAGTAATCTATTTTTAATACTAATTCATTTCTAAAACTAAACAACCAGAAAAGTTTATAACGTGATCGTCTAACCATTTAACTAAGCATGTTTTTAAGAGTTTTCGTCTGGGGAGAGAAGACCTACCTTAAATGACGATCTGGGAATAAACAGTGATATAACATGAAGAATAAGGCTCTCTGCAACACGTTCACCACCACATGAAGGAAATAACATAAAGCTATCACCCTTCTTGTGCAGCAACAACGAACAGGGAAAGGAAGAGGAAGAAGAGTGTTTTAGGAGAAGATGTACAACAACTTTGCACGAATGAGAGCAGGGGGATTTATAAGAGAGGTGTGGTTCGGATGGGAAGGTTCTAATGGCTTCCTGTGTGAACAAATTCCCAGCCGTTCAACAGTCGAAAACCATTTTCATTTGGACACTAATCCGCGTATTGACCATCCCCCCTCCTTTAATGATGTCGGCTGTCCCCATTTGTCACATGTGTTAAGATTAGGTGGTTGGGTAGGTGGCAGATAACACGTTTTGGGTTTTTAATGAAAGGCTTGAATGGTTTGTATGAGATAGCACGTTGGGTTTTTAAGAGAAAAGGACTTGTATGGTCTTGTGCATATACATGTGGTTATTTGGGTTGGGGTTAGCCCATTGGGAAACTCACATGGGTTTGGGCTCTTTGATGTGGGTTTGTAAAACCTCCAAGGCCCATTTATATATTTTAAGGGGAAACAATAATATGAGCCCACTAAAGTATATATGTAGATGTGGGTTTGTAAAGCCTTCAAGGACCATTTATATTAAGGGGAAACAATAATATAAGCCCACTAAGTGTACATGTAACAATTTGTAAAGCCTCCAAGGCCCATATATATTAAGGAAAACAATAATATAAGCCCACTAAGTATATATATGTAACAATTTAGGTTTGTGTAAAGCCTTCAAGGCCCTTTTGTTTAATTATTTATTTATTTTTACACTAGTTTATTTCTAATTAGAGTACATGTTTTTCTTTAAACTTTTCAGGGGTGCTACACCCTCCCCCACTTAAAGAATTTGGTCCCCAAATTCTTCTGCATAATTGGAGACATAGATGGTATAGGGTACTTACAGTCTAGAATAGCTCCGGATATCTCCTTCGCATGGACTCTTCATTTTCCCATGTAGCTTCTTGTTCTAGGCATTTGTTCCATTGTACTTTTACCATGGGAATGGTCTTGCTTCGTAATACTCGAACTTCTCGATCAAGAATCCTCATCGGCTTCTGTTCATATGTAAGGTCCTTTTGAATCACCAGGTCGTGGTGATTGATGACATGGAGAGGGTCATGCACATACTTCTTTAGCATAGAAACGTGGAACACACTGTGCACTTCTGACAGTTGAGGAGGCAAAGCAATGCGATAAGCTACCTCGCCAACACTTTCTAGCACTTCGAATGGACCAATAAACCTTGGTGTAAGTTTACCCTTGACATCGAATCTTCTAATACCACGACCAGGAGAAAGCTTGAGGAAAACATGGTCCCCAACTTAGAATTTCAGGTCTCTCCTTCTGTTGTCAACATAGGACTTCTGCCTGGACTGAGCTGTTTTGAGTCTATCTCTGATGAGTTGGACCTTCTCATTCGTGTCTCGAACCATATCTGGGCCTAGTAGTTGTCTTTCACCAACTTCATCCCAGCATATTGGAGATCGACAACTTCTGCCATAAAGTGCTTCGAATGGAGCCATTTGGATACTGGCCTGGTAGCTGTTGTTATAAGCAAACTTGGCCAAGGGCAAATGGTCATGCCAACTTCCACCGAAGTCAATGACACATGCTCTCAACATATCTTCCACAATCTGATTCATCCTTTCTGTCTGCCCATCAGTCTGGGGATGAAATGCAGTACTAAAGTTGAGCTTTGTCCCCATTGAGTGCTGTAAACCCTTCCAAAAATGAGAGGTGAAATGCGGGTCTCGGTCAGACACAATAGTTACAGGTACACCATGCAGTCTAACAATCTCCTTGGTGTATAGTGCTGCTAGGACGTTAATCGACCAACGGCTCTTGATAGGTAGAAAGTGAGCTGATTTGGTGAGGCGGTCTATTATTACCCAGATACCATCATGTCCGCCTTGAGACTTAGGCAAGCCCATGATGAAATTCATTCCAATATCTTCCCATTTCCACTAGAGAATGTCCAGAGGATGTAACTTTCCAGCCGATTTTTGGTGTTCTGCCATTCCTTCCTGGCACGTAAGGCAGCGAGATACAAAATCTTCTACCTCCCGTTTCATGTTGGGCCACCAAAAAATTCTTCTCAAGTCTTTGTACATCTTGGTTGCTCCAGGATGGATAGTGTATCTAGAGCGGTGAGCTTCTTCTAGTATCCTTTTCTTCAATTCCGGACAGTCTGGTACACAGGTCCTTTCATGGAATAACAGTCTGCCATCAATTGCTGACTGAAAATCAGGTCTTTCACCTAGCTTATCCTTTATCTCCATAAGTATAGGATCTTCTTCTTGCAGTCTCATGATCTCAGAAAGTAGGTCCGGATGCAAACTCATGTGTGCCAGAGTAATGCACCTTTCCTCCTTGTTCATATTTATGTCAAGCTCAGAAACTTTCTCCAATAACTTAAATTCCTAGATCATCAAATTGGACACTATTGCTCTTGGGTTCCGACTTAAAGCATCTGCGACAGAATTACCCTTGCCAGGGTGGTATTGTATGGTAAAGTCGAAATCCTTGAGGTATTCCAGCCAATGCCTTTGCCTCATATTAAGTTCCTTCTGAGAAAATAGGTACTTGAGACTTTTATGATCAGAGTACACGGTGAAAGGCTCTCCGTAGAGATAGTGTCTCCAAATCTTTAAAGCAAACACTACCGCGGCTAGTTCCAGGTCATGTATCGGGTAGTTTTCTTCATGTTTCATCAGTTGCCTGGAAGAGTATGCAATAACTCTTCCTTATTGCATCAGCACACACCCGAGGCCAATACCGGAAGCATCCGTATATACCTCGTACTTTTCTCCTTCGATAGGTAGGGCCAAGACCGGAGTAGTAGTCAAGTGGTCCTTTAAAGCTTGAAAACTTCTTTCATAATCCTCGTTCCATTCATATGATACTTCCTTGCGAGTCAGCTTGGTGAGTGGTACTGCGATTTTCGAGAAGTCCTTGATAAAACGCCGGCAGTAACCAGCTAGACCCAAGAAACTTCGTATTTCTGTTGCATTTGTAGGTCGCTCCCATTTCCTCACGGCTTCAACCTTTGTAGGATCAACAAAAATTCCATCCTTCGAGACTATATGGCCTAGAAAGGATACTTCTTCTAGCCAAAACTCGCACTTGCTGAATTTGGCATACAATTGATGGCCCCTCAATATATGTAACGCTATCCTCAATTGTACTTCATGCTCCTCTTCAGACTTTGAATATATCAGAATATCATCAATGAAAACCACAATGAATTTATCCATATGTTGTCTAAAAGTGCTATTCATGAGCTGCATAAACGCTGCAGGGGCATTTGTTAGTCCAAAAGGCATAACAGTAAATTCATAATGCCCGTACCTGCTTCGAAATACAGTTTTGTGAATATCCTCTTCTTTGATCCTCAGTTGGTGATAACCCGACCGAAGATCAATCTTTGAGAAGTACTTTGCTCCAGAAATTTGATCGAAGAGTTCATCTATCCTCGGTAGTGGATACTTGTTTTTGATGGTAAGGTGGTTCAACTGACGATAATCAATACATAGCCTCATCGATCCATCCTTCTTCTTGACAAATAACACCGGTGCTCCCCATGGGGAAGTACTCGGTCTGATGAAACCTTTCTTTAATAATTCCATGAGTGGCTCCTTCAATTCCTTCAGTTCTGCGGGGGACATTCTGTAGGGTGCTTTGGAAACAGGTTCGGCACCCGGAACAAGGTCTATGGTGAAAGAGACTTCCCTCTCTGGTGATAAACCAGGTAAATCTTCAGGGAAAACATCGGGAAATTCCTGAACTACTTGAATGTCTTCAAGTCTGGCCACCTTAGTTTCCAGGACAGTTACAAATGCTAAGAATGCCTCGTAACCTTTGTTGATAAGTTTATGGGCTCGAAGAGCCGAGATAACTAGTGATCTCTTTTGCGGAGTAATATACGTTAACTCCGGGTAATCTACAAAGGTTACTTTCCCATTCCGACAGTCTACAGTTGCCCGATGGGTGGAAAGCCAATCGGCACTTAGAATGACATCATACCCCTGTAGATCTAAGCATATCAGATCAGCAGGTAAATTGTGGCCTTTAATCCTGACCTCACAGTTTTGGTAATGGTATGTGACTTCGGAATCATTCCCTAACGGAGTAGAAATTACTAAGTTCATCCGTTCAGGTTCCATAGAGAATGAAGCAGAAAATTTCTTCGAAACAAAAGAATGGGTTGCGCTGGTATCGAGCAAAACTTAAGGAAACTTGGAACAGATAGATAAGGTACCTTCCACCAGTCCGCCTTCAGTTGGTTTCATCTCTTGCAGAGCTTGGAGACGTCCTTGCTTCTTTGCTGGGCGCTTTTCTTCTTTGATTGTTGATTCCGCCCGTTCATTCAACAGGGGGCAATCAGGGATTCGGTGTTCCCGACTCCCGCATCGGAGGCACGCTCCCAACTTTCTCCAGCATTCATCGGCCTTATGGCCAGGCTTGTCACAATAATAGCAATTCTCCTTAGCTGGCGTAGTGATGGAGAAAGGCTTGTGGATTTGCTTGGGCTTCTTATCCTTGGAGTACTCTCCTCCAACATTGGGTCGCTTCTTGTTGAAAGAAGGTTTGAAGTTGCCGGAGGTAGTAACGATCTCCTTCTTGTCCTTACCACGGATTTTGTCGGACAACTCCGTGGCATCTTCCAGCAGTTGAGCACGTCGAACAATCTCCGGATATACTTGGATATCCATTGGTGCCAATTGAGTGATGAATTGGGGTCTAAGCCCATTTAAGAAACGCCGGGCTTTCATCTTCTCCGTACACACCAAGTAAGGTGCGTATCTTGATAGCCTAGAGAACTGGGCCTCATACTCGGCCACGGTTAAGGTTCTTTGCTTGAGAGCGGCAAATTCTGCGGCCTTCTTCTCTTGGACGCGGTCGGAGAAATATTTATTGTTGAAATGACCGACAAAGTTAGTCCATGACACATTGTCTTCCATTAATGTAGCTTCGACTGACTCCCACCAGCACCTTGCATCTCGTTCCAGTTGAAACGTAGCTAGTAGGACCTTTTCATCATCCGTGCACTGCATGACACAGAATATTCGCTCGATCTCCTTCAACCAATTTTCAGCATCATCCGGGTTAGAAGAACCTGTGAACTTAGGTGGGTTCATATTCCTAAAACCTCTGTGGAGATCTCCCGCTCCACGGTTGGCTCCACCTTGCGCTATATGTTGTAATGCCTGGGTAAAGTCCTGGACAGTACGCTGCATCTCACGCCACTGGGCACGTTCCGCAGCCATAATCCTACAAGAGTTTAAATTAGTCTCATATTTATTTATAAGGATGGTCACCCTATGATGACTTAAATCCCTTGGCTCTACCCGATCTCACGAGTTTAAGGGTTGACCTATCCTTGGACTTGGGGTTACCTAGGAGTTCAAAACCCTAGGCTCTGATACCACAAAAACTGTCACGCCCCGAGCGCGGAAGAAACCCGGAGAGTGTGACGAGTTTATAATCATTCATGTCAATCAGAGCAATAACAATTTTGACGACAACGATAGAGCGCGCTAATAACAACAATAATTTATAAAACTGACACCTTCCACACTAAATCATCAATACATAATGTCAAATTAACAATGACTCGTTTAAATAAAGGTGACTTAATAACAATAACGGAAAGACACGACGCAACAGGACTTGGCACGGTGCTTAGGGACTTCTACACTCATCACTCTTGGTCATTCCCATCTGGTCGCTATTAAGAGTCCAAATTACCTCAAAAATTATTAGAAAGCACTTGATGAGCGAACGCTCAGTAGGAATTATATCTTCAGACCCAAACTTGCTTTACGTGATTAATACATTATGCAGTATGGCATGATTATGTATAAAAAAATGCGAGTGAATAATGAGAGTGGAATAACAATAAATATTAAGAACGAGCTAGCAGGGTATCATGTATATCAAGTAAATTTAACAAGGGTACCGAACAAGTAATATCAAGTCAGGTCACGAGATAGTGGCTACACATTTGTTCGAGGACTGCCCAATCAGGGCCACGCAAGTCAAGTGTATCAAATCAAGCAAGAGAGAATTGTGGAACGTCATCAATCAGGCTAGTCATGTACTCCGGTGCAATGCCACACCGTAATCATTCAACTCCCATGGGCACAAGTACTTTCGGGTGCTCCTCCCAGGACCAGATTGGGCCCTATATGCACAGGCATTGGTCACATAAATTGACATCCACTATAATTTTGTAGCCATTGGGAATTCCAAAGAAAATAGCTTATTGTAGGATGTTGAGGCGGATTAATGGAATTTTGGAATTCAAGGCCAGAGATTTATGTAGAGATGACTTAACTAGAAAATATGCATAAACTAGGTAATTGGAGTCCTTCTAGGAAATCGTAGAATGGAATTGGCGTCCTTATTAACGGGCGCTAATTATGTAAATATGATATTTAAGCAAGAATAAATAGCGTCGATTATAACAAGCGCAATTTAACTTATTATTAATTTTTTCCACTTAATATAAATGACGTCCTTATAGGTGGATGTTCATTTCTCGTATTTTAAATTAAACAAATATTTACCTCTTTTTTTAAAGACGTTATTTCATTTAATATAGAACATACCTTTTAAAAGGACACATATTATTTAATAAGAACCTTTGAAAATAAAGTATATGATAATTAGGAGAAAAATTCAAGGATTTCAAATATATAATTTTTTTAATTTATGTTGTCTAGTTTAATAGATATAGAATTTCAAGGTATGGTTATATATTTATATACCTATTCAAATGAGTGGGTTCGTATGAACGTCGTTACAATTGTATGCTACTGTTCATCTCATGGATGAACAGTGACACTTTTTATTTATTGAGTTTTTACAGAAACTAATTACATGATAAATAGGAGAAAAATTTAAGGATCTTAACCCTGAAATATCATGATTTTATTATATCAGGATAAAAAGATAAAAATCGATGAAGATGGTACGGGTGTTAAGCATATGAATAGTGACCCGTTTCAAATACTAATCTTTTTCCAAACTAATTACATGATAAATAGGAAAAAGATCTGAGGATCTTAACCCTGAAATATCACGATTTTATTGTATCAGGATAAAAAGATAAAAATCGTCAAAGATGGTACGGGTGTTAACTACATGAATAGTGACCCGTTTCGAATACTAATCCTTTTTCGAAACTAATTATATGATAAACACGAAAAAGATATGAGGATCTTAACCATGAAATATCATGATTTTATTGTATCAGGATAAAAAGATAAAAATCGTCAAAGATGGTACGGGTGTTAACTACATGAATAGTAATCTATTTTTAATACTAATCAATTTCTAAAACTAAACAACCAGAAAAGTTTATAACGTGATCGTCTAACCATTTAACTAAGCATGTTTTAAGAGTTTTCGTCTGGGAAGAGAAGACCTACCTTAAATGACGATCTGGGAATAAACAGTGATATAACAGGAAGAATAAGGCTCTCTGCAACACGTTCACCACCACAGGAAGGAAATAACATAAAGCTATCACCCTTCTTGTGCAGCAACAACGAACAGGGAAAGGAAGAGGAAGAAGAGTGTTTTAGGAGAAGATGTACAACAACTTTGCATGAATGCGAGCAGGGGGATTTATAAGAGAGGTGTGGTTCGGATGGGAAGGTTCTAATGGCTTCCTGTGTGAACAAATTCCCAGCCATTCAACAGTCGAAAACCATTTTCATTTGGACACTAATCCGCGTATTGACCATCCCCCCTCCTTTAATGATGTCGGCTGTCCCCATTTGTCACATGTGTTAAGATTAGGTGGTTGGGTAGGTGGCAGATAACACGTTTTGGGTTTTTAATGAAAGGCTTGAATGGTTTGTATGAGATAGCACGTTGGGTTTTTAAGAGAAAAGGACTTGTATGGGCTTGTGCATATACATGTGGTTATTTTGGGTTGGGGTTAGCTCATTGGGAAACTCACATGGGTTTGGGCTCTTTGATGTGGGTTTGTAAAACCTCCAAGGCCCATTTATATATTTTAAGGGGAAAGAATAATATGAGCCCACTAAAGTATATATGTAGATGTAGGTTTGTAAAGCCTTCAAAGCCCATTTATATTAAGGGGAAATAATAATATAAGCCCACTAAGTGTACGTGTAACAATTTGTAAAGCCTCCAAGGCCCATATATATTAAGGAAAATAATAATATAAGCCCACTAAGTATATATATGTAACAATTTAGGTTTGTGTAAAGCCTTCAAGGCCCTTTTGTTTAATTAATTATTTATTTTTACACTAGTATATTTCTAATTAGAGTACATATTTTTCTTTAAACTTTTCAGGCGTGCTACATATTGTGTCTGACCAAGACCCGCGATTCACCTCACACTTCTGGATGGGTCTACAACACTCCTTGGGAACTAAACTCAACTTCAGTACTGCCTTCCATCCCCAAACAGATGGTCAGACCGAGCGGACAAATCAAATTGTTCAAGATATGTTAAGAGCATGCGTCATTGACTTCAGTGGAAGTTGGCATGACCACTTGCCCCTGGCTGAGCTTGCTTACAATAACAGCTACCAGGCTCGTATTCAAATGGCTCCATTTGAAGCACTCTACGGCAGGAGTTGCCGATCTCCGATATGCTGGGAAGAGATTGGTGAAAGATAGATATTAGAACCAGATATGGTCAGGAATACAAATGAGAAGGTTCAACTCATCAGAGATAGACTGAAGATAGCTCAGTCCAGGCAGAAGTCCTATGCTAACAACAGAAGAAGAGACCTGGAGTTCCAAGTTGGGGACCATGTCTTCCTCAAGGTTTCTCCTGGTCGTGGCATTAGAAGATTCAGTGTTAAAGGAAAGCTTACATCGAGATTTATTGGTCCATTCGAGGTATTGGAAAGAGTTGGCGAGGTTGCTTACCGCATTGCTTTGCCTCCTAAATTGTCTAAACTGCACAACGTATTCCACGTTTCTATGCTGAAGAAGTACGTGCACGACCCTTTCCACATCATCGATCATAATGACTTGGTGATTCAGAAGGACCTCACCTATGAACAGAAGCCAATGATGATTCTCGATCGAGAGGTCCGAGTTTTGAGAAACAAGACCATTCCCATGGTAAAAATACAATGGAACAAATGCTCAGAGCAAGAAGCTACATGGGAAACTGAAAAATCCATGCGAAGGAGATATCCGGAATTATTCTAAGACTGTAAGTACCCTATACCCTCCATGTCTCCATTCATGCAGTTGAATTTGGGGACCAAATTCTTTTAAGTGGGGGAGGGTGTAGCACCCCTGACAATTTAAGGAATAAAACTTCCTAAATAAATTAAACTTTTACATAAAAATAATTAGTTATATACTTGCGAGGCCTCAACACATGTAACAGCAAAAAAAAACCAAACTGAATTAGCGTCCACGGTAATTACCGCTATTTAAATATAGCGCCCGATATAAAGGACGTTATTTAAATCCCTGCATTTGAAATATTTAAAAGGGAATTGTGCCCTCTTAGATAGACGCTAATTATTAATGGCGCCCTATATGCTGGACGCCAAAAACCCGACAATATTTAACTCCACAACAAACCCCCACGAGCCCATCCGTGCGCATCGTGCATGAAGTTTTTGGCTTTTGCTTGGAGTTTTGGAAGGCGGCTGTTAATCGGGAATGCAGGGAAATCACGTATAGAAGGCATTAAAACCTTGCCATCTATGAACGATCGACCCCTGGGGTTTGGGGAATAGAATAGGGCAGGCGGCTGCACAAATGGTAGGGAATCGTCAAGAAATCAGGAAGATTTAAACCTTGCCAATATCGACCTGAAGCCCTTCCATTATCGATCAATAGAAGCCTCCAGAACATTTCATTCCTATAAAACCATGCCCTCTTCGAACGAAGCAACCCCTGTTGCTGCGTCTTCTTCCTCCTATGAGCGTGGTCATCTTCCAACCACTTCTTCCTGCTGCCGTTGTGCTTTCCGTAGCTGTGGACGTGAAGGCCTCTTCCTGTTCTTCTTCCTGCTGGCTGGAACGTGAAAGAAAGCCTCATCTTCCTCCTACGGTTTGACTGCTACGAAAAGAAGCTTGGTCTTCTTCTTTTCACCTTCCTGCATCTGCAACTAGGGAGAAGGCAAAGGCTTCTTCCCCTTCCTGATTATCAATCCAAAAGGTAGGTTTTCTCTACCCCATGGCCCAAGTTAAATTAAGACTAGTAAAAACTGATTAAACCATGCATTTCTATCATGTCTTAAACTCCTTGAATCATCATTCGATGTTCTTATTTTTAAGTAATCAGTGTCCACATACATGGCCGCTATTTGAATCAGCGTCGAACCTCACGGACGCTCTTTATTCTTAAATCTGGCATGCTATTTCGTGATTTTAATATTTCTGGGAATTAGCGCCCTCCAAGAGGGACGCCCAATCTTATCAGCGCCTGTTTTACAGGACGCTATAACCCGACGTTTATGTGTATTATTAATGCATCCAGCATGTTGAAAATTTAAATCTCTGTACATTAAGAAGAAATGGCGCATGTTCCAACAGACGCTAAACATTTTACGCGCCATGTGTTCAGGACACCAATACTTGTAACAGTGGATTAACATAACGAACACAGTGTATATATATTCCCTGTAAACAGAAACTAAAACTGTGCCTGATAAATGGAGCGTTAATTAATATTAACGCCTGACATCCTGAACGCTATTTCTGTTTACGTTTTGATTAATATATCCATGACCTGGAATTGTTTACTGTAAATCGTAAACTGAAATTTTAAATTGGGAATCAGTGCCTTCATGGAAGAAAACTGATTACGTAAAACATGCAATAATATTAATGAATGAGCGGCTGTCCTGACAGACGCTATTTGATATAATGCCTGCCAAGCAGGACGCTATTTGCTTCTGATCGACTGGTTTCCTGAGTTTTCCAACCCCACAATGGGGCACCGCTCGGCACTCTCATCCCATTCCGTGGATGAGGTCCCTTTTTTGGTTTGATCGACTACCCTCAACTCTCCAGATGATTGAGCTCTCCGTTGGACATTCCGTTCCTTTAGACTAGCAATTTCATCTTAGAGACCTCCGTCAGTCTCCGCTAGCCTTGGATTCCCTCAAGGTAGCTGAGCAGGTTGTACCCTAAAAACCCTTTACACAGTGTCATAGTCATGTCCCTCTAAAGAAACATGACGCCTAGCCCTCATGAAACGCCGTTTCTGGCTTTCATGGGAAATTGTCACTTTCTGGTAATCTACGCCCAGGGTAGCAGATGCCAGTTACAAATAGCGCCATGTTTGGAGGACGCTATTTACTTCGTGCCTATTTATCTATTTCTAGAAAGAGCGCCCATTGCTATGGACGCCAATTCTATTCTGTGGCTTTTCTGACGGACGCCATTTACCTAGTTTTATGAAATGTCTCGGAATTTTAGCTAAGTCATCTCTACACACGATATCTTCCTTGAATTCCAAATTCCGTGAATCCACCTTATTATCCTACAATGATCTATTCTCTTGGAATTCTTTGGCTACTATAAACTATAGTGGATGTCAAATCACATAACCAATGCCTGCGCATATAGGGCCCAATCTGATCCTGGAAGGAGCACCCGAAAGTACTTGTGTCCATGGGAGTTAAATGATTACGGTGCGGCATTGCACTGGAGTGCATGACTATCTTGATTATGACGTTCCACAATCTCCCTCTCTCTCATGATTTTACATGATATTACTTGCGTGCGTGACTTGCATGGCCCAGAATGGGCAAGTACTTGAATAAATAAGTAGCCACTATATCGTGACATGACTTGATATTACCGGCTTGGTTTTTCTCCTCTTTTTATGAGTACTTGATACACATGATATCTTGCTAGTGTTCTTGATAATTGTTGCTACTCCACTCTTGTAACGACCCAGAGTTCAGGATACCGATATACCGATAACATTGATACACCGATACCAAGAACTGGGGAAGCCACCCAAGAGGCTGATGAGGCCCCTGAAGGATTAGAAGAAAAGTGTTGAGGGGTATGCATAACGAATTGGAATTTGGAACGCGTAATTTACAATTAAGTAAAGAAGTTAACACAAGTGCGGAAGCAATTCAAAATAACTAGAGTGATGTATATATACTAGTCCAGAGAAACAAGAGTACTAGTCCACAAGGTACAACTACGCGGGGCATACCCCGGCAAAAGTACAAGCAAGCCACAAAAGGCGCCTCGACTAAAGCTGGCAGCTAAGCACGGTCTCCGAAACGGCTCACAAAGCACCGGGAGACGACGGGCGCGGCTCACCTGAAAGGAGAAGGGTGAGTCACAGCCAGACTCAGTAGGGGTCACGCGGATCCCTACCTCGCACTAAACGAACATACATGCATAAATAAGGCAAGTAGAGCATGCATTTAAATACGCTAACAGGCAATGGCATGAATAACTACTCAAATAAAGCTGTAAACTCTAACTAAGCAAGTAAAACAGCTAAGCATGCCACAGCTAACTAAATGCAAGCGATTATAACTAAAACTACCAAATAGAATAAGTCTTAACTAATCCAAACAACAAGGAAGGACAACCATTGGAGCAGAAACCAGAAGCGTCCACTGACGACTTACACTGCGTCTCAAGCACTCGTAGTCGACAAAGCGACAAGCTAAGCGCGTAAACAGTACCAAACCAAGTGACCAGTCGGAGTGGCACCCGTCGGTGTCAGTCCACAGTCTCTGACCACGTGTGCACACACTGACTCTAGCCTGAGCCAGGCCCTCTAGCTAGTTTTCCCCCTTGGTAGGACGCTACCATTGGCTGGGAGCCCACGGAACTAGCTTACAAACCGTGCATGGGAAACATACCCCTCCGCCATCCTCAAGCAGGTCGGCACTCAACAGACCTTAGGGAAACAACAGTGGCTCCATTGCGTGGAAAGAAAGGCTACTCTAATGGTAATAAAACACGCCACAATACATTAAAACAATATGAATATGGCATGAGTATACGAAGGAACGCATAACGAATGGGCTGGCAACATATTAAAACCATCAGGGAAGCGGCGGTCGAATACCCACGCGCTACTTGAAAGTGACGGTCGGGGACTGGCGCGTTACACCAAGAATGACGCGTTGGTCTCCATCCGTTACTTCCACCTGAGTTCCAGCTCAAAGGTGCAAGAGGGAATGTAACGGTAGGGGTCCTATGCGTTACTTCCAAGCAACGCGGTGGGTCACCGCCGTTACATCCACCCGAGGCCACCAAATCAACTAACAGCGTCGAAAACGACAGCAGGCGAAGCGACGCTCCGGTCTAAGCGCGTCGAAAGTGAATGACGGTCGGCCAATAGACCGTCGGACTCACCGCCTCACCTGGCTAATTGAAAACAACGAGCGAGTAACAGATGGGATTCCCACCGTTACTCTCCAAATGACGCACCCCCGATGGGCCGTTATTTGGAAGCGACGCGTCCACTATGGACCGTCAGGCAAGTGACGGTTCCTGGCAGGACCGTCACTTCATCTGGGTTACGGGCGGGTACGGTTTGTAAACCGAAGCCCTCCCGGATGACAGAAATCGCCGGGTATCGTCGAAAAACCTGATATCCTGCCAAACCATACAGTTTATACAACAGTTTAACAACTAAATCTAGCACATGCAAGGCTTAAAACGCATTAAACTCAAAGATTTAAGCTAAAACCCCAAATATGGAAACATGGGCATCATGCATGCTACGGGGCGCTAATCAACAAACGAGCTAAGGGAAACGATCCTAGCGAGATCGAGATTCCATCCTCCTACCTCTTGCAAGCCGAAACGGACGAATAGGCCGCATGCACCGAGGTAGGCTCACCGAGCCTTCAAGCTCTAACCCGCTCCCACGATCATCGAACCACACCGAAGTGGACACCTACGCGCTCCTCTCGACGCGAGGAATCCAACGGCGCCAACCACGCCTCAATCCGACCTCGTCTCGCCCGTAATCCCTAGGGAGGGGAAAGGGACGATCGCACGGAGGAGAGAGAGAGAGGGTGAGAATGAGATATCGACAGGGAGAAAGAGGGTGAGAGAGGGATTAAAAGAAAAAAAAGAAATTAAAATATATATAATATAATCATTATATATATTAAAATCTCATTAATTCTAATAACCCTCAAATAACTCCAAATAAATCTGGAAAAATACCAGACAAATTCCTAAAAATCCAGAAAAATAGCCGAAAATTCCAGAACAAATAATAGAACAAAAATCATCAAGGATCCATTAAGGCACGGGCCTTACAGTCCCTCCCTCCTTACAGAAATTTCGCCCACGAAATTTACAACAACCGAAAAGGAGGAAACTGAGAAAGGACTTATACCTCACTGGAATAAAAAGGGAAAAAGCTGACGCATCTCATCTTCACGCTCCCAAGTAGATTCATTACCAGAGTGACGCTGCCAAGCAACCCTTACCAGAGGAATAACCTTATTTCTCAACCGCTGCTCGCGACGGTCTTCAATTCTGATAGGAAATTCTGGCGTGGACAAATTAGCAGTCACCTCAGGCCACACTGAATCATCGAGAACATGAGAAGCATCTGGCACATATTTCCTCAATTGAGACACGTGGAACACATCATGAACAGCTTGCATAGCCGCAGGAAGTTGCAAACGATAAGCCACCTGACCAATAACTTCAACAATTGGAAAAGGGCCAACATACCGCGGACTAAGCTTTCCACGCTTCCCAAATCTGGAAACACCCTTCATCGGAGATATTTTAACAAACACCATATCTCCAGGTTCAAATTGTAGTGGACGTCTGCGCTGATCTGCGTAGCTTTTCTGTCGACTCTGAGCCGTCAACAATCTCTGCCTGATCAGACGAACCACATCAGAACATTGCTGCACCATGTCGGGTCCTGTCAATAATCTGTCTCCAACATCAAACCAGTTCAGAGGAGTTCGACAAGGATGACCATAAAGTGCTTCATAAGGAGCCATACCAATATTGGAGTGAACACTGTTATTATAAGCAAATTCAACAAGTGGTAAATGCTGACTCCACGAACCCTGCCAATCAAGGCAACACAATCTCAGCATGTCCTCCAAAGTCTGAATAGTCCTCTCTGACTGTCCATCTGATTGAGGGTGATACGCTGAACTGAAAGCTAACTCAGTGCCCAAAGCTTTCTGGAAACTACGCCAGAAGTCGGAGGTAAAACGTGGGTCACGATCTGACACAAGTGAAATAGGAACTCCATGCAGTGGCACGATCTTCTGCACATAAAGCTCGACCAACCTCTGCACATTCCAAGAAACCTTAATCGGCAACAATCTGACAGTTTTAGTCAATCTGTCGACTAACAACCAGATGCCATCAAAACCCTGAGAAGTCAGAGGCAAACCCACCACAAAATCTGTAGTAACATGGTCCCATTTCCACATCGGAATCTCTAACGGTCGAAGCAAACCACCTGGCTTTTGATGTTCGGCTTTAACTAACTGACAAGTCAAGCACTTAGAAACAAACACAGCCACGTCTTTCTTCATACCTGGCCACCAGAACCGCTTCTTCAAATTCTGATACATCTTGGTGACACTCGGATGAATAGCAAAACGAGAACCATGGGCTTCACTCAGAATCTCAAGTCTTAAATCATCATCAGCGGGAATATACCATCTACCCTGGAAACTTACAACCAGCTCGTCATCAAAATCCATATCATAGCTTGATATAACACAAGCCAAATCAGAATCAGCCTGCTGGGCATCTTTAATCTGATGATATAAAGCTGAACCCAAAACCAAGCTAGCACAAACTGCCATCTTCAGATCAGCAGGAAACTCTGCACTGAATGCCTCACTCGGAAGCCGTTCCCACAATTTCCATTCATGAAGCAACAAATAACTGACCTGCACTTTCCTGCTCAGAGCATCAGCCACAACATTCATTTTACCAGGCTGATAGGAGAGTGTAAAGTCATAATCTTTCATGAATTCCATCCATCGCCGCTGCCTGAGATTCAAATCTTTCTGGGAGAAAATATACCGTAAACTCTGATGATCGGTGAAAATCTGACATTCCTCACCATACAGATAATGTCTCCAGATCTTTAAGGCAAAAACAACTGCAGCTAGCTCCAGATCATGCGTGGGATAATTTCCTTCATGCTGCTTCAACTGCCGGGATGCATATGCAATAACCTTACCATGTTGCATGAGCACTGCACCCAAACCTACTCGAGAAGCATCTGTACAGACTATAAATCCACCCGAGCCGGAAGGCAAAGTCAACACAGGAGAAGACGTCAATAGCCTTTTCAATTCAACAAAGCTAGTCTCACACTGATCCGACCAGACAAATGACACATCTTTACGAGTCAATCTAGTCATTGGGGCTGCAATCTTCGCAAAGTCTTGAATGAATCTGCGGTAATACCCAGCCAAACCTAGAAAACTTCGAATCTCTGTTACAGTTCTCGGTCTCTGCCAACTCATAATAGCATCGATCTTTGCAGGGTCCACTGCCACTCCATCACCAGAAATCACATGACCAAGAAAATAAATTTCCCGAAGCCAGAATTCACATTTACTAAACTTCGCAAAAAGCTCGTGATCTCTCAGAGTCTGCAGAATGATCCTCAAATGCTGCACATGATCATTAACAGAGGCAGAATAGATCAGAATGTCATCAACAAAGATCACCACGAACTGGTCTAGAAATGGACGAAAGATACGCTGCATCAGGTCCATGAAAGCTGCTGGGGCATTAGTCAACCCAAACGGCATGACTAAGAATTCAAAATGACCATATCGAGTACTGAAAGCAGTCTTCTCCACATCGGATTCCCGGATCCGTAACTGAAAATAGCCAGATCTGAGATCTATCCGTGAAAAGACAGTAGCAGACTGTAACTGGTCAAACAAATCATCAATCCTGGGAAGCGGATACTTATTCTTGATAGTCACCTGATTCAACTGCCTGTAATCAATACAAAGTCTCAGGCTTCCATCCTTCTTTTTCGCAAACAGCACTGGGGCACTCCACGGAGAAAAACTGGGGCGAATATAACCTTTTTCCAGTAACTCTAGTAGCTGTGCTCGCAGTACTCTCAATTCAGCTGGGGCCATACGGTACAGTGCCTTTGCTAAGGGGCCAGTACCTGGAATCAATTCAATCACCATCTCTATCTCTCGTTCTGGGGGCAAGCCTGGCAACTCGTTAGGAAACACATCAGGGAATTCACAAACAACCGGAATATCACAAACATCCCGTCGTGGTTTTTCAACAATAACCACTGAAGCAAGGAATCCCTGGCAACCTGCGCTAAGCAACATATAGGCTCGAATAGCAGAAATAATCATACGAGAAGATCGGGATCGAATACCTTGAAAATAAAAGGCTGATTTTCCCTGTGGCTGAAAATAGACTTTCTTCGATCTGCAGTCAACCACAGCTCCATAATGCTCCAACCAATCCATTCCCAGAATAACATCATAATCTGCCAGCTGCAACGCATACAATTTCGCCGGCAACTGGTGATTATCGATCATCACAGGAGATTCTTCCAGGCACAAAGGTGTAACCATGAAATCTCCAGAAGGCAATTCAACAAACATCTCACAAGATACCTCGGAAGTCGGTTCCTCAATACAGGCCATGAAATCCTCAGAAATAAAAGAGTGAGAAGCACCAGAATCAAATAAGACACGAGCTGAATGACCATAAAGCATAATCGTACCTTCCACAAGATGGGACGCAACAGCATCAGCTCTAGTCAAATGAGAAACCTTGCCTTTCTGCTTCTTAGAACCAGCTGAAGATTGCTGAGAAGACACCGACGCTTGAGAGAAAAATTACTGAGCTTGAGGTGCAGTCGGAGGTCTGAATTGCGGCTGCTGAGGTTGAGAAAACTGAGGAACTTGCAATTGTTTCGGCCTCAGCGGGCAATCACGAACCACATGACCCGGCTGATCACACATAAAGCAAACAACAGGAAGAGAACACGGCTGGCCCTTATGATGACCACCGCATCTCCTACACGTCCATGGCTGACTGACAGCTGAGCTCTGCCGAGTCTGAGAAGAAGGTGCTGTCGGCTGCTGAGCAGAATCTGTACCGGACGGCTGTTGGAAAAACTTCTTCTTCTTCTCGAACCTTTTAAACTTGGGCTTGGAAGGAGAGGAAGCACTAGAAATCTCTGACTGGACCGAGAGAACACCTGGTACTGGCGGTCGGTAAGTCTGCTGCGACTGAACTACCGGCTGCACTGACCCTGCCTGAGGATATCCACCAAGTCTCGTCATCTCCAGCTCTAAAGCCACCGCTGTCTGGCACGCACTATCAAGATCCGCAACACGACTGGCGATAAGAGGCATCTTCAACTCAGGCCTCAAACCTCGCAAAAATTGCTGAGTCTTCAAAGCTTCACTAGCCAGCACATGAGGCGCATATTGACCCAATTCCATAAACCTATTCCGATACTGAAGCACAATCATACCGCCCTGAGTCAGCTCCATAAATTGATACATCTTGTCCATCTGAAGATAGGCGGGAGTATAAGCACGCTCGAAAGCAGCAACAAACTCTGCCCAAGTGATCTGCCGAAGAGGTCTTGAACGGAAAGCAATCTGCCACTCGGCTTTCCACCACGTGATGGATGTACCCTGGAGTTGGAAAGCAGCAAGCATAACTTTTTCATCTTCAGCACACTCCATCGATACGAACACACGCTCGATTGCGTCCAACCATTGCCTTGCCACCTCTGGATCAGCTTGACCATCGAAAGCAGGCGGATTGAACATAAGAAATTCTTTCAATGCCTTGCCTCGACTGCCAGGCGCTTCAACTGGAGGAGCAATAATTGGCGCTGGAGGAGGAACAACGGGAACAGCAGGAACTGCAGGAGGAGGTGCAGAACCACTATCTTCCCTGGGCGCATCTCGAGGAACATGAGGAGCTCGAGGAGGTCTTCCTCGACGGGGAGGCATAATTACACTGCCAAAACACAAATCAATCGCAATTAATCAATCATACGAAAAACATCCTATGCCAGCAATAGACGACAACAGGACTAGCTCTGGACAAGCGCAAATTTCAATTCCTTATACAATTCCTCAAACAACGCTCTGATACCAACTATAACGGCCCAGAGTTCAGGATACCGATATACCGATAACATCGATACACCGATACCAAGAACTGGGGAAGCCACCCAAGAGGCTGATGAGGCCCCTGAAGGGTTAGAAGAAAAGTGTTGAGGGGTATGCATAACGAATTGGAATTTGGAACGCGCAATTTACAATTAAGTAAAGAAGTTAACACAAGTGCGGAAGCAATTCAAAATAACTAGAGTGATGTATATATACTAGTCCAGAGAAACAAGAGTACTAGTCCACAAGGTACAACTACGCGGGGCATACCCCGGCAAAAGTACAAGCAAGCCACAAAAGGCGCCTCGACTAAAGCTGGCAGCTAAGCACGGTCTCCGAAACGGCTCACAAAGCACCGGGAGACGACGGGCGCGGCTCACCTGAAAGGAGAAGGGTGAGTAACAGCCAGACTCAGTAGGGGTCACGCGGATCCCTACCTCGCACTAAACGAACATACATGCATAAATAAGGCAAGTAGAGCATGCATTTAAATACGCTAACAGGCAATGGCATGAATAACTACTCAAATAAAGCTGTAAACTCTAACTAAGCAAGTAAACCAGCTAAGCATGCCACAGCTAACTAAATGCAAGCGATTATAACTAAAACTACCAAATAGAATAAGTCTTAACTAATCCAAACAACAAGGAAGGACAACCACTGGAGCAGAAACCAGAAGCGTCCACTGACGACTTACACTGCGTCTCAAGCACTCGCAGTCGACGAAGCGACAAGCTAAGCGCGTAAACAGTACCAAACCAAGTGACCAGTCAGAGTGACACCCGTCGGTGTCAGTCCACAGTCTCCGACCACGTGTGCACACACTGACTCTAGCCTGAGCCAGGCCCTCTAGCTAGTTTTCCCCCTTGGTAGGACGCTACCATTGGCTGGGAGCCCACGGAACTAGCTTACAAACCGTGCATGGGAAACATACCCCTCCGCCATCCTCAAGCGGGTCGGCACTCAACAGACCTTAGGGAAACAACAGTGGCTCCATTGCGTGGAAAGAAAGGCTACTCTAATGGTAATAAAACACGCCACAATACATTAAAACAATATGAATATGGCATGAGTATACGAAGGAACGCATAACGAATGGGCTGGCAACATATTAAAACCATCAGGGAAGCGGCGGTCGAATACCCACGCGCTACTTGAAAGTGACGGTCGGGGACTGGCGCGTTACACCAAGAATGACGCGTTGGTCTCCATCCGTTACTTCCACCTGAGTTCCAGCTCAAAGGTGCAAGAGGGAATGTAACGGTAGGGGTCCTATGCGTTACTTCCAAGCAATGCGGTGGGTCACCGCCGTTACATCCACCCGAGGCCACCAAATCAACTAACAGCGTCGAAAACGACAGCAGGCGAAGCGACGCTCCGATCTAAGCGCGTCGAAAGTGAATGACGGTCGGCCAATAGACCGTCGGACTCACCGCCTCACCTGGCTAATTGAAAACAACGAGCGAGTAACAGATGGGATTCCCACCGTTACTCTCCAAATGACGCACCCCCGATGGGCCGTTATTTGGAAGCGACGCGTCCACTATGGACCGTCAGGCAAGTGACGGTTCCTGGCAGGACCGTCACTTCATCTGGGTTACGGGCGGGTACGGTTTGTAAACCGAAGCCCTCCCGGATGACAGAAATCGCCGGGTATCGTCGAAAAACCTGATATCCTGCCAAACCATACAGTTTATACAACAGTTTAACAACTAAATCTAGCACATGCAAGGCTTAAAACGCATTAAACTCAAAGATTTAAGCTAAAACCCCAAATATGGAAACATGGGCATCATGCATGCTACGGGGCGCTAATCAACAAACGAGCTAAGGGAAACGATCCTAGCGAGATCGAGATTCCATCCTCCTACCTCTTGCAAGCCGAAACGGACGAATAGGCCGCATGCACCGAGGTAGGCTCACCGAGCCTTCAAGCTCTAACATGCTCCCACGATCATCGAACCACACCGAAGTGGACACCTACGCGCTCCTCTCGACGCGAGGAATCCAACGGCGCCAACCACGCCTCAATCCGACCTCGTCTCGCCCGTAATCCCTAGGGAGGGGAAAGGGACGATCGCACGGAGGAGAGAGAGAGAGGGTGAGAATGAGAGATCGACGGGGAGAAAGAGGGTGAGAGAGGGATTAAAAGAAAAAAAAGAAATTAAAATATATATAATATAATCATTATATATATTAAAATCTCATTAATTCTAATAACCCTCAAATAACTCCAAATAAATCCGGAAAAATACCAGAAAAATTCCTAAAATTCCAGAAAAATAGCCGAAAATTCCAGAACAAATAATAGAACAAAAACCATCAAGGATCCATTAAGGCACGGGCCTTACAACTCTCGCTATTTTACTTGCATTATTCTCATGCATGATCATGCCATTTATTATAATGTATTAATTACTTAAAGCAAGTCTGGGTCTAGAGATATAATTCCTACTGAACGTTCGCTCATCAAGTGTTGTTCCCAATATTTTTTCAGGTAACTTGGATTCTGACACGCAACCAGATGGGGATGATCAAGAGTGATGAGCGTAGAGCTTTCAAGTGTCGTGCTGGATCTTGCTTCCTAGACACAGCATGTCTGGGAATCATCTTTGCCAACAACCTTCGTGCCAACTCCCGCTACGTCGTGTCTTTTCCTTGATGTCATGGTCTTGTCGTCTTTATTTAATGAGTCGTGTTGTATGAGGCTTATGTCCTCAGGATAATGTTATTCCTTTTAAGTCTTCCGCTGTTAGTAACATTTTTAGTAGATGGATTATTGGTATCAGTTTATGGATATTGTCATTATGGTTTATGGATTGATGGTATCAGATTAATTGTTAGTGATGTCTTACTTTATTGCGCACTCTTTCGTTGTCGAAATTCTTACTGCTCTGATTGACATGAATGATTATAAACTCGTCGTGCACTCCGAGTTCCTTCCGCACTCGGGGCGTGACAGTTTTTATGGTATCAGAGCCTAGGATTTCAAATTCCTAGGTAACCTCAAGTCCAAGGATAGGTCAACTCTTAAACCCGTGAGATTGGGTAGAACCAAGGGATTAAGTCATAATAGGATGTCCCATCTTGTAAAGGTACGTCCAACCTTGTGAATATCAATACGAACTAATTAAAATTTAAATCTATGTAGGATTATGGCTGCGGAACCTGCTCAGTGGCGTGAGATGCAGCAAACCGTCCAGAACTTTACCCAAGCGCTACAACAGATGGCGCAGGGCAGAGCACATCGTGGAGCAGGAGATCTCCACTGGAGTTTCAGAATCCTGAACCCTCCGAAGTTCACGGGTTCTTATAACCCAGATGATGCTGAAAATTGGCTTAAGGAGATCGAAAGAATATTCTGTGTCATGCAATGCACGGATGACGAGAAGGTGTTGTTAGCTACGTTCCAATTGGAATGCGATGCTAGGTGCTGGTGGGAGTCAATTGAAGCAACATTGATGGATGATATTGTGGCCTGGGCCGACTTCGTTGGCCATTTCAATAACAAATACTTTTCCGACCGCGTCCAAGAGAAGAAGGCCGTGAAATTCGTAGCTCTGAACCAGAGAACCCTGACTGTGGCCTAGTATGAGGCCCAGTTCTCCGGGCTATCCAGGTATGCACCACACTTGGTGTGTACGGAGAAGATGAAAGCCCGACGCTTCTTGAATGGGCTTAGGCCCCAGTTCATCACTCAGCTGGCACCAATGGATATCCAAGTATATCTAGAGATTGTTTGACGTGCCCAACTGCTTGAGGATGCCACAGAATTGTCTGATAGAATCCGTGGGAAGGACAAGAAGGAGACTGTCACTACCGCCAACAATTTCAAGTCTTCTTTCAACAAGAAGCGGCCCAGTAATGGAGGAGAGTCCTCCAAGGACAAGAAGCCCAAGCAGACCAACAAGCCTTTCTCCATCACTGCACCTACAAAAGAAAATTGCAAATACTGCGACAAGCTTGGCGATAAGGCCGATGAATGCTGGAGGAAACTGGGAGCATGCCTCCGATGCGGGAGTTGGGAGCATAGGATTTCTGATTGCCCTCTGCTGAATGAGCAAGCTGAGCCGGTGACTAAGGAGAAAAAGCGCCCAGACAAGAAGCAATGACGCCTCCAAGCTCTACAGGAGACGGAACCAACTGAAGGTGGACTGGTGGAAGGTATTCTAACTATATGTCCCAAGTCTACTCAAGTTCTATTTGATACCGGTGCAACCCATTCTTTTATTTCAAAGAAATTTGCTGCTTCATTCTCTATGGAACCTGAATGGATAGACTTAGTAATGTCTAATCCTCTAGAGGATGAGTCCGATATCACACACCATTACCCACATTGTAAGGTCATGGTTAAAGGCCACAGTTTACTTGCCAGCCTGATATGCCTAGATCTAAAGGGATACGATGTCATTCTAGGAGCCGATTAGCTATCCACCCATCGGGCAACTGTAGACTGTCGGAATGGAAAAGTAACCTTTGTGGATTACCCGGAGTTGACTTCTATTACTCCCCGGAAGAGATCACCAGTTATCTCGGCACTCCAAGCTTGTAAGCTTATCAATAATGGTTGCGAGGCATTCCTAGCATTTGTAATTGCCACGGAAGCTAAGGTGGCCAGACTAGAAGACATTCAAGTAGTTTGGGAGTTTCTCAATGTTTCCCTGAAGACTTGCCTGGTTTGCCACCAGAGCGAGAAGTCTCTTTCACCATAGACCTTGTTTCTGGTGCCGGACCTGTATCCAAAGCACCCTACAGAATGTCCCCCGCAGAATTGAAGGAATTAAAGGATCAGCTTATGAAGCTATTGAAGAAAGGATTCATCAGACCAAGTACTTTCCCATGGGGAGCCCCAGTGCTATTCATCAAGAAAAAGGATGGATCGATGAGGCTGTGCATTGATTATCGGCAGCTGAACCACCTCACCATCAAGAATAAATACCCACTGCCGAGGATTGATGAACTCTTCGATAAAATCTCTGGAGCAAAGTATTTCTCAAAGATTGATCTTCGATCAGGTTATCACCAACTAAGAATCACGGATGAGGACATTCACAAGACTGCATTTCGAAGCAGGTACGGGCATTATGAATTTACTGTTATGCCATTTGGACTAACGAATGCCCCTACAGCATTTATGCAGCTAATGAATAGCATCTTTAGGCCGCATCTGGATAAATTTTTTGTGGTTTTCATTGATGATATCTTGATATATTCAAAGACTGAAGAAGATCATGAGGTGCATCTGAGAACAACATTACAAATTTTGAGGGAAAATCAATTATATGCTAAATTTAGTAAGTGCGAGTTTTGGCTGGAAGAAGTAGCTTTCTTAGGCCATATAGTTTCGAAGGATGGAATTTCTATGGATCCTGCAACGGTCGAAGCTGTGAAGAGCTGGGAACGACCAACCAATGCAACAGAAATACGAAGTTTCTTGGGTCTTGCTGGTTATTATCGGCGATTTATCAAGGACTTCTCAAAGATTGCAGTTCCACTCACCAGACTGACTCGCAAGGAAATACCATATGAATGGAATGAGGATTGTGAAAGAAGTTTTCAAGCCTTAAAGGACCACTTGACCACTGCTCCGGCCTTGGCCTTACCTGTTGAGGGAGAGAAATACGAGGTTTATACCGATGCTTCCAGTATTTGTCTTGGATGCGTGTTGATGCAACAAGGAAGAGTTATCGCATACTCTTCAAGGCAATTGAAGAAACACAAAGAAAACTACTCAGTGCACGACCTGGAACTAGCTGAGGTAGTGTTTGCCTTAATGATCTGGAGACATTATCTCTACGGAGAATCATTCACTGTGTACTCCGATCAAAAAAGCCTCAAGTACCTATTTTCCCAGAAGGAACTTAATATGAAGTAGAGGCAACGGCTGGAATATCTCAAGGATTTCGACTTTACTATTCAATACCACCCCGGCAAGGGTAATTCCGTGGCTGATGCCTTAAGTCGGAAACCAAGAGCGATGCTGGCCAATTTGATGATTCAGGAATGGAAGATATTAGAGAAATTTTCAGAACTTGATATAAGCATGAACAAGGAGGGAAGGTGCATTACTCTAGCCCACACGAGTTTGCATCTTGACTTACATTCAGAGATCAAGAGATTGCAAGAAGAAGACCCTATGCTGGTAGAAGTAAAAGATAAGTTGGGTGAGAGACCTGACTTCAAGACAATAGATGATGGTAGCTTATTATTTCACGAGAGGACATGTGTACCAGACTGTCCGGAATTGAAGAAGAAGATTTTAGAAGAAGCTCACCGCTCTAGGTATACTATTCACCCTGAAGCGACCAAGATGTACAAGGACTTGAAAAGGACATTTTGGTGGCCTAACATGAAAAGGGAGGTAGCAGATTTTGTATCTCGCTGTCTCACGTGCCAGCAAGTAAAGGCTGAACACCAGAAACCTACTAGGATGTTACATCCTCTCGACATTCCCAAGTGGAAATGGGAAGATATCGGTATAGATTTCATCATGGGTTTGCCTAAGTCCCAAGGCGGACATGATGGTATCGGGGTTATAATCGACCGCCTCACCAAATCGGCTCACTTTCTACCCATCAAGAGCCGATGGTCGATTGATGTCCTAGCCGCATTATACATCAAGGAAATTGTGAGATTACATGGCATACCTGTGTCTATTGTGTCTGACCGAGACCAGCGATTCACCTCACACTTCTGGAAGGGTCTACAACACTCCTTGGGAACTAAACTCAACTTCAGTACTACCTTCCATCCCCAAACATATGGTCAGACCGAGCGGACAAATCAAATTGTTCAAGATATGTTAAGAGCATGTGTCATTGACTTCAGTGGAAGTTGGCATGACCACTTGACCCTGGCTGAGCTAGCTTACAATAACAGCTACCTGGCTAGTATTCAAATGGCTCCATTTGAAGCACTCTATGGCAGGAGTTGCCGATCTCCGATATGCTGGGAAGAGATTGGTGAAAGACAGATATTAGGACCAGATATGGTCAGGAATACAAATGAGAAGGTTCAACTCATCAGAGATAGACTGAAGATAGCTCAGTCCAGGCAGAAGTCCTATGCTGACAACAAAAGAAGAGACATGGAGTTCCAAGTTGGGGACCATGTCTTCCTCAAGGTTTCTCCTGGTCGTGGCATTAGAAGATTCGATGTTAAAGGAAAGCTTACACGGAGATTTATTGGTCCATTCGAGGTACTGGAAAGAGTTGGCGAGGTTGCTTACCGCATTACTTTGCCTCCTCAACTGTCTAAAGTGCACAACATATTCCACGTTTCTATGCTAAAGATGTACGTGCACGACCCTTTCCACGTCATCAATCATAATGACTTGGTGATTCAGAAGGACCTCACTTATGAATAGAAGCCAATGAAGATTCTCGATCGAGAGTGTTGGGTTCGCCTGCGCTCTCTCATTGTCTCTTGTGATGGTTTTGATGATAACAAAATATTATGTGTAAGTTTTATGAAAATGTCATTTGGCTTTTGCATAAGTTGAATGTAGATCTTGCATATTATCATGGGACATTTGAGGTGTTCTAGGTCGTAACCTGTTTTACATGAGCATTGACCTATTTGAGTTGGATGAGATTCATGCACTGTGTTTAGTTGCAGGATGCTCATATGTTGCTGAAATGATTGTGGTTAATATACATAGTTTATGGGTTGACAAGGCCTTCAACTTGCCCTTATATCTATGTTAGGTGAATGAATCTAGCTTATCTTGGACTGAACTTGAATTCTTGGACTAATCATGTGTGCCTTGCTTGAATTGTTTTGATATGTGAACTCATGATGTATCTTGATTGGAAATGTGTGAGTCACTTGTGCACATAGCTACATTTTAAGATACTATCTTGCTAGGCTTTTCTTATGCATGAATGCTTGGTTGAATTCTATTCAGAAATAGTTCTTCATGTTTGAAGCAAGTTCTGATTTGATATATGAAATTCATGCTTGTGCTTTTCATGGGATATGGTTTGGTGATAACATGGCCAGGCTCATCTGTGTTAACTGTCATTAAAGCTTTCTTTGAAGTAAAAATGGGTAAAGATTTGCATTGATTTGTCTTCCATGAGAATGAGCCTTTTGTGTGGTGTATCTTGCATTAATGGCTATCATATGCACAAACGTTTTCAATATATGCACTGATATTGCCCTTGTGTTACACATTCCTCTAGTGCCTAATGCTCATGCATGAACCTTGTTTCTATACATTCTATCATGAGATTAAATTATGGAGGAATTGCTTTGAAGTTAGTTTCTCATATACATTGGTTAATATTGACACACTTCTGAAGTTTCAGAATGTGCAGGTTTTAATTCCCCCACATATCTCTGAAATCATGGTAAGAATCTTCTTATGATGGACTTCCATGTGGGGAGATTAGGCTTAGATTATGCTTCATGTCCTTGGGGTAAATTGGCTTCCAAATTGTCAATTTGATAATTGTAGTTCATATTGCATCATGCTCATTATGATTCCTATTCTTTCATGCAAGATCTAATTGGATTTGGTATTTTTATCCAAGTGCTTTATGTATGTTCTTGAGGAGGCTCTTGAGTTGAAAATATGTGCAAAACATTTATGTGACTTCTGCTAATGCTTCCCTAACTTTGAGGATGCTCCCCTGGAGCAGCGATTGCTCCCCAGAGACAGCATGTGCTCCACATGCTCCCCTGACGCTGGTGATGCTGTCCAGAGGCCATAGATGCTCCCCTGAGACTTCATATGCTCCCGTGCGAGAACGCACTAGTCTCTGGGTATTTAAAAGAATTGTATTACATGCATTCCCTTTCACTAAGTCTATACATTGGCCTTCAAGCTTCCAAGTCTATACATTGGCCTTCTTTCAAAGTATATACATTGGCCTTCTATCTTCTAAGTCTATATATTGGCCTTCAATCCAAGTCTATACATTGGCCTTCTGCCAAGTCTATACATTGTCTTGTGCTTTCAAGCTTCCAAGTCTATACATTGGTTCAAGCCACCAAGTCTGTACATTGGCCTTCAATCCAAGTCTATACATTGGCCTTCTGCCAAGTCTATACATTGTCTTGTGCCTTCAAGTTTCCAAGTCTACACATTCAGTTTCATGCATATACAAAGTGGAGATTTGAGTTTGCTCTCAATTCATCTAATTCATGTTGGCTTGATTAAATTGTATTTGAAAAGTGAACCTGTGAAAAATGTGGTTTGGAAATGTTTGAATCAGTTGTGCATATGGTTGCACTTTCAACATACTAATGTGCAGGTTCATCAAGGTTGAAATGCATTGAAGAGGTGGTATTGTGTGGATAATGCATTCAAGTTTAATTCTTCATTTGCATGGATCAAAGCATAACATGAATTTGATTTTCTAAAGATGCAGGTTTATTTATGTCCAGAAACCTATGGAGACATGGTAAGAATTTACCTTTTCATTCAATTCATGATTGGGTTCAATTGATTGCACTTTTAGATCATTGGGAATGCTTTAACATATCATTTCATGAGGTTTCATGGCAAATGGGTCGACCCCCCCACTCAATGGGTCGACCCCTGGGCAAGAAAAGGCTTAAAAAGGGCTTCTGGCTGAAAGTGGGTCGACCCCCCCCTCACAAGTGGGTCGACCCCCCTGTAACAAACCTGCCAGACAGCATTATGTCGGACAGGTGGGTCGACCCCTCTCCTAAGTGGGTCGACCCCCCCTCATTCCCAGCTCCGTGCGGGATTTCCGTAAGTCACCGAAACCTAGTCTAATGACCTCCGATTGGGATGAAAATTTACCCTAATGCCCTTGGGTTACTAATGAACATATTAGGGTGGTTTTGCTAGGGTTTTGCAAGGGTAATATGGTCTTTTGTTCACCCTAACTTGCTGCTATATATATGCTGCGAATTTGGAAGAAATATGAAGAAGCTCTAATTTTCTCTATCTATTTTTGCAGGGAAAGAAGGGAAAGGGCGGCCAGAGCTGAGGAGAGGTTGAATAGAGCAAGGATTCAAGATCTACATCCATTCTCAAGCCTCCAATGCCAGATCTATGACCGGTTCTTTAAGGAGAAAGCACCGGGGGCTCGATTTACCTTGAGTTTCTTCTTCCTCTCGTGTGGAACCAACGAAGCATCTTCTATCGGCCTCCAACCTAAGAGAAGACATTCTGGATCTTGTTTCTCTTGATGATTCATGTCTATGTTCATTTCTATGAGTGCTTCATAGTCAATCTTCATCTAAATACTTCTGTGGGCATTCATTGTATATCTTGTTATTTTATCAAACTCGGAATATCAAAGTGTGTGTGCGGAGCTTCGTCTCCGTGTGTTGGGTTTCACTGTGGGGAAAGTTTCCTCATGGTTGGTTATGTGTAGACGGAGCTACGTCTCCAAGTGGATTTAGTGTCCAGGGCGTGTTCCCCGATGCTGTGTGTGGTTGTGTGCTGCGGTAGCAGCGTGTTGGGGATTTTCCCCGTGTGTGGACATTGCTGCGGAAGTAGCGTGTGTGCGTGTGGTTGGGGTTCGTCCCCGTGTTGCTACGAAAGTAGCGTGTAGTGAAGCCTCACCCGATTGGGTGCGGGGTGGACGTATGGAGCCCGTCGTGGTCCCGAACCACCTAAAAATCTCTGTGTCCTTTGTGAATGCCTGTGCGATTGTCCATTTCTCCTATCTCCATTCACAGGTAGATTTATAGATTTTTATTCACTACACCACAGCACACTGCTACTTCTGTTATCCGTGTTAGGCATAATTTCATCTAACGGTTGCATTGTTATTACGAGTGAGATCAGAAAGATTAAGAGAACCTTTTAAATCTCATGTTTGTGTAGACTAATCAAGTAGTTGGTTTTAATTCTATTGTGTTCAGTCAAGAGAGTTTTTAAAATCCGCCATCTAGGTCAAGGGGACAATTCAACCCCCCTTCTTGTCCGCCATCTAGTCTGGGCCAACAGAGAGGTCCGAGTTCTGAGAAACAAGACCATTCACATGGTAAAAATACAATGGAACAAATGCTCAGAGCAAGAAGCTACATGGGAAACTGAAGAATCCATGTGAAGGAGATATCCGGAATTATTTTAAGACTGTAAGTACCCTATACCCTCCATGTCTCCATTCATGTAGTTGAATTTGGGGACCAAATTCTTTTAAGTTGGGGAGGGTGTAGCACCCCTGACAATTTGAGGAATAAAACTTCCTAAATAAATTAAACTTTTACATAGAAATAATTAGTTATACACTTGCGAGGCCTCAACACATGTAATAGCCAAAAAAAAACCAACTGAATTAGCGTCCATGGTAATTACCGCTATTTAAATATAGCGCTCGATATAAAGGACGCTATTTAAATCCCTGCATTTGAAATATTTAAAAGGGAATTGCACCCTCTTAGAGAGACGCTAATTATTAACGGTGCCCTATATGCTGGACGCCAAAAACCTGACAATATTTAACTCCACAACAAACCCTCATGATCCCATCCGTGCGCATCGTGCATGAAATTTTAGGGTTTTGCTTGGAGTTTTGGAAGGCGGCAGTTAATCGAGAATGCAGGGAAATCACGTATAGAAGGCATTAAAACCTTGCCATCTATGAACGATCGACCCCTGGGGTTTGGGGAACAAAATAGGGCAGGTGGCTGCACAAATGGTAGGGGAATCATCAAGAATTCGGGAAGATTTAAACCTTGCCAATCTCGATCTGAAGCCCTTCCATTATCGATCAATAGAAGCCTCCATAACATTTCGTTCCTATAAAACCATGCCCTCTTCGAACGGAGCAACCCCTGTTGCTACGTCTTCTTCCTCCTGTGAGTGTGGTCGTCTTCCAACCACTTCTTCCTGTAGCCATTCTGCTTTCCATAGCTGTGGACGTGAAGGCCTCTTCCTGTTCTTCTTCCTGCTGGCTGGAACGTGAAAGAAAGCCACCTCTTCCTCCTACGGTTTGACTACTACGAAAAGAAGCTTGTTCTTCTTCTTTTCACCTTCCTGCATTTGCAACCAAGGAGAAGGCAAAGGCTTCTTCCCCTTCCTGATTATCAATCCTAAAGGTAGGTTTTCTCTACCCCATGACCCAAGTTAAATTAAGACTAGTAAAAACTGATTAAATCATGCATTTCTATCATGTCTTAAACTCCTAGAATCATCATTCGCTGTTCTTATTTTTAAGTAATCAGCGTCCACATACGTGGCCGCTATTTGAATTATTCTTAAATCTGGCATGCTATTTCGTGATTTTAATATTTCTGGGAATTAGCACCCTCCAAGAGGGACGCCCAATCTTATCAGCGCCTATTTTACAGGATGCTATAACCCGACGTTTATGTGTATTATTAATGCATCTAGCATGTTGAAAATTTAAATCTCTGTACATTAAGAAGAAACGGCGCATGTTCCAACAGACGCTAAACATTTTACGTGCCCTGTGCTCAGGACGCAAATACTTGTAACAGTGGATTAACATAACGAATACATTGTATATATATTCCCTGTAAACAGAAACTAAAACTGCGCCTGATAAATGGAACGTTAATTAATATTAACGCCTGACATCCTGAACGCTATTTCTGTTTACGTTTTGATTAATATATCCATGACCTGGAATTGTTTACTGTAAATCGTAAACTGAAATGTTAAATTGGGAATCAGCGCCTTCATGGAAGAACACTGATTACGTAAAACATGCAATAATATTAATGAATGAGCGGCTGTCCTGACAGACGCTATTTGATATAACGCCTGCCAAGCAGGACGCTATTTGCTTCTGATCGACTGGTTTCCTGAGTTTTCCAACCCCACAATGGGGCACCGCTCGGCACTCTCATCCCATTCCGTGAATGAGGTCCCTGTTTTGGTTTGATCGACTACCCTCAACTCTCTAGATGATTGAGCTCTCCGTTGGACATTCCGTTCCTTTAGACTAGCAATTTCATCTTAGAGATCTCCGTCGATCTCCGCTAGCCTTGGATTCCCTCAAGGCAGCCGAGCTGGTTGTACCCTAAAAACCCTTTACACAGTGTCATAGTCATGTCTCTCTGAAGAAACATGACGCCTAGCCCTCATGAAATGTTGTTTCTGGCTTTCATTGGAAATTTTCACTTTCTGGTAATCTGCGCCCAGGGTAGCAGATGCCAGTTACAAATAGCGCCCTGTTTGGAGGACGCTATTTACTTCGTGCCTATTTATCTATTTCCAGAATGAGCGCCCATTGCTATGGACGCCAATTCTATTCTGCGGCTTCCCTAATGGATGCCATTTACCTAGTTTTATGAAATGTCTCAGATTTTTAGCTAAGTCATCTCTACACACGATATCTTCCTTGAATTCAAAATTCCGTGAATCCACCTTATTATCCTACAATGATCTATTCTCTTGGAATTCTTTGGCTACTATAAACTACAGTGGATGTCAAATCACACAACCAATGTCTGCGCATATAGGGCCCAATCTGGTCCTGGGAGGAGCACCCGAAAGTACTTGTGCCCATGGGAGTTAAATGATTATGGTGTGGCATTGCACCGGAGTGCATGACTATCTTGATTATGACGTTCCACAATCTCCCTCTCTCTCGTGATTTTACATGATATTACTTGCATGCGTGACTTGCATGGCACGGAATGGGCAAGTACTTAAATAAATAAGTAGCCACTATCTCGTGACATGACTTGATATTACCTGCTTGGTTTTTCTCACCTTCTTAACAGTACTTGATACACATGATATCTTGCTAGCGTTCTTGATAATTGTTGCTACTCCACTCTCGTTATTTTACTTGCATTATTCTCATGCATGATCATGCCATTTAGCATAATGTATTAATTACTTAAAGCTAATCTGGGTCTAGAGATATAATTCCTACTGAGCGTTTGCTCATCAAGTGTTTTTCCCAATATTTTTTCAGGTAGCTCAGATTCTGACACGCAACCAGATGGGGATGATCAAGAGTGATCAGGGTAGAGCTTTCAAGTGTCGTACAGGATCTTGCTTCCTAGACACAGCATGTCTAGGAATCATCTTTGCCAACAACCTTCGTGCCAAGTCCAGCTACGTCGTGTCTTTTCCTTGATGTCATGGTCATGTCGTCTTTATTTAATGAGCCGTGTTGTATGAGGCTTATGTCTTCAGGATAATGTTATTCCTTTTAAGTCTTCTGCTGTTAGTAACGTTTTTAATATGATGGATTATTGGTATCAATTTATAGATATTGTCATTATGGTTTATGGATTGATGGTATCAGATTAATTGTTAGTGCTGTCTTACTTTATTGTGCACTCTTTCGTTGTCAAAATTCTTACTGCTCTGATTGACATGAATGATTATAAACTCATCGCGCACTCCGGGTTCCTTCTGCGCTCATGGCGTGACATGGCGGCCCTCGCCGACTCAGGTCGAGACGTTTGGCTTCACTGCATGAACACGGTGGAGCCGCTCCACTTCCGCTTGGTGATGAGGATGATCGGCGCCCATCAGCCAGCAGTCGAGTTTCTGGCACCAGGAAAGCCAGAGGAGCAGGTCGGGTGACTCCCCCGAGGGTTGGCCATAGTGGTGCACTGGACGACGCGAGTGGCGGAGCAGATCACCGACTGGACAACGGTCGGGCGGGTGGTGTCCGCCTGGGCTGAGAGCGAGGAGGCCTACTACACGGCCTATGCCCGGCACTACAGGGACCAGGTGTTCCGTGGCGCCCGCTGACCGGTACCACTTCTAAACTCTAATGCTTTCTATATGATTATGCACTAATGCTTGGACTTCTTAAATGCAGATTGACCCTGAGGGGAGGATTACGGAGTTATAGGGACTCCTCCACTCGACCATCCAGGAGCGAGATGAGCTTCGATAGGCCCTGACCCTTCTGGTGAGTTTCACTAATCCCTAAACATAATTATGCAAATGCTTATGGCTATGAAATGACTAACCTGGAGTTTTAAAATGCAGCGAGCCGAGGGAGCCCAGCGTCAGGGTGCCGACGCACCTTCTTCCTCTTCCCAGACTCCTACGGACCGTGTAGATCGGGAGGCAGAGTTTACATGGATGGTGGCGCGGGCCGAGGCGGCCGAGGCGGCGCTCTCCGAGAGGGTAAGTAACCACTGCGCTTTCCCTGTTGATTATGCTTATGAAATGCAATTGACTAACCATGATGCGTGTATGCAGACGACCGAGCTGACCCGACTGAGGGTGGAGCTTGAGTAGAGTCGTGCAGCAGCACGGGAGGAGGCTGCCCGCCTCCGGGAGGAGATGGTGCGAAGCCGCCTGGCTGACGCGGTCGAGACGGCGCTCCTTAACGCGGAGCTAGAGCGTCTCCGGGCCGGTGCTGTAGAGGTAGAGCACTAACGAGCGGAGTGGGATCGTGCCTATACAGAGGCGTCGGAGCTCAGAGGGGAGCTACGGGCATACAAGGAGATGAGTCGGCAGTCGGAGTGCAGTGGGACTCCGAGCGGCAGCACTCACGGCACGCATAGCTCCTTCAAGAGTTACTTTATAGGTTCCTCCGGTCACCGGAGGAATGAGGAGGAGGAGCAGTGCTGACGACACCGCGAGGAGGCGAGCTCGGCGATGCCCCCATCGGCGAAGAGGCACGAGGGCTCGGGCGACAGCGGTGGGGGCCCGGGAGAGGGACAGGCCTGATGTATTTGACAGGACTTTGTACATGTGGATATGATAGTGATATGATATGTTTTTGATTTGGCTTTTGTGAATGAATGTAAATGCTTGACTCCAACTAACTAACAACGACTCCTAACCTAACACGAGTGACTGGGAGAGAGAGATGACAATAGCCTGAGTGGAGTTGGTGCAAAAGGACAAAAATTGAGGCTTCAGGTTGATAAAGGATCATCCAAATGACCGCTCCAGGGTTTACACGGTCCCCCAATAGACCGCTGACATCTGCGTCAATGAAGCAAATAAACGGTCCATGATGGTCCGTTCAAAGAAACAAAATGGTCCTGTTTGAACTATGTGCTTAGCAGAACGGCCGCTTCACGACCATGCAAATTGTAGGATTCGAAGTGTGTAGAAGATAACTAAACGGTCTCCGTGAGACCGTCCCTTAAACAATGCGGTCTATCGATAGACTGCGTACATAGGCGCCCTGAGAGCCCGAACGGGACTCTCTTGGAGAGTCCTAACCCGAGAGTAGGTGTTTCAAATCAACCCAAATTCTATCATAACCCGATCTAGAACTATCCTACCTCAATTCTAGTGGGTTTAGGCCTCTAATCAACCCCTATAAGTAAGAGGGGACTCTAAATTCGTTCTTCATACAACAACCCTCTTTCAAACCTTGAAATCCTTCTCAATCTTCCTCAATACATCATGAAGAGGGCCTTGGAAGGGAGCTCAATGGGGAGGTGGCCTACCAAGGTCCAAAGCCGGCTAGAAAGGAGCATGGTGTGATACAAAGGCTGACCATGATCCCGGGGCATTTGAGCTCCAGCCCTATGAGAGAGGTAAGTTAATGTTGTTTCATTCATTCAATTCCATATCATTTCCTTCAAAAGCTTATATGTTCTTCCTCTCTTTTCTCTTCTCATCTTTATTTCAGCTCCTCCCTGGCCCGAGATGATACTCCACCTTGAAGTGGATGGCCCCTATGATCCGCGAACTACGCATATCCGTGACATCCATCCTTAGGTCATGGCACCTTCACTCTCTTCTAGTGCTAGCCAAGAACTACCCCAAGCTCTCTTTAGATTGGCATAGCCTTTCAGCCTTGGTAGATATATGGCACCCTCAGACCCATACTTTCATCTTCCCATCTTTTGAGGCCACCATCCTTCTAGAGGAGGTAGAGACCTACTTGTCTTTCCCTAGGTCCAAGGTGGGTGAGGAGGATTTATTCTGTCACACCGTCACCCCTGTGGATCCTGCCCTTATCTTAGGAGAGTTCATACCTAGCACCAAGGACATTCGCAGCATAGTGAGCCCACACCAGATCCATCTACTACCTCTTAGCCAGTGGGTGACAGCACATTGTAAGAATAAGTGTGGGTGGTATGAGGCCATAGCTAAGGCCACTTCCATTTGCTTGTGCGGGCCCATACTCTTCCCCTCTGCTGACCATGTCTTAGATATCCCCATTCTCAGTACCATCAGTGGTCTGTGGCAGGGTCTATCCATTTCCCAAGCCGTCCTTTCCTACTTATATGAGGGTCTTAGCTCAGCTGCCCTAGGGGGTCCATTGTTTGGCTCTATGATTCTTTTAGAGTGTTGGATGGGAGTCAGGATGAAGTTCGTGCCTAGGGAGGATGTTGCTTCGGTCAGCTGGATCTTCGGGAGCCGTCCATTGTTCTTTATTGGTGATCCTTTCAGGTTCTCACAGCAGGTGGAGTGTAGAATAGCAGACAAGAAGACTAGGGATGAGTGGTGCCTCTACATCAATACCTTGCCCCTGGATCGGTTCGTGATGCACCCTCCATTCCTCCACGGCACTACTCTCAGGCTTTTTCGAAGGCCTGGATTGGACTTGAGGCTCGTGGGTGACACCGATTTGGCGATGTACAGCCCGCACCGGTGCTTCCTTCAGATTGGACTACCTTGGACTACACTTCCAGCGCTACCTCATTTTCCCGCACTACAGGCGAGGAGGTTCGGGTCAGAGGAGGATGAGCAGGCAGTCAGGAGTGCCCTGATCATGTGGGAGGTTAGTAGGGTGTTCACCCTACCGGTGGAGGTGGAAGAGTCCCAAGAGGCCTACTAGGCATATGTGAGAGAGCTGACAGAGATTAGGCCTCGCGGGGATGCCCGTCTGAGGATCGAGTGATTTTCTTGTTTTCATGATGTTGATATAGATACTCATGTTTGTAAATGCTTGCATTTAAATGAATAAAATTGATGATTGGATTGATTTGAGTTTGACATTTCTTACATGTGATTGAATGAGTTTGAGATAGGATCTCGGGATGAACACGGCCCAAACCCAGACCACTCAGTTAGATAAACGGTTGGATTTTAACCGCACCATGGAATTGAACGGCCAGACCTGGGCCGCATATCAGATCAACCGCAGGGTTAAGAACAAGGACCTTTGGGGAGTGGAACGGTCTATCGATGGACCGTGGACAGAGTAGAATGGTCTAGACGGCACCGTTCTAGTTTGTAAACGGCCTAGTAAAGACCGTTGTTTCTTGAAGGTTCTAGCGGTCTGAACAAGGCCGTGTGAAGGATTGAAGGGTCTGAGGTTGACCGTTTGAGGGATCAAAACGGTCGCCATAGGGCCGTGTAGAGATGGAAATGCTGAATCTTGTCTTCAACTTGCCCCTGTACGCATATAAACAAGAAAACATATTAAATCTATTTTAGGCTTAACCCCTTGCCTGTAGCAAGTTAGGAAATAACCAGTTCTTGAATTTTGGTCAAGGGGGTAAGCCTTATTAAATAGGCGAATAACACAAAAGAAAAATGGATGCAATGCATGCCATGAATGCAAATCACAATGATGATGAAAATATTTTTGTGGTTTTGAGAATATTTGATTTTTTTAGATTTTAAAATATTTGATTTTTTTGGATTTTAAAATATTTGAATTTTTTGGGTTTTGAAATATTTGATTGATTTTTTTTGGATTTCGAGATACTTGATTTTTTTTGGATTTTGAGATATTTAATTTTTTTGATTTTGAAATATTTGATTTTTTTTAGATTTTGGAGCCAGATCAAACCCGGTGATGGGGTACCTTCATATCTCATTAGGGGTTTTCTCAGGTTCAACGTGCATTATGGGTGACCGCCCATGACTGGGGTCCACTTTTACTTAACAGTGCCTCTACCGAGGTCATACCCGGGATATGATCCTGTCCTTAGAAAAATAAAGAGACTTTGACAGGGAAGCCGACAATAGGTATAGGGGTTTAGGGCTTGAGTTCTTCTCACGATAGTCCCCTTTCAAAGAATTCGGTCTATTACGTCGGGGCTTTGTGGTGAGGACACGCGCCGCATCACTCGACGGAGCACACGGAGCACGCCAGCATCTCTTTGGCTAGGCGACTACGGCATCTACTAGAGGATCTTTCTTCTCATTTGAGGCCATGTTGGGCCTAGGTTTGGTCCCTGCGTGGACACGTTATCTAGTTCTTTTATGTTATCAGACTATGTGTAGGGAGTATTGGGCTGTCTTCCTTTATTATTGGGCTTAGCCTTGGCCCATAGATGGTTGAATTAGGGTTAGGGTTTTGGGGAGGGGGGCGCATCCCTCACCTTTGGTGGCTGCGCCACCTTCTCCCCTTGGCCCCTCCACTTCCCTTTTTGGGCGCCCCCCCCTTTCCCCATTCCATCTCCCCCCTTTCCCCTTTGGGCGCCCCCCCTTGATCCCTCCTTGATTGGAGGGGGGCTGGCCGCAACCCCCTTGAATGGAGGGGGGCTGGTCGCACCCCCCCTTCCATTTGCACCCCCCCCCCCTTCCTTGTGGCTTGGGATGAAACCCTAGCTCTATATAAGGCTTGTATTTTTTCTTTTGGTGGATTATCAAATGAATAAACAAAAAAGTTGCTGTCTCTCTTGAAGGAGGCTGCGCCCCCCTCTGTTTCTCTTTGTTCCTGCGACGGGATCAAGCTTGGGGTGTGACTCCCCATCCCCTCGGTGCGACGCCGAGGTTCCCCCTCTCTTCTATCTCTTCACAGATTCAAGCTCAGTGCAACCAGATCTTGTCTCCAAGAGCTGCGACGTCCTCCTCTGTTCCTGGTGACTTTGGGCGACCAGCCCATTTTTGGGTGATCCTGCTACGAGTCGCCAACGCGTGCGAGGTGGTCTCGCCTCATTCGGAGTTCGGCATCACCCGTGGCGGTTTTCTTCGTGAGCGCGTGCAGGACCCCCTCTCCCTGCGAACCTGGTTCTGTCCGCCCCCTTGCAAAAATCCCACGGGACGGACATCAGCGAGTTTGGACGTGGGATCTTCACCGGTAGTACCTCTCTTCATCCTCTTTCCAGCGCCACCGACCTCACCCCGTTCCGACGTCCGAGCTGTTCGTGACGTCCATTCCCGTGAGGTCGTGCAGGTCTGCCCTGTCCACCCGGCGCCAGGACTATCTGCAGATTCCCGAGCTTGCTGCACTCAATCACGACTGGATCTGAACGAGCCCTTCGGTTGGGACCTGCTTCCCTGCGTCCTCTTCGTCCTCCAATAAGCGGAGCTCCGTTCGCCCTTCGGAGCTATTTCTTGTCATTTTTCCCGCTCGATCACGCGGTTCTGGGAGCAGAATCCCTGTCGCAACTTGCAGGTGCGCCCCCGGCTTCCAAGGATGGAATCTGCACGCCCCCTTTGGCCGAGACTTCCTCCCGTGAACTAGCTACGCGCCCTCGCTGATGGCGCCTCAATCGGACACCGGATCAGGTCGTGGGAGCTTTCACCGCCGAGTCACGCATTGCTGCGAACCTGCCGACCGCCGCTCGGGTCCTCCTCGCAGCCAACCCTTCACCGAGTGCCGCCCGTCAGCCCGTACATTGGCAGCCCCGAATCTCTATGTTGTAGCCTGTTATCTCCCTGTGAGGAGTGGGCATTTGTGGTTGAGGTTGTATTATTGTTCATCCTTGTGTATCGGGATTGTTGATCTCGGCCGGGGTTTCTTCCCCACGCCTAGGCGTGGAGGTACGTGCGACGCTCCCTTTGTTGGCATTTGCTTTGCTAGTATGCTTTCTATTATGCCGCGTGAGTGCTTAGGATCCTAGCTAGTCTTTTCGTCACCACGTGACTGTGAGTTGAGAGCACCCATCCCGTGACCCTAGTCGAGTGCCGAGCTCGGACTAGATTCCCTTAGGCGTACGGCGGTTCCTTAGCTGCTGAGATCCCCGCGCTTCCCTCATAGGGACGGTCATTGGGCTTGAGTTTCTTGTTGAGAGACGCCTCCACCCGGAGGAACGCTACGGAGGTCAGCCGCCCGGCTTGCCTTTGGCGTGCGAGTGCTGGCCGCACTGTGTTGCTTTCATAGGTCCTAGCCCTTTTAGTCCCGTCCCGCATCACTTTGTGTCCGTCATTGAACCTACATCCGCTCTAAGCACGCATACTACCGGGCTCATTACGTCCCGCGGGGAAACTGTACTGCCACTCTTGCCATGCCTAGTTTCATTCTTTTGGGAGCATTTAGACTTTTGAGCTTCGAGTTTTTGGATGAGCTTTTAGCTTTCGCCTTTGATTTTACCCCTTTTCTTTTATTTCTTTTACTTTTGTGAATGCAGAATCAGGTCATAACGGACTGCCCCTATTTGAGACCTCTTTTTATCGGGGTGTCTAGATCAGTTCTCACCCCCTTATTCACCACTTGCTCCTATTTTTAGCCGAAAGAGGAGAAAGATAAGGATTTGCACTTTGCCTCAAGCATGGCCAAGGGAGAAATGATGTTGCGTAAAAAAGGAAACCTGAGCCACGGGGGTCGTGTAGTGTGTGAGTATTAAACTGGGGACCTCCGTTCATGACCAAGTGAAGAACACCCCGCCACCAGGCCATCATTGGCTTGACTCTATGGATAAAAATAATTTAGATACAACCCATTCCACGGATTAGCCAATTCCTCACCCTCCGCATTAACAAGGTGGTACGCGTTCCCAGGATACACCTCTTTAACTACAAACGGCCCTTCCTAATTATGTTGTAGCTTGGACCTAGGACCCACTGATCTGATAAATTTACGTTTTAAAACCATGTTACCCACTTGAAATTTTCTTTCGATAACCTTCTTTTGAAAATGTCGCGAGACATGTTTTTGATAAACAGAGACGTGATTAGCCACGTTAAGCCTCTTCTCATCTAAGAGTTCCAACTAGACTAGCAACGCCTCTCGACGTTCATCGAGATTAAGTTCTTTGTCTAGCTGCACTCTTAGGGAAGGGATCAAGATCTCATACAGGAGTACCGCCTCCATCCCATAGGTGAGAGAAAAAGGAATTTGTCCCGTAGGGGTACGGACGGAGGTACGATAAGCCCATAGAGCTTCTATCAATTTGTCGGTCCAATCAGCAAATTTGTGTGACTCGCATATTTTCTTAATGATTTTAAGAAGGGTCTTGTTCGTGGCCTCGGCTTGGCCGTTGTCTTGAGGGTAATATGGTGATGAATGATGCAATGAAATAATAAATTTCTTATAGAGGTCCTGAAGTTCTTGAGACACAAATTGAGGCCCGTTGTCGGTGATGATGTCGCTCGGCACTCCGAACCGCGAAATGATATTCTTGAGGATGAAGCGGCACACTATGGTAGCTTTGATTTCTACATAGACTTCAGCTTCCGCCCACTTGGTGAAATACTCAGTTGCGGTGAGGATAAATGATTTCTGCTTGACCTGAGCATTAGGATCACCTAGTGGGCCTATAATATCAAAAACCCACATGGAGAATGGCCAAGGAGCCGAGAGAAAATGGAGAGAGGAAGCAGGAGCATGGATTTTGTCAGCATGAAGTTGGCATTGAAGACACTTACGGACATAGGTGGAGTTGTCTTCTTCTAGGGTTGGCCAGTAATAGCCCTACCTAAGAATCTTCTTCACCAAAGCCTGACCATTAACGTGCCCTCCACACTTGCTTGCGTGAGCTGCCTCAACAACTTTCCAAGTCTCATCGTCATCTAAACACCTCATAAGAACTCCACTAAGAACCCGCCTATACAATTCTCCTGCGATAATCGTATACCTGGAGGCGACTCTTCGGATGGCCTTGCGCTGCTCGGCACTTGCCGCTTCCGGGAATGAACCATCCTTATAGTACTGCTCTATTTCATGGAACCACGGCAATTCCTCTTCCCCTATGATCTCCTCAAGCTAAGTTAACGACACTTCCTTCATAAGGTTTTCGAACCACGGATCCTAGAGGGAAGGAGCGTCTAACCGCTGAACCATGATAGTCTCAGTGGAACGACTGAGAGGGAAGGCAAGGGAGGAAGCAAGAGATGCTAACGCATCAGCAAGAATGTTCTGAGAACGAAGGGTATGAATGTAGATGAGCTTACGGAACTACCTAGCCAAGAGCGTGACCAAATCTTAATAGGGTTTGAGTTTAGGGTCACGGGTGCGGTAAGTTGAACGAACTTGACACAGCACCAACTAAGAGTCTCCTATGATGTTTAGGTATCACGCGCCTAGGATGTAGGCGTGCTTCAGTCCGGCAAAGAGAGCCTCATACTCGGCTATATTATTTGGGGCAGGAAAAGAGAGCTGGTAAGCGATGAGGATAGTTACTCCTTCCAGAGTGAGGAGAATGGCGCTGATTCCATGGCCTGAGAATTGAGAGCACCGTCGAAGTGCAAGGACCAAAAGGGGAGATAAGTAAGTACAGTCAGATGCTCGTCAGGAAACTCGTCCCGGATTGAATCGGTACAAGGGATAGGAGAATGAGCAAGATGTTCAGCAATCGCGTATCCCTTGATCGCTTTCTGAATGATAAAGGTAATATCAAATTAAGAGAGAAAGCTCTGCCAGCGAGCTAATCTGCTAGAAAGGATGGGCTTTTCTAAGAGGTAACGGATTGGGTCCATTCTAGAGATCAACTTAACCTCATGGGCGAGAAAATAGTGCTTGAGTTTCTGAGCTACCCATACTAATGCTGTGGAGGTCTTTTCCATGGCAGTATACTTAGATTCAGTGAGATTAAACAACCTAGAGAGATAGTATGCTGCCCTTTCCTTTCCCTCATCGTCCACTTGAGCCAGGACAGCTCCTAGGGAGTCCTCGACAACAGAAATGTATAATATCAGGGGTTTCCCAGGGACCGAGGGTTGCAGAACATGGGGATTAGATAAATAAACCTTAAGATCCTCGTAGGCCTTTTGGCACTGCTGATTCCATTCAAATTTAGCCCCCGCCTTCAACAATTCATAAAATGGGTGGCATCTTTACGAATGTTGAGATATGAATCTCTGAATAAACTGTAAACGCCCAATCAATCCCCTAAGTTCAGTTATGTTCTTAGGCGGTGGCATTTCCATAACGGCCTTTGCCTTGTTCGGATCAATCTGGATCCCCCGCTTGCTAACTATGAACCCTAGCAATTTCCTTGATGTAACTCCAAACACACATTTCTTTTGATTCATTTTCAGCTTGTACTCCCTAGCCCTTTGCAACACCTTAGCTAACATGGTGGGGTGTTCTTCCTTGGACCTCGATTTTACCAGAATATCATCCACATAGGCTTCCATATACACATGCATCATGTCGTGGAAGATGGCCATCATTGCCCGCTGATATGTGGCACCTGCATTCTTCAATCCGAATGACATGACAACATAACAGTATGTGCCCCAGGGCGTGGTGAATGAGGTCTTCTCTTGGTCCTCGGGAGAAAGATGGATTTGGTTGTATCTAGAATATCCATCCATAAATGAGAGGGCTTCATACCCAGCCGTGTTGTCTACTAACGCATCAATGTGAGGAAGCGGAAAATTATCTTTCGGACATGCCTTATTTAAGTCCCTGAAATCAATGTAGATTCGGATTTTTCCATCCTTTTTCATCACCGGGATAATATTCGCCACCCATTGAGGATATAACACAAGTCTAATAAACTTGGCCTTATGCAATTTTTCAAATCACGAGGTCCTTTCTCTCTCTTCATTTCTAGTGAGAGAAGCTCTGAGTGTTTTCCTGCCCCTGTCTCTTTTCGTTTCGCAGAGCTCCCTCCCCGCCGGCCATGGCGGGTGCGGCGAGGGAGGTAATACCCCCCTGAGCTTGGGATAGAACCTCCAGCAGAAGATGTTCCTGTGATATCTCGGAAGTCTTATGCTCAGTCTCTCCTGGAGTCTCGTCAAAATCCTCGCCGTCGCATTCCGGTGAAGCTTCCTGCGTTCACGGATCAGGGAGAACCGGCCGTGTTCTTTTCGCATGATGACATTCAGGTATCTTGCGATCATCTCCAGTATGCTATGATTGCTAAGTGTTCATATGGCCGTCCATTGATTCCAGAAGTCAAGGCTTGTCTAGTTCAACACCTTCATCTGAATGCCGAGCCGATCATCAGCCGTATGAACCCTAGACATCTCTTAATCCGTCTGGGAAACGAGACTAATTACTTGAGGGTTCTTTTACAGAAAAGCTTTTTTATCAAAGGTTTTATGTTCAGAATTTTCAAATGGCAGCAGGATTTCGACTTCAAGTCTGATCCGCCTATTATACCTGTCTGGATTGGTTTTCTGGAGCTTCCTGTAAACTTCTATCATGAAGACATGTTGCGTTCTATAGCTGGCAATATTGGTCAGGTGCTTCAAATTCATGAAACCACAACTGCGATGACAAACACCTCAGAGGCTCTGGTTTGCATAGAACTGAATCTTGACAAACAAAGGAGAGATAGGATCTGGATTGGTATTGGCAATGGAGGATTCTGGCAGTCGATCAACTATCATAGAGTCCCTCAGCTATGTTCATTTTGTCATAAGATTGGTCACTCGGAAAAGGAGTGCAAAAAGAAAAAAGGTAAAATTCCCCCTAGGAAAATTACGGAAGATCATGAAGGACAAAGAAATATACGGCAAGAATATAAGCCGAAGAAGGTTATAATTGATGAGATATCAGTTACAGATGCAAATAGATTCTCAGTCCTAAATCAGGTTTCTGAGGAAAAAGAAAAAGATCCGGAGACTGTGAAAATTCAAGTTAAGAAAGTTGATGGATACCTTTCTGGCTCAGAAGGATCATGCAGCGTTTTGCCCTCTACCTCTTCTGGTCCTTTGGGAGAAGATGATATTAATGGTACAAAGCCTAGGAAATGTTGCAATGTTCCTATGATTTTAAATCTTGTCTCCCTTCCTTGTATTGAGGAAATTTCAGAATTTGAGGAGCTACCTTCAATCCATCAGCCTTCAGGAGAGATGCATGGAACTTACTCGGGCCTTAGTCAAGTAGTCTCATGCATGGATCAGAGAATTCTTAAGGCTGCTAATGCTGAAGTGGTTTCAAAACTATCAGCTGCTGAGAATGTCAAAATGGTATGCCAATTCAGTAACTGTTCAAAGAATTTATTCCTGAAATCAAACTCTGCTTCTGTACTGCCCGGAGTCTTATTTAGTGATGCCCGATTGACAAGGGCCAAAGCCAAGGTATTGGCTGCTCATTCTTTCCCTCCTTTTAGCAATGATTAAATCAGCTTTGGTTTGGAATGTCAGAGGAATTGGCAATAAGGCCACTGTCCGGAGTCTTGCTCAGCTTATTAGAGCTCATGATGTTAGCATGGCTACAATATCTGAACCTTGCATTAGTTTCAAGCGTGCTCAGGGAGTAGCCAGGAAAATCAAAATGCAGTCTGTGATTGGCAACAATGGTGATTCTTCAAAAATCTGGCTATTTTACAATTCCAGTTTAAATTTGCAAATTATGCAGTTGCATCCCCAGTATTTAACTGTGGGCATTCAGGAAGAAGGCTCCATTTTTCTGTTGTTTACTGTTATATATGCTTCCCACAGTAGTGATCTTCGTAGAGAAATGTTTGATTCTTTAATGGCTTTTAGTCAAGGGGTTTCTATCCCATGGATAATAGGAGGTGATTTTAATTGTGTTTTGTCTCCTGAAGAGAAAATTGGAGGTAATCTCCCTTCGGTGGCAGCTATGTCTGATTTTCAAGGTTTCCTTTCAGCAGTTGGTCTTGTTGATGCTGGATATTCAGGTTCTAATTTCACTTGGTCAAATAATCAGTTAGGCCCCACTCACATCAGAGCTCGGCTGGACAGGATTCTTTACAACTCCTTGTGGCTGGAAAAAGGATTTAGATTGTCAGTTAAACACTTATCCAGGGGCCCTTCTGATCATGCTCCCCTCTTGATTTCGACAAGCTCTGTTAGTTTAACCCCGGGGAGGTTTATCTACCAACATATGTGGCACACCCATTCTGAATTTCTAGATTTCGTCAAGGATCAATGGAATAAAGTTACTCAGACTGATGTTCATCCATTCCATGCCCTTCAAAGTAAACTGAAAAATCTAAAGATTCATCTCAGAAGCTGGAATAAAGATTTCTTTGGCAATATTCATAAGGTCAAAGATGACACTGCTCATTTTGTTGAACGAGCTCAAGCTTGTTATGATGAAAATCCCACTGCTGAGAATAGAGCAACACTTAATAAAGCTAATGCAGAGATGAAGATGATACTAGCTAGGGAGGAGATTTTTTGGTATCAAAAATCCAGAGTTCAGTGGATTCAGTCTGGAGACAGAAATACACAATTTTTTCATCATTACACTAAGGTCAAAAAACAGAGGAATTACATCCAAAAACTCAAGGTGGACAATACCTGTGTGGAAGATCAAGCCTCCTTGCTTGCTGGGGCTGTTGATTACTTCAAATCTCTGCTTACTTCTGAGGAACACAGTCTAGAAGAAAGCCTCTTTTCTGTTATTCCTTCTCTAATTACTGATGACCAGAACTCTTCATTATGTTTAGTTCCTTCTGCTGATGAGATCAAGAAAGCGGTCTTCTCCCTGTCAGGTAACAGTTCTCCAGGCCCAGATGGTTTCACAGGAGGTTTCTTCACCTTCTGTTGGGATGTTGTTTGCACGGATGTGATTAATGTTGTTCAGAGTTTTTTTCAAGGGTGGGGTCTTCCGCAGGGAGTCACCTCCACTATTATTTGCTTGATTCCAAAAGTCAAGAACCCTTCCTCATTTGTGGACTTCAGGCAAATAAGTCTGTGTAACTTTACTTATAAAATTGTGTCTAAAATTTTGAGTGACCGGCTGAGGCATGTTCTTCCTATGATTATTTCAAGTAAGTAAAGTGGATTTATTAGTGGGAGACTGATAACAGATAATTTCCTACTGGCCAGGGAGCTTTTTATGGAGTTAGATAGACCGGTTAGAGGGCATAATATGCTCATTAAACATGACATGGCCAAAGCCTATGACCGTATTGAATGGGATTTTCTTCTTTATACAATGAGAAAATTTGGTTTTTCTAACAGGTTTGTGTCTCTCATTGCTCAATTCTTGATGAATTGCTGGTTCTCTATATCTTTTAATGGTCAGATTCATGGTTACTTTAAGTCATCCAGAGGGGTTCGCCAAGGAGATCCTTTAGCCCCTGCCTTATTCATTTTAGCAGAGGAAGTCTTGAGCAGAGGGTTGAGCTTCTTATTCTCTTCTGGAAACTGCAAATATTATCACCTACCACGTGGTTCTCCCCAGTTATCTCACATTCTTTATGCTGATGACTCAATCATTTTTATGAATGGTAGCATTCCCTCAGTTAAGCAGTTATTGTCTTTCCTGGGAAGATATGAAATGTCCTCTGGTCAGAGAATTAATGCTACCAAAAGCTATTTTGTTGTGGCCAAAAATATGTCAGTCTCATCTATAAACAAATTAAAGCAACTTACTGGGTACCAGAACAGAACTAATACCATCACTTACTTGGGTATCCCCTTGTTCAAAGGAAAAACCAAGGTTACACATTTCAAATATCTCTTGGATAAAGTTAACTCCAGACTAGCAGGATGGTAGAGTAAACTTTTATCACAGGCTGGTAGGGCTATCCTCATTCGCTCTGTGTTGTCATCGCTGGCAATATACTCAGCTAGTGCTGTTTCAGTTCCTTGCACCATCCAGAGACAGATTGGCAAAATGTGTGCTAATTTTTTTTGGCAAGGTGTCGACACTTCACATAGGAAGCATTGGGTATCATGGGACAGAATATGCAATCCTATTACTAGTGGCGTTCTGGGAATTAGAAGTCTTGCTGATATTCAGATTTGTTGCCAAGTTAAACTCATGTGGCTTTCACTATTCAATAATTCTCTTTGGGCTCAGTTTGTTAGGTGTAAATATTTGCAAGGCTGCCATATTTCTGACTGCACCTCTCCATATCCAGCTGGGATTAGAACTAGAGACTTTGTAAAGGCTAAAACTATTCTACTTACTGGTCTTCGGATGATCATTAAAGATGGTTCATCTATTAATTTTTTTAAAGATACTTGGTATAAATATAAAGCTTTATCTGACCAGGCTCCTTTTCAATCTATTCTTGAGGACTGCTCTGTAAGGGCTGTTTTAACATATTTACAACACAATGCTTGGAGTCATATAACTGATCAACAGACTCGGCGGGACCTTCAGAATATTATTCTACAAAATGGCAGGGATATCCCCATCTGGTCCTTATCAAATTCTGGAAAGTTCAGCATCAATCTACATACAGGTTTATATAGGGGCAAATGATACAGCAGAGCAGTTCAGGTTTCAGCAAGCTGTTGAATACCAAGTTTCCTCCGAGGGCTGCTTTATTCTGTTGGAAGCTCATACAACAGGTGTTCCCAGTTGACAGCAGAGTACAATCAAGTGGTGTACATTTGGCATATTGCTGCTCCTGTTGTCAATCCTCTAAGAATAAAGAAGATGAAGACCATTTATTTCTGAAAAGTGAACCTGCTGTCTTTCTTTGGAATAAGTTTGGGTCTCTCTTAGCTGACTCTAAATCGGATTCATCAAACTTCTGCTCGTGGCTAGAACAATTCATCACAGACATCCATATTACTTCCCCTAAAGGCTTTATAGCTCTTCTGGTGGTGATTTTGATATCTTGGGAGACATGGAAATACCGATGCTTGGTCAGGTATGAAGGTTGTTCTTCCAATATCCTAAGGGTGGCTGATAATATTCTTTTAGAGATTAAACAAATTGTGCAGCAAACCAATTTCAGACATGGTATTAGTTCTTATTACTGGAACTCGATTCATGAATTTGGTATTGATGTTAACATCAAACGGCCGGCAACTTCTATTATTAGATGGAAACCCCCCTCTGTTAACTACTCTCTCAATGTCGATGGGGCTTGTAAGGGTAATCCAGGGCCGGCTGGAGGTGGTGGCTGCATCCGAAATCCCCATGGTCAAGTTTTGTTGAGTTTCTCCTATTTTTACGGTAATGGCTCAAATATGATTGCTGAAGGAAGAGCCCTTTTGGATGGCCTGCGCCTTGCCAGACTGCATTCTATTCCATTGTCAATCATATATACGGATTCCATGGTAATGGTTGATTTGTTATCCAATAAGAAGGACCCCCCTTGGTCTCTTCTTCCATGGTGGGCAGAAATTCAACAAGCCTTCTATATGTGTGGTTGCCCCATCATTCACACCTACAGAGAAATCAACCAGGTTGCTGATGCTCTTGCTAATCATGCTATCTTCATCGGTCACAATAAGGAGTTCCACTCTTTTAAAGATCTGCCCATCCTAGCCAAAGCTTATGCTTTAGCGGATGCCTCTTCTGTTCCTATTTTTTGTAGGAGTTTTGTATAGGCTTTTTTCAGCTTCATTGTACTAGAGACTTGGTCTCTCCGGCCTCTAATGAATTGTACATGTTCTATACAAAAGCAATAAAATCAGCATTTAGTGGTTTGTTTGGTGGAGTGAGAACATTCCCTTCCTCTGCAATGGGGGTGCACTCTCCCTTCGGCCACTAGATGACTTTGTGCTTGAAAAAAAAAACTTCTTCCTTTATCCTTAAGGCCATTTGAGGGTGGATTCTTCTTGATTTTTGTTTAACGGGTGTTGCCCCTGGTTTAAGGATAAGTCTGTGTTCAACCAGAGCGGGGTCAAGACCCGGCATGTCCTCATAGGACCAGACAAAAGAATCGCTATACTCCCTCAAAACTTTGGTTAGCTCCTCTTCAACCTGAGGAGGGAGATTAGCGGAAATGATTATGGGCCTAGGGTCCTCTTTAGTCCCGAGATCAATTTTTTTTATGGGTTCATCCACTGCTGACGAAGGTTCGCCAAATCTCTTCAAACCCTATGCGTACAGATCGGCAACGTCATCCACATCGCTATCCTCATCATCGACTGGGTCCTTCTCATCTATGATTTCATAAACTCCCAATCCATCATTGCTCCACACCCCGCCTACTTCCACATCATCCTCGAGGATGATGGCAGTTGCTACAAACTCAGGACATTTGAGGAGGGCATGACACATTTGGGCTAGATCCTGAACAAACCGATCTGGAATGGATTTAGAATGACGCATCACAGGGTACGTCACAAACGTGGATGAGCTAGATTCTATCCTAGCTGACTCATCAAACCTAGGGGACTCTGCACACTGTACATCTAACCTAAGAGATAAGAAATCTACAGGGAAAGAAGCAGGGCCCTCGTGCCCCTGGCAGGAAGATGGATAGAAATGGCATAATCCTCCATTGAGACCTTCGTTTTAAAATTGATGTTTTTTTTAGATCGGAGGAAATCATGAAACAAGTGATACGCGTAGCGGAAAGTGAGATAGAAGGGGGGGTTGAATAGATCACTCCCAAATTCAAACAACTCAGACACGATTTCTCAACCCCTCAAGTTGTAGTGAAAAAAACTTCAAAGACAGGCAACAAAGATGACTAGTATGAGAAATGAGATCAAGAAAGTCACCCACAATGAAGCAATGTGTCAAGTAGATGGAGAACAGCACAGCGTAAATAAGCAAACAATAGAGGAGACTGGGAATTTTAAGTGGTTCGATTGCTATCCATAATCTACGTCCACCCCTTACTCAAGAGAGTAAGGTTTCCTTGCAATATAGAGTCGCACACAGCAGACTCAGTTTGCAACAACTGCTGCCAAACAGCTTGCCCTGAGGAACAGCCTCCTCAGTCTTCTGATCGACCAGAAGAAAACATTGGAGAACCAATATCCCTTCCTTTGCACGCAGCAAAGGGAACCCTGTGCAGTTACTCCCAAGTAACTCACACAACCAGAGGATCAAGCCTCTCTTCCTCCAAGACAATGGAGGGAACTGGAGAACTTCTCCCTTCCTCCGAACAATGGAGGGTAACAGAATGAAATAAAAGTAAGAGAAACTCGAAAACAAAACGATCGATGAACGATAATTTTCTCAGAAAAATAAAAGTAATGTAGCTTCCGTAGAAGCACATCTTCGCATTCACAATCGCTTCTCTCTCTCAGAAATTTTTCTCTTAGCTCTGGATGGAGTGGGTTGTCTCTGGTTTTCTCTCTTGAAGCACTGCTCCCACGCTGCTCTTCTTTCTCACTATTCCATCCCCTTTCGAACCCTTTTCCTCAGCATATATATATATCTGATCCAGAACCTTAGGCGTGTGGATACCACATTTCCCGCCTGAAGATGTTGGGGTACGTGTGAGAATGTTCTAGATGTCTATCTACCTTGGATCACGTGTCATCCAGGTGAATGCACAGACAAACTGTAAGAGAAGAAATAAACATTTCATCATACTCTTAGCATAATTTGTATTGGTGTATTGAGTAAGAAGGTAAAAGCTGCACTGAGTAGGAGTTTAATCGTGCAACAGATATGCACAGACAAGAATCAGCAAAACACAAAGTGCACTGACTTTATTTTTCCAGAGAGAAAAGTTTGCACCAAGTCAAAAGAGTAAGCATCGGCTAAGTCGGGCTATGACAAGCACCGACCTGAAATGAATCAGAAGATGCACCAATCTACGTTAGCTGTCTACAGGACTTTGCACCGAGTCTAATAAGACTATAAATAGGAACATCACTGACTTCATTGCTATAGAGACTTGTATAGGCTAGACTATGCACTGATCATGAGTTGTTTTAAGCAAGGCATGCACCGAGTTGGGATATGCAGTCCAAGCAGGAACTGCACCGAGATGGCAATGAGAAGTACAAGACAAAGCTTGCATCGAGATGAAGGAACGACCAACCTAACCAATGCATTCTGGTCAGGAATTGCACCGACCTCGAGAGGTGAGATGCAGAGACATGATATGCATGGACCTTAATGCTCACGACCTCGAGAAATGCACAAAAGATAAAATTATGAACAACAAAACCTGTGTATGAACAAGGACTTGCACGGAGGCAAGTACTTTATGTGAAAGATGCGGAACTAGCACTGACTCAATATGCATTAAGCAAAAGAACGAATAACCTGAAATGCACGGACCTAAATCATGCTATTAGCATAGATCCCCTTCATGCTTAGAAACAAGGAAATGCACCGTATAAGAACAAATTGATCTAGAGATAAAAATAAATTGATTTATAGTGTGAGACATCATCAAAACCATAGGGATGTAACAATCTCCCCCTTTTTGATGATGGCAACACTATGAATCAAGCAATATCAGGGCATTAAAAACATTCAAGAGTAAGCCAATCATGCAGACAAACCAAACATAACTTCTGAATCTCTTCTCTCTCCAAAACCACTCCCCCACAGCTCACTCTCAGAGGACCTTTTCACAGTAGCAAGACCTCTCTCAGATATTGCATGATCTCTCTCCCCCTTTGACATCATCAAAAGGAAATGAAAGATATATGAAATTGCTAGAGACATGAGGAAGAAGTACAGTGACTTCTTAGTGTAGAAAAACTCAAGAGCATATCTTAAGAGAATAAGTGAGGTGCTAAACTCAAGTGAAGATTCTTGAACTCTGGTAATCAATAGAGAATTAGAATGAGAGGAAAGTATATCCACATACATGGTATATGATGTAGAGTAGGGATGAACAAGTATGGCAAGACATTGCTGATCAAAACAACAATACTCTGTAGACAACCAGAGACAAAAGCAGAGAAGGTGTGCTTATGGTATTGAGGACAAGTATTCAGTAATTTGCACAAAGACACGGGATATTATAGAGTTTTGCAATAAGACCAATGAGTAAGTTGGTAAATCACACTTTTGACATTAAGGAGACACCTTGATCAGAGGCCTGAATCCACAGTTACTCAATGTGAGTATCTCATTACCTCTCCTTTTGGAAGAACAGAGTTAGTAACTGTGGCTTATTACATGAGGAAACACCTTTATCAGAGGCCAGAGTCCCCAGTTACTCACCACCTTGTCACCATTGCTCTGTGATGATCAGAAATATTAAGGTCATTTTGCAGACATTTTTTTTTAATTTGACACCTTATGACATAGGAATTACTTCACTTCATTGATGAAGCTCCTAGTTTCTCAGTGGTCAAACCATAGACCTTTGTTCATTTAGTTGATCCCTTATGTTGTGGAGATAAAATGATTGAAGACAATACCAGAAGGACTGTTTCTTTGAAATGAATCTTGAAGTCTAGATTTCAAGTTGTTCTGGACATATGTCAGGACATACAGGTTTTAGCCTGAACCGGAATCATTGACAATGTAGAAAGATATACTTCGAACACTTAATCTAGATCTCTGATGAACTACTAGAGAAAAGATTCTAGCTGGACTTTAGCTACACAGACTTATAAACTTAAGAGATGAATGAGATTCCATAGTCTGAGATTTAACCGCACTCATTCAATCATGAAAACCAGCAATGACACATGTCTGGTCAATCTTTTGAATCAGTCAAAATACACTAACTACCCAGCTCCCCCTCAAACGATGCACTAAAGGAATTTTCTCAGCAGATTCTCAGGACTCCCCCTCACTGTCAGGACAGGCTTCTCACACAATCTCTTGCCAAGGTATAACAATTCAATATCAGGAGATCATCAATTAAGATAATTTATATAAGTCTAATTCTCTCCTTAATGTGGTGAACTTGTCATTGTCCAGAGGCTTGGTGAAGATATCAGCAATTTGATTAGCAGTGCCTACATGAATCAGTTCAAAGTTGTTCTTAGAAACCTCATCTCTTATGAAATGATGTCTTATTTCTATGTGTTTGGTGTGGGAATGCAAAACATGATTCTTGGCTAGGTTGATGGCACTGGTATTATCACAATAAATAGGTGTGCACCCCAAGTCTACTTGATAGTCTTGAAGCTGGTGTTTAATCTAAATGACTTGTGTACCACAACTCCCTGCAGCCACGTACTCAGCCTCTGCAGTGGAGAGGGCCATATAATGTTATTTCTTGGAACCCAAAGATACTAAACACCCACCTAGAAATTCACAATAACCACTTGTGCTTTTTCTATCTAGTTTACACCCGACATAATCTACATCTGTGTATGCAACTAAATCAAGTGTGTGTGATGCAGGAAACCATAAACCAAGGGTGTATGTAGCACACAGATATCTGAAAATTCTTTTCAATGCAGCTAGATGCAATTCAGTGGGTCTAGATTGATACCTTGCACACATTCCTACACTGAACTGTATATCAGGTCTTGAACCTTTCAAATAAATTAGAGATCCAATCATACCTTGATAGAGCTTGGCATCTACTTCTTTACCTGTCTCATCTGCATCCAATGAGGTATTGGTTCCCATTGGTGTTGTAATGTGCTTCAAGTTGTTCATGCCAAACCTCTTGAGAATTTCTAATGTGTACTTGGTCTGGTTGATGAAGCATCCATCCTCTAATTGTTGTACCTGCAAGCCAAGAAAATACTTTAATTCACCTACCAAACTCATTTCAAATTCAGCAGACATCAATTTCAAAAATTCATTACATAGTTCAGAGCTAGTTGACCCAAACACAATATCATCTACATATACCTGAACTATGATGAGGTCTTTATTTGAACTCTTGGAAAATAAAGTTTGATCTACCTTACCTCTGTGGTAGCCCTTGTTGATCAGAAATTCTGTCAGTCTTTCATACCATGCTCGAGGAGCCTGCTTTAGACCATACATGGCTTTGTTCAACCTGAAAACTTGGCTAGGTTGTTGAGAAAACTAAAATCCGGGGGGTTGTTCAACAAAAACCTCTTCCTTGATAACTCCATTTAAAAATGCACTCTTCACATCCATTTGTTAGAGTTTTATATTCTTGGAACATGTAAATGCTAACAATATTCTTATTGCTTCCATCCTAGCAACAAGTGCATATGACTCATCGAAATCAACTCCAAATTCCTGACAGTAGCCCTTGGCTACTAGTCTGGCTTTATTTCTAGAAATGATTCCATCTTCATTCATTTTATTCTTAAACACCCACTTAATTCTTATGGCATTAGAATTTTCTAGTCTTGGAACTAACTCCCAGACATTATTTCTTTCAAACTGTCCTAACTCCTCACACATAGCATTAATCCATGATTGATCACCTAAGGCCTCTTCTACTGATTTGGGTTCGATTTGTGAGACCAAAGCAATTAGGTCTTGGTTATGAACATTCTTAAAGTGAGACCTAGTTTTAAGAGGATCTTCAAGGTTGCCTAGGATGTTATCTATTGGGTGATCTTTAAGATATCTAACATTTCTTGAAGACTCACCTGTTTCAGCTGGCCCTACCTGGTTGGGAGCATCTGATGTTTCATTCGGCTGAACCTCCTCTTCTTCTTTGTCTTTTAGGAATTCTCCATCGTGCTTAGAATCCCTGTCAGCATCTTCAATGTTAACAGCATCTTTTGTTTCACCAAAAATGACATGTGGAGACTCTTCAACTTTCTGATCAGTTATGTTAAAGACCCTATATGCTCTTGACACTTCAGAGTATCCTAAAAATATTCCAGGATAACTTTTAGCATCAAACTTATCTAAGTCTTTCTTGTCATTATTATGGACAAAACATTTAGCTCCAAAAATCCTGAAATGAGACAAGTTTGGTTTCTTACCTTTTAATAGCTCATAGGGGGTTTTCTTGTGAATTGATCTTACCATGGCCTTGTTGATTGTATAAGTTGCTGTATTGGCCGCCTCTGCCCAAAACTTTCTTGGTAGTTGACTTTCAATCAGCATGGTTCGGGACATCTCCACAATGGTTCGATTTCTTCTCTCTACAATTCCATTCTGCTCTGGTGTCCTGGGAGAAGAAAACTTGTGTGTTAGTCCTTCACTTTCACAAAGGTCAGAAAATATGGAGTTTTCAAATTCACCTCCATGGTCAGATTGAATTGAACAAATCTTATGTTTTCCTTCTTGTTTGACCTTATTGAAAAATTGTTTGGATTTTTGAAAATCATCATTTTTGTTGGCTAAGAAAAAGATCCATGAAAATCTAGAGTGGTCATCAATGATCACATAACCAAACATACTTCCATTAAGACTCTGAGTTCTAGTAGGATCGAGGAGGTCCATATAAAGAAGTTCCATTGGTCTAGAAGAGAATGGCTCATATCTTAGTTCGAAAGACTTTCTGGTCTGTTTGCCTAGAGCACTGTGGACGTCAAAAAAAAAATGACGGTGTCGATCATACGGCATGCACGTCGTAACACTCGAGAGCAAGCCGGAGATGAAAATGCTGAATAAACCTCATGCCTCGCCCGATCAGGACGAGAACTCGCTTGGTGGTTTGCTACCCGCTAAGGAAGCCCCCTAAGCAGAAGATACAGCTACAACGCTCCGATCGGCCATGCCGAGAGCTGAATCAGAGAGAAGTCGGGAACTCCGACACAGTCTCGGCATGCACCAAAAGTCACGCAGAATCTGGGACCGAGTCCCAGAGGCTACAAACGGAATATTACAGAGGCCATACATCACAAACGGAACGTTCTGGGAATGCCGACATTCATATAAATGGCCGCGACTTCGAAAAGAATCTGTTTGGTGCTTAAAACGGCATGAAGGGGCCTTAAAACGGCGTGCCTTAAAATGGCGCGCGCCCCCCTTCTCAAAATGGCGCGCCCCCTTTTTTTTCTTTATCTATCCGGCGCGCTCCTGTCGAAGGGGCCTTCCCCCTTTGATGCTTAAAACGGCGCCCCTTTGAAGGCACTAAAATGGCGCCGTTTTAACCCCTCATTCTCAAAGCCCACAGTAGACTATTCTCTGAAGCGTTTCCCCGGCGCGCAATCAACCCATCCGGTCATCAGTCCGATCCCCTATTTTTGGGCGCAAACGAAGAGAACTTACCTGAAATGGCCAGGCCTCCGGCGTCCGACCAACGTGCAACCGCCTGAACTCCTCAAGCTCCCTGGAATGGCAATCTTCGAGCTCCGCACCGAACGCCGCTTCCCCGCTGTAGATCTATTTAAAATCCACACTTAAAAATATAAAAAGCAATAAGTATATGGGTGCAATAAAAATAGCACGAGGTGCTAATGTGGAGGTTGTGATCGCCAGAGACACGAGGGTCTCAAAGAGGAGATTGATATGGGGAGATGATCGCAAAATACCTCAAAAGATGCGGGGGATGTGAGTACTCCTTTTCTCTTCAAGATCGGCCGGCCGACGAAGAGAGTCTTCAATCAATTACCCTTGTAAGAAAGACAACAACACCAATAAAGATATACATTAGAACATGGTGTGTAGCATCAAATCCTAAATAAAGATGAGCATGACATCATGGTGAAGAACACACCTTAAGGGGATTGCCCTTAAACCCCTATGCAAAGAGGGTGTGGGAGATATGAATGCATGTAAAAAAAATATAATGGGGAAAGAGTGCAAGTGTTGCACTTATGGGGAGATCTCAATGTGATTGAGTATGAAAAATATAAATATGATGCGTGCGTGAATTAATGATGATGATGATGATAAAACAAAAGGGAGAAATAAAGGAAAAAGGAAAAGGAAGAAAGGGCCTGTGCTTCAGCTTGAATATTCAAAGGGGAGGAAACTCTGTAGGATGAAGATGTTGAACGTTGGCTTCTCCTTCAGCCGGAAACAGAGCCCTGCAAGAAAAAAAAAAGACACAGAAGAGGAAGAAGAAGAACGGAGGGAGAGGAGAGGGATCGACAGGACATCCAACCAACCGATTAACAGAGCTCATAAGCTCTATTAATAAGGTAGAAAAAGATAAGAAGGAAAGAGTCCAAAGGAGGAAGAGATAAGAACGGGCAAGAGCCCAAAATAAGAGAGGATTAGACTGGGCAAGAGCCCAAATGAAGCAGGAGTCTCTCTGGGAAAGGCTGCGTTCGTTCGGAGCACAAAAGTGAAACACGACCTGGCTCAGGGCGTCAATTCAAGAATTGACGACCTTCCGAAGGGCGTCTTTTAAAAACACGCCCTGCACAAGGGCGTTAACTCCTGGATCATTTTTAGAAATGAAATTGAAACACGTCTGAGTCAAAGGCGTTAATTAAAAAACGCCTTAACAAAGGACGTTAATTAAAAAATTCGAAATAGGGCCATTTTTCATTTCTCAATATTATTTTCCCATTTTTTAGGTGGAGGTGCATCTCGTCGCCCTGATTCCAACGACTATTTTTGTGAATTTTTCTGACACCCGGAAGGCCACCAAATCACCCCTGGAAGGGGTATTAAAATAATATTAAAATAATCCATTTGAAAGACACGACCGTGAGTAAGGCGTGACTTAACTTTTTTGATTTTTTATTCTTTTCACATTCAAAGTAACGCCCATGGTTAAGTCGTTAATTCCCAAAAAATTCCAAAAAATTCTCAGAAAAATCCAGAAAAATGGAAATTTGAAAGAATGGACGCCGTCCAGTATAGTCGTCAATTTTTTAAGAAACGCCCATGTATAAGTCGTTATTTAAAAGACGCCCCAGATCAAGTCGTTACTTCTAAAAAATAGAGAAAAAATGCCCAGAAAATCCAGAAAAATCCAGAAAAATCCAGAAAAATAGGAAAAAAATAGGAAAAGGGTGAAAAAAGGGAGAAATCTAAGTGGGAAAAACCACTCAAATAGAACTAATTTGAGGGTCAAATTGGGATATTATAAGGCAATATGAGATGTACTCACAGTAACGTCAATTTTGGCGTGTCTACAGCTGCCCCGCCTTGGCGTCTGCTTTGCAAGGGAGCAGAGCAAACTGAAAAGTAGATGCCAAGGTGTGATGAGACACGCAATCAACATCACTTGATGAGAATCGAAATCAAAAGCTCGAGATGAAGCAAATCTCGGGAAATCCAACGAAGTCAACAATGTTTGGATAAAAAAGGGGGAGATGTGCACGCGGTGCACGAAGGAGATAAAATAAATGATCAACTTCCAACGCGGTGGAAGTACCTCAGGTCACAAGCCTGTAAGTTTCACCATTGGGGAGCGGTTACCAGCCAGTGGACGTGCTGCAGCCAAGGTGGATCAAAGGGGAAAGTTTGAAAATAAGATGATAAAAATCCAAACAAGGAGCTTTCGAGAAAATGACCCAGAACAGCGTCAAAACGAACTGAGGACTCAATTCGGCATGGAATATCTCACATCGAAGATCAAGATCAATTTGACCCACAAAAACAGCTTATCAGAATGATTTTTCAACAATTGTTTCAAATTCCTACATGAATGCATGCTGGGTTTAAAGGAAAAAAATAAATCAAATGAAAATATAGAATAATCAAGGATAATATTGTTAAACTGCCAAGACTGGGTCAAGAAACCGATTTCGCGAGCTGATACTAAGCCGAAGCCCGTTTATCCACGCACCAATTCGCAAAAGGGAACCATCGTCCCCAGTCTTGGATGGCTCAACGGCCTATCCGTGTGACTAAGACTCCTCTGGAATCATCATTATTTTTGATGAAGGGGAACTCAAATCCCAGATTTACCAAAGCCACAAGGTCCTTGATATAATCTAGTAGCGTATGTAACATATAGTAAAAATGCATACAGGGAGAGATGGTGGAGCAATAAGTATGGGGGAACTGAGAGATGAGGTGCGGGCACCGCGGGGCTTTGATGATGATGCCCAGTCAGTGGGATCAAGAGCTTCTTATCCTGCGCTCAAAAATTCATCAGCCAAGATATAAAAGATAACAAACAATGAATAAGGCATTTAAGCATAGCATGAATAAGCATCAATAAGCAATTACAGTATAGACCTCAAAGCACTCAAAGCTTGGTGTGGATAGCATTCAAGCATGAATCACAGCGAAGCATGTTTAGCATGAATAGCATTGCATTGCAAAACATCATTGTCTGTTGTTTCATTAGGAGGATGTCAACTTGGCATAATCAAAGTTTGGAGTTGAAAGATTGAGGAATGCCCAGCGGCAAAATTAATCAGATGAACAATTAGCAGGAATTTGATTGAATGATCTCAAGATGATAATCAGAAGAATAATCAATAGAATTTGATTGAAAGATCTGGAGATGAATAATTAAAAAAAATGCCCAGGGTGGCATGATAATATCGGGAAGAATCAACGGCTTGATAGCAATGATTGGAGAAAGGACTCATCCCGTGCTCTTGGTCATTGTAAAAATGGTTCCTGCAGAACACCATCAGAATACAATGCAAATTTTTTTTTGGAGTTTTGAAATATGCAAATTTTTATGAGTTTTCAAAAATTTTCAAATGTTTATGAATTTTGTAATATGCAAATTTTTCTGTACTTTTGGAAAGATATTCAAATTTTTATGGATTTTGGCTTAGACATCACAAATGCAGCATCAAAGGGTGTTTATTGAACCACTGACTAGGGGTCCTCGTTCCTTCCCTTTTCGCTAAAAATTATCCAAAGCCGGGCGTGCGTTGAAAGTGGCATCCTATAACCGACCGCCATTAATTAACGGTGCCCCTACCAAGGCCATACCCAAGAAACATTCGGTCTTGGAGGAAGAAGAGACGAATAAGTGGAGATAAGCTTAAAGCAGGATGGGAGATATCAAGATTTGAATTCCTTCCAAGGTTTAACCCTCAAAGAGGTAGTCTGTTGTGCCGGGGCTTTGTGCCTTTAATTTTTTAGACCCTTGACATGCATACGACCAGGGTTTTCCCTGCGGGGACTTTGCCACTCTTGTCATGCCATAATTCACAATTTTGAATTTATTGAAATTTTGATTTGATTTTCATAATAGCCCTTTTGGCGAGATGTATATCATGAAAGCTCATATGAAAACTCATATTGATTTGGGTCAAGACTGCCCCTGTTTGAGACTCCTCTCGTATTGGGGATTACCAAAGTTGGTCATCTCATCCGTCAACCTCTTGCACCTGCATTCGGCCGAGTAAAGAAGAGAAAAAGACTCTCAGAAATTCATGGCATGGCCAAGGTAGGAACGGTGTTTTATCAAGGAGCCGGCTAAGGACGCCGTGAAGTGTGAAATGCCCAGCTAGGGGTTACTCTTAAACAAGCAGGGAGAGAATGTTGAATTCCCAGCGCGGGTTCTTATCAACCAAAGTGCTGCATAGCAAGCCTAAAGACCCTTTTTTGGAGAATGATTTAATTAATTAAAAGGCCTAAGATAAAGGTCTAAAACACCACTCTTAATCTTGTTAAGAAGCACTTCATTTTGAATATCATGCGTGAAGTAATGAGGGAATGATAATCATAAAAATGCGTACTTACGCCAATATATTACCTTGCGCCCTTTCTTGAAGCAGCTGCTGCTAGAGGTGATCATCATGGGATTTGTCCTCTTAGGCAGGTAAAGGATTGGAAGCAAAGGATTGAAAGTGGCTTAACAAGAAGGAGTGGTGCCGAGACCAGACTCAGACGAAATAGGAGAAAAGGAAGAGAGGCGAGGGCTAGAACTCCCTCACTATGGTGCGGAGACCCTGATCACATGGAACAGTCTACAGAAGAAGCGGAAAATCAAGAAGAGGGGTGAGGACTAAAGCCTCGGAAGCAATGGGAGAATGGGCAGATGCCCAAAGCAGTGGATGTGGAAGAAGTTGGGTCGGACCCAGAATCAGGAGGAATTAGAAGAATAAATTGGTAGATAGAAAGAGGTGGATCCGGAGGGTCCGGAGGTAAAGGAGGAGAATCGTGATAGGAGGAATCATCCGGGGGCTCTGGAGGGATAACGAAAGAAGGGATGCGATGCCCTGGGAAGAAATAGAGAAAAAGATGATGAAAAAGGAGGAAGAAAATGAAGGATGTGATATCCCGGAGGAGTAGAAAGATGAATCGGAAGAAAGATGGAGGGTCCGGAGGTTCCGGAGGAATGAAATCAGGAGGGTCGCGATGCCCCGGGAGATGATAGAGAGAATAAGACGGAGAATCCGGAGGTTCCGGAGGGATGAAATCAGTAAGGAGAAGATGGAAAGGGGCGTGATGCCCGAGGAGAAAGTCCGGAGGTTCCGGAGGAATAGAATCAGAAAGGGCGAGATGCCCAAAGAGGAGGGATAAAATTCCTGGAGGTTCCAGGGAGATAGCAGAAAAGGGGGCGCGATGCCCCAAGGATAGTGGATAAAAAGATGAATATGAATAAGATGGGAAGTGCGGAATATCCGGAGGTGCCGGAAGACGAGGAAGGTACAGGTTTGGAAACCCGGGAAGCAGGAGATGCAATTGTATGCGAATGCAATGCGATGAATGTTGTGAATGCATGAATGCAACAACATGCATGAGATGCAAGGAATATGGAGAATATGAAGGGCGAGAGGACGAGATCCTCCTCTTAACCCTGGGAATGGCCCACGAAGAAAAAGTGATAGAGAAAGATGAATAGAAAGTGGAACAAATAAGGGATGGCCCCTTAGCATTAAGATAACTGCCCCTCCACGGCAGTGAACATGTACGGTCAATTGGCCCAATAAAAGAAGCTTCAATAGTAAAAGACAACTCCCTTGGAAAGCAAAGATCAATAATGTGGGGGAGTTGTAGAGTTGGAACGGGAAGCATTGAGTTGCCCATTGAATGTGGTGTATATGGAATGTTGAGCAAAATGGGCATTCGCCCCTTGTAAGGAATAATGAATTTTGGATTGGAAAGTTTGAACAAGGGGTGCCCTGCCTGGCCCTTGGATGGCATCAAATCTTGGCATTCTTCCCTGAGCAATGGCGGTGACTTGGCCTCTGCGACCATGCTCGGCACAATAATCCGGATTGGCATCCGGTAAATGACTTCTCGAATCTTGAATCGCATAACCGTGGCCACATCTGTCTTGCCCGGCTCTTGATCACCTTCGGCACAAGTACTTGCAGAAGCACTCCCATTCCGAGTAGTAAAAGGAGGTGAAGCGGAGGCGGAAGGCTTTGTGAGTGGTGGAGGTATAATGGAAAGTGTTGGCGTAAGTGGAGGCGGAGGTTCAAACACATCGAGTTTCTCCCTTTGCTTGCAAGCGGTCGGGGTTAGTTCGAGTGCAAAAAGTGGTGGGTCCTGCTCAGGATTAGCCATAGGTAAAGGCGAAAGGCTATGTGGTGGAGGTATGGGTTTTGGGGTTAAAGGCATAATGGAGGGTAATGGTGGTGAAATTGGGTAAGTGGAGGCCGAGGTGGAGGCTAATGGTTTAAGGAGTGGAGGTGTAATTGGTGGAGGTTTAATGGAAGGTTTAGGGGAGGTTAGTGTGAAGGTTAATGGTGTAACTGGAGGAGGTGTAATTGATGGAGGTTTAATGGAAGGGGGAGACTCAAAATGTGCCGGTGTGGGTGATTGAAGTATCGACCCATCATCGTAACACCAGGAGGTCTCATAAATGGGGGTTGGATCGGGGATGGTTTCATCTTGAGCAGGAGGTTCATCAAATGATAGTGGGGGGAGTGGGAAATTAAGGAAACTCGGAAGGGGTGCCTGTGGAGCTTCATCGTCATATACCGGCTCGTATTCTTCAATTGCCGGTTCTTGCTCGCTTGGAATATCAACGCCGTAGTCGTCCATCCTATCCTTCCATTCTCTCTCCATTCTTGTAATGTCATCCAAAGCCGCATAGAGAGGATTGACCGGAGTAGGAGGAACCGTGACCCTCTTTAATTGTTCCTCCATAGAAGCAATCTTATCCAAGACGTTTTGCTGGAGGGGAGTAACATGAACAATAGAGGGTTGGCAGGGCCTTGAAGGAGGAGGGGCCGCATAAAAAGGCCGTGGAGGGGAGTTGACGGTATGACCCGTAAAAGAACCCGGACGGGCCGGATTGCAATGAATAAATGGGCCTCGGGGCCGTGAGGGAGGAGGAATAGAAGGAGGCGGGTGTCGGACCACCCGAGTAGAATGAATAGGGGGAGATGGGTAATGGGCTACCCGAATATGATTGGAAGGAGGAGGTGGGTGATGGGCCACCCGTGTAGAATTGGAGGGAGATGGGTGATGGGTCACCCGAATAGAATTGGAAGGAGGTAGGTGATGGGCCACCCGTATAGAATTGGAAAGAGGGGGAGATGCATGAGATGTACCCTCAACGGCAGCCTTAAGGGCTTGGATCTGTTGAGGGGTAAGATGATCTAATGCATGGATGATTCGAGAGACCTTCTCGTCATTGGGAGGAGACGGTCCCGAGGGAATAGTGGCCTGAAATTGAGTAGGTGGACCATGAGAATGGACATTGCCCATGGGTTGGGTATGACCATGAGAATAAGGACGTGGTCCCTTGAAAGAATGGTGAGAATGCTGATTAACATGTTGAAATTGAGGATATGAAGTGCTAGGTTGTGCATCCTCATGAATTGAATTGAACATGTTTCTATCATGGTAAGCCATTATATAATCAAAAATTCTCAATAATTATGCAAATAAGCACACAAGTTGGAATGGTTACCGTGATTTTTGATTGTTTTATCCTTGGTGAATTAAGGATTTTAATAAAGTTTGGAAAGATTCACACAAGGAGAGTCCTAGTTTCAAATGAGATTTGAACTCCAATGCCAACTAGGAACTCTCACTCACCACGTATTAGGCCAACTATATCGGGACTCCAAAAGGGTACAACCTGCCCGGCGTCCGTGAGGGAATCCACGGGTGCGGGGACTTACGGAGGCTTGGTTTAGGAATTTCCAATCCAAAGAGACGGAATGCTCAATGGAGGGTCGTTCCTTCACCAAGGGGGTGTGTGGATCCTAATGAAGAGGAGGGGGCTCCCAAACCAATGCAAATATGAATGAAACAGGGTAAACAGGCCAACCACAATAATATGATCAATCAACAAAGATAAGCATGAAATATCATGAAAAACCACAGCCGGGGGGTTCTGGAAACCCACAGTAAAAACACGCCCTGGAAGGGGACGCTACTAAACAAGGACACGACGGTGTGACTGTCGTGAATCAACGTGAGGGGCGTAGGGGCTGGCGAAAACACGCCTTAGGGTGAGGCGCTAACAATAAACGGACGCCCTGTACAACGGGCGTCAACTCAGGAGACACGCCCTGATGAGGGGCGCTAATAAATAAAAGAACGCCCTTGGGCAAGGCGTGAAACACTGGCAGCAGATATATGGTTTGGCAAAACAAAGGAAGAAAATGCCCTTGGGCAGGGCGCTACCAATGGAAAAAGCGCCCTTCGGTAGGGCGTGAAACGCCGCGGGCAGATGCCAACCAAGTCAAGGAACGCCCTGGGTCAGGGCGCTACCTATAAACGAACGCCCAATGCAGTGGGCGTCAAATCAATAGAAACGCCTGAATGGGAGGCGCTAATCAACAAATAAACGCCCTCGGGAAAGGCGTGAATTCACAGGCAGCAATATAAAGCAGGAAAACCCGGAAGTAAGCTGGAAAACGCCCTGGCAGAGGGCGTAAAATATTAAGAAGATGCCCTGTGTCAGGGCGTTAAATCAATAAAAACGCCTCTTCCAGAGGCGTGAATTCATCTTGACCAGGAATCCTTCGCGGCCAGCAACAGCAGAGGAACACTCATAGAATCAATGCAATCAACAAATATGAATATCGAAAGGGCACGCGAGGGTGCCAAGGGGAAAGGGGTAATGAAAGAAGAACACAAAGTGTCCCACCGTGATCGCCAATTTGTAGATCTATTTAAAATCCACACTTAAAAATATAAAAAGCAATAAGTATATGAGTGCAATAAAAATAGCACGAGGTGCTAATGTGGAGGTTGTGATCGCCAGAGACACGAGGGTCTCAAAGAGGAGATTGATATGGGGAGATGATCGCAAAATACCTCAAAAGATGCGGGGGATGTGAGTACTCCTTTTCTCTTCAAGATCGGCCGGCCGACGAAGAGAGTCTTCAATCAATTACCCTTGTAAGAAAGACAACAACACCAATAAAGATATACATTAGAACATGGTGTGTAGCATCAAATCCTAAATAAAGATGAGCATGACATCATGGTGAAGAACACACCTTAAGGGGATTGCCCTTAAACCCCTATGCAAAGAGGGTGTGGGAGATATGAATGCATGTAAAAAAATATAATGGGGAAAGAGTGCAAGTGTTGCACTTATGGGGAGATCTCAATGTGATTGAGTATGAAAAATATAAATATGATGCGTGCGTGAATTAATGATGATGATGATGATAAAACAAAAGGGAGAAATAAAGGAAAAAGGAAAAGGAAGAAAGGGCCTGTGCTTCAGCTTGAATATTCAAAGGGGAGGAAACTCTGTAGGATGAAGATGTTGAACGTTGGCTTCTCCTTCAGCCGGCAACAGAGCCCTGCAAGAAAAAAAAAAGACACAGAAGAGGAAGAAGAAGAACGGAGGGAGAGGAGAGGGATCGACAGGACGTCCAACCAACCGATTAACAGAGCTCATAAGCTCTATTAATAAGGTAGAAAAAGATAAGAAGGAAAGAGTCCAAAGGAGGAAGAGATAAGAACGGGCAAGAGCCCAAAATAGGAGAGGATTAGACTGGGCAAGAGCCCAAACGAAGCAGGAGTCTCTCTGGGAAAGGCTGCGTTCGTTCGGAGCACAAAAGTGAAACACGACCTGGCTCAGGGCGTCAATTCAAGAATTGACGACCTTCCGAAGGGCGTCTTTTAAAAACACGCCCTGCACAAGGGCGTTAACTCCTGGATCATTTTTAGAAATGAAATTGAAACACGTCTGAGTCAAAGGCGTTAATTAAAAAACGCCTTAACAAAGGACGTTAATTAAAAAATTCGAAATAGGGCCATTTTTCATTTCTCAATATTATTTTCCCATTTTTTAGGTGGAGGTGCATCTCGTCGCCCTAATTCCAACGACTATTTTTGTGAATTGTTCTGACACCCGGAAGGCCACCAAATCACCCCTGGAAGGGGTATTAAAATAATATTAAAATAATCCATTTGAAAGACACGACCGTGAGTAAGGCGTGACTTAACTTTTTTGACTTTTTATTCTTTTCACATTCAAAGTAACGCCCATGGTTAAGTCGTTAATTCCCAAAAAATTTCGAAAAATTCCCAAAAAAATCCAGAAAAATGGAAATTTGAAAGAATGGACGCCCTCCAGTATAGTCGTCAATTTTTTAAGAAATGCCCATGTATAAGTCGTTATTTAAAAGACGCCCCAGATCAAGTCGTTATTTCTAAAAAAATAGAGAAAAAATGCTAAGAAAATCCAGAAAAATCCAGAAAAATAGGAAAAAATAGGAAAAGGGTGAAAAAAGGGAGAAATCTAAGTGGGAAAAACCACTCAAATAGAACTAATTTGAGAGTCAAATTGGGATATTACAAGGCAATATGAGATGTACTCACAGTAACGTCAATTTTGGCGTGTCTACACCCGCCAGTCTCCGTCGACCAATCCGGTGGAGGCACCTCCCCTACGCTATGAATCCCCCTACCTGCAGGCCACTCCACAGCGTCAGATACAGAGAGGGGGAAGAATGGAAGCAAAGGGGCATTGAACTTCAAGGGGCTCCTTTCCCAGCTGGATGGATATATATATCGAGAGAAGAGGAGAATCAAAAAAAAAGAAGAGAAGGAGAAGGGGTGGCTCTGGTTCTCGTGTGGCTCTTTGAGGCGAACAGGGGTGAGAGAGTTTCTTTTTCTCTTCCTCTAGGGAGCTTCCATTGAAGAAGGCCAAAGGGTGACCAAGCTCTGTTCTGGTGCCAGAGAAGAAAAGGGAGAGAGAGAGAGAGGGGTGAGTGTGAGAGGTGAGCCGGGTGGGGTTCTGTGTTCTTTTCTTTCTTCCTCGATAGTATCTTCTCCCCCCCCCTTTCTGATGTAGTCCATTTGTATCTTGGGATGAATCTCTTTCTATGAAAAACCCCTTCCCCGTTGTGTGGATGAATAAAAAGAAGAAAAGCCATTTTCGCAACTCTTGTGTTCTCCGTTCCAGTCTCTGCTCCATATGCTCATTCTCCGATCATTCCGAGCCCCTGAGGGTTGCCTGTCCATGGCATGACCGTCAAAGGTACCCACCGCCGGATGAACATTTATGGCCCTTGTGGCAAAAACCTGTCTCGTCTGGAAAGTTCCTCGCCCGCGAGCCGTGATCGTTCTTGAAGGCTAGCCCTCGAACGTTCCATACTCACATTTGGGTTCAGACCGCCGTGAGGCCACTCCGATTTTCGAGAGTCTACCCCTGAGCAATCCGATTGGTGACTTTCCTTTTCCTTTGGCCGGCCCCAGTCCAGGGGAGGTGCTGCCGGATTTTCGCCAGGGCCAAGAATTCTCAAGATCAAATGAAGAAGATACCCTCTAGAGAACAAACGGAACACACAGTGAACCCTCTGTGAATTAACCACTTGAAGTCTTTGCACAATAAATTCCTCCGAGCAAATCACTTAAACCCCCTCATTACCCATCTAATTTATCAACTGAACGAACAAACCAACCATTAAAATCCACCTACGGGTGAAAGAAAAGAAACACACAGTCAATCGCTTTGAAACAAACTCTCGAGAGATGCTAATCCGGCACGGTTACTGTTCCACCATGCCAGTTTAACCCTCCTCTCAAGAATCCCCTCCTCCTCCTTGGAATCTACCCAGCCCCCCCCTTTGTTTAACCCTTAAAACGGCATGGCCAGAACCGGCGCCCCCCACCCTTTTAACGTCCTAAACCGGCGCGCATCCGTCTGTTCATCCTAAAACGGCGCGCCCCCATTTCCTCCTCATTGAACCCTTAAACGGTGCGCTCCTCCTTACTACCTTCCCGGTGCTCCCTTTTCACATGCTATTCTGACGAGGTCTGAACCAACGCGCCCTCCCCTCATTCTGCCTCTTGAGGCATGCCATTCCGGCGCCGTTTAAAACGGTGCGCCCCTCTACTCTCACCTCTTCTTGCATCTTGCTAATACGGCATGGCAAAAGAAAACTAAAAGAATGAAAAGAAGAAAGAAAACTATTGAAATTAATAAATAAACAAGAGAATAAGTACTAAATCAATAAACAAAATAGAAAGAATGGAATGGGAATAAACCACTTAATTCAATGATCGAACCCCGCGACCTGACCGCGCAGGTTGATCCGCGTGCGAGGGTGCACATTGGTGAGTTCGGGTTTCATATTTAACAACTCGCTTCCCCTGACTGTGCGTAAAGATAAAACCAACGACGTCCCATGGCACCAGACATGGATCTCAGGAACCCCGTTATGGCCATAGTTCGGGACCATCTCCGGCCAATAGTTCGTCAAACTTGACCCGTCCCAACCGGGATCCAATCCCGCATTCTCACTAAACTTGCCTTGTTCATGGCAGACATCTGCGCGGTTTTGTTACCGTCTTTTATACTATAAACACGGACCTCCGTCCGAACATGAAGTGGCCGACATAGTCTGAACATTCACATCCCGATACGGGTTTCTAGCATAGTTCATCTTTCACTATCCTCCTGCTTTATTAGTATTCTCTTTAGGCCGTAGGGCCCTTATTCCCGGCAATCAATCAAGGGTGTTCCCCCATATGGGGGATGTAAATAACGCCGTGGCCTTTACGGCACGGCGGGTTTTGGTCCCGACACGAACCACACAATTGTCTGATTAGTCAGATCGAGCGCACCATGGGCTTCATCGAAGCCCGAATAAATCATCACCTAGGTGACTGGCACGCCCACGCACTTAATAAACCCAATAAACGAACAACCAACAATTTTTAATAAAAAGTGCGTCCACAAGCACATGCATCACAGATTTTTGAGATAGAGCTAAACTTGATTTTAGGCATGCCTCTAACTAAATCATGCTTGATTAATTTATCCAAAGTAGAAAAGCTAGCATGGCCTAAACGTCTATACCAATCAAAAGCATCACTTTCAGAATCAGCAGACAAGCAGAGATTAGATTCAGACTCAACATCTAAGTCTACCATGTAGACATTATTGGTCCTGTTTGCTACAAATTTAACACGATCAGATTTTATTTCAAAAATTTTGCATGAGTTATTGTCAAACACAACCCTGTGACCCTTGTCACATAATTGACTAATGCTAATCAGATTGTGTTGAAGACCTTCCACAAGTAAGACTTTCTCTATTGAGTTAGTGGAGGACTTACCAACTGTGTCAACCCCAATGATCTTACCTCTGTTCTTTCCTCCGAATTTGACCAGACCCCCTACCTTCATTTGTAGCTTGCTGAACTTGGATCGGTCTCCTGTCATGTGCCTGGAGCAGCCACTATCAAGGTACCATTTGTTGTCTTCAGCTGCTAGGCAAACCTACACATACGAAATCAAGCAAAGTGGTTTGGAACCCAAGATAAGTTGGGTCCAAAGACACTATTCAAATCTTTAAGCAGATTTTTAGGAATTCAGAGTTGTTTCGACTTGGTTTTCTCTTGCATCTTAATTTTAGGTTTATTGAAACTACGACCAAGGTTATGTCCAGTTGGTTTGGAGAGGTGAAATCTATTCCAGTTATTAGGCTTCTCATCCCTGGTGTATGTTTTGTGCCCTTGTTGATTAACAAATTTTTGAGGGTGAGTGTTATTTCTCCAGTAACTGCTGTTCGGACCCATTATTATATAGTAGTTCCAACTTTTATTCTGATACATTTGCCTAGTCCAGCTACCACTTCTGTTCTGGTGAATGGACTTAGAGAAGTTCTTCACAAAGTTCATTCCTATTTTAGATGGTCGTCCAGCATTGTTTGTTGAATTTTCCTTTGGACGTTGAATGTTTTGATTGCTATTTGAACTGGATGGTGTGTCTAGCTTTTCTTTTCCCTTCTCTGGGCAGAAGGTAATGGTCTTGAACTGAAAGGGTCTCTTGTTAGTCGGGTCATAGCCTAGACCCTCCTTGTTAAAATTAACCCTTGTTCCTAGTATAGACTCCAGGTTCATTTTCCCTTGAACAAATTTTTCTAGAACCTTTTGTTTGTGTTCCAGCTCTCTTTGCTTAGACTCACAATTTTTTAAGAGTTCAATGTTCACTTTCTTAACAGCTTCATACTTCTCTGTGATCACACTATTTTCATTCAGACTTTCTTCAAATTTAATCTTGAGGTTGTTGAGCTGTGTGTGAACTTCCTAGTTCTTTGATTTGTGCTTTTCATTTTCCTTTTTCAGAGAAGTCATTTTTTCTAATTCTTCCTTTAATTTCTGATTTTCCTCACTGATTTGAGTTTGTTCTTCAATAATAGCATTAAATTTTCTCTTCAGGACCCTATGCTCTTTACTCAGAGAATTGAACTTATCTAACAGTTCAGCATAGGCATCTTCCCAATCATCAATAAAAAAATTCTCGAAGATATTTCTTACCTCCTCTTCGCTGTTTGCCACCAGGCAAATTCCTTCTTCGTCCTCCTCTGAGGAATTGGCTTCCAGATCTTCTTCCTCATCGCTCCACGTGTAGACCATTACTTGTGGTTTCTTCTTCTGCACATTCGAGCTCTTCTTCTGAAAGTCAGGACCCTTCTTCTGAAGATCAGGGCAGTCCCCTTTCATATGTCCAGGTTTCCTGCAATGAAAACATGTGATTTTCTTGGTGCTCCCATTCTTATCATTGCTGGAATCAAAATTCTTACCAGAAGGGTATGACCTCTTCCTTCTGAAGGTCTTTCCCTTAGTCCTTAAGAATTTCCTGAATTGTCGAGTGAGCATTGCTTGCTCCTCCTAGTCAAGGTCTGACAGTCCGTCAGACTCGCAACTACTACTCCCGCTACTGCTACTTCCCTTGCTACAGGACACCTTGAGGGCAATATTCTTGCCCTTCCTGTCGCTTCCTTCACCATTGCTTTTGAAGTTCATCTCATACGTCATTAGGGATCCTATGAGTTTGGTGACGATCATTGTCGACAGATCCCAAGACTCCTCTATCACGATGGCCTTAGTGTGCCATGTAGGGGTTAGAGATCGAAGTATCTTCCTGACTATATCTCCCTCAGCTATCTCTTTCCCAAACCCCTTAAGACTATTCGTAATCAGTGACAGTCTGGCATACATCTCAGTTATGGTCTCCTCTGGTTTCATCTTAAACATCTCATATTCAGAGGTGAGGAGATTTACCTTCGTTGCTTTCACTTGAGGTGTACCTTCGTAGATTAGACCCAACTCGTCCCACATTTTCTTGGCCGTCTTGCAAGCTGAGATGCGGGCATATTTGTCTGGGTGTACATCACATTGGATGATGTTCAGGGCCGTCCAGTTGAGTGACGAGAGCTTGACTTGATCATTAGTCCACGCGTCCTCGTTCGGTGGTAGATCGTATGGCCCTGTGGTGATCACCCTCCACAGCTTGTGGCTCTACGCCCTGATGAATACTTCCATCCTGTTTTTCCAGAAAAGATAATTGTTACCATCAAAGAATGGAGGGTGGCTGATAAACTATCCCTCAGCCATGAAGCTTCGAGGACCATTAGGATTACCCTGACCGTTGGCCCACATGATGAAAACCCGCTCTGATACCAATTGATACGTGCAACGAAAAGTGAGATACAAGGGGGGGTTAAATAGATCACTCCCAAATTCAAACAACTCAGACACGATTTCTCAACCCCTCAAGTTGCAGTGAAAAAGACTTCGGAGACAGGCAACAAAGATGACTAGTATGAGAAATGAGATCGAGAAAGCCACCCACAATGAAGCAATGTGTCAAGTAGATGGAGAACAGCATAGCGTAAACAAGAAACCACAGAGGAGACTGGGAATTTTTAGGTGGTTCGATTGCTATCCGCAATCTACGTCCACCCCTTACTCAAAAGAGTAAAGTTTCCTTGCAATATAGAGTCACACACAGTAGACTCAGTCTGCAACAACCGCTGCCAAACAGCTTACCCTGAGGAACATCTTCCTCAATCTTCTGATCGACCAGAAGAAAACACTAGAGAACCAATCTCCCTTCCTTTGCACGCAGCAAAGGGAACCCTGTGCAGTTACTCCCAAGTAACTCACACAACCAGAGGATCGAGCCTCTCTTCCTCCAAGACAATGGAGGGAACTGGAGAACTTCTCCCTTCCTCCGAACAGTGGAGGGTAACAGAATGAAATAAAAGTAAGAGAAACTCGAAAATAAAACGATCGATGAACGACAATTTTCTCAGAAAAATAAAAGCAATGTAGCTTCCGTAGAAGCAGATCTTCACATTCACAATCGCTTCTCTCTCTCAGAAATTTTTTTCTTAGCTCTGGATGGAGTGGGTTGTCTCTAGTTTTCTCTCTTGAAGCACTGCTCCCACGCTGCTCTTCTTTCTCACTGTTCCATCCCCTTTCGAACCCTTTTCCTCAGCATATATATATATATCTGATCCAGAACCTTAGGCGTGTGGATACCACGTTTCCCGCCTGAAGATGTTGAGGTATGTGTGAGAATGTTCTGGACGTCTATCTACCTCGGATCACGTGCCATCCAGGTGAATGCACAGACAAACTGTCAGAGAAGTAATAAACATTTCGTCATACTCTTAGCATAATTCATATTGGTGTATTGAGTAAGAAGGTAAAAGCTGCACTGAGTAGGAGTTTAATCGTGCAATAGATATGCACGGACAAGAATCAGCAAAACACAAAGTGCACTGACTTTATTTTGCCAGAGAGAAAAGTTTGCACCAAGTCAAAAGAGTAAGCATCAGCTAAGTCGGGCTATGACAAGCACCGACCTGAAATGAATCAGAAGATGCACCAATCTACGTTAGCTGTCTACTGGACTTTGCACCGAGTCTAATAAGACTTGAAATAGGAACAACACTAACTTCGATGCTACAGAGACTTTTATAGGCTAGACTATGCACCGATCATGACTTGTTTTAAGCAAGGCATGCACCGAGTCGGGATATGCAGTCCAAGCAGGAACTGCACCGATATGGCAATGAGAAGTACAAGACAAAGCTTGCACCGAGATGAAGGAACGACCAACCTAACCAATGCATTCTGGTCAGGAATTGCACCGACCTCGAGAGGTGAGATGCAGAGACATGATATGCACGGACCTTAATGCTCACGACCTCGAGAAATGCACAAAAGATAAAATTATGAACAACAAAACCTGTGTATGAACAAGGACTTGCATGGAGGCAAGTACTTTATGTGAAAGATGCAAAACTAGCACTGACTCAATATGCATTAAGCAAAAGAACGAATAACCTGAAATGCCCGAACCTAAATCATGCTATTAGCACAGATCCCCTTCATGCTTAGAAACAAGGAAATGCACCGTATAAGAGCAAATTGATCTAGAGATAAAAACAAATTGATTTATAGTGTGAGACATCATCAAAACCGTAGGGATGCAACAACAAGAAGAGGAGGAAGGAGGAGGAGGAAGTTGACGTGGGAAAAGAGAGGGGAAGAGAACATAGAATAATGGATTAGATGAAGAAAACCACATATCGAAAAGATTGAATGTAGGGGTTCACATGGTAAACAAATCAATCGGTGGGCAGTGCCCACATGCACACGAAACAAACAAGATTTCGAATGGCCCTTCCGTAAAGAATGGGTTGACCATGATTGGAGGTGAACGGGGAATAAATCCCAAACGTTGAAACAAGGAGGCAAGGCCGGAAGGAGGCCAAGAAAAAGTAGTGATGGAGGTCCCCTCTTCCCACGGCCTCCGGTAAACTGGCTCCACCGGAGAGCACTTCACAAGCTGCATCTCCACCTTATTCAAGCCAGCTTCTTCTTCATGAAACAACTTTTCAAGACAATCAAAAAAATCTTCCATATCACCCACCAGCCCTTTCAGTGGCGGCGGTGGGTTGGCAACAGCACAAGCGGCATCACTTTTCTCATCAACACAGGGCGGCGTATTCTTTAGAGTACCTGGCTGCAACGGGCCCTTCACGAAATGCTGACGTTAGTCCCACGTCAGTGGCCCGGAGTCTCCCAGTATCGACAATGCTGACTCCCGGTAGCCAATGCCTCTTCGGCTCATTTTTTTGACCCTAGGGACGGGAGTGGTCCGCCCCTACAACTGTGCCCCGAGGCCCATGCCCGGCTGATAGCCCAATTTCAAGATCATGTGCCATCCCTTGAAATCTCTAATTTTGGACTTAATTTTGACATTAATAGATGTAGTGGCGGGCTTGCGTGACGCATATGCCCATGGAAAGTTCAAGTCCATCACAGATAAAAATGGCTTGTTGCTCGGCCATAGTGTGGGCAGAATTTTGTCAGCAATAGCATCAACTTTCTGGACCATGGAAACACTTTTCACCTTAACTACCTGCCCTTGAAATGGGAATTTGAGGCACTGGTGGGCTGTCGAGGGCACTGCATTCAAGCTATCAATCTATGGATGACCCAGAATAGCCTTAAACATTGGGTCTATGTCCAATACATAAAATTCTACGTCCATTTTCAAAGGCCCTATCTCGGCCTGAACTATCACAACCCCGTGGCAAGCTCTCCTGGAGTTATCATACGCTGCAATAGTTGTCGGTGTCGACCTTAGCATTTCTTCAGAGATGTTGCAGGCATGCAACATGCTCAAGGGACAAACATTAATAGAAGTTCATGTGTCCGCTAGAGCTGAATCAGCAGCCACCTTGTTTAATGAAATCAAAATGCATAATGGCATCTGACGCGCCTCTAGGGGTGCTAGCTCCGACTCAGAAAAGGAAATAGATGGTCCCTTTGTGATAGTGGCCAACACCGACGGCAAACTGTCTACCGCCACGTCCTCGCTAACCATAACTTTCTATAGAAAAGCCCTCAGGGCATCTTGGTGTAGTGTGGACCTCTTGATTAACTCCAGGACTGATATCTTGACCGGCATCCGGTCTAAGTGTTGTAACAAATCATATTTCGTGCCAGGTAAGGGATCTAACTCTTCTGCTTCAAGTGCTAAGGAAGGAATTGTAGTGTTGGGTGCAGACGCACCAGTAGAGGGATAATTTCTATGAAATAAACGTCGGCTCCGGAGGGTGAAGTTTCGTGCTGGCACGGCATTAGATGGACTCCCGATTGGCCCAGTAGGGTGAGTAGAAGGGATAGAAATGGGGGTGAGGATGGCGGAGGCTGGTCTGACAGGCCCTGGCGGAGTGGTGATTGGTGAAGGGTTGAGAGGAGGGGTGACGATGGAGGGTATGGCGGGTGATGGCGCGAGGATGGGCGGAATGGTGGGTAATGCGGTGGGTGTAATAGGTAACCTAGAGGGAATAGAGGTTAGAGCAGTGGTTAAGGTGGTGGGCCGGAGGATGGAAGAAACAAAAAGTGCGGGGGAGTTGGTGTGTGCATGGTAGAAGGCCAGAAGATGAGCAGGAGTCTCATCATCATAAGACCACCCAGCATTAGGGGCAAGGCGGTGAACAACATTGACTTGTGCCGGTGCCTGTGGCTGCTACTATGGAGCAGGCAGATGGTCTAGCATGTGGTTTTGATGAATCCCAAGTTCGGGTTACTGCTGCTGCTGCTGAGGTTGAGGTTGGGGTTGCTGAAGTTGCTGCTGCTATGGCACTGCCTGCTGCGGCCTCTCCTATCGTCTTCTCTCCTTGATGTCTTCTATCAACTTATGCATCTGGGCCCAGCCAATCCTTTGCCCCTCATGTAAGTCATACACTAAGTCTCGGAATTGAAAGCACCTATCTATAGTGTGCCCGGGCTACCGATGAAATATACAATATCTTGATTGATCGGCGGCCGGATTCCAATTCTGACATTCCGGAGGGAGTTGTATGTCACCAGTGTACATTAAGGCCAAGAATATGTCTGGAAGAGTTACGGGAAGTGGAGGATAATGGGCTCTTTTTGGACCCGGTCGGGTAGGTGCATAACCAGTAGGAGGAGGAACGTTGTGGTATTGGGGTGGCTGCTAAGGCTATTGTGGTGGTGGTGGTGGTTGTTGTGGCTGTTGGAGAGCTGGAAAAGAAGGTCGAGGAGCTGGCGGATCAGAGAACTGGGGATTGCGTGGGGGTTGCTGGAAACGGGGTGGAGCGGATTGGTTGGGGAATTGAACAGCCTGCACCTACTCATTAGTTTGAACTCCCTCAGTAACAGGGCCCTTGGATTTTCTTGTGGTTTTGGACTTCTAGGCCTCGAATAAGGAGTGGATGGGGGAGTCCTTAAATTGGGTTTGTATAAACCGGGCCCTGCTATACAACTGGTGCATATTTGATATATCATTCATTGCCAAAATGTTCCGGAACGTAGGGGTAGCATTGGAGATTACCAATTTCACTTTCTCTTCTTCTGAGATCTGCCCTGGCACACGTGAGGCCATTGCCTCCATCTATCTGCATATGTGGCAAAATCTTCATCTGTCTTCATCTTTTCCGCAACTAGGTCTGTGAATGAATACTCCGGGCCTACCCAGTCTTGAAATCTTTGTATAAACTTCTCTTTGACCACCTTGAAGCTCTATGCCTCCTCCAACGGCAAAGTGTAGAACCATTCTAATGCAACCCCGTCCAATGACCGGCAGAAGAGATATGCCATGAGGCGATCGTCATGCTGGAACTGCGCTGATTCATATAGAAACTCCCTTATGTGAATGAACGGGTTACCATTCCCGTCGTACTTACGGTATGTAGGGAGCTCCGACTGAGGAGGAAAGTGAATATCACGGAAATTGGGAACGGGAATGTCAGCAAGGGATTGTGGGCCAACCCATTTATGAAGAAGGTTAATCTGTTGTTGCATGGTAGCCCACTTATTGAGAAGTTCCCGTTCCCAAGAAGGAGGAGACAGAGTAGGAAGAACAGAACCAGTATACGGAACTGATGGGTATATTGACGGAGGGGGAAACCCATAAGATGGATAATGGGCCAAGGAAGGGTCCATATCCGCATGAGCCAGCTGGGCGGCCCCTGGTTGAAGACGAATAAAATCATCCGGGGCCACAAGGGCCTGCGGCACTAGCGAGATGGTGGTGTAAGGATAAGAATAAGAACTCAAGGGGATCTGGGTCTTCCCCTTGTCAAGAGGCTGGTAGGCCGAGGTAGAGGATTGGGCCCCCTCCATGCCAGGAAATCGGAGAGTCCGAGGATGAATAGGAGTGAGATCGATGGGCGCAGCAGAGGCGGCCCCTAACTCGATGATAGGAGATGAAGTGGCGGCAGCAGACACGCCATGAGAGGGAACTGAAGACGGGGCATCCGGCCCCTGCAAAGCTTGATGGATGAGGTGAAGCTAAACCAGATCTAACTGGGCCATCATATGAAGGATTTGATTGGCCAAGTTTTGAGAGGAGGAATCAGAAAGGGAGGGTTGAGCGCCCTCAACAATAATGGTCGGAAGAGGAGGGGCGGTCCCATCTCTTCCCTGCACGTGTGCGACCCTAGGTGGGTCCTCCAGAAGTCCCTGAGGGAGAGCGTCCTCATGGGAGTGGGAGAAATTGTAGGAAGACATGGTGGGTGAAGAATCAAACAATGGATTGGAGTAGGGAAAGAAATGGGAACTGCCCCTAGGAGAAGATCCTGAGGGTGCGAAGCAACTCCACATGCAACGGAGACTCTAACACAGAGAAAAGCGACACCTAATGAGATCCAAAATAGAAATTATCAACCACATGCACACAAGAAGAGAGGAGAGAAGAGGCAATCAATTGATCAAGCAAGTTAAAATGATGCACGACGGATTTTAGAAATCCTCCCTTTTAGAACCTTAGTGGATTGATTTAATGATAATTCTCTCAACACAAAGGTGCCTAACAAATGTGGAATGGGAAACTTGGTTGACTCTGAAGGAGACTCACTCTCACAAATGCAACCCTAGACTGGTGTGGTAAGGTACAACCTACCCGGTGTCCGTGTGGGAATCCACGGCTCACGGGGGCTTACGGAGGTCCCGGGTAAGGTCACCTAGTCAGCTCCAAGGAATATGGAGACGAGAGGATCCCCTACCAAGGTAGGAATGCAACTAATATGGAAAATATGAATGAATCCTATGCGCACCGGAGTGCATGCAAAACTCTAACCTAAGTCTAATAAGCAATGGTCAATCAACTACAACAAGTATAAAAATAATCATGCCAAATAAAATGACTGCCATGGAAGATCAAAACAACACCCAAACAAATAAGAAATAATGTGAAATAATCCTCGAAATGGTACTCTCGGGTGCATTGTAGCACATAAAAAATGATCTGGAGGCGACTGCTCATGGAGATAAATGGCCCGAGGCAGGGCCGTGCAGTGGCAGGGAGCAGTAAGAGAACTAGAATAAAAACACAGAACTGAGATGACCAAGCGAAGTGTGTACCTGGGAAGACTGGACGGTCTATCGACCGACCGTGCAACCTATGGAACGGCCCTAAACAGACCGCGGAGAATCAGTAAAAGCCACAAGTGTATGAAGACCAATAACGTACCTGAGCCAGTAGACGTAAACGGCCTTTTGACAGACCATAAAGATCAGTGCGTGGCCCAAGGAGGACTGCTGAAACTATCAGGCTCACAGAAGCATAGGCACTCATGAGATGGAAATGAACGGTCTACTGTCCGACCGTGGAAACAGAGGTACGGCATGAAGTAGACCTCACGATTGATAACAGCGTGACAGAAATGAAACAACAGCGTACCTGAGACTGGGACTGCACGGTCTATCATCCGACCGCGGGGAGACATGAGCGGTCCTGGAAGAACCGCGTACAACTCCGAGGACAACAACCCGGGGTGGACAAGATAGCAACCTGAAGCCACTTAGAAAAATAAACCTAACCAAGCATAAAAAATGCAGATCATCAAAATAGCAACACAATGGGCACTAGGAGTCCCACCGTGATCGCCAAAAAATGGGATGTTAACATGTTTTCCCCCCCTCTATTTCCTTCTTTCCGTTTTACCTTTCTAAGTCAAGATGAAAAGACAATCAAAAATGAAAGGAAGAAAGGGTGGAGAGGTGTGTGTGATCGTGATCGCCACCAAGACACGGGGTACCGAAGAGTACTACGTACCTTGGAAAAGGGAGAAGACACTCTCCTGAAGTACAACACTGACAGTCGTACACGGTCTAGGAAGAACCGCTCAGTGTATGGAACGGTCGCTCGATAGACCGCTTACAGCACTGGAGAAGGAAGCGGGACGAAGACTGGTCTGGCCCCAAACGGTTCGAAGACGGCCGCAGGAAGGCGTTGCACGGTCCGATCTGGGTCGTATATCCTTGCAGACGGACGGATGACAACCGTGTGATGCTGTCCAACTCCAAGATGTAGGACTTGATCCTCCACCCCTTCCTGTCGGCCAGAGGGGATGGGCCTCGTGCTGTGCCGATGCTGACCTGCAAAACAATGTATAAGACCAGAGAATAACACCCAAATTAGCCCTTGAAGGTGTAGCAACTATAGAACAAAAGGGAAAATTAACATAATAACGCAGAATGGGCGATACCTGGGGTGGTTTTTAAACCCCTATAGGGCGTGGAAAAGATAGGAGCGTGTAGAATGATGTGAAGCAATGAAAAATGTGGGTGAAAAGGTGACGAAAAGAAGTATGCAATGGGTGAAAAGATAACTAAAAACCTAGACTAGAACATAAAACAACGACTACTCTTTGATCCGGAGGCTTGAAGGGGATGTAGAAAGCCTCCCTCTCTGGCTACAGCTCGCTCAAGATTTCGGCGGAGCTTCGACGTCGACCTTGGATCTCCCCCTTTCAAGCTTGGACTAGAGGTTCTATTTATAGAGCCCTAAAAGTCCAACCTCGAAATTAGATTTTCTAGTGGATATTAATATGAGATTATTAAATAAAATCCGTAGATAATACTCTAATCTTCTACCAGGATCAAGCGGCACCCAATTTGGTGGAGAAACCACGGATAAATGGATGGGGGAAGTTAGGGTTTTAACCACGGATGGAGAGAGAAAAATCAAACAATCCACAGATCTAGGGCCTGTACATGGTCTTGCGATAGGCCGCTCAATCATGTACACGATCCATTACTAGACCGTCTAATGCTGCCGATGATAAATAAAATAAAATAAGAAATTATCTAATTATCCACCAACCTGACCGGCTATCATGGCGCTGGACTCTTTTGGATAGGACGGTCTAATGCTAGACCACTCAATGAATGGCACGGTCCAATGCTAGACCATGTACACATGTCGGTGATAAATCCAAAAAAATAGGATAATTATCTGAAAAATCAACCGGCTTAGGACTCTGGGAACTTGACGGTCTAACGCCAGGCCGTTTAATGGATGTAAACTGCTGAACGCAGACTGTGCAAAGGCATGTTGGTGGAAATTTAGAAAATCAAATAAATATCCAATAAATCAATCTGAGCTTATAAACGGTTCAAAATAGACCACCTAATCACCGAACGGTCAGTCGCTAGACAGCGTACATCCTGGACGTTCGAAATTAATAAAATAGGATAAACGAGCCCATTTATCCCAAAAAACCAAGAAAAATTAAGGCCCATTAAGCCCGAATCTGAGAGCAGGCCTAGCCAGGGAGAGAGATACCCAAAAATAAGCGCAAAGACGTGCCTAGAAAGAGCCCAATAAGTAATGGACAACTCAAGGCATCAACAAATGGTGATAGAAGGAAAGACCCAACTCATAAGCAAAAAATGGGTGTCAACATCCGCGAGCTTGGGATTCCCACTAGGACGTTGAGTTGGTTGTACCCACAAAGCCCACTTGTCTAGAAAGCACTCAAGTTACTGGCATTTTTTTGTGTCCTGGCTAGTAGCGGCCCTTAGAAGACAGCCACTGTCAAGTAGCGGCTATTCGGTGATCATTTTATGCCAGAGTTCTAGTGTGTCGACTCTTTCTTCTCTCTGGTGTCGACTCTGTCTAGTTGCGGCCATCACAGGACCGCCACATTATGGTTTGCCGCCAGGCTAGGACCACTATTTAAATAAAACGGCCCTGTCTAGTCCGTTTCTACTCCAGAGTGTTTAACCCGGGGTTTGGCCCAAGGGTTGATTTTCCTATGTTCCTAGATGGTCTACCGATTATCTAGAACCTAAACACTTGTTCAATAAGTTATTAATGGATTATTAAAGTTAAAGAATGTGCCATTATGCTGCCGAATTTTCTACCCGTGGCATGACCTTGTCCTTAATGCATTCTTGGAACTCGCATACTCATACTTGGTGCATTCTTATCTTGATATTCGTTATCATGAACTTATTATTAAACTTGATATTATCGACCTACTTTATTTATATCTCGTGAAAGTAGCTTGATTTATAACTTGAAGATGCGGATCAGGCACTGATTGTGTCCATGGGCTCGACACTAGCCCCCTTGACTGATTGCCAGAAACATGCTATAAATCATGGGGTATGATGAACATTGGCGTCGCATTGCACTAGGAGTACTTTTTTTATAGACAAGTGAAAACCATGAGGCTCTACACGAAATTATACATTCTTGTTACATGACTTTCTAGTGCATAGTCTTTATGGTTATGAAAAGTACATTCTCATTACATGCAAGTACATTCTTGATACATGAAAGGTCACATCATATTTTTGCTCGATCATGCTCTCATTTTACTTGAACCTTCATATCTTGTTACTTTGGTTGTATGCGTATGATTTGTCGTATTTCTTTTATCTTACATTCTAGAGCAAAAATGCTAAGTACTTAAACATTACCTTCATATTGATACGAAGATACCTACTGGGCAAGTGTGCTCATTCCCTACTTTTTCTCAATTTTTTCAAGAAATTCTAGAGGGGATTCGTACTACTCAAGTGACGAGTCTGAGAGTGATTAAAGATCGAGAGAAGACATAGTCATGAGTCATTAGTAATAATGTTCCTTCACTATAATAGGCGGTGAAGTTGGCCATGTCATGTAATTTTCCCTTTTTATTGAGTCTAGTGATGTAAGGAGTCAAGAGTCAACATTATGTACTTTTGATTATTATTCAATAAAAGCAAAGGTTTTATTCAATTATTGTGCATTCATTCTTATGTGTGGATGTGTTAGCGCTCTGATTATATTGCTCGCTTGCAGCGTACTAGCTGACTATTCACGTTCCTGATTAGTTCCGTTGCATAATCTCAGAACGTGACAGTTAAAGTGGTATCAGAGCCTAGGCATAAGTAAGTCCTAGGAAAATATCAGGTCATAGGCTAAGTCTAAGGATTAAGGACCCACACCTATGAACTAGGAAAGAAATTTCTAAACCCATGAGAGATTGGGTAGAACCCGGGATGAGATACTTATTTAGGAAGATTTACCTAAGACAAATCCCAAATCCCAAGAAATAATTAATTGTTTACTTCTTTCAAGCACTTCACTCTTACAATGGCCGCTGAACGTTCCGCAAATCGTGCTAATTGGGAAGCGATGTAACAAACAGGTGTGGGTCTTACCCAGGCCCTACAGACCATAGCCCAAGTTGGTGCAAGGGTTGGCGCGAGTAATTTGCACAGGAATTTTTAGAGTATGAATCCTCCGAGATTCTCTGGATCCTCCAACCCCGACGAGGCGGAGAATTGGATCGATGAGATGAACAGGATATTTGACGTCATGCAATGCTCCGACCAAGAGAAGGTTCGTCTCGCCACCTTCCAACTAAATAAAGATGCCCGTACGTGGTGGAAGGCCACTTTGGCGTAGCCCCAAAATGCTCAACCTACATGGGAGGAATTTCTTACACTCTTCCATGCAAAATATTTCTCCAAGCACGTCAAAGAAAGGAAGGATGCAGAATTTACCTCTCTTCGCCAAGGCATGATGTCCAAAGAGGAGTATGAACTTCAATTCTCCTGTCTGGCTCCGTATGCTCCTCATTTGGTTAGTACCTGAAGGGGCGTGATCTCGCGCGGCTCCTGAGCTGGGTAGATGATCATCGAACAGTGAACTATAGAGAAAGGGAAACGGATCAGGGGGCCCAGGGGAGGTTCCTGGAGAAAACCCTCCGATGCTTAAGTCAGTAGAGCAATGGTGGAAGATAGGGAGGGAGGTAGAAAGAGGTGCAGGAGATCCCCCTACACCAAGGTGGTGATGTGGTTCCTGCTCAGGGGATTCTAGGCGTATATTGCCCTTACCTTTCACTGGAGGGAGTCCCAGGTTTATATAGTGTGCTCACCTTATGAGTCCCGTAAGCTGAGGAGTTTCAGGCGAGAGTTACGTCCTCATCGTGGGATCTTTACGTCCTCATCGTGGGATCTTCATAGCCTTAAGGGATCATGGGTCTCTTATCCTCATAAACTTCTGCTCATAAAGGGCTCTCAACGGCAGCGTGGATAAACAATCATCGGTCGGTTCGAGCATAAAAGGTGTCAACCCTATCCGGGCGATAGGCATAGCTCGGATAAAGATAGGTCGGAGTGGGCACAGAGCGCTTGCCTCTATCCCGATGAGGAGATAACTCAGACATGGGTCTTCCTCCGTTCTGACCAACGCTCGGGCCTTCCGAGCCTAAGGGCCGCAGAGGAAGGATGAGATCCCGAGTAATCTTTTTGGGCTTTTTAGCCTAAGTGGGCCCTATGGGGCTGTCACTTGGATGAGCTGAGCCTCGTTTGGTCGTGATGGACCTAGTTTGGCTGCTCTTAGATGGGCTACAGAAATCCCCCTCTCCACTTGTCCCCCTCCTACTCTCAAGCTTTAGTAAGCTCGGAAGAGTAGCTGTTGGGGTTTTAGACCAGCGTGGCTCAGGTGGGTGGAGATCTGGCGGTGTTAGGAAGCCACGTGCCGTGGCCACTTGGGCCCGAAATAATGATGATCCTGCCTGATTTGAACTGAAGGGGCCCCCTTTTCTCGGAGGTCGGAACGACGCGCCGCCTCCCGCGCAGGGATATAGGCGTTGGGCGCTTGCTGTCATTCCAGACTTCCTCCGTCTTTAGGGTTTTGGCTCTCCTCCGTTCTTGCTTTTGGGATCTTCGATGCGTCGTGAGGACACGACGGAAGAGCAGAGACTTGTAGCTGCATTCGGGGAGTTGACGGAGATAACTGCGGAGGCAGTCTGGTGGCTTCCTCTTCCCCCAGAATCTTTGGGGTCCCGAGATCACCTTTCCTCAAACTCTTCTCCGGATTCCATGGCGGACCAGCGCTCGGATGCTGAGGAGTGTGAGGATGAGCCAGTGGTGAAGGCGCCGGTTCCAAACTGCAGTGAACTGGGGGACGCGGATGTGAGAAGGCTGGAGCATCAGTATCGCTTGCCCCACAAGTTTCGCTTTGTCGCGGCTTCTCCACACGAGACGAGACTGGACTCTCGTACATGCCACATATGTACTTTCCTTCTATCGTGGAAGGGTGGGTTCCGCCTTCTCTTCGAACCCTTCGTTCTTCAGCTTCTCAATTTTTTCCTGTTGGCACCTATTCAGTTGGTAGCCAATTCTTATCTCCTTCTTTCTGCCTTCCGCATTCTCTGCCGTCAGTGTGGAGTTCCTCCTTCCTTGGACCTCTTTCACTATTTCTTTGAGTTGAAAGCACATCCTTCGACCGGGAAGGGTTTCTATTTCATCCAGGCGAGGCGGAACAAGAGTTGTATCTCCTTGGCGGTGAAGGATTCCTTGCATAAGGGGTGGAAAACTCAATTCTTCTGGGTGGGGATTAGTTCAGTGGAGGAAACCTGGAGGTGCCTAGTAATTCTTAATTTCCACCCGAATATCCCTCCCAGGCAGGATGAGTTCCCTCCACATGTGGAGAAATATGCAGCTATCTTGCTGAAGCACCGCCAATCCACAGAAGAGCTGGTTACTCTAGGGAATATCGAGCGGTGTCTTCTTACGCGGCTACATCCGTCGGGCTCAGGTGCCACAAACTAGGTTCTCCTTTGGATGTTGGGATCATTTTTTCTTTCCTGAATATGTCTTCCTCTTTGTGCAGACACCAGGCGGCAGGCTTTGGAGGAGGCCGCAGGGGTGATTGAGCTTGGCGATGACTCGGCTGCTGATGAATCGGCTGCTCCCACGGGTCGCTCCCGAACCAGAGATAAGGGCAAGGGGGAGGCTTAGGGGGAATCCTCCAGGCCGCGGGGGTCCAAGCGTAAGGACCTCATGGAGGGCATGATTCGGGCCGCTGTGAGGGCCAGGAAGCGGGCCAAGAAGGCGGGGGTCATACCCATAGTCAAAGGCAACCTTGCCGCGGCTCACCCCTCCACCGAGCATGATGAGGCCGACCCTACCGGGCGAGCTCTCCCACCCGCCGAGCAAGAGGGGGCCGAGGAGGTTGGGGCTGCTCCTGCGAGCGGCAACAATGCGGGCTCGGCCCTTCCTTCGGTCGGAGCAGAGAGGGCCGGGGCTGCTCCTGCGACTGGCAACGGTGCTGGCCCGGCTCTCCCCTCAGTAGGAGCCGAGGGGGCCGTGGCCGAGGCGGGGGATGCAGGGGCCGTGGCCGAGGCTGGCGCTTCAAGTGGTGGTGCAGGTGCCGAGCCAGTCCAGGTTGGGGGGCCACAAGAAAATGCAGCCGTGGCACGAGAGGCGACCGAGGCCGGGGCTTGGTCCGAGCCACTCGGTGGGGCATCGGGCGATGGGGGGTTCTCTGTTCCAGCGGCCTTGGAGAGGCTTGGTATCTCGGGCCCTCTGCACCAGGTATGCCACGGTATAGCCGCGAAGGTGAGGGGGGGAGGTAGGCAGTACTCTCCGTCCACGGCCCTCGCTGGGGTTATGGAGGGCGGCCTGGCCCTGGCCCAGATGGGGGCCACTCTGGCAGAAGCGTACACTCGGTCAGAGTGGGAGCGGGCGAACCTGGCCTGGACCCTTGGTGGGTCTGACAAGAGGTTGGCTTGGCTTGCCGAGGAGCGTGATGGGCTTCGGCGGGAGCTTTCCTCAGTCAGGGAGCTGGTGCGGTCGAGCCAGGTGGAGACCCGGTCGATAACCGAGCAGCTAGCTAAGGCCCGCAAATCGCTCAAGAGGAAGAACATGCTTCTTGAAGAGGAGCGCCTTGCACGCGTTGAGCCGGATGGCCGGTGGGAGACCGAACGTGCAGAGCTGGTAGACCGAGCGGAGGAAGCCGAGCGCCTTCGGCGGGAGGCTGAGGCTGATCGGGCAGAGGCGGAGAAGCAGGCGGCGGAGGCCGAAAAGCGGACGGCTGAGGCCGAGCGGAAGTCAACCAAGGCGGAGTGGGAGAAGGCCGAGCTCGCTGGTAGGGTGGGATCGACCAGGGCGGAGGCTCTCGAGCAGTATAAAAGCTTAGAGGCCTACCGGGTCGACCTTAAGGAGGTTGCCCTCCCCTACTACGAGTTAGCACTTCACCGGGGCATCTGCAAGGGGTTCAAGTAAGGCTACGACCGGGCCGTCTCTTATGCCGAGGAGCAGGCGTTCGGGGTAGTTGACTTCCCGTCTGGGCAATGCTATGACTCGGACTTGTCATCCTCCAGTTCCTCTGCTTCGGCATAGGATGAAGAGGATCACGGGGGCTCTTCGTTCGAGGGGTCGCCAACTCCGGATGCCTCGGGAGGGCACGCAACCAGTCAGTTTCCACGCCGGTGGGGTCAGTGCCAGGGTCGGCCGTCGCCGAGGATGCTGGGGGCAGACCGTTTGAGCCCTCCACTTCCGGGCTTCAAGGTGGGCCGGAGGCCTGATGTATCTGCTTTGCTTCCTCTTTTTGTATGTCTTTTTCCTTTTGGAAGAAAAAACTTCCTCTTTTGTGTAAAAAAATAGATAAGGCAATAGCGTTATGATGAAGACTTATCTATTCCGTATCACCATTGCCGTATTTTGTTCAGCGTATCTGCAGTGGTTGGAAAGAGCCCATACTTTCTGCGTGGATCTCGCCTGATGGTTGGGTGAGCGTCTGACAGGATGTCTTTCCGTTTTCTCATGCTTTGAATGCCTGGCCGCTTCGTGTATCCCACTGGGGCGGAAAATAAGAAGTTTGAGGTGACCGTTCGTAGGGAGAGATCCCTTTGGCGTGTTTTTGAGGAGAGAATCATTTAAGGCAAATAGCCTCCCTTCGCCTATAAAAGGTCTGAAGGGCGTCCCTTCCTCTCCGCCGCTTAGGGGTTTCCCTGACAGTCTTTCCTCATTCTTTCTTCACGTAGCATTGTGCCGTTATATTTGGAGCATGGAAGACGCCCCGGAAGATGAAGCTGCCGATGACGGAGGGCAGAGAGTCCTTGCTACTTCGGGTTAAAAGGAGGTCCGACGGCCGGCAGACGAGTCTGAAGAAAGTCCGACGTGTTTAGGCACGTCGTCTTCTTTTTATCAGTTCCCGCGGCGCTTGCAGGGGGGCGAGATGGTGGACGGATGGGGGCATCAGGCATCCCTGCCGCCCGTCCCTTCCAGCTCGTTCCATGAAGGGGAGGAGGAAGCCAATTAAGCTCCCTCCTTCCCGGGCTTTCCCATGCCTCCTCGTCCAGCTCTATTGGTTTCTTTCTCCCCCCGCAGCCTCTTTTTCCCTCTTCTGCTCTTCTCCTCATTTCTTTCACTCTTCGGAGGGTGCCTACACTCTCTTCTTTCCAAAGAGTTGGCAGGTTGGTGGGGAGAATGCTTTCATATGCGTTCCCTCTCCCCTTTCTCTTCCAAGTTCAACTTGGAAGGTAGCCTTCTCCTTCTAATCCCTCTGTCACCTTTGTCCCGAGCTGCCCGAGTCAACGGGGTCGACTACCCTTTATCCGAGCTAGTTTCTACACGAGGCAGAGTCAGTGGCTGGACGCAAGAAGGTCAATCGAGTCAGCCAAGCGATGGGCTCATACGGCGACGCCAGATGGATTTTTTGCTTTTTTGACATGTATTTTCTTGGCTTCGGCCTTCCTGATGTACAAGCGAGTTGTTTGAATAAAAGAAAGGAGCCTTTTGTTTTATCTCATGTCGTTTACACAATGCTCAATATTCAGAAGTAGAACTTGTGTAGTGTAGTTGCGTTCCAGGTCCGAGAGATGAGCTCTCCTTCCATCATGGATAGATGGTATGCTCCTTTTTCGAGCGTCTCGACCACTCGTAGGGGCCTTCCCAATTAGGGGATAACTTGCCCGCTGCCTCAAGTGGTCGAGAGGCTTCGGCTTTCCTGAGGATGAAGTCTCCTGGTTGAAAGTGTCTATCTCGGACTTTGGCGTTGTAGTATCGAGTGAGGCGGCGTCGGTATTCCGTTGCTCGGATGCTGGCAATCTCTCAGACTTCATCTGCTAGGTCGAGGTTTTCGAGCAGTTTCTAGTCGTTTACCTCGGACGAGAAGCAGATGACTCGGAGGGAGGGGTTGCCAATCTCCAACGCTTTTAAGATAGCCTTATTGGTATTTTCGACCAGCCCGTTAGCCTGAGGGTGGGAAACCGAGGTGAAGTGATTGCGAATGCCTAGGTCGGCACATCTGTCTCGGAAATAACGAGAATCAAATTGCCGACCATTATCGCTTACTATCACCCGGGAGATGCCGTAACGATAGATGATCAACTTCCAGATGAAATTCCAGACGACTGTCTCGGTGATCCTTGCTGTGGCTTCGGCCTCGATCCACTTAGCGAAGTAATCGATGGCGACAATACGGAACTTCTTCTGGGCCTGGGCCGTGGGGAATGGCCCGAGGATGTCGATTCCCTAGTGAGTGAAAGGATAAGGCTCGGCTAGGGTGATGAGCTTCGTTGCTGGCTGATGGACCAAGTGGTCAAATAGCTGGCACCGGTCACAGTATTATGTGTAGGTCGAGCAGTCGTGCTGCAGAGTGGGCCACCAATAACCTAGCTGAAGCAAGATCCTGGCAAGCGACCTACCTCCTAAATGCGCTCCACACAGACCTTCGTGAACTTCTTCGATGGCTCGGTTGGCTTCGTCGGTGCTGAGGCACTTCGGGAGAGGACCGGAGAAGGATCTCCGGTAGAGAGCGCCATCCAGAGTGACGAATCGCCGAGCTTGGTGCTTCAATCTTCAGGCTTCCTGAGGGTCGGGAGGCTTTTGAGAGTCTTGGAGCCATGACAGGTACGGGGTACGCCAGTCACTTGGGGAGGCCAAGTCAACAGCTAGGAGCTCTGAATCGATGCTCGGTCGCTCTAGCTCTTCGAGAAGGACCGATCAAGTACCCTCGGGGTCAAGAGAGGAGGCCATCCAAGAGAGGGCGTCCGCTCGGGAGTTTTCCTCCCGAGCTATTTGGACTACCTCAAAACTCTCGAACTGTTGTGCCACGGTCTTGACCAGCTGGAGGTATTTGATCATCGGTGGTTCTCGAGCTTCATAACTGTCGTTGACCTGGCTAGCGACCAGTTGGGAGTCAGTGTGAATCCTGACTCGCTGTGGATGCACTTTTCGACGCGCTCATTTATCTGGTTCTTTAAGTCTGTTTATTCGGTGGCTTTATTCGTTTATTAAGTGCGTGGGCGTGCGAGTCACAAAGTGATGATTTATTGTGCGCTCGATCTAACTAATCATACGATTGTGTGGTTTGTGTCGGGACCAGAACCCGCCGTGCCATAAAGGTCATGGCATCATTTACGTCCCCTCGGAGAGGGGAACACCCTTGATTAATCGCCGGGAATCAAGACCTCATTGCCAGGAAACTATATCGAGAGAAACAAGTCGATAGCGGTCTCGAATCAGTCGGAAGGCTCGATGTCTAGGGAAGCAAGCATTCGAAATATGTCGGTCACTCAAGGGACCATTTTGATATTCAGACGAGCGTCCGGCTTCAAAAAAAAATCGTGATCGTCACGGGGAAAATCGGAGCATGTGTACGTCGGGATACGACAAATTTATTGTTCAGAGGAACATGAAACATTCAGTTAAATCCCGATTAGAGCGGTCGAAATTCGATAAGTTTGTCAGCCCGATGTAAGATCGAGTTGCGACCATGCTGCGGTGGGCCCCCCGCGGTCGAAGTCGGGCTCGCGTGGGCATCGTCAATGTTTTCGGTGCTAGGGGGGCAACGGGAGGATGTTCTGGGACCAGATCTGAGAACCAATATCCGTTCAAAGGGAGCGGGCTATAGGCCGAGGATATGGGTTATGCAATGACCATGTTCGGGGCGGACCCGTGGTCTAAGCATGGCCCACGGAGGCCTTATTGATATTCCCATGCAAAGGGTCCAGGGATGACGAGAGCCTTCTCGTTCCATTCGGATTTTGTTGGTCACTCATGGACCACTTTATGTTCGGACAAAGGTCCGTGTTTGTAGCATAAGAGACTATGACAAACCGTACAAATGTCTGCCGTGAGTGTGGCAAGTTTCATGCAAGTGCGGGACTAGATCCCGGTATATATGTCGTTCACTAACGGACCATTCATTGTTCGGAGATGTGTTCGGATCTCGGTAGAAGCGGGTCGAGTTAATGAGCTATTGGCCCGAGATGTGTTCGGATCATGACCATGTTGGGGGCTCCGAGGTCCACGTCCGATACCACAAGGCATCATTGATTTTCTCTTTGTACCTAGTCCGGGAGAGAGGTTTATTAAGTATAAAGCCCGAACTCACCATCGTGCGCCCTCACACGCGGATCGAATTGCGCGGTCAGGTCGCAGGGATCGACCTGCCCGATCAGGTCGCAGGGGTCAAGGGGGTAGCGCCCCTTGCGGGGGCTCGTATTAGAGCATAAAGTGGGGTGCGCCGTTTAAGCAAAGGGGCATGCCGTTTTAAGGCATGCCGCTTTAAGGCCCTTCCGCGTCGTTTTAAGCACTTGTAGGAAAAGCTTGTAAAAATGGGCATGACGGGTCCTTCAACATTAGCGCTCCGGTTTAGCTTGTGTAAATGGGTGGCACCGTTTTAAACCAAAGCAAAGGGGAGGGCGTGCCAGTTTAGGGCCTTGCCGCGCAGTTTTAAACACCGAATGAATTCTTTTCGAAGTCACAGTTATTTATATGAACGGTGGCATCCCCAGAATGTTTTAGTTGCGGTGCACGGCGTTCGCAATGTTCCGTTCGTAGCTTCTGGGGCTCGGTCCCAGACTTTGCGTGACTTTCGGTGCATGCCGAGACTGTGCCAGAGTTCCCGACTTTTCTCTGATTATGCTCTCGGCATGGTCGGTTGGAGAGTTGTAGCCGTATCTTCCGCCTGGGGGGCTTCCTTAACAGTTAGCGAACCACCAAGCGAGTTCTCATCCTGATCGGGCGAGGCATGAGGTTTATTCGGCATTTCCATCTTCGGCTTGCTCTCGAGCTCTCGAGTGTCGAGACATGCATGCCGTATGATCATCATCGACATTTTTCGACGTCCACAAATGCCCCCCACTCGCGGGTGGCGCAAGCGAGGGATGAGTGCGCGGGGCTCGCGAGTGTAGAGTTCTTTGAGAAGATATCTGTTCTTCCGAGCTAGTGGCATACTGGTCCGGTGCTGATTCGCGGGAGAGCGCTCACTCCTTCAGCGAAGGGATGAGGGAACCGCTCCACCGCGTGCGCACGTGGGCCAAGAGTCCTTTTGTTCATCGACTTGGACGGGAGGTCTGAGCCGGAGCCAATGTGGTTTCTTTTTGTTCATCGACTTGGACGGAAGGTCCGAGCCGAAGCAAAGGGGGTTTTTTGTTCATCGACTTGGACGAAAGGTCCGAGCCGAAGGAAAGGAGTTCTTTTAGTTCATCAACTTGGACGGAAGGTCCGATCTGAAGCAAATGAGTTTTTTTTTTGTTCATCGACTTGGATGGATGGTCCAAGCCGAAGCAAAGGCATTTTGTTCATTGACTTGAACGGAAGGTCCGAGCCGATGGTTAATTCACCGGTGGGACTGGAGATTGCAATGCTGGGGTGGTTTATTCATTGGTACGGGGATAGTGCCAAAGCAAGGGTTTTTTGCTCATGGCTTCAGACGGAAGGTCTGGGCCACTGGTTTGTTCATTGATGCCGATAGGGAGTCGGAGACCGACGTGGTTTATTCATTGACACGGGATAAGTGCCAAAGCATGGGTCTTTTTGTTCATGGCACCAGACGGAAGGTCTGGGCCACAGGTTTGTTCATCGTCGCCGATAGAGAGACGGAGGCCGACGTGGTTTATTCATCGACACGGGATAAGTGCCAAAGCAAGGGGCTTTTTGTTCGTGGCATCAGACGTAAGGTCTGGGCCACTTGTTTGTTCATCGATGCCGATAGGGTGTCGGAGACCGACGTGGTTTGTTCACTGACACGGGATAAGTACCAAAGCAAGGGTCTTTTTGTTCATGGCTTCAGACGTAAGGTCTGGGCCACTGGTTTGTTCATCGATGCCGATAGGATGTCGGAGACTGACGTGGTTTGTTCATTGACACGGGATAAGTGTCAAAGCAAGGGTCTTTTTATTCATGGCACCAGATGAAAGGTCCGGGCAACTTGTCTTATGTGTCGGTGGGACTTAAAATATTTTGATCTCTGGAAGGACTTGACGAGTCGACATCCCTCGGAGGCTTCGATGATGATTTTTTTCTTCTCTTCTTTTTTCTTTCTTTTCTTTTCTTTTTTTTCTTCTTCTCTTTTTCTTCTTCTATTCTTCTCTTTTTTTTCCTTTTTCTCTTCTTCTTTTCTTTCTCTCTTCTTCTTCTATTTTTTTTCTCCATTTTTTTTCTGAACAACTTTGGGTAGCTGCTGATAAGTGTCCATTTGATATGACAATTCATTGCATGTACACCATTTTATGTGCATATAATTAGGCAATTATGTATATTTCATAGTTAACCTCAACTCCATATTTAAATTGGAGCTTTCACGCAAATTGATTAATTCGATTATCTTATTTAATAATAAATTAAAGTTGAGGGCCATGAGCATTAATTCTCCATTGCATAATCATGAGCATTTGAGATTTATGTGCACATTGTGGTAATTTTTATGGACTAAAGTGTAATTATGTGTGTGTAGGACACCGAAGGCAATTACAAAAGAAGCCGGGGGTAAAACTGTTACCACTACTTTGACCAAGTCAAAAGCACATATTTTTATTGGAGGGAAAAGAAATTTCAAAAGTTTAAAATTGAGGAAAAGAAATACATATTTCGGTTGGAGGGAAAATTGAATTCAAAGTTTGAAATAAAGGGGAGACATGATGAGCCTTGGGAAAGGGGGTGCCCAAAGTCCAAGAAAGGGGGTGCCCACCGACTTTTCCTCTTCCCCATGCATCATATTCAACTTAAATGTCAGCCATCCATCTCCTTTTGATACAATCTCCACCCTTCATTTACCCAACTTTCCCTATAAATAGCCCATGACAAGGAGGAGAAAGAGAGTTCTTCTTTTGGCATTTTTCTCTCCCTCTCACATCTTTTAGTTCACCGAGTTCACCCTCTTCCGTGCTTATTCTCCTCTTGTTGTCTTCATAAAAGTTTTTTTTTTTACGTCCTCTACAACTTCTTCTTCTACATCATCTTCTAATTCCTTCTGGTTTTTAAGCTATTTCGTGTGTTTCACTGTGCTGTCCTGTTCATCTACGAACCAGTGTTTCTCTCTGTTCTTTCCCTTGTTTCTCACCCTTATATTCATTTTATCATCTTGCTTTCTTCATAAAAGTTATTTGTTTTTAAAATATCTTCAACTTCTTCTTCTACACCATCTTCTAATCCTTTCTGGTTTGAAAGTTATTTCCCACTTTTCAACTTACTGTCCTGTAATTTCATTGTTCATCCGAGGTTCTAGCTTTTGTTATTCCTCAGTTTTGAAGCCCTTCCCCTCTTTATTTCTCTCTGTGTTCTTCATTAAAGTTCTTCCTCTCTTGTAGATCTAGATTTTCTTCTTCTATCACTTCCTCCAATTCTTCTTATTTTATGAGTTATATTTATTTTTCCACTGTTTCACTCTCTCATCTTCTTCCTTCATCTCCACACAAACCCTTCCACATTCCTCTCTATATTTCTCTCCAAAGTTTATCCTCCATAACTCTCCTTTCATGGCGGTGTGCACATCAAAACGGGCGACGTTCCAAGGCTCGTGATGTGGACGACGACGGCTTCTTCATCCATCTCTTTCCATGGTGATCTCTTTCAAGGCGGAGCGATCCTCTCCAAGGCTCGGCGAGGAGGAGATGACGACGTCATCACCATTGCTACTACTATCTTCACATCTCAGGCCTTGTTATTACTTTTATGTTATGTTACTTCATTGTCATCTTGTCACCTCTTTGTTGTAAGCTTGTCTTGTACTTCATGTACTCTTTCTTTTAAGTTAATGAAGAGAGCTGTTCTTTTGATCTAGTTCTTGATCTTCTTCCATCTCTACCCCCTTCTTCTATCTCTTATTTTCACTTCATGCAATTAATTTCTATAGCATAGGCGCATAATCATAGGTGTTTTTAATTAAGTGTTTGGTTTGTTCTTTATTTCACTATTTTCTTTAAGCAAAGTAAAAATAACAAGTGTTTTTCTAAAAGGTTACAAGGTTTTTTAACTCTAAAAATCTCTTCTTCCCTGTGGATTCGACCCGTGCTTGCCATAGTCCTATGTTCTCTTTTGATTATTTTGTGCGAGTTCGGTTTTAAGATTGTTATACGCGTGTTTTAAACGATGAAATTTCGTGTTATCAATTTTTGACGCCATTGCCTGGGAGAAATGATGATTTTTGATTTAAGAACTTTGTTTTCCTTGTGTATATAGTATACTAATAAAGCTCTCTCTATTTTTTTTTACAGGATGAAAAGAAAAAAATCAGAAAAAATCAGAGGTAAGTTTACCTTTCTTTCTTTCATCTTTGTGATTTAGTCATTCATTTCAAAAAAAAAAAGAACGAGGGAACGCTTTTCAAGTAAGTATCCAAACTTTTCCTCCTTCATTTTAATTTCATTTCTCTATATTTCATATCTTGTGGTTTGATAGGTTCACTAAATAAAAATAAAAAATCCATCACTTGAACTTCAATAAAAATCTTCATTGCAAGAGTAGAACCCACACTTCCATGTTTTAGGTCATGCATCATTTAGGATAGAATTTATTTTTTCTTATTGTTTAATCATTTTTAATTTTATTATTGAAGATTGCGGGTGGCAAGGCGAGTACTCTAATTTCTTCAAAAGCATGCCCACGCATTTCCATGCTTGCATAGAACCCCTTGTTTGAAATTGGTTTGTTGCATATCATTTCTAAAATATTCTAAGGGCAACACCCATAAGTAAGATAAGGTGGAGATTTCATCACCCTTCCTTAGCCCACAAACCATAATTCCCATGCATCTTTGCATCACCTAGACCTTAAATAAAATCCAGTAGACATTGGCTCTAGGTTCACACTGTGGTTCTTGTGTTATTTGGGTTTACACTCTTATGAAAACCGGTGCCTAAGGTAAGACGGTTGGATGGCAAATGCCTTAAGCGGGCTAGAGGTTTGACATAATTAGGTCCCTACGAAAGTAGGGGGAACCTCCCACTACCCCACCCCTTACTTGGCCGGTGAAAATATTGAAGGTGAACTTAAGTTTCACTTTAGCTATTTTGTGAAACCCAAATTATAGGTCTAGGTCACATCTTGGTCATTAGGTAACTTGTGTGACAACTTGTTTGTGTTTGCATAAAAAAAAAACAAAATCTCTTCTTCTCTCTCTTTGTCCTAGTTTATGTCAAAAAAAAAACCATCATCTTGCATACATATTCATATAGTTATTGATTGCATTGAGAACAATAAAAACTAAAAACATATATATTAAAAAAACTTAAAAAATATGGGTGAGAAAATTCCAATCATTGAGTGGGCTCATAAATTCAATGAGATGGACTTTGTAGCCCATGTTTCTTGATCCACTGTTGGGCTATGAATTTAAACACCTTCATTCCACCTTATTATCTTGATCATCAGGACATGTGGGCCAAACCATCCCATTATGTTGCTAATGGCCCAACTCAACATTTACCTCTCACTCAACACGGCCCAACCCATTTTGAAAATTCACACTTCTCTACAGGTCAACTTTCTTCTTTTACCCAAGAGCAAACTCAAATACCTCCATATTTTTTCACCCCTTCTTATCACACATATTCATCTAATTTTGGGTGTGAAAACTCGCAATCATTCTCTTGGGAATCTCATCAAGACCCGATTCATTATCCTCCAGATCAAAATTTTCCAAATTGGGCTTCATACTCAAATGATCCTTACGGTCATGCCCAATATGAAAGACAACCCATCTACGCCCCTTCTCCCCATTGTCAGACTAATTACCACTCAGATTGTTATCCACCTCAGTCTGACTATGAACCATCTTATCCAGTTCTTCCACAGTTTGATTCCAATAAGGAGGATATGTTCAATTAAATGACTCAACTCATCTTGGCCCAACAACAGTCTATTGGAGCTCAAAGTCAAATCTTTCAGGCTCAACTAGACCAACTTGCTAAGGGGTTGTAAATGGATCAAATAGCTAGCTTCTCCACTTCAAACATTGATTCTAACTATAATGTTAGTCTAAATGATCAACCCATAAATCCTCAACTTAACAATAATCAAATCATTTGTGACAATGAGGAAAATATGGAACTATTATATCAGGAAGAATTAGAGGAAGCTAGTGAAAATCAATTTAAGGAGGCCGAGCAAAATCATGAAGAAAATTATGAGGAGTCAAACAGTTTTAAGTTGGGGGGAGAGGAAGAGAAGAATGAATTTCAAAATTCCAATCAATTTACTCTTCCTAATTTTGATAATTCTTTCTTTGAAGATGAGGATGAAGAAGAAGTGAGGGTGAAAAAAGAATTCAGTGAATATTTGAACCATTCATCTTGGGTTAATGAAGAGTTAGACATTGTGCATGAAAATCATTTTGATCAGACGGCTCTTGATCTAGGAAAAGATGTAGATCTTGTGATCATTTCTGACATCGGCAATTCTGTGGATACTTCTGTCATTCTTCAAGTCGATTGGTCAGATCCACCTGATATTCATGACCAACACTGTGTTGAGAAGCATGTTAATCTCATTTATCCTTGTCTCCTAGACATTGAACTTGTGGTGGAACCTTTTGATACCCCTCCTATTCATGTTTTTTCTCATCTCAACCTAATGATGGAAAAATCTAAAATAAAAGAATCTTTGGAAGAATAAGGTATGCATAGATTTGTTCCCACCTTATCAAGACCTTAAAGAGGAATATTTTGTCATTCATGATATGCTCATTAATAATGATTCTCTTCCATTCTCTAACCAAGGTGGCCCATTTGAACTCTTAAACCCACCTTGGAATCTTTTTAGCCCATGGATTCATCTGCAACATACTTTCCTCCTATGGCATGGAGACTGGAATTCAAAGAAAAATAAAATCATTTGGTGGCTCATAATCAAATCAACATTGTGGTAAATAAGTCACATGCGTCTGGCTGAAGACGTTAAACTTAGCGCTTCTTGGGAGGCAACCCACTGTTTTCATAATTTTTGTGTGCGAATAAATGGCTTCTTGGGAGGCAACCCAAGTTTGTATTATAGTTTTTTTATTATTTTTAATTTTTATAGGTATTAATAAAGGAAAAGTTAGGGGGAGAGAGAAGATTGCTTGCACCTATGCCTCGCCTTTAACTGCCAAGTACCGCCTTTGGTCAGCTAGGATGTCCGTCGAAGTTCACTTCCGTCAGGTTGTCCCGTTCCTTCATAAATTTCATGTCTACATTGTTCTATTCATACATATTACATATGCCATTGAGGACAATGTCATTCAAGTTGGGGGGGAGAAAAGAAAAAAATGTTTCATTTCATGTGAGTACAACCTGATCTGAGTTCTTACTTGATATCATGTATTGTTGCATGCAAATGAAAAGATGTAAACTCCATTTTGAGTCTCATGATTCATGCTTAAATTAAAAGTAATTCTGGAATAGAAAAGACAAGGGAGAAGGATGATGGGAAATTTAGTCAATCTAGCAATGGAAAACTTATATAAGAATCTCTTTAAAGTTCATGTGCACTTTAGAAGAAAAAAATTTTTCACGTTGCACACTAATGAAACAAGCAAGACAAGCCCCCTGTCATTTTAGGTATGATGTCTGATATTCTACACTTCTTAAGAAAAGAGATCTTTTTACAAAGCTTTCTGCCAAATTATCCATCAAATAAGTGTAATGGCATTATGAAAAAAAAGATAGAAAAAGGAAAAAAAGCACCATGAAAAATGCCCCTAATCTTAGTAATCGGGCCTATTTCACCTAAGATGTGTTGAGGTTCGCATAAAACAGAAAAGGGAATCTGGGTCTGCGAAATTGGGCCTGGTTCTCCTAAGGCAAGAGTCGAGGTTCACGTTGAGCAGTGAAGGGTAGTGCAGCATTATGTGTGGGATAAAAGATCCCAAAGGAACAAAATAATAAGGCAGATAAAAAGTTAATATACTTAATGCTCTGATCTAAGAGGTGCAGGGTTGAAAGGCATTTGCTTGGAATAGCGAATGGGGGATGCAATTGTCTAAGTTGTGGATTCGGTAGTTACACATGCACAAGTGCTATTGAGCTTTAATTTGAATTCTTAATCATATACTATTAAGTTCATACATAAGGCTAGTGTGCATTAATGATTCCAGATTCCTAATCTTTGGTTGATTCTATGAAGGGATAACTGGATATGAGAGCATGAATTTTATAAACTCTTGTTAGTCCTAAAATTCAATTTATTGGCATTGCTAAGGGACTAGCAATGAGTAAGTTGGGAGGTGTGATAAGTGTCCATTTGTTATGACAATTCATTGTATGTACACCATTTTATGTGCATATAATTAGGCAATTATGCATATTTCATAGTTAACCTCAACTCCGTATTTAAATTGGAGCTTTCACGCAAATTGATTAATTCGATTATCTTATTTAATAATAAATTAAAGTTCAGGGCCATGAGCATTAATTCTCCATTGCATAATCATGAGCATTTGAGATTTATGTGCACATTGTGGTAATTTTTATGGACTAAAGTGTAAATATGTGTGTGTAGGACACCGAAGGTAATTACAAAAGAAGCCAGGGGTAAAACTTTCACCACTACTTTGACCAAGTCAAAAGCATATATTTTGATTGGAGGGAAAAGAAATTTCAAAAGTTTAAAATTGAGGAAAAGAAACACATATTTCGGTTGGAGGGAAAATTGAATTCAAAGTTTGAAATAAAGGAGAGACATGATGAGCCTTGAGAAAGGGGGTGCCCAAAGTCCAAGAAAGGGGGTGCCCACCTACTTTTCCTCTTCCCCATGCATCATATTCCACTTAAATGTTAGCCATCCATCCTCTTTTGATACAATCTCCACCATTCATCTATCAAACTTTACCTATAAATAGCCCATGACAAGGAGGAGAAAGATAGTTCTTCTTTTGGCATTTTTCTCTCCCTCTCACATCTTTTAGTTCACCGAGTTCACCCTCTTTCATCCCTCTTCTCCTCTTGTTGTCTTCATAAAAGTTCTTTAATTTTACGTCCTCTACAACTTCTTCTTCTACATCATCTTCTAAATCCTTCTGGTTTTTAAGTTATTTCATATTTTTCACTATGCTATCCTGTTCATCTACGAACCAGTGTTTCTCTCTGTTCTTTCACTTGTTTATCACCCTTCTATTCATTTTATCATCTTGCTTTCTTCATAAAAGTTCTTTATTTTTAAAATATCTTCAACGTATTTTTCTACGCCAGCTTCTAATTCTTTCTGGTTTGAAAGTTATTTCCCATTTCTCAACTTGCTGTCCTGTGATTTCACTGTTCATCTGAGGTTCTAGCTTTTATTATTCCTTAGTTTTGAAGCCCTTCCTCTCTTTATTTCTCTCTGTGTTCTTCATTAAAGTTCTTCCTCTCTTGTAGATCTATATTTTCTTCTTCAATCACTTCCTCTAATTTTTCTTATTTTACGAGTTATATTTATTTTCCCACTGTTTCACTCTCTCATATTCTTCCTTCTTCATCTCCACACAAACCCTTCCACATTCCTCTCTATATTTCTCTCCAAAGTTTATCCTCCACAACTCTCCTTTCATGGCGGTGTGCACATCAAAACGGGTGACGTTCCAAGGCTCGTGATATGGACGACGACGGCTTCTTCATCCATCTCTTTCCACGGTGATCTCTTTCAAGGCGGAGCGATCCTCTCCAAGGCTCCGCGAGGAGGAGACGACGACGTCATCACCATTGCTACTACTATCTTCACATCTCAGGCCTTGTTATTACTTTTATGTTATGTTACTTCATTGTAATCATGTCACCTCTTTGTTGTAAGCTTGTCTTGTACTTCATGTACTCTTTCTTTTAAGTTAATGAAGAGAGTTGTTCTTTTGATCTAGTTCTTGATCTTCTTCCATCTCTACCCCCTTCTTCTATCTCTTATTTTCACTTCATGCAATTAATTTCTATAGCATAGGCGCATAATCATAGGTGTTTTTAATTAAGTGTTTGGTTTGTTCTTTATTTAACTATTTCTTTAAGCAAAGCAAAAATCACAAGTGTTTTTCTAAAAGGTTACAATATTTTTTAACTCTAAAAATCTCTTCTTCCTTGTGGATTCGACCCGTGCTTGCCATAGTCCTACATTCTCTTTTGATTATTTTGTACGAGTTCGGTTTTAAAATTGTTATACGCGTGTTTTAAACGATGAAATTTCGCGTTATCAGCTGCCGGCGTGGATGTCGATAGTGAAGAGCTACTGGCTCGGATGCTAATAGTCGGAAGTTGTCGGCCTGGATGCCGGTAATTAGGAAGCTGTCGGCACATACGCCGATAAATTTGAAAGTTGTCAGCTTGGATGCTGATAGTGAGAGAGCTGTTGGCTAGACGCCGATAATGACATAGCTATCAGCTAAACGTCGTTAGTTAGATAGTTGTCGGCTAAACACCGATAATTAGATAGCCGTCGTCTCAGGGGCCGATGAATGAAAGCTGTCGGCCTGGAGGCCGATAATCGAAAGCTGTCGGCCCAGGGGCTGATAATTGAAAGTTGTCGGCTCAGGGGCCGATAATTGAAAGCTGTCGGCGTGGGAGCCAACAATTGGGAAGTGAGCCACGAGGGTAGAGAGGAGAGTTTATTCCTTTAACGGTCTGGACGGTGGGTCCAAATTGAAAGGGATTCGTCGCCCAAAGGGATAGGGAGGAGAGTTTGTTGATTCGACAAGGGTGTTCATCACTTGGAGGGACGGAGAGAAGAACTTGTTGATTCAATGGCCTAGACGGAAGGTCCAAATCAAAAGGGGTATTCGTCACCCGAAGGGACGGAGAGAAGAGTTGGTTCATGTAACGACCTGGACGGAAGGTCCAAATCAAAAGGATTGTTCGTGACCCCGAAGGGACGGAGGGGTGGTCAAGTCGCTGACACGGGCTAGTGTTAGCGCAAGGAAAAGGGGATGATTCCTTACCCGAATGGCAGGCTCGGGCCAGGGTGAAAGGTTGTTTTGTTCTTTAATGCGTCGGGGGTACCAGCTGTATGAAGGATCTTTTTAATTCCTTGGCTGGAGGGAAGGTCCGAACCAGAGTGGAGAGAATTCTTTTTTAGTTCTCTAGCCGGACGAAAGGTCTGACCTAGAGTGGAGAGAATCTTTTTGTTCTCCGGCTGGACGGCAGGTCCGAGCCAAAGTGGAAGGATCTTTTTGTTCTCTAACCAGACGGAAGGTCCGATCTAGAGTGAAAGGATCTTTTTGTTCTCTAGTCGGATGGAAGGTCTGATCCAGAGTGAAAGGGGTCTGTTTGTTCTCTGGCTGGGCGACAGGCCAGAACCAAAGTGAAAGGATTTGATGTTCTTCAATGCGCCGGGAGTACTGACTGTGAAATCCGAACCGGGAAAAGTGGGCCACGAGGGCCGGAGTTGATGTTGCAGAAGTAGGCCGCGAAGGCTAAAATCAGGGAAGCGGACTACAAGAGCCACAATTGGGAGGCTGGCTATAAAAACCAAAATTGGGGAGCAGGCTATGAGAGCCCAAATTGAGGAAGCGGACTGCAAAAGCCGAAGTTGGGAGATTAGCAAGCCGCAAGGGCAGGAAGTAGGCCGTGAGGGCCAAGATTGGGCTGTGTGAGCCAGAACTGGAAAAGCAGGCTGCGATAGCCGAAATTGAGTTATTATTATTATTATTATTTCCTTTATTCAAGCATGCAGGCATTCATCAGCAAGCATAACATAAAAATACACATAAGGTAGCTCCCTCTATAGGGGATAGGATAGGGACATCGCCCATAATTCGTAGACACGATGTGGGCCACGAGGCACAACTGAGGGGTGGTGCGCCCGTCAAGAGAATATCGCATGTCTTACATGCATAGCTTAAATTCATGCATTTCACCCGAGACAATTCTCTGCGGAGTGGAGGAGCAAACATGTGAGTAAAAGGCCCTAAACATAGGGATATGTAGGTTTTCTAAGCAACACTCGAGGATCACTCTAGCGCCTACACATGAGTTTCGGGCTTTCGATTTTGGTAGCTTCGCACAGCCCCCATCTGTTTATTTTGGTAGTGGATTTCACCATTCGGTGCGAGTCTCCTCATTTATTTTAGTGGAGATTCTCGGCTACTAGGATTCATCCTTATCATAATTTTATTACAGATTCCACCATTTGATGCGAGTTTTCTCATGTGTCTCAATGGGGATTCCTGGCTATTAGGCTTCATCCTTATTAAAATTTGCTTCATCATTTCGCGCGAGGCTCCTCATTTGTTTTAGTGGAGATTCCCGACTACTCGGATTCACGTTTCTCCTTCTTCTTCTTCTTTTTGCATCATTTTTTCTCTCTTTTTTTAATGGGGGTAGGCAACTTTTTCCTCATGATTACCTTTCACGCGAGTGTAAGAATTCAAGCATCCGTAGAGTGCTAAGAAGAAAGTTGGGCAATCCCTATGGTTGAAGACCATTGAACACATTAAATGTGAAGTGTGGAAGTGTTGTCTCAGGTTTATTTTGTGAGTTGGGGCTTAGCAGTTTAGTCATGACTCTTCCCCTTGACGTATGCACCCGCCATAATTGGGTTCCCTTTGGGCGTATGTCGTGATGCACGTGCATCTGGAATCGGGGCAGCATTATTATTTAGCAAGGAAACAAGGTCCTAGAAAATTCCAAGGACGTGTCTTATTCTATATTATAAGCAAGCATGCAAGCAGGGTAGCCAAGCATCTTTTTGTCTCTTTTTTTTCTTTTTTTTGTGTAAGAACATACTGTCGTTACGTATAAGTGTAGTGGTAGTAAAAGTATTGGAGGAGCAGACCACGATGGACAAGGGGAAGCAGGCTACAAGAGCCAAAGTCAGGAAGCAGGCTACAAAGAGTCGAGAGATGGGAAGCAGGCCACGAAGGCCAAAGGGGAGCAAGCTATGAGAGCCAGAATTGGGAAGTAGGCCACGAAGGCCAAAGGGAAGGGGACTACAAAGAGCCGAGAGAGGGAGTGGGCTACAAAAGCCAAGATTGGGATATTGAGAAGCAGGCTAAAAAGCCAAGAGATATTGGGAGTAGGATAACAAGCTAGGAGATGTTAGGAATAGGCTATAAAGCCGAAAGATATCGGAGAGCGCGGCGGGACGGATGGATTAATCCTGATAGTGGGCCTTGGCGGAAATGGCTGAGCCAAAAGGAGTTGGGTAGCGGGCCGTGTGAGGCTGAAGAGAAGGGTATGTTTTTGTTCTCTGGCCGGGGGAGGATCCGAACTAGAGTGAAAGGTCTCTTTTTTAATTCTCTGGTCGGAGAAGGATCCGAACCAAAGTGAAAGGTTGATTCTTTAATTCTCTAGTCGGGAAAGGATCCGAACCAAAGTGAAAGGTTGATTCTTTAATTTTCTGGCCAGGGAAGGATCCGGACCAAAGTGAAAGGTTTACTCTTTAATTCTCTGGTCGGGTAAGGATCTGAACCAAAGTGAAAGGTCTGTTCTTTGATTCTCTGGCCGAGAAAGGATCCGAGCCAAAGTGGAAGGTTGATTCTTGATTCTCTGGCCGGGGAAGGACCCGAACCAAAGTGAAGGGTTTATTCTTGAATTCTCTGGTCGGGGAAGGATCCGAACCAAAGTGAAAGGTCTGTTCTTTGATTCTCTGGCTGGGAGAGGATCCGTGCCAAAGTGGAAGGTTGATTCTTGATTCTCTGGCCGAGAAAGGATCCGAGCCAAAGTGGAAGGTTTATTCTTGATTGGGAAGCTGTCGGCTGGGATGCCAATGATGGGGTAGCTATCGACTCATGGGCCGATAATTAGAAGCTGTCGGCCAAGAGGCCGATAACAGGATAGCTATCGACCCAAAGGCCGATAATGGAGTAGCTGTCAGCTCAGGGGCCGATGATTGGATAGCTATTGGCTCAGGGTCCGATGGTTGAATATCTGTCGGCTCGGAGGTCGATAAGTGAATAGCTGTCAGCTCAGGGGCTGATGATTGGATAGCTGTCGGCACTGAGGCCGATGATGGAGTAGCTGTCGGCTCAGGGGCCGATGATTGGAAAGTTGTTGACCCGGAGGTCGATAATGGGAGAGCTATCAGCTCAGAGGCCGATGGTTGAATATCTGTCGGCTTGAAGCCTCGATGGTTGAATATCTATCAGATTGAAGCCCCTATGGCTGAACATCTGTCGGATTAAAGCCCCGATGGCTGAATATCTATCGGCTTGAAGCCCCGATGGCTGAAGGCTTTGTCAGTTTAACGCCCCATTGGCGGAAGGTTTTATTGGTTTAACGCTCCATCGACGGAAGGTTTTGTTGGTTTAACGCCCCGTCGGCGGAATGTTTTGTCGGTTTAACGCCCCGTCGGTAGAAGGTTTTGTCAGTTTAATGCCCCATCGACGGAAGGTTTTGTCGTTTTAACGCCCCGTCGGTGGAAGGTTTTGTCAGTTTAACGCCCCGTCGGTTGAAGGTCTTGTTGGTTTAACGCCCCGTTGGCGGAAGGTTTAGTCGGTTTAACACCCGTCGGTGGAAGATTTTGGTCGATTTAACGCCCCGTCGGTGGAAGGTTTAGTCAGTTTAACACCCCGTCGGCGGAAGGTCTTGTCGGTTTAACGCCCCGTCGGCGGAAGGTTTTATCGGTTTAACGCCCCGTCAGCGGAAGGTTTTGTCGGTTTAACACCCCGTCGGTAGAAAGTTTTGTCGGTTTAACGCCTCGTCGGCGGAAGGTTTTGTCGGTTTAACGCCCCGTCGGCGGAAGGTTTTGTCGGTTTAACGCCCCGTCGGCGGAAGGTTTTGTCAGCTTAACGCCCCGTCGGTGGAAGGTTTTGTCGATTTAACGCCCCGTCAATGGAAGGTTTTGTCGGCTTAACGCCCCGTCGGCGGAAGGATTGGTCGGTTTAACGCCCCTTCGGCAGAAGGTTTAGTCGGTTTAACGCCTCATCGGCAGAAGGTTTTATCAGTTTAATGCCCCGTCGGCGGAAGGTTTTATCGGTTTAACGCCCCATCGGCGGAAGTTTTAGTCGGTTTAACGTCCCGTCGGTGAAAGGTTTAGTCGGTTTAACACCCCATCGGTGGAAGGTTTTGTCAATTTAACGCCATGTTGGCAGAAGGTTTTGTCGGTTTAACGCCCCGTCGGCGGAAGGTTTAGTCGATTTAACGCCTCGTCAGCGAAAGGTTTAGTTGGTTTAACGCCCCGTCGGTGAAAGGTTTTGTCGGTTTAACACCGCGTCGACGGAAGGTTTTGTCGGTTTAACGCCCCATCGGCGAAAGGTTTAGTCGGTTTAACGCCCCATCGGCGAAAGGTTTAGTCGGTTTAATGCCCCGTCGGTGAAAGGTTTAGTTGGTTTAACGCCCCATCAGCGAAAGGTTTAGTCGGTTTAACGTCCCGTCGGTGAAAGGTTTTGTCGGTTTAACGTCCCGTCGGCGGAAGGTTTTTTCAGTTTGGACGAGAGGCCGTGATGCCAACTTCAAGAGGGGTCTATTTGTTGGATGGCTGAAGGTAAAGGGTGAAAGACCATGTCTACCTCAGGGCTCACTTTCTTTTCTTCTCTTCTTCTTTTGTATGGAGAGGCGAGTGGAGAGACCGCGTCTGCCTGACGACTGTTCTTTCTTTTCTGCTCTTCTTTTTATTATGAAGAGGCGGGTGCAAAGACCACGCCCACCTCATGACTACTCTTTTTGTTCTGCTCTTCCTTTCTCATTAATGCCTCCGGACTGGGGTGTATTTCTCTTAATGTGCCCCCAAGTTGGAGTGTAGCTTTTCTTCATCTGCCCCCTAGGTCTGGGGGTAGGCCTCTTTACTTTTGTGCCCCCAGGCGGGGGTGTATTCTTTTGGCTTCTATGCCCCCCATGGCGGGGTATATTTCTCTTCACGTGCCCCCAGGCCGGGGTGTATTCTTTCTGGCTTCTATGCCCCTAGGTGGGGTGTGTTTCTTCTTCAAGTGCCCCTAGGCCAGGGTGTATTCTTTTATGGCTTCTATGCCTCCAGGCGGGGTGTATGTTTCCTCTTCAAATGCCCCTAGAGTGAGGGTGTGTTCTTCGTTTCTTGTGCACCCCAGGCAGGATGGGTTTCTTCTTTACGTACCCCTGAGTCGAGGTGTAACTTCATGCTTCTTATGCCCCCAGGCAAGGGTGGATTCTGCTTCTTTACTTCTGCCCCCCCATGGCGGGGTGTATTTGCTTCTTGTGCACCCCGGGCAGAGTGTGTTGTTGTTTCTTTTTTATGCCCCCAGGCCGGGGTGTGTTTCTCTTTTTGTGCACCCAAGGCAGGGTGTGTGTTTCTTCCTTCGTGTGCCCCCTAGGCCGGGGTGAGTTCTTGTTTCGTATTCCCCATGGCGGGGTATGGTCTTTGCTTCTTATGCGAGTTGGATTAGGTACGATCTTCATACAGTATGTTTACTGAACTTCTAATTAGCATTCTGCTTTCTAAAGCGAGTGTGATCTTGCATTAATTTTTCAAAGGGTCAACCTATTCACCCCTCCCCTCTAGTTTGACCTTCCACCTAATCCAACACGTGGTATCAGAGCTTGGCTCTCTTATCAAGGGTCTCACAACCCAGAGAGATTTAGTGAAATGGAAAACAAGGGGCTTATACCAGAAGGGTATGCAGTGAATAGGCCACCTTTCTTTGATGGCACTAACTATGCTTACTGGAAAAATTGGATGCAGGTATTTCTGAGAGCTCAGGACCATGATATTTGGAGAGTCGTGAGCAAGGGACCCTATCAGTTGGAAGGAGATGAAGAACTGTGGGTGAAAGAGCAGATTCGGAAGTCCAACGTCAATTGGCAAGCTATGAACATCATGCAATGCTTATTGCATCCTATGGAATTTTCATGAGTATCCTCATGTGCCAGTGCCAAGGAAATGTGGGACAGACTTCAATTCATCTATGAAGGTACGTCTGAGGTAAGAGAGACAAAAGCCAATATGTTAATTTCTGAATATGAAGCTTTTAGAATGAAGCCAGAGGAAAATATATCTGAAATGTATGCTAGACTAACCCTATTAGTGAATGGTCTTAGAGGTCTGGGAAATGTTTACACTGATTATGAACTGGTCAGGAAAATTCTTAGATACCTAACTCCAATTTGGCACACCAAGGCCACTGTTGTTGAGGAATCTAGGAACCTTCCTACCACTACCCCTAATGAGCTTATCGAATCTTTGATGGCTTATGAGCTGAACCTCAAAAGGACAGATGAGGATGTGAAAAAGAAAAAGCCTCTTGCATTGAAGGCAGGACCAAGTAGCAAGGAGAGTTCAGATGATAGTCAGTCATCCAGTTCAAACGATGATTCAGGTGACATAGCTATGCTCACCAGGAAGTTCAGGAAATTTTTGAGGAAGGAAGGTAAGGCTATATGGAGTCGAAGACCGTAGGTAAGAAATAGTTCAAAATTCAAATCAGAAAATTCAAAGAAATCTGACAAGGTTGTTTGTTATAAATGTAGGAAACAAGGACATATCAAATCTGAATGTCCAGAGAATATGAAGAAAGCTCAGCCAAAGTGGAAAAACAAAAAGCCCAAGGCCATGATAAGTACGTGGAGTGACGAGGAGAAAGATGAAGATGAAGAAGAAAGCACTTCTGAAGAAGAGAGTGATGTTAAGCTGTGCTTCATGGCTAAGGGTGATGAGCAGGATGAGGTAACTTCTTCCTTTGAAAACTTCTCTTGCAATGATTGGGAAGAAGCATTTAATCAATTATTAGATAAGTATGATTATGTTAAGAAAGAAAATAAATCACTCAAGAAAAAGAAAAATCTGACTAGTCAAGAAAATTCATTGAATGAGAAAATCAGGTGCCTAGAAGTTGAAATTACTAGTTTAAGAAAATCTCTTGATGAAAGTGACCAATGTAGAGATCAATTAATAGAGATGAAGAGAGAAAACGAATTTCTTCTAAAAGTGCATGATGAACTGAAACTCAGAATGCAAAAATTGGAGAGTGAAGTAAAAGTTGCTGAAGAAAAGTATGAAGCCATTCAAGGAGTAAATTAGGAACTCCAAGAAAATTTGAAGAAACTGGAATATGAGAATTCGAGTAAACAAGCCTCTCTTGAGAAATTAACACAAGGTAAAAATAATCTTGAAGCTGTCATGGGAATAAGAAGCAATTTTGGAAAAGAAGGACTTGGTTATAATCCAACCAAGAAGAAGGATCTAGGAACTAGATTTATAACATTTGTTTATGAACAAGGTACATCTGAGCAGAGCCAAACGGCTGAAAAGAAGTCTTGTGAGAAAAATCAAGAAAAATTAAAACAGTCTGATGAAATCAGAAAAGAAAATGGAAAAGAGAAAGTGAAGGTCATCTTGAAAGCCAATAACCATAAGAATGTGCCTAATTTCAGAAGTAAACACTCAGGTCAGGCTATAGACCCTAGTTCATCAACCCAGCATCAAGGATATAGAAATTTAGGGAGTCATAGGTCTGGTAAAAGATAGTTGCGTCAACGCACTGAGTACCCTGCGTCCACTCAACCCATGTCCCAGGGGTTCTACAGAAATAATGCTAGAACAAACCATTAGCCGCGTCAACGCAGTGTCCATACTGCATCAACTCATACACCCTTCCGGGATGGGTATTCTTTCAGAAACATGAGAATGAGTCGACGCAACCACTACAGTGCGTCGACGCACCCTATGTATAAGAACCCATATGACAGAAGGGTTGGGTGGATGAGTCAACACAATCATGTGATAGGGTCTACGCAGCGAACCTTCATCCCTTCAAGAACTCAATATTCCTCTAGAACTTCTCATCCTAGGTTCCTCAATGCTTCTTGGAGTCATAATAATCATTGGAATGGGAACAAGAATAAAACTTCATACTTCTCTAACAACAGAAATGGTTCGAAAAGGTCATTCCAAAGGGTACCTCACCCCAATCAGAAAATTTTCAAATCTATGACCCCCACATCTCAAAAACCCTCAAAACAACAGATCTAGATTCCCAAAAGTATGCTATCTTACTTGACACAATCATATGGTCTGATGGGACTCAAGTGTATTTGGGTTCCAAAATCTCTTATTTGATGTGATTTGCAGGAGTGCCTTGCAGCTGTACACAATAGGTGGTATCTTGACAGTGGCTGCTCAAGGCACATGACGGGCGATAAGGCAAAATTTTGTTTCCTAGTTGAGAAAGAAGGATGACATGTCACGTTTGGGGGGAACAATAAAGGTAAAATAATTGGAAAAGGTAAAGTTGGCAAAAATGCCCTGAACTCCATTGATGATGTGTTACTTGTTGAAGGATTAGAATACAATCGTCTTAGTATAAGCCAATTGTGTGATAGGGGGCATAAAGTTGTGTTTGATTCTCATGCATGCACTATTCTTGAAATGCAGTCTGAAAGTGTCAAATTCACTGGAAAAAAAATAAATAACATGTACATGGTAGACTTGGATGATCCTGCTCATAACAATCTTTATCTAGCTGTGAATAAAAGTGAGCTGGCTTGGCTATGGCAACGTAGACTAGGACATGCTAGCTATAGTGTCATGCATAAGTTAGCCAAATTCAGCATGGTGAATGGTCTGCCTGATGTATCATTTAAGCAAAATGACAAAATTTGTAATGCATGCACTCAAGGCAAGCATACTAGGAAGTCATTTAAATCCAGAATTGAAAATCAATCTTCTAGACCTCTTGAACTTGTTTACATGGATATGTTTGGACCCACTAGAACAGCAAGTTTGAGTGGCAATAAATATGGATTTTTTTTGGTAGATGACTTTTCTAGGTTTACTTGGGTATTCTTTTTAACTCATAAGAATGATGCATTTGAAGAATTTCAGACATTCTTCAGGAAAGTTCAGCAGGATGGTAAGTGTACTATTTCATCTATCATGTCAGATCATGGAGGAGAATTTGAAAATTCAGAATTTGATGGTTTTTGTAGGGTAATGGGAATATCTCACAAGTTCTCATCTCCAAGAACTCCAGAACAGAATGGAGTGGTGGAAAGAAGAAACAGAACCCTTGTCGAGATGGCTAGAATAATGTTGATCGAAGGACAACTCCCAAGGAAGTTCTGGGCAGAGGCGGTAAACACAGCTTGCTACATTGTAAACCGGGCAATGGTAAGACCTCTGTCCAAAAAGACTCCATATAGATTTTTGAAAGGTAAGAAGCCCTCTGTTATACATTTTAGAGTTTTTGGATCTAAATGCTTTGTTCAAAATAATCACAAACGGGACTTAGATAAATTTGAACCTAAGAGTGAACCAGCCATATTTCTAGGATATTCAAATCACTCTAGGGCCTATAGAGTCCTAAATGTCAAAACTCAATCTGTTGAAGAATCTCCACATATTGTCTTCGGTGAAATGAATGTCAGGTCTGAAAATGAACAATCTTGCAGGGACAAAGATGATGGGGAGTTTCTTGAAGAAAAGGAAGAACAATATACTTAAGAGGAAGAGCCAAGGTCAAATGAGAATCTAGCAGAATCAAGCACTAGAGTTAATGCATATGCTAATGAAGGTAACTCTCTAACCAATGTTAGAATGTTAAGAGACCACCCTCTATCAAGCATTATTGGTAATCTGCATAACCCTACCAGAACTAGATCTCATTTTAGAACAATTGAAGAAATGGATAATTTGGCTCTTATATCTCAAATTGAACCTAAAAATATAACTAAAGCCCTGAAAGATGAATGCTGGATAAATGCAATGCATGAGGAATTAAATCAATTCAAAAGAAATAAAGTGTGGCACCTTGTGCCAAGACCCAATGAACTTTCAGTAATTGGAACTAAGTGGGTCTTTAGAAATAAACAAAATGAAAATGGAATTGTGATAAGAAATAAAGCAAGACTGGTAGCACAAGGATATAACCAAGAATTTGGCATTGATTTTGAAGAATCCTTTGCACCAGTAGCTAGATTAGAAGCTATTAGATTATTACTTTCATATGCATGTTGTCATGGAATAAAACTCCATCAAATGGATGTAAAAAGTGCATTTCTTAATGGTTTAATAAAAGAAGAGGTGTATGTTGAACAATCTCCCAATTTTGAATCTATAGACTGCCCAGACCATGTTTACAAATTAGACAAAGCTCTCTATGGGCTCAAACAGGCACCTCGAGCATGGTATGATAGACTCAGCTCATACCTCACTGAGAAAGGATATTCAAGAGGTAAAGTGAACCAAACCCTATTCACCAAGGTACGAAATAATGGCATTATTCTGGTTCAAATCTACGTTGATGATATAGTCTTTGGATCCACTAAACCAAGCATGTGTGAGGAATTTGTAAATTTGATGACCACAGAATTTGAGATGAGTCTAATGGGTGAGCTTCAATTTTTTCTAGGTCTACAAATCACCCAAAGCAAGGATGGATGCTTCATCAACCAGGCAAAGTACAAATCTGAATTATTGAAGAAATATCAAATGGAGAATCTTAAGGCAATCAGCACTCCCATGAGCACCAACACAACTTTGGATGCAGATCTGAAAGGTAAATCAGTAGATGCAAAGACTTATCAAGGTATGATCGTATTACTCCTCTATCTTACAACATCTAGGCCAGACATCCAATTTTGTGTATGTATGTGTGATCGTTTTCAGTCTAATCCTAAAGAATCCCACTTGATTTCTGTCAAGCGTATCTTTCGATACCTTACTGGAACTCGAGATTTAGGGATTTGGTATCCTGCATCTTGCACTTTTGATCTAATATCATACTCAAATGCAGACTATGCTGGATGTAAACTTGACAGGAAAAGCACAAGTGACTATTGCCAATTTTTGGGAGGTTGTTTGGTTTCTTGGGCATCCAAGAAACAACACTCAGTGGCACTATCCACTGCAGAGGCAGAATATGTCGCTGCAGGGAGTTGTGGCACTCAAGTGTTGTGGATCAAACACCAACTCCAAGATTATCAAACTGATCTTGGATGTGTCCCAATATTGTGTGATAACACAAGTGCCATTAACCTGGCAAAGAACCCCATCCAGCACTGTAGGACCAAACATATAGAAATTAGGCATCACTTCTTGCGAGATGAAGTTAATAAAGGAAGCTTTAAATTGATTTTTGTAGACTCAGAACATCAACTAGCTGACATTTTTACCAAGCCTCTGAATAATGAAAGATTTTCTTGTCTTAGGAGAGAGCTTGGATTGTGCAATCCTCATCTTGATGCCTAAATTGATTGCTTGATTTCTTCTTTGAAACTTGTTTGGTTAACTATGCCTAGGAATAAATTGATTTCTTCTTTAAATTGTTTGCTTGAGTTGAAAATGCATGATTTCTAAATAAGTCACAGATTTAGGGGGAGTTTAGTTTTGAGCATATATTGTTAAGAACACATGATAAATAAAAAGCCATCATGTCAACAATTGCATCTTCATTCATATTTTCAGTCATGCATGAATGGAGGGAGAGTTTGCATTAGTTCTTACTTGCTAAGGAGTGCAATTCTGTCCCTTTAGATTAAGTGATCTAGGAATCTGAAGAGTGGTTAATAAGGCTGAGTTAACGCTGTTGCAAGACTGAGTCAACGCACTGACAGAAACTTTCTAGAAACAGGCTGGAAGTTGAACTGACTGGTTGAGTGAGTTAACGTAGTCACCTGGTTGAGTTGACGCACTGACATAAACCAGGTGTAAATCAGTTCTGGAATTAATTGGATTTCTTCAGAAGGGTTAACGCAGCACTGGAGTTGGGTTCTCACATATCTCATTATGTTGAAATCTTATAGTACCTCAGTTTGTCTGAAACTTGGAGTCGTCTTCTCAACCTCTCATCAACCTTGTTTCTTCTATACTCAATTCTTCAGCTTGTAGTGAAGTACCTCTGAATCTTCAGTATGATGAAAGTTTCTTGAGATCTGAAATATGAATTGATGTCATAGATTCAGGGGGAGCTAAAGTGATAACTCCTTTATAAGAGGTGGTGATCTTTATTGACTGGCTCTATGCAGTATTAATGGTTGGAGATCTATAAATCTTTTGTTCTTTGAATGCTAAAATTCTTGAACATAAAAGTGCTTTGCATATGGAATAGTCATGGAACTACTTAATAAAACTGGGAACTCATCCATTCTTGAACTATGATGATCAAAAGTATGATAGACTCAGCTCATACCTCACTGAGAAAGGATATTCAAGAGGTAAAGTGGACCAAACCCTATTCACCAATGTACGAAATAATGACATTATTCTGGTTCAAATCTACGTTGATGATATAGTCTTTGGATCCACTAAACCAAGCATGTGTGAGGAATTTACAAATTTGATGACCACAGAATTTGAGATGAGTCTAATAGGTGAGCTTCAATTTTTTCTAGGTCTACAAATCACCCAAAGTAAGGATGGATGCTTCATCAACCAGGCAAAGTACATATCTGAATTATTGAAGAAATATCAAATGGAGAATCTTAAGGTAATCAGCACTCCCATGAGCACCAACACAACTTTGGATGCAGATCTGAAAGGTAAATCAGTAGATGCAAAGACTTATCAAGGTATGATCGTATTACTCCTCTATCTTACAGCATCTAGGCCAGACATCTAATTTTGTGTATGTATGTGTGATCATTTTCAGTCTGATCCTAAAGAATCCCACTTGATTTTTGTCAAGCGTATCTTTCGATACCTTATTGGAACTCGAGATTTAGGGATTTGGTATCCTGCATCTTGCACTTTTGATCTAGTATCATACGCAGATGCAGACTATGCTGGATGCAAACTTGACAGGAAAAGCACAAGTGGCTATTGCCAATTTTTGGGAGGTTGTTTGGTTTCTTAGGCATCCAAGAAACAACACTCAGTGGCACTTGTTGTGTCCCTGAGGTCATTTGAGTCATTCTGTGGTCTCTTGGGTCATTCGACATCATGCTATAGTCACATGAGTTCTAATGTATTCTTTGTTTTGATAATGGCTTAACACTATGAGTCATTGTTGTTTATCACTCTCCATGTATTTGGTTTCATGATGCCCATTCACAACTTGCATTATATGTTCTCACATTGCATTAATACCAAGGAACATGTGGTTCTTGAATGCTCACATCAATCTTGAAACTTTGGGTTACATGATGATCATCCATTCGTTTAAATTCATTGTCATATGAACTTGATCTTTTGATATGGATGGTTAATTTGAGAATGAGCTTTTCTATCCTTCTTGTTATTGAGATTCCATGAGTGTGTTTCATGGATATTTTACTTGGGGTGGTTGAGCTCTTATCTCTTGATCTTTAGCCCAGAACACTTGTGATTCAAAGTGTTCACATATAACTAATTCATGAGATTTCATATGTGTATTTCATACATTTATTATATGGATTATTGAGCTAAAGTTCTAATCCTTTTTATATGATTTTGCAGGCCAAAACACTCAATAAATATTCCCCAAGATCAAAGGAGTTTGATGCCAGAGAGTTCGGAAGGGTTACAATGGCATTTGGGGCTGAATTGTGTTAATCTAGAATTTACTGTAGCTAGGTCGACCGGCGGCACTGTAGCTAGGTCGACCGATTTTCCCAGAACCAAAAGGTTCGAGGTCTGTGACATTTAGGTCGACCGGCCCATTAATTCCGGTCGACCGGTTTTGCCAGAACCGAAAAGTTCTAGCTGCAGCAGGTTCCGGTCGACCGGCCCATGAATTCCGGTCGACCGCCAGCCCCGAGCCAACCAAGTTTGACCTCGAAATCCACCTCGTGGCCAGCCCCTTTCCATGGATTTGTTTAATCAAACCCTACCTAATCTTCCATGATTTATGGATCTGGTCTGGAGGGTGTCCAAGGACCATTCCAAGGGTTATAAAACCAACATGAGAGGGTTAGAAACCCTAGTTGATGGAGTTGATGAAGTGAATCAAGAGAGGCCATTTCGAAGGTACTGTAGCACCTCCGTGAACAGTACTACGGGCTGGAGTTCTTCATCCTTCCAAGGTGATTCAAGCTCAGATCTGAAGCCAAGCAACCTCCAACCAAGCAAGAAGCATTCAAGGCTATCAAAGGTGATCAAAGCTACATCCATACACCTCTTCATCAACTCAAGGGGATTCAAGAGAAGATCAAGCTACATCCAATATCCTCTCCATCAACTCAAGGTGATTCAAGCTTATATCTCAATCCAGCAACCTCCAAGGAAGAGTAGAATCAAGCAAGGCTAACAAGGGAGATCAAAGGAGGCTGCAAGGGTGTGCTCAAGCAAGAGGAGTTCGAGTTACTGTTCACGTGAACAGTACTCCGTGAAGAACATCTTCATCCAATCCAAGGCATTCAAGCTCATATCAAAGCGATCATCTTCCAAGATCTGTGAAGAAGGAAGCAAGGATCAAGGTAGTATATATTCACTTCTTCATCCATTCAAAGAGATCAAAGAGAGAAGATCAAGAGAGGAGATTGGAAGAACAGTTACTGTTCACATGAACAGTACTCCGTGAAGAACAATCATCCATTCAAGGGTGATTACAAGAAGATTGATTTGCAAGAAGAAGAGATCCCTGCTGCTGATCAACAAAGCATATCGATACAAGGGCCAATTCCTTCTTACTCAATCTCTTGTTTTAATTCCTTCACATCTGTTTTACTTTCAATATTGTTAAACATTGAAGTTGTGATTCGTCCCTACCAGGTGGTTAGTAGGAAGGCAATTGGAGGGTGTTCCAATTTGCGGTTGACGTCCCTACCAGGTGGTTAGTAGGAAGGCAATTGGAGGGTGTTCCAATTTGCGGTTGACGTCCCTACCGGTGGTTAGTAGGAAGGCAATCGGGAGTTCTCCGATTTGCGGTGTAGCCGTCCCTTCCGGCTTTGTGTGTAGGAAGACAGAAAGAGGGGTTTCTCTGTTCTGTGGTTTGGGGCGTGTCCCCGGGTCAAGCTGTGTGTCAGCAAGGAAGCCTCACCGGGTTTTGGTGAGGGGTGGACGTAGGTTGCGGGGTTGCAACCGAACCACCTTAAAAATCCCTGTGTTGTGGGTTGTTTATTTTGTGTGATTGCTCTATATCTTCTAACCCCATTCGCAGGTTCATGTGCTTCCATACTTGGTTATCTTGCTCACATACATATGCACTTTGAGTGATCAACATAGCATACACACACACGCACGGTTGTTGTAAGCTATTGCATGTTCATCTATGTGTTATGCTTTGTAATTCACTTAAAGAAGTGTGGACGTTTCATAGCTTGTAATTCAAATCTTTCCATTTGAGCCACTCTAATTAATTCAGCTGTGCATTGTGCCTAAGTGATTCATTCACTTTATAAGAGTGGTTTAAGCTTCCGCCAGCTAAGAGTTTTTAAATAGGCCAAAGCTTGTGAAAGGATCTATTCAACCCCCCCTTCTAGATCCGTTTACACCTCACGGGACCCAACAAGTGGTATCAGAGCGAGGCTCTGTCATTCCCAGATCCAACGATCTGCAGGGAAAGATCCCGGTGTTTGTTATTTAGATGGATTCACATGCTACACTTGCTTCGATGGTTTCTCCGCCCATTTATGATGGTTCAGATTTTTCTACATGGGTTGGAAGAATGTTCATCTATGTTAGCTCCATAGATCCACAATTGTGGAATCTTATATACAATGGTCCTCATGAGCTGCCATCAAATTCAATTGATTCGTCAGCCGAACATGAGACCAAACACCATGATAATCTTCTTGCATATAACTTAATTACAGCTGCAATTGATATTAGACTAACTCACATTGTGTCTTCCTGCAGCACAGCCAAGCAAGTACTGGACAAGTTGGTGAAAATCCATGAAGGAAAAGAACAAGAACAAGAATGCTTCATGGCCGACCGTGCAGAAGAGTCAAGCAAACCATCCTCATCAAAGGTAAATTCTGATTCCGAGGAATTCACTCTTGAAGAACTTATGGAATCCTATGATGAGTTGTTTACACAATACAAAAAGGCAATATCAGAAAATAAAAAGTTGAAAAAGGATCTCAAGAAAAATAACCAACATGAAAGCTTGATTTGTAAAAAGTGTTCTACGTTTGAAGAGCTCTCTTTTGATCTAGACACACATAAACAAAGCATTGCATGTCTAAGAGATGAAAATGAAAATCTTCATGATGAAATCACTAGGTTGGAAGAAATTGTAATAAAACTTCAAAACCAACCTAAGTCAATCTCTAATGATCAAACTATGGCCGATGGGCTAATCCATGATGAGAGGTTGATTGAAGAAAATAAAAATTCCGTTTCATGCTCTGCTAATTTTGTATGTGAAAAATGTTCATTCTTGAGAAACATAAATGTTGGTCTTCATGATGATCTTGAATGGCAACAAAATCTGATTGATTCTCGAAAGAAGAGAATAGAGAGTTGTTGGAAAAGAAAATTGAACTTGAACAAGCTGAAGAAGAGTTGCATGAAAAACTAGCTGCACATGAAAAAGGCAAATCTGTCATTGATGATCACTCTGAAACTTTGCATGCTTTAGAACAACAAAATCAAAATCTTAAAGCAGTAAATGCCATGCTCAATGAGCAATTGGCAGCATGCGAAGAGGGCCTTGTTGAATCTAAACAGCACATTTCCTCACTTGAAAATGAAATTCAAGGTTTGAATGATTTCTGTCAATGTTTGCCCAAATCCAAGATTCTGGCTCACTGGAAGCCACCACTTCCTATGGTCACCAAAAAGGGCACACTGCTCGAAAGAAAAGTAAAATTCAGCATGCTCATCCAAACATGCACCATAACATGTCCAATGCCAAATACCATGCCTTCCACAAAATGAATGTCAATTGTTATTATTGTGGTAAACATGGTCACACTATGCATGATTGTTTGATCTTGAGAAATGATGAGCTTAGAGCAGGACAGCAAGTGAAAGGGCAAGGAAAGAAACAGGTCAACACTGGCAGAGGGCTTGCTCAACAAAATTCTGTACGGAACCACATGGAGAATCAGAAGTGTCGACATTCCTATCCAGACAGGTCGACACTCCCCATGGCCTTTAATAGAAATGCTTCTCTTTGCTGCTCTCATTGTGGTAAGTCTGGCCATACTATCCAAGAGTGCTGGCATTTGAAGGGAAAGCATCACCTTCATGCCATGAAAGGTAAATCCCATGCTCACCCACAAAAGCATAATCCACATGCACACGCACATGAACATAAAAGGAAAAATCAATCTTTTGTGTGTTGTTTCTATTGTGGGAAAAATGGGCATGAGATATATGATTGCCTCACAATGAAGGAGGATGATGTGATTGCCCTGAAAAAGGTGGGCCAAGATGCTAAACATGTTGCTAACCCACAAGGACCCAAGCAATCTTGGGTACCTAAAAATTCCAAATGAGAATTTTGGGTGCAGGATGCCTTGGAGCTGAACAAAGGATCATAAGGTAAATAAAAGCTCAAGGCACAGGTATGTACATAAACCTCTTAAGTTTAGTCATCTTGCATGTTCAGTCTTGACATGTAGATAGTGCATCATATGTCTGCCCAATGTCATTAGATTCTGTAAACTGAACTGCTCTTTGAAATACAAAACCCCCAAGGTGTGAGATGAACTTTTGAGCTTGATAACTTGTTTACACCATGCTTGATTTCAGCTATTTAATTCATGAAAAATTTGTTATGCTGATGAAGTTGATGTGATAATGAGTTGCACAAGTCTTGCTATCAGCCACATGAAATGCTTGGACTTTGGTTTTGATGATGCAAACCATGGTTGCATTTTCAACTCGTTATTCATATTAGCATTGTTCAAAGGGGGAGTCTAGCAATTGGCATCATCATGTTGCATTCAGTTCAAAATCAATTGTGAATGATTTGTGTTTGCATCATCCTGTAATCACACATGCCTTAATGCACATCATGTTTAGAAGACAAATGATAATGCATAATCATTTTGCAGCATCTTAATTGCATTGTGCATTCATATAAATCTTAGGCTGCATAGTTCATTGCCAACCCTTGCATGTATTCAGGGGGAGTCAACATCAACCTAGCTTGAATCATTTTACATCATATCATTCGTGCATGGCCAGGGTATATCAAATGTTGATGTATGGAAGGGCAGGTTATGCTTGCCTCGAAGCACTCAACATGCGTGAGGTTTCACCTCCGCCAAGTACCATGCGTCACTTTCGCATATAGGCCATATAGCTAGGGGGAGCTGTCTCTTTGCAGCATTCATGCATATGTTTCATATTCATTATGTTGCATTTCATAAGTGTAAAATCATGCATTATGTTGGTTAAAGCATTTCATATTTCATAAGGTCAACCCCTGCATGGGTCAAGTAAACCTCTCATTGACATTCGTCATTCTATGTGACTGCAAACATCACTCCTTGCATGCTTTCATTGCATATTCATAGGGGGAGTCGTGTTGTTCTTCTTGGTTCATTCGTCCTTTTTGCATCTGAACCTCAATGGCCTCCAGTGTAATAATAAGTTCAAGAGACAGACATCACTACAGTGTAAGAGCTTTCTATTATATGAACTGATGATTGTCCATTCAATGAAAATGGTTCAGATTTAATGATTTCCTTGAAGTTTTGATATATCTTTTGAAATCATCCATATTTTGTGGTTTTAATAGACCTTAACTAGAGATTGCATGTTGTGCCTTGAATAACTATTCTGAAATCTGAAAATCCAAATGTCTTGACAACTTTGGTGATACTCTAGAGCTTAGTATTGTTTCTAAACATCTTGATGAGCTGGAATTCTTGAAAATCAATTTACAGAGCAATGATAGTGTTGCACGGAGAAATATGTCCCGTCATCAAATCAAGTGACGAATGATATGTCATGATGTGCCTCTGTTATCTCTGTCTTAATTCATTTGGACTCTAGGTAGAGCAATGGCATAATTGCTGAGAAATATATCTTCTCATCAAAGAAATGAGTTTGGATATGTCATGACGTGATGTTGCTATCTCTGTTCATTCTGAAGCATAACAGTCAGTCTTGCCAAATACCTAGGGATACTAGCGTCTAAACAACGTGTATTCTTACGGCTAGGAGGCATGTACTAGACTTGATTGCTCGTAACATATGAGTCATGTGCCTTCAAATTCAAACGATATTGAAAATCAAATTTGTTAAACTCATAAAATTCCATGCTTTAGTCATGCTTGTTTAGCCTCAATACTAGTTTTTGTGTTATTCCCTTTGTGGTTATTGAATATGGATGTATAAGACAAGGGAAGGTTAAACACTGTCAAGATATGTGCTTCTGGTTCATTTCTATTAAACCATGGATGTCGATGCTTTTTAAACTCTATTGATGATCTTGGTTTTCATTAGCTTTGAACCATATATATATTGCTCCCGGCATGTTTCTAATTTCCATATAATGGCTTGCTCTTCCACTACCATTCCACTCTGATCTCTAGGACCTTTGTCAACCACTGTGCCGTATCCCTCTTTTTTGCTATTGGCAAAGGGGGAGAATGTCTTGTTGTGAGTCCTTGATGTGGACTTGGGAGAAAGGGGGAGATGTTGTCTAATGTTGCCTTTGTGCGTTGTCAAAGGGGGAGAGTGCATTGTGGATATGGGAGAATCCAAGGGGGAGAGAACCTTCATTTATCATGAGGGTTAATGCATAGCATTCATACACTTTTCTTCTCCATGCATTTGTATATCCATGCATACATATCTGCATTCACATGCTTCACTATCATGGATCTTGAGCTGCACATGTTACATAAACTTTGTTGTTTGCCTTCATCTGCCATATCTACATAAATCATTCAGGCTGCCATGATTACATCATCATACTAAACAAGTGGTATCATCTAACAAGTGGTATCATCTTGATGCACCTTTCTAGTCGCATCCACAATCATTGGTGTCCTCTGTCAAGTGATATCACATTGCTTTCTCATTCATTGGCATGTGGCATAAGACCTAGCATCATTAGCATCATGCTCTCATGCTAATAGGGAGGCATGCGCATCTTAACTTCATACAATTGTAGCTTGCATTTGTCATTTCCATGCATTGCATAGAAAATCCAAAAAAAATCTGAAAACTAGAAAACCACTAAAAATCTGCAAAATTTGAAATAAAAATTTGCTCCTTGGTTGCTCTATCCATCTCCTATTTGAGAAATTGAATCATGCTGCTGTGGCTCTACCTCTCACACTTACTTTGTCTTTGCCAAGTCACGGGACACCACCATGTTCGATGCCTCCATATCATTCATTGGTATCAGTCCTATAACTGGCTTTCCATAATTGGTTGTTCTCTCTAGTTATTTTGTCAATCTTACTAAGTGTACAACCATTGGCATGTATTTCCACATCATCTTCTAGAATGTTGCCTGCAATGACATGTTTCTCCACATTATGGTTTCTTGTAATGATGTCACAGGAGATCCCGAGCATTATGTAAGTCATTTTGTGTGCGTCATTAATGTGAGTATCTCTTTCTCTTTCCTGGCTCTTTTTGATGTTGTCAAAGGGGGAGAAGTATTCATGTGAGTCATTAATCATAGTATGTGGTAAGATTGTGTGAGTCATTAATCAGAATGCCATCTGTGTGTCAAAGGGGGTGAGAACCATGTGAGTGACTCATAGTTGCCATATGAATTTATAATGACTCATAGTTCAGAATGCCTCATAGTTGCCATCATCAAAAAGGGGGAGAATGTTGTGTCCCTGAGGTCATTTGAGTCATTCTGTGGTCTCTTGGGTCATTCGACATCATGCTATAGTCATATGAGTTCTATGTATTCTTGGTTTTGATAATGGCTTAACACTATGAGTCATTGTTGTTTATCACTCTCCATGTATTTGGTTTCATGATGCCCATTCACAACTTGCATTATATGTTCTCACATTGCATTAATACCAAGGAACATGTGGTTCTTGAATGCTCACATCACTCTTGAAACTTTGGGTTACATGATGATCATCCATTCGTTTAAATTCATTGTCATATGAACTTGATCTTTTGATATGGATGGTTAATTTGAGAATGAGCTTTTCTATCCTTCTTGTTATTGAGATTCCATGAGTGTGTTTCATGGATATTTTACTTGGGGTGGTTGAGCTCTTATCTCTTGATCTTTAGCTCAGAACACTTGTGATTCAAAGTGTTCACATATAACTAATTCATGAGATTTCATATGTGTATTTCATACATTTATTATATGGATTATTGAGCTAAAGTTCTAATCCTTTTTATATGATTTTGCAGGCCAAAACACTCAATAAATATTCCCCAAGATCAAAGGAGTTTGATGCCAGAGAGTTCGGAAGGGTTACAATGGCATTTGGGGCTGAATTGTGTTAATCTGGAATTTACTGTAGCTAGGTCGACCGGCGGCACTGTAGCTAGGTCGACCGATTTTCCCAGAACCAAAAGGTTCGAGGTCTGTGACATTTAGGTCGACCGGCCCATTAATTCCGGTCGACCGGTTTTGCCAGAACCGAAAAGTTCTAGCTGCAGCAGGTTCCGGTCGACCGGCCCATGAATTCCGGTCGACCGCCAGCCCCGAGCCAACCAAGTTTGACCTCGAAATCCACCTCGTGGCCAGCCCCTTTCCATGGATTTGTTTAATCAAACCCTACCTAATCTTCCATGATTTATGGATCTGGTCTGGAGGGTGTCCAAGGACCATTCCAAGGGTTATAAAACCAACATGAGAGGGTTAGAAACCCTAGTTGATGGAGTTGATGAAGTGAATCAAGAGAGGCCATTTCGAAGGTACTGTAGCACCTCCGTGAACAGTACTACGGGCTGGAGTTCTTCATCCTTCCAAGGTGATTCAAGCTCAGATCTGAAGCCAAGCAACCTCCAACCAAGCAAGAAGCATTCAAGGCTATCAAAGGTGATCAAAGCTACATCCATACACCTCTTCATCAACTCAAGGGGATTCAAGAGAAGATCAAGCTACATCCAATATCCTCTCCATCAACTCAAGGTGATTCAAGCTTATATCTCAATCCAGCAACCTCCAAGGAAGAGTAGAATCAAGCAAGGCTAACAAGGGAGATCAAAGGAGGCTGCAAGGGTGTGCTCAAGCAAGAGGAGTTCGAGTTACTGTTCACGTGAACAGTACTCCGTGAAGAACATCTTCATCCAATCCAAGGCATTCAAGCTCATATCAAAGCGATCATCTTCCAAGATCTGTGAAGAAGGAAGCAAGGATCAAGGTAGTATCTATTCACTTCTTCATCCATTCAAAGAGATCAAAGAGAGAAGATCAAGAGAGGAGATTGGAAGAACAGTTACTGTTCACATGAACAGTACTCCGTGAAGAACAATCATCCATTCAAGGGTGATTACAAGAAGATTGATTTGCAAGAAGAAGAGATCCCTGCTGCTGATCAACAAAGCATATCGATACAAGGGCCAATTCCTTCTTACTCAATCTCTTGTTTTAATTCCTTCACATCTGTTTTACTTTCAATATTGTTAAACATTGAAGTTGTGATTCGTCCCTACCAGGTGGTTAGTAGGAAGGCAATTGGAGGGTGTTCCAATTTGCGGTTGACGTCCCTACCAGGTGGTTAGTAGGAAGGCAATTGGAGGGTGTTCCAATTTGCGGTTGACGTCCCTACCGGTGGTTAGTAGGAAGGCAATCGGGAGTTCTCCGATTTGCTGTGTAGCCGTCCCTTCCGGCTTTGTGTGTAGGAAGACAGAAAGAGGGGTTTGTCTGTTCTGTGGTTTGGGGCGTGTCCCCGGGTCAAGCTGTGTGTCAGCAAGGAAGCCTCACCGAGTTTTGGTGAGGGGTGGACGTAGGTTGCAGGGTTGCAACCGAACCACCTTAAAAATCCCTGTGTTGTGGGTTGTTTATTTTGTGTGATTGCTCTATATCTTCTAACCCCATTCGCAGGTTCATGTGCTTCCATACTTGGTTATCTTGCTCACATACATATGCACTTTGAGTGATCAACATAGCATACACACACACGCACGGTTGTTGCAAGCTATTGCATGTTCATCTATGTGTTATGCTTTGTAATTCACTTAAAGAAGTGTGGACGTTTCATAGCTTGTAATTCAAATCTTTCCATTTGAGCCACTCTACTTAATTCCGATGTGCATTGTGCCTAAGTGATTCATTCACTTTATAAGAGTGGTTTAAGCTTCCGCTAGATAAGAGTTTTTTAAATAGGCCATAACTTGTGATAGGATCTATTCAACCCCCCCTTCTAGATCCGCTTACACCTCACGGGACCCAACAGCACTATCCACTGTAGAGGCAGAATATGTCGCTGCAGGGAGTTGTGGCACTCAAGTGTTGTGGATCAAACACCAACTCCAAGATTATCAAACTGATCTTGGATGTGTCCCAATATTGTGTGATAACACAAGTGCCATTAACCTGGCAAAGAACCCCATCCAGCACTGTAGGACCAAACATATAGAAATTAGGCATCACTTCTTGCGAGATGAAGTTAATAAAGGAAGCTTTAAATTGATTTTTGTAGACTCAGAACATCAACTAGCTGACATTTTTACCAAGCCTCTAAATAATGAAAGATTTTCTTGTCTTAGGAGAGAGCTTGGATTGTGCAATCCTCATCTTGATGCCTAAATTGATTGTTTGATTTCTTCTTTGAAACTTGTTTGGTTAACTGTGCCTAGGAATAAATTGATTTCTTCTTTAAATTGTTTGCTTGAGTTGAAAATGCCTGATTTCTAAATAACTCACAGATTTAGGGGGAGTTTAGTTTTAAGCATATATTTTTAAGAACACATGATAAATAAAAAGCCATCATGTCAACAATTGCATCTTCATTCATATTTTCAGTCATGCATGAATGGAGGGAGAGTTTGCATTAGTTCTTACTTGCTAAGGAGTGCAATTCTGTCCCTTTAGATTAAGTGATCTGGGAATCTGAAGAGTGGTTAATAAGGCTGAGTTAACGCTGTTGCAAGATTGAGTCAACGCACTGACAGAAACTTTCTGGAAATAGGCTGGAAGTTGAACTGACTGGTTGAGTGAGTTAACGCAGTCACCTGTTTGAGTTGACGCACTGACATAAACCTAGTGTAAATCAGTTCTGGAATTAATTGGATTTCTTCAGAAGGGTTAACGTAGCACTGGAGTTGGGTTCTCACATATCTCATTATGTTGAAATCTTCTAGTACCTTAGTTTGTCTGAAACTTGGAGTCGTCTTCTCAACCTCTCATCAACCTTGTTTCTTCTATACTCAGTTCTTCAGCTTGTAGTGAAGTACCTCTCAATCTTCAATATGAGGAAAGTTTCTTGAGATCTGAAATATGAATTGATGTCATAGATTCAGGGGGAGCTAAAGTGATAATTCCTTTATAAGAGGTGGTGATCTTTATTGACTGGTTCTATGCAGTATTAATGGTTGGAGATCTATAAATCTTTTGTTCTTTGAATGCTAAAATTCTTGAACATAAAAGTGCTTTGCATATGGAATAGTCATGGAACTACTTAATAAAACTGGGAACTCATCCATTCTTGAACTATGATGATCAAAAGTAAAGAGACCACTTTGTGCAAATGAATTTAATATCTGTATTGCCTTTAAACTCAGAATAGGTTTAATAAGAGCTGAAGAAACAAACCCTATGCAATGTACATATATATATCTACATGGAATAAATTGTAGAGCAATGGCAAGCCTTCGCTGAGAAACTGTCTCTTTGCACCAAAGAAGTGCTAAGGAGCATGTCATAAAGTGAGCTGTTATCTTTGTTTCAAAAGAAAAATAATTCATTACAGAGCAATGGTAACTTTCCACTGAGAAACTACCTTCATGCACCAATGAAGTGTTAAAAGGCATGTCATGATGTGAGTTGCCAACTCTGTTTCATTGGAGTAGAATAGTTAGCTATGCTGAGTAACCGGGAACTCTGGTGTCTGATAAACATGTGTACCCGTGTCAAAAGGCTAGCTACACTTGACTGTAAATGAGAATTTAAATATATATATATATATATATCACCAAAAACCAACCAACAGAATCAAAGTCTGGTCGAACTTACCCGTCCCCAGAAGGGAAGAGTGTTCTCGCTCCCCCAGATTGATCATGTGGCCCTTATTTTATTGACTGAATAAAAGAATACAATTGCTTCGGGGAATACCCCTGTTTGAACAATCAAGGGCTTAATAATGCCCATGTAATAGCTTTGGGGTACATCCCTGTATGGCCTATCTAAGGTAAAAGAAACAAAAACTAGAAGGAAAGCCCACTTGGCTACATACAGTTTCGCAGAGTGGGCAGACCCACTTTATCCATCTTGAGCGCCCCCCTAGCCAAAATTGGGAGGTCACTTGTATGAGTAAAAATGGTATTAATCTGGATGTCACAAGCATGTGATGCTAAGGCATCCGCAACTTGATTGCCTTCCCTATATACATGCTGAACAATACAACCACAATCTCTTAATAGATCTAAAATTTTCCTCCACCAAGGCAAAACCGTCCAATTGGGCGTCACTCCTTTATGAACTACATCAACAAGTAACGCACAATCTGAAAACACAGCTGATATTTTTAATCCACCCTGTTTAGCTATGGATAACCCATCATGTAATGCCCTCGCTTCAGCAAAAAAACTGTTGCCATAGCCATAGTGAAAAGAAAAGCCAATTAACAAGTTGCCTTTAGCATCCCGGATGCAGCCCCCTCCTCCACACAATCCTGGGTTACCTTTTGAAGCCCCATCAACGTGTATAGAAAGCCAGCCCAAAGCCAGGCTACGGGTCACCAAGATTGGCTGTTTGACCTTCACCCGGGGAAAAAACTAAAAACAAGCTAATCTTCTGGCATGGGCTGAAGACAAAGGAATGTGGAAGTTCATCTTATCCAAAACATGAGAAATGAAAGAAATAATGCTTCTCTTGATATCATTCTTGGGAGAATATTCGTTGTCAAACCTGATAGTACAACGGTGCTTCCATATACCCCACAGCATAAGGATAATAGCATGTAAACCAATGAAGCTGAAGGCTGATTTCATATTGGTGGCTGTTAGAAAATTCCAGCATCGGATGGTAATTTTATCACTTAGAAAAACCTTCTCACTAATCAAAGGATGAATCCACAACCATAGTTCTGTTGCTAGCTCACCAGAGATGAAAAGGTGGTTCAAGTCCTCCTGAGCAGGAACTTGACAATAGTTGCATTTGGAAACAAGGGGAATGCCACAGTCAGCCACCCTACTATCCACCGGCACTGCTCTATGTAATAGCCTCCAGACAAAAGAAGTTGCCCTGGGATTTATGGAAGAATGCCACATATTGATCCAAGGCCGCCTGTAATTACAACTAGTTCGGAGAAAGTCATATGCAGACTTAACTAAAAAATCCCCCTTGGCAGTGCCAGTCCAAACCCAAACATCTGCAGCACTGCTAAGCTGAGCTCTGTAATATTGATAATCTGAACAAAACTGCACAAATGTTTCATATTGAGGATCCTTTAAAACCTCTCTTACAGAAGCTAAAGGGATATCTTGCTGGCTGGTGGACTCTAAGGCCGAGACCAAATGGAAGAGAGGCCCAATTCCAGTCCAATTATCCCTGAAGAAATCGATGTCAGCCCCATTCCCTAAGAACCACCGGGAATGGCTAGTTATGAGGTTCTTCACTTGATGAAAAGTAATTGAAGGAAAACCAGCAGGAAAATGCTTCTTGCATTCTGAAAAGTGAGTTTTAATAAATCTTTGCCTAGCATACTTAGACCATAATGATGAACCATGAAGGACATTCCATATTACTTTGGCAGCCAATGCAACCTGAACCCAATATAAGTCTCTGATTTCGAGACCCCCTTTAGCCCAGGGTTTTTGGATTGCCTTCCAAGCCACCCAATGTTGCTTTCTTTCACCTTCAGCACCCTGCCAGAAAAAATTGGCACAAAGTCTATCTATAGCATATATGACTGTTTTCGGAATGAAACAAGCAGAGGCCAAATATATAGGCATACTACGGAGCACTGCATTTATCAACACTAGTCTCCTTGTCTGGGATAGAAATTTAGATTGCCAGCCTGCAAGCCTCAATTGTATTTTGTCAATAAGATATTTAAAGTCTGAGCGTTTATATCTCCCTTTTTTAACAGGAATACCAAGGTAACGGAATTCTTCAGTCATGACCTTATAGCCAGTCAGAGCTTGAATTGATTGCCTTAGAGAAGGAGAGACTTTGGAAGATAAAGTGAAGCTACTTTTTCCAGAATTAACCATCTGCCCAGAACATAACTGATACTTCTTTATAAAATTCAGAAAGATAATTATGTTCTGCTTACTGGCATTAAGGAAGACAAGAGTGTCATCCGCATATAACAAGTAGGAGACCTATATAGAATGTCTAGGCCCACTGTAACCCCGCAGCACCCCTGTTAGAAACATTTTGGAGAGGCCCCTGCTGAGCACTTCAGAAGCAATAATAAAGAGATAAGGAGCAAGGGGGTCTCCTTGCCTAATCCCTCTGCTAGATTTGAAGAAGCTAGCCATAGAGCCATTGAAGTTCACAAAAAACCAGCAGTTTGAAAGAAGCATTCCAATTAAAGAAGTGAACCGGGAATTGAAACCAAATTTCCTCAGAGCTGCACATATAAAATCCCATTCCATTCTATCGTATGCTTTAGCCATATCTAATTTGAAAATGGCATTATGACCTCGTACCTTTCTATTGATGTCCATCATCAATTGCCTAGCAAGAGCTACATTATCCAGAATATTTCTACCTTTTACAAATGCCCCCTGTTCCTCAGAGATTATGCCAAGCAGAAGAGGAGCCAGGCGCTCAGTGATGATTCGAGAGATGATTTTATATGAGAAGTTGCACAAACTTATCGGCCGAAAATCATTAAAGGACTAAGGCTCCGGTACCTTGGGAACTAAAGCAATGAGAGATGAGGAAATACTACGAGGCAAAGGAAAACCCGCAAAAAAGGATTGGACAGCTTTTATAATGTCTGTGCCAATAATATCCCAAGTAGATGTGTAAAAGGCACCTGAGAAACCATCAGGCCCTGGAGAGCTTGTACCATTAAGAGACCATACTGCCTTTCTGACCACCTCCTCATTTGGGATAGCACAGAGAACTGAGTTCTGATCATCTGTAATCTTTTGAGGAATGCAGTCCAGTAGAGAATGGTCAATAGAATGCTGCTCTGAGGAAAAGAGTTTACTGAAGAAAGTTACAGCTTCTTTACAAAGGACTTCCTGTTCAGTACACCAAAACTCAGGCTCACCAATTCTTAGTCTGCTTATGAAACTCCTGCGCTGATTACAAAGTGCCACTGCATGATAAAAAGATGTATTTCTGTCCCCATTCTCAATCCAGTCAATCCGATCTTTTTGATTCCAAAACACTTCCTCCCTATAGAGAGCTTGACGTAACCCAGCACTGGCTTCATTGAGATTTTCCTTGTTCCTTTGGGAAGGATCAGAGTCATAGACTGCCTGTTTGTACCCCAGCTCAGCTTCTGCCAATTTGACATTTTGGAAGACATCACCAAATACTTCCTTATTCCATTTCTGAAGGGAAAGTCTAACAGCCTTAAGCTTGACTGTTAGCCTCACTAGGGCACTAGGATGATCAGATTGTGTCTGCTGCTAGACATCTGAAACTACCTGCAGAAAAGATTGATGGGAACACCACATCTTCTGAAACACAAATCTTGCAGGGCCAAATGATTGTTTGTTCATTGACAATAAGAGAGGAGCATGCTCCGATGGGCCTCTAGGTAAGTGCTTGATCACAAGCTGAGGCTGAGCAGACTGATAATGGTTATTAAAAAGAGTCCGATCCAATCTAGCTCGAATATTGGCATGCCCAGTTCTATTATTTGACCAAGTCATAGCTAGACCAGTAAAACCCGCATCCATGAGACCAGCAAAACATAGAAAACCATTAAAGTCTGCCATAGCAGCTAAAGATGGACAAGTACCACCAATCTTTTCAGAGGACCTCAGAACACAGTTAAAGTCCCCTCCCACTAACCAAGGAACAGCCACTGAAGAAGCAAAAGAAATAAGATCACCAAACAAACCTTGCCTTGTTAGAGGGTCACAGGCAGCATAAACGAATGAGTAGAAAGAAGAAAACTCATTTCCAGACTTCAGACCAAGGGTGATATATTGAGAGGAGGATTGAACAACCTCCAAAATATAATTGGCTTTCCAGAGGACCCAAATTTTGGAATCACTCAGATTATTACCTACAAATCTTTCCATCTTGAGAAACCTACTGAGCTGAGCAGCTTTGTTAAAGGACAACATTGGTTCACATATTGCTACCATGTTGACCTTATTGGTTTGAACTAAATGCCGAAGACATCTACGGGAGCCAGAGTTCCCTACACCTCTTATGTTCCAAATCAGAATAGGGAGCATCATAAAGATTGTATTGCCTTAGCTTCCTCCGACCTAGCACGAGATCTAGTTATAACCCCCCCAACTGCATTTCTCCCCTTTCCTACTTTTCTATCCTGCAAAGGAAGTTTCATAATGGCATTATCTTGCCCAGCCATTTCAGCAACTTTTTGACCAGCCCACTAGATAACTTCCAATAGAGCACTTGAATTGCTTTGAACGGCTTCAACTTTAGAACTCTTTTCTATATCTATATCTTGAGAGGTCTGATTCAACTCTTTGGCAGGACCTGTCACTGGCCTTTGCAACAATTGACAATCCGAATCCAGGGAGGGAAGCTGATTTTGACTTGAAAAGAACTCCTGACCAACAGCCAACTGAGTGCAGTCTTCAGCAAATCCTTTTATTTCTATCACTGGCCCTTGTACCTTGGAGATCAGAGCTTCATCAACATTAGAAGAACTGCTTAATAGCAACTTTTCCAGTTGTGGATCACTCGGAAGAGTGGCTAAGACCAATTGACAGTCTGAGTCTAGAGAGGGGAGCTGATTTTGGCTTGAAGAGAGCTCCTGACCTTTAGCCATCTGAGTGCAATCCTCAGCTAATCCGGGTTTATAGGATTTGGGAGAAACCTGTTTTGACTCTTCTCCCGATTCAATAATAATTGGATCCATCGCACCACTAGCCAAATTACCCATGGTACCATCTTGACAACTTTGCTTTTCCATTCCTAGTTCCATTGTTTCAGTAACCTGTTGCAGAGCTGCAAACATATTACCTTGTGGGACATTGTTTCGAGCAGCTTGAGGGCCTGCTTGACGGGGCCTAAATAATTATATAGGAAGTCTTCCTTCTGGTGCTAAAACAGGGATACTAGAGGGGCGAGCTACCTTGCTAAGCTTCTTCTTACAATCGGTCTCCGAATGGCCAAGCTTGTGACAGAATGAGCACAATGAAGGCACTCGGTGATAGTTGACATTCTGCCAGAACCACTTCCGATCCAGATCAATCCACAGTCGATCTCTACGATTGGCTGACAAATCTAATTCAACACAGGCCAAAGCTTCTCAGGTGTCAGACATTATCAGAGTCCTATCATGGATTCTGAGAACAGTACCGAAGTTACCAGCAATTGATCTCATGCAGTCCTCATGATAGAGGTTCACCGGCAATGAAGGAAAACCTATCCAGACCGGAGCTGTGTGGGGATCTGCATCAAAATCAAAATCGGCCGTCCAGCGAAAGAAACGAAACAAGAAACCCCTGATATATAGATTCTTCTGCAGTAACAACTTCATAAAATTGGCTTCACTATCAAATCTCAAGAGCAAATGACGCGGGTTAAGTCTACTTATGACAAAATCAAAGGACAAACCCAGACGCTGCGACAAGCAGCTCTTTATATCAGAGAAAGCAGGCCGACCATAAGAACATTTAGCAACTATGGCAAATGATAGAGGAAACAATGAGGCCTGTAGATCTGCCTTGGAGAAGAAAATAGCCGGCTCCCCAAGGTCCGTATAGCTTGGCTTCTTGATCGGGATAGCAACCTTAGTCTTCTGCTGGGATTCAACTAGAACCTGAGCAAAGGAGCGTCGAGGGCCAGACAGTGTCAACGAAACGGGAGGAAAAGGAACTCCTATTTTTGCTTCTGAGGAGGAAGATAGTCCCACCACGCCGGCCATGGCCGGCCGGTGGAATGGCGAGACACCAAGAACTAAGAGAATACCACTGAATTTGTGGAGTTTCCTCCACCTACTGTGTGTTAGACCTATATATATATATATATATATATATATGGGTGGTTGACCTGAAGCTCATATAAAAACCTATAGAGTTCATCTTCAATACTGGTTAAATTCACTTCTCTAAGAGTCTCTTGAAATTGAACAATCTAAGGGAAAGATATGAGAAAGTTCCAAGTGTGCAAATTGTTCTATCCTTATTCCACAATCATGCTCTTCTTGTTTAAGGATTTGTCTCAAATTCTGAAGATTGTTTTTCTCCACATCATTAAATGAATTAGGGGCTCTCATCATTTCTCATCATATCTCTCATAAGGGAACTTGAATTTTATCTATTAAAAATCCTCGAATGTAATTTCATCCTTTCATAATTTCAGTGTCTTTAGAATGCCTAAAATACTATGGGTCTTCACTATTCCTAGTGTCTACTAAGTATTTCCCTCTTATTCCTCTTGGTGGCGTCGACTCAGTGTCTCACTGCGTCCTCTCAGTGTCTCAATAACTCCAAATTCTTCCCAGTCCGGTTCAGCACAGTGAACCGGTTCACCCTTTTTGATTTGAACATGAGTCGTCACGTTCTTTAAAACCCCGCAGCATAAACGCTGCCGTCTCCTCAGCTCCTTCCAAAACCTAGTGGGCTTCTACCTCTCCGAATCTTCTCTCCTTTTCCCGTTTGATTCTCGCTGCCATGGCGCCTCCGGAACAAGTAAAGCAGGGGAAGAACAAGAAGGGTTTAACGAGAAGAGCTCCCATCTTTGCTAAGGGCAAGATTGAGCCTCGAACCAAATTTCAACGTGCTCCAGAGGAGATACCTTCCTAGTCAGCTCCACGGACATCTAAAGGGAAAGAAAAGAGCTCTCCGGCCAAGACAAGGGCAAAAAAGTAGAAGGAGACTCACGATGTTCCCGTGGCAGATCCTCCAGAGGAGATACTGTCTCCTTTAGCTCCAAGGAAACGGAAAGGAAAAGAGATAGAGCTATCTCTTCGGAAACGCCGTCTCCATCCAATCCTGCCAACCAAAAAGAGAAAGCTCTCTCCCGTAAGGGCAGAGGAGCAGTCCACATCTTCGGCTGCTGCGAAGGGGAAGCAAGGTGTGGACAGCTCCCATGCAAGGTCTTCTGATCCCTCTCTCACCATCAATATGGAAGAACCTCTGAAAGTCCTTATTCCACGGTATATTGTTGCTACCGACGTTGAGATGCTTGAGGTTTTTTCGCAACTATTCCCTACTTTAGATTATCAGGGTTGGTGGTCTTTCGTTACAAATCATAAGATTTATTACCCCACCCTAGTTAGAGAATTTTACCATAATTTGAAGTATGAACCTCAGATCCCCAAAATTTCTTCAACTGTCAGGAATGTTAGTTTCGAATTGACAAACAAACTATTTGCCAGAGCTTGGAAAATACCAATGAATGGGGTTCAGCTACATAGTTTTCAGTTTGATGAACATGCAGCTTATGCTCTTCTGACTGACAAACCCAGTGATCCTACAGACATCAGGGAGACTTTTTTATCTAGTCTTAAAGCAAATAGGTTCCCTCCATACAATATACTGCTCCACCATATTTGCACATCCATGATAACACCTCAGAGCAGTGGTAGGGAACGGGTCACTGAGATGAAGAGATTTTTACTGTATTGCAAGCTGAAAAAGATAAACATTTCATTGTCAGATGTAATCATTCAGACTATGGGATCTTGCTTAACACAATCTAGGATAGTTTCATATGCTGCTCCATTGACTGCCATATTTAGAAAAGTTGGAGTAAATTTTGGAGATGAGAAGAAACTGAATATTCCTAAAGGGAACGTATACTCCCTCTCTTACATTCAGAAATTCATGGGATTTAAAGTCATAAATGGAAAGCCAGTCAGGGTTTTGCCAAGTCAGAAACTTGTATCTACTTCAGTGGAAGCTGGTCAAGAAGTGAGAACTGAAACACAAGATCAGCAAGAGGCCAGTCTAAACAGAATGAAAAGACCAGAGGCTAGGGCAGATAGACCTGAAGCCAGTTCAGCCAGAATGGACTACCAAGACTTCAGCAATATCCAAGATGATTATAATGTACAAGATGATACTCCTGTGTTTCCAGTTGCTTCCAGAGAGCTTGTCATTGTACAAGGTCCTCTTCCAGAACCCTCTCCACCAAGGGGACCTGCATCTACTTCTGAGGAGATTCCAGCTAACTTTCAGCATGATGCTGGTATGCCTGATTTTTTTGGCATCAATCCTACACTCATTCAATTTTTGGAAATGAAATTCAAGAGCATTGACTCTTCCATAATGCACCTAAGCTCAACAACGGATATGAGGCTGTTACACCTTGAACAGAAATTAGACAGCAGATGGGAAAAGTTTACACGTGATAAATTCAAGTCAGACAAGAAGTTTCATGAATTTATGGAATCTCTTCTTCAAGCTTGTCAGAAAGCTGGTTCAGTCATGCGTAATTTACAAAGCTTGCATCACCAATGTTTGAACAGATTACATAGTGTACAGACATACAACTATGATGTCAAGGAAAATCAGTCAAAGCTGAATCTGAAATATTCTACCCTGATAGACAAGAATTTGATGTTCAGTGAAACGATTCAAAACTTGTTTGAAAAGATTACATCTTTTGGTCAGGACCTTACTAAACTGTTTGAACGAACCACTCTAGTCGGTGATGAGGTTGTGGATGTGTTGCATATTCTAAAAGAAAACTTCCCACCCACAATTGAAGATCAACGTGATGTGTACTGCCCTCCACCAACAAAAGCCTCCTCTTCTGCACCTGAATGGGGATCTCAGCAGAAAGCTTAGGTGGACTATCTGTTTGATATATTACACAACTGGTTTGATGGTATCACTACTAAGGTCCAAGAATACCACAAGTTCGTGGTGCACAGAGATCAGCTGCTTTCTGAAAGGATGGACACTATGGCAGCATCCATGGCTCAGCTTCAGCAACAGTTGGATATTGTATCTGCAACTGTCCTTCAGTCTTCCTCATCTACTCTCCTTCCTGATGATGTCAAAGGGGGAGAGAAATGAACTCAAGTTGGAGTCTAGTCTAGAATTGCATTACATCTGCATCAAAGCTGCATCAAATGTGATGATTGAGTGAAGTTTTTGTTTCTTTTACATATTTTGTGAAATGTTCAAAAGAAGTCGTAACATGTGAGAATCTCCAATTTTGGTTAGAAAAGCCTCTCTATTTTTCTATTTGATGTAAAACCTTGAGCTTAACTGAATGACAAAAACTGGTGTGTTAGCCTCTGAAGTGAATTCTTTGTTTGATCTGAACTTCCTTGTTTGATCTGAATAATACATCTTTATTTAGATGCAATGACATTCACCTCATAGTTGCCATCATCAAAAAGGGGGAGATTGTTGTGCCCCTGGTTTTGATGATGACAACCATGAGATGTGTATGTTGAATTCAACTTAAAATGTTGAACTAAATCTTGATTCAGTAACGCATGCATTTGGTTCATTTTTTATGCAAGAAAGGAACAGAGTCGACGCTGGGAGTTCAAGGCGTCCACGCATCAGTTGAAGAGGTAAAATCATAAGTCACTAATATAATCTCAGTGCGTCAACGCCACACTATTGCAGCGTCGACGCATCAGCTTAAGAAGCAGAGGCACTCACAGATCTACTTCACTGCGTCAACGCTATAGCATGATAGCGTCGATGCAGCAGTTCACTCTGAGATGAAATTGGCTCTGGATTAGCTTAGTGGGTTGACGCAATAACCCAATGCATCAATGCATCCACCTACAAACTTAAAGCTTTGTGGACAGTTCAAGGCAGCGTAAACCCCTTGGTCACCATGGGTTGACGCCATCTGAATTCTTTCATTTAATTAGTTGGGTGGACCCCAGTCATTAGTGACGTCAAAGGCCACATCAGCCAAAAAGTGTTTCGATCTCGTTTTCATTCGCGATTCCAGAAGGCTCTGAGGAGATCAATCAGTGGGCTAACCAGAAAAAAGGGGGAGATTGTTGTGCCCCTGGTTTTGACGATGACAACCATGAGATGTGTATGTTGAATTCAACTTAAAATGTTGAACTAAATCTTGATTCAGTAACGCATGCATTTGGTTCATTTTTGATGCAAGAAAGGAATAGGGTCGACGCTGGGAGTTCAAGGCGTCCACGCATCAGTTGAAGAGGCAAAATCATAAGTCACTGATATAATCTTAGTGCGTCAATGCAACACTATTACAGCGTCGACGCATCAGCTTAAGAAGTAGAGGCACTCACAGATCTACTTCACTGTGTCAACGCTACAGCATGATAGCGTCGACGCAGCAATTCACTCTGATATGAAATTGGCTCTGGGTTAGCTTAGTGGGTTGACGTAGTAACCCAATGCGTCAACACATCCACCTACGAACTTAAAGCTTTGTGGATAGTTCAAGGCAGCGTAAACCCCTTGGTCACCATGGGTTGACGCCATCTGAATTCTTTCATAAAATTAGTTGGGTGGACCCCAGTCATTAGTGACGTCAAAGGCCACATCAGCCAAAAAGTGTTTCGATCTCATTTTCATTTGAGATTCCAGAAGGCTCTTAGGAGATCAATCAGTGGGCTAACCAGAAAATTTGGTTGGGGCCCACTAGATGTATATATTACATGGATCTGGAAGTGAGCGCGGGAACCTAAACATCGAAGAAGGTTTTTGGAGATTTCAAAGTTGATGTAGACTAGGCTGAGCAAGAGAAGCTCACGAGAAGAACTGGGGAGTTCATCTTCTTCCTGATGGCGATCTGCTGAAGACCTGAGGAGATCTAGGAGCAGTGATCTATTGCAAGTTCATCTACATTTCAGAAGGAGAAGATTAGCTGATCATTGAAGCTTCTTCTCCCAGACTTCTGAATTCAAGCCTGAGATCCGACGGCCTCACAGATCTGAGATTGCTCCTTCATTACTGAGTGATTTTGTTTATTGTTTGTCTTTTCAATTTGAACTCTGTTACATTGTTTCTCCCTCGTACTGGTTTGAGTAGAGTGAGGGGTTTGAACCAACAGATTGTGCTTGGATCAAGGGCGTTTGACATGTTTGTCGGCAAGCTGTTCGTCAGCGGTTTAGAGGATCTTTCCTCTGGTTAAGCCAAGCAGTAATGCTCAGTGTTGTTTGAGGAGGTAGTTCCTCGGTGAAGCTAAGCTGTAAAGCTCAGCAGGGATCCTCACTGGTTTAGTGAGGGGTGGACGTAGGTCTCCACAGGGAGACCGAACCACCATATAAATCTGTGTTCCTCTTGTGGTTATCTATTCTCACATTATCCACCTATCATTAGATGTTTGATTAGGCATGATCTTCATACAGTCTGTTTACTAAACTTTTAATTAGCATTCTGCTTTCTAAAGCGAGTGTGATCTTGCATTAATTTTTCAAAGGGTCAACCTATTCACCCCTCCCCTCTAGTTTGACCTTCCACCTAATCCAACAATGCCCCCATAGCAGGGTGGATGCATACTTCATGTGCCCCCATATCGGGTTATATTTCTTCCACAAATACCCCTGAGCCGGGGTGCAACTCTGTTTCTTCTTATGCCCCCAAGTCGGGGTAGATTCTTCTCACATGCCCCCAAGTCGGGGTGTATTCTCTTCATGTGCCCCCTAAGCGGGGAGTATCTTTTGCTTCTTATGCCCCAGAGCGGGGTGGATTCTTCTTTTTCTACCCCGACACACTGGGGGATGTTTGCTTCTTGTGCACCCAAGGTGGGGTGTATTGCTGCTTTTGATGCCCCTAAGGTGGGGTGTATTGCTACTTCTGATTTCCCCAAGGTGGGGTGTACGTTTCTTCTTCAGATCCTCGTAAGCTGGGGTGCATTCTTTACAGCTTCTATGCCCCCATGGCAGGGTATGTTGCTTCTTCAAATGCCCCTAAGGCGAGGTGGATGAATGTTCTCTTCTAGATTTGTGGCTGTGCTCGGCCTCATTGCTATAAAGAATTCCCTACGGCGGGGAGGCGTTCGTCAAGCTAGAGTTGCGGCTTGTTGGATCTTCGAGCAGTCACTCGAGGGGCCGTTGGTGCGGACACCCGAGCAGTTGAGCGGCGTGATACGTCGAGCCACCGGTACCGCACACGGAGCACGACTCGAGCCACCTCAGCATCCATCTGGCTCGGAGACAGCCTGGAGACTCCGCCTTGAGTCTCCCCATTTATCATATTTAGTTAGACTTTATTTGTGTTTAATGTGTGTTTACTTCATTTTATTCGGTATGTAATTTTGATTGTAAGAGGGGCTTATTTGTAAAAATGGGACCCCTAGGCCCCACGGGACCCCAGGCCCCACGGGACCCCAGGCCCCACGGGACCCCAGGCCCCCTCCCATTGATCCACCTCATCCCTAGGGCCCCATGTGGAGTCGGTCAACCATTCAAATGGTGGCTTCTAGAAGGGTGGGCCAAGTGGGGGGACATTGGAATGAAAATACCAACAATTCCAACCCACCCCCACCTACCATGTCCCCCCCTTGCCTCCCTAATCAATGGGCTGCCCCCCCTTGTATTTTTAATTTTAATTTTTGTGGATGGTCACATGCAGTCCCAGCCCTCCATCTCCCATCCCTAGATCCAACGGTTGAGGATTGATTAGACATATAACCTATATATGCTTGTAATTTTCATTTTTGATGAATTAATGCCATTTGAACTTGGAAAATCCTTGGAGCAGCCCTTGGGCACCCCCCCTCTCCCTCTCTCCCTCTCCTCCTTGCAGCTGGGAAGGCTGTATTCTGGTGGTGTGACTCCACCCCTATCAGTTCCGGTCACCGCCGCCGCCGCCACGAGCCGCCACCGCACCGCCATCGCAACCGTCGAAGTTCTGCCTTCCACCTGCAGCCGCCACTTCCACGAATTCTTGCCATCATCCACAAGCTCAGATCGATTTGATATTTGGAGGGGATGTTTCAGAGGTGTCAAGCACATCCCAAAAAAATTGGTTGGTCATAAAGATCCCCTTTGATAATTTTTTATTTTCTCCCAACTTTAATTTCCAGATCCGTCTGCTGTCTGTTTCTATTTCCACCCTCCCTGTGTTTCCACGTTTCGGACCTCTTTCTGATTTTTTTAGAGCTCCCAATTTTATGGGGAGTTCTGTCCACTCACCCCTCCTTCCACGATTTTTTCTCATTTTTTATCAACCCTCCACCTATTTTTAAAAAATTCATTCTCAGAGCTAGCTACAGTGCTGTTCACCTGTCTCCAGATCCGACCTCTGTCCAGTGCAAAAATCATATCAATTCGTAGCCACCTCCAATCAGTCCACATAAACTATTTCCATCTTCCTTGTTCCAAATCCTATAACTTTAATGAAGAGCTCAGGAGCTAAATCGGAAGTCTACTAGGCGTTCAATGGCAGTTCTCAGACAAGTTCCCTGCAGATCTGAGATTCTGGGTACTGTACAACAGGAACTTGTAAATTCAATAAAGTTCAGATCTGACAAGATCCAGAAGATCTATCTGGGTCTAGATTGAAGGATTTAAAGAGAGCTTTCCAACGATAGCTCATGCGCCCCGATCCGACGTCGGTATTGATCGCAGCGGCCATTCTCGCCGGAGCGCGCGCCGGAAAACAGAACCAGAAATCCGTGGGAAGCTAGTTCAAGAATTGGGAATCGGGGCCGATCGACCCCCGATCGGTGTTTCCGGCCGACCGCCGTCCGTGGAGGCGCGCCACCAGGGGTCCCCATCATAGCGGGTCCCACCCCCACAGATCCTGAGGACAGCGCCATCCGTGGGCCCCACGGGCCCGCAGAACCCGCCGTTCGGAAAGCACGAAAACGCGGAGTTCGGCACCACCGGGCGACATCAAGATGCTGCCCGTCAACCCGATTTGCGTGATTCCCGGGCCCCACATGTGACCTTTTACCTCCCTGCGTGGAGTGGGTCAAATTATTGTATTGCTGTAACATTGTTTAACCGGGAGTCCGTAATTCGGCCGGGGTTGTCTTCGCCACGCCGGGTGCGTGGAGGTAATGGTCTAAACTTCTCGGCGTTCATTTGCTAATTTAGTATATGGTCTTTTGCCGCTGCCGAGAGCGATAGGTACTAGCCCGTGTGTCCATGTCACTGCTGTGAGTGTGAGAGTGACCCATCCCGCGACTCGATCCGAGTCCGGAAGTGAGTCGACTACCCGTGAACTCTGCCGGTTCTTCAACCGCGCACGATCCGCGTTTCCCTCGCTTGGGACGACGAGTGAGCTTGCGTTTCTATTAGCGACGTATAGCCCATAGGAGCTCTCCGTGTCGGGCCTAGTGTCTCTCCCATCATGTGTTGCTGGTCGTGTCCGCATCTAGAGTCCGAGGTCCATACCACGTAGAGTCGGTCCCGTGTCCGTCCCGCATCAGTTTGGTATCAGAGCGAGTTGAGTCTAGGGTAGTCTTGCATAAGTCTTGCATGCATCATGGTTTAAGTTGAGTCTAGGATCATCATTTGTTTTCAAACAAAAAAAGTGTTTTAAAATTATATTTCATCCCGATAATTCGGTATCTTAAAAGGTGTTGTCCGAACGTTAGGCTACGCCTATCGGGAGGTCGCACACTTGCGGGAGTGATCTTCGGATCGATTAACTCCGCCACGTACCGGATATTGGTTTAAGTCTAGGTGCATTAGTCGGTGTTTGCATCAGTTTGTGTCTCCTAGTTCGTGTGTAGTCCAATAAGAGTCAGTCGGTCTTGTCCAAGTGTCGGCATGTCTAGCATGTAGTTCCGCCAAATTCACATGGAATCCCCATCACCCGGACAATATGGCCGTTGGTCCACCCATGGGCTTGGCAACCACCCACTCCACTTCCGTAGGCCCGAAGCCTTGGATTTTTATGGCTCCAATGGCCCGGGCGACTACCTCAAGTGGGAGGCCGCCATGGACACATACTTTGATTGTTATACCATGTCCGAAGCCGGGCAATTCTATTTTGCCAAGGAGAGGCTTCTACACGAGGCCGCCGAAAAGTGGGACCACATTGAGCGCTTGAGAGAGGTTAGGAGGCAATGGCCCATCGAATCATGGTGGGACATGAAGAGAGAGCTTAGGAAGGTCTACGTGCCCTAACCGGTCACCTCCAACCGGCCCCACCCAATCACTTCCAACCAAGTGGGTCCTAGTCGGAGGCAAAGAGCCCCACACGTAGATGAGCCAAGACCCAATCCTAGGACGGTTGACTACGGGCGAGTCCACCATGATATCCCTATTCCAACCCACTCCGTTGCCAAACTTATGCAAATGATCTTGGACCGGTTGGATGGGGTGGATAGGACACGTACTCCTAGTGATGTACTCCTACCCGAGCCTAAGGAGGTAGCAACTGGTAGCCCCAACCCAATGCCATCTATAGTGCCATCCCGAGGTCCTCTCCACATCTTGGTGGATCCTCTTTCCCCACCCACGAGAGCTCCATTGCCTACACCCCCTGTCCGCCAGGAGGATAAGGGTAAGGACACACTTATCAAGGAGCGTAGTGGATCACGATAGCAGTGTTATCGCTGCCAGGGGATTGGCCACTTTGCTGGGCAGTGTCCCACTCAGACCTCTCTAGCCCTAGGGGACAAAAGGGTTGGAGAAGCCTCACTCTCTGATCTTTATTCGGAGCAACCTCAGCCACAGCTACCCGTGTTTCTAACGGGAAAGCTACTTATAGCCGAGCCACTCCTTAGCTGGCTTAAGAGTGGCCTAGCCCCATCTCCCCTCCCATCTATGGACCCTATCCTACCTTTGGTGCCAATCAATTCATTTCACACCACTTTCCGATCTAGTCACTATGTGGATACATTGGATGACCTTCTTAAAGGGTTGGACCGGCAATTGACATTTACGCACTTGTTGGCTCCAGGCTTCGACCGACCCACAGGTCGTAGTTTCACTCATCCCGCTTTAGGGTCCATCACCTCCGTGTACACCGTGGGCCATATCACCATGGAGGTTCTTTTACTCCTCCCCTTACCGGCCGAGCCTGACTTCACTCCTTTTATTCCGAGGGAGGAGCCCTATCTTCTATACACTGTCCCATCTACTTCGGTGGATGAAGGTGACCATCAACACCTTCTAGAATTCCACACATGGGACATTGAGATGAGGGAATCCATATCGAGGGGTCACACATTATTTGATCCCTTCGATCCCTTTCTTCGTGGGCCCCTTGGCCCACAACCTCCATTCCACCTCTTTAAGGAAGTCCACTATCACACCCCTCCTACTCGGGCCTGGCAACCTTCACATGGCAATAAGTCCGAACCGTCATTTGGGGGTAATGAAGACTTTGGTTCCCCCGGCCCACCTAAACCACCCAAAGCTCCCGGATTTCCAACATCCAAACCCAATGTCCATGATTGGTGCATCGTAGGATGTCTAGGAGTCCACCATGACATTAACCTCCGGTTATGTCAAATGCATGCATGGCACACATTCGGATGTCCTGGACCACCTTGCATATGATTGGGTTTGACTAACATTAGGTTTGTGTAGGGTCGTGTGAGCATCTGTGTGTTTTTCTTTTTGTTAAGCATGTTAGGAGTTTGCATGATGACATCCGTCGTCACATTGAGTCCAACAATGCACGTTACCAAGAGCTAGCCGATGCTCACCAACACCACCGAGAGTTCCAAGAGGGTGAATATGTCATGATCAGGGTAAGACCTGAACGGTTTCCCTCTGGAACTGTTAAGAAGTTGCAAGCTCGCGGAGCCGGTCCATTTAGAGTGTTGAAACGTGTTGGATCCAATGCGTATGTTGTGGACCTGCCCGAGGAAAACGGTATAAGCTCTACTTTTAATATTTCGGATCTAGTTGCATATAGGGACCCAGCGGTGATCCCTAGTGAGCCTTTTGAGCCATCTCCTCCCATTGAGAGTGAGCCCACACCTGAGTGTCCACCTCCAGCCCCCTTATCACGGCAGCGTGAGCATATAGATCATATACTGGATGAGCAGGTGACGGTTACCAGGAGTGGATCCTACCCGCGCTACCTAGTGCGATGGAGAGGACGGCCCGCTACCGAGGACACATGGATCACACATGGCGAGTTGCAGCGGATTGATCCGGACCTTCTGGAGTGATACAGGAGCGATGTAGACCCTTACTCGACAGGGTCGAGTTTCTCCCACCCGGGGAGAATTGGTGCGGACACCCGAGCAGTTGAGCGGCGTGATACGCCGAGCCACCGGTACCGCACACGGAGCACGACTCGAGCCACCTCAGCATCCATCTAGCTCGGAGATAGCCTGGAGACTCCGCCTTGAGTCTCCCCATTTATCATATTTAGTTAGACTTTATTTGTGTTTAATGTGTGTTTACTTCATTTTATTCGGTATGTAATTTTGATTGTAAGAGGGGCTTATTTGTAAAAATGGGACCCCTGGGCCCCACGGGACCCCAGGCCCCCTCCCATTGATCCACCTCATCCCTAGGGCCCCATGTGGGGTCGGTCAACCATTCAAATGGTGGCTTCTAGAAGGGTGGGCCAAGTGGGGGGATATTGGAATGAAAATACCAACAATTCCAACCCACCCCCACCTACCATGTCCCCCCCTTGCCTCCCTAATCAATGGGCTGCCCCCCCCCTTGTATTTTTAATTTTAATTTTTGTGGATGGGCACATGCAATCCCAGCCCTCCATCTCCCATCCCTAGATCCAACGGTTGAGGATTGATTAGACATGTAACCTATATATGCTTGTAATTTTCATTTTTGATGAATTAATGCCATTTGAACTTGGAAAATCCTTGGAGCAGCCCTTGGGCACCCCCCCTCTCCCTCTCTCCCTCTCCTCCTTTCAGCTGGGAAGGCTGTATTCTGGTTGTGTGACTCCACCCCTATCAGTTCCGGTCACCGTCGCCGCCGCCACGAGCCGCCACCGCACCGCCATCGCAACCGTCGGAGTTCTGCCTTCCACCTGCAGCCGCCACTTCCACAAATTCTTGCCATCAGCCACGAGCTCAGATCGATTTGGAATTTTGAGGGGATGTTTCAGAGGTGTCAAGCACGTTTCCAAAAAAATTGGTTGGTCATAAAGATCCACTTTGATAATTTTTCATTTTTGCCCAACTTTAATTTCCAGATCTGTCTGCTGTCTGTTTCCATTTCCACCCGCCTTGTGTTTCCAAGTTTCGGACCTCTTTCTGATTTTTTTTAGAGCTCCCAGTTTTACTGGGAGTTCTGTACACCCACCCCTCCTTCCATGAATTTTTCTAATTTTTGATCAACCCTCTACCTATTTTTAAAAAATTCGTTCTCAGAGCTAGCTATAGTGCTATCCACCTGTCTCTAGATCCGCCTCTATCCAGTGAAAAAAGCATATAAATTCTTAGCCACCTCCAATCAGTCCACACAAAATATTTCCATCTTCCTTGTTTAAAATCCTATAACTTTAATGAAGAGCTCAGGAGCTGAATCGGAAGTCTACGAGGCGGTCAACGGCAGTTCTCAGACAAGTTCCCTGCAGATCTGAGATTCCGGGTACTGTACAAAAGGAATTTGTAAATTCAATAAAGTTTAGGTCTGACCAGATCCAGTAGATCTATCTGGGTCTAGATTGAAGGATTTAAAGAGAGATTTCAACGATAGCTCATGCGCCCCGATCCGACGTCGGGATTGATCGCAGCGGCCATTCTCGCCGGAGCGCGCGCCGGAAAATAGAACCGGAAATCCGTGGGAAGCTAGTTCAAGAATTGGGAATCGGGGCCGATCGACCCCCGATCGGTGTTTCCGGCCGACCGCCGTCCGTGGAGGCGCGCCACCAGGGGTCCCCATCACAGCGGGTCCCACCCCCACAGATCCCGAGGATAGTGCCGTCCGTGGGCCCCACGGGTCCAGCAGAACCCGCCGTTCGGAAAGCACGAAAACGCGGAGTTCAGCATCACCGGACGACATCAAGATGCTGCCCGTCAACCCGATTTGCGTGATTCTCGGGCCCCACATGTGACCTTTTACCTCCCTGCGTGGAGTGGGTCAAATTATTGTATTGCTGTAACATTGTTTAACCGGGAGTCCGTAATTCGGCCGGGGTTATCTTCGCCACGCCGGGTGCGTGGAGGTAATGGTCTAAACTTCTCGGCGTTCATTTGCTAATTTAGTATATGGTCTTTTGCCGCTGTCGAGAGCGATAGGTACTAGCCCGTGTGTCCATGTCACCGCTGTGAGTGTGAGAGTGACCCGTACCGCGACACGATCCGAGTCCGGAAGTGAGTCGACTACCCGTGAACTCTACCGGTTCTTCAACCGCGCACGATCCGCGTTTCCCTTGCTTGGGCCGACGAGTGAGCTTGCGTTTCTGTTAGCGACGTATAGCCCATAGGAGCTCTCCGTGTTGGGCCTAGTGTGTCTCCCATCATGTGTTGCTGGTCGTGTCCGCATCTAGAGTCCGAGGTCCATACCACGTAGAGTCGGTCCCCGTGTCCGTCCCGCATCAGCCGTCTTATGCCAGATAGGGGCAATATGAAGGAGAAACGGGACGGGGCATTGCACCATGGACTTGGACCCTCCTAGAGCCGGGTGGGATGCCGGCCTTCTTCTTATTCTCTTGGTCGGCAATGCTTGTCAACTTTTCTTTTTGTCCCTTTCTTTTCTTCTCTTCCCTTTTTAGTATAATAGACCAAGGTGGTTGCGCAGGAGAGCGCTCACCCCCTTAGGGAGGGGATGAGTGGTTCACTCCACCGCATCAATCCCACAGTGGTAATCATTATTCAGCACGGGTCTCGATGGATATGGCCGTACAACCCTCTCTCGCCAATTCTTTCTCTTCTTTTTTTCTCTTCTTCTTCTTTTCTTTCTTCTTTTAGCGGCCTTCATGATTCCTGGAAGCTGCATATGCCTCGGAGTAGTGTCCCCGAGGTCACAAAGACAATTGCGCCTAGTCCGACTTTTCTCCTTATAGGGCTAACAAAGATAGCACATGTAATTCATCAAAGCAGACAAACATCGTTTATTAGGAGGCCACGAGGCCCCGAATCCCGGCGAAGAGATGAAGGGTGGTTCCAGTCCCACCGGGCGTGCCAGACTTGTGGACGCACTTTTCGACACCCTCATTTGTCTGTTTCTTTAAATCTGTTTATTCGGTGGGTTTATTCGTTTATTAAGTGCGTGGGCGTGCAAGTCACAAAGTGACGATTTATTGTGCGCTCGATCTGACTAATCAGACGATTATGTGGTTCGTGTCGGGACCAGAATCCGCCGTGCCATAAAGGTCATGGCGTCATTTACATCCCCTCGGAGAGGGGAACACCCTTGATTAATCACCGGGAATCAGGGCCTCATGGTCAGGAAACTATATCGAGAGAAACAAGTCGATAGCGGTCTCGAATCAGTCGGAAGGCTCAATGTCTAGGGAAGCAAGCATTCGAAATATGTTGGTCACTCAAGGGACCATTTTGATATTCAGACGAGCGTCCGGCTTAAAAAAAAATCATGATCGTCACGGGGAAAATCGGAGCATGTGTACGTCGGGATACGACAAATTTATTGTTCAAAGAAACGGGAAACGTTCAGTTAAATCACGGTTAGAGCGGTCGAAAACTTGATAAGTTTGTCGGCCCAGTGCAAGATCGAGCTGCGACCATACTGCGGTGGGCCCCCCGCAGTCGAAGTCGGGCTCGCGTGGGCATCGTCAATGTTTTCGGTGCCAGGGGGCAACGGGAGGATGTCCTGGGACCAGATCTGATAACCAATATGCGTTCAAAGGGAGCGGGCTATAGGCCGACGATATGGGTCAGGCAATGACCATGTTCGGGGCGGACCCGTGGTCTAAGCATGGCCCACGGAGGACTTATTAATATTCCCATGCAAAGGGTCCGGGGATGACGAGAGCCTTCTTGTTCCATTCGAAATTTTTTCGGTCACTCATGGACCACTTTATGTTCGGACAAAGGTTCGTGTTTGTAGCGTAAGAGACTGTGACAAACCGTACAAATGTCTACCGTGAGTGCGGCAAGTTTAATGTAAGTGTGGGACGAGATCTCGGTATATATGTCGGTCACTAACAGACCATTCATTGTTCGGAGATGTGTTCGGATCCCGGTAGAAGCGGGTCGAGTTAACGAGCTATTGGCCCGAGATGTGTTCGGATCATGACCATGTCGGGGGCTCCGAGGTCCACGTCCGATACCACAAGGCATCATTGATTTTCTCTTTGTACCTAGTCCGGGAGAGAGGTTTATTAAGTATAAAGCCCGAACTCACCATCGTGCACCCTCACACGCGGATCGACCTACGCGGTCAGGTCGCGAGGATCGACCTACCTGATCAGGTCGCAGGGGTCAAGGGGGCAGCGCCCCTTGCGGGGGCTCATATTAGAGCATAAAGTGGGGCGCGCCGTTTAAGCAAAGGGGCGCGCCGTTTTAAGGCGCGCCGCTTTAAGGCCCTTCCGCGCCGTTTTAAGCACTTGTAGGAAAAGCTTGTAAAAATGGGCATGACGGGTCCTTCAACATTAGCGCACTGATTTAGCTTGTGCAAATGGGTGGCGCCGTTTTAAACCAAAGCAAAGGGGAGGGCGTGCCAGTTTAGGGCCTTGCCGTGCCGGTTTAGGGCCTTGCCGTGCCGTTTTAAACACCGAATGAATTCTTTTCGAAGTCACAGTTATTTATCTGAACGGTGGCATCCCCAGAATGTTTTAGTTGCGATGCACGGCCTCTGCAATGTTCTGTTCGCAGCATCTGGGGCTCTTTCCCAGACTTTGCGTGACTTTCGGTGCATGCCGAGACTGTGCCAGAGTTCCCGACTTTCCTCTGATTATGCTCTCGGCATGGCCGGTCGGAGAGTTGTAGCCGTATCTTCTGCCTGGGGGGCTTCCTTAACGGGTAGCAGACCACCAAGCGAGTTCTCGTCTTGATCGGGTGAGGCATGAGGTTTATTCGGCATTTCCATCTTCGGCTTGCTCTCGAGTGTCGAGACGTGCATGCCGTATGATCATCATCGACATTTTTCGACGTCCACACTCGCTCAGCCCCTAACCGCCGGGCCATGCGGGCTCCCGATATGAGGGCCTCATACTCGAAAGCATTGTTGGATGCTTGGAAGTTGAACTTCAGGGCGTACTGTATCTCTGCTCCTTCGGGGGACTTCAGGAGGATCCCGGTGCCGCTCCCATCTGAGTTGGAGGATCCGTCGATGAACATTTCCCAGGTCGGCCCAGGCGCGGACGGAGATCTTTCTTCTGTCGGGATGGTGCTCTCGGCGATGAAGTCAGCGAGCGCCTAGCCTTTAATAGCCGAGCGAGGCCGATACGATATATCGTAGGCCCCGAGGATGATGGCCCACTTGATGAGGCATCCCGAGGCTTCAGGGTGAGCGAGGATCCTCTTCAATGGTTCGCCGGTCAGCACGGTGATGGAGTGCCCTTAGAAATAGGGTCGGAGGCGCCTGGCCGAGGTAACCAACGCTAGCACGAGTCTCTCGGTTGCGGCGTACCTTCTTTCAGCCTCATTGAGCACCCTGCTGGTGTAGTAGACCGGTCTCTCAACTCCCGAGTCATTTCTGACTAGGACCGAGCTAACTGTAGATGGAGTCGCCGAGAGATAGAGATGCAAGGCTTCACCTGGTACGGGCTTGAAAAGCACCGGAGGCGAAGCCAGGAACTCCTTAAGCTCGGCGAACGCTTTTTGGCATTCCTCGTCCCATGTGAATGTAGCAGATGCCATTTTAGGCTCCCTCAACAGTTTGAAGAAGGGTAGGCATCATTCAACCGCACGGGACAGGAATCTGCTGAGCGCGGTAATGCGCCCGGTAAGGCGTTGAACATCTTTAATGCAGGTAGGTGGGCACATGTCCAGGATGGCCTGGACCTTGTCGAGGTTGGCCTCGATCCCACGCTGGGTGACTAAGAAGCCCAAGAATTTCTCGGACCTTACTCCGAAGGTGCACTTGGTAGGGTTGAGCTTCATGTTGTACTTCAGGAGGGTGTCGAAGGTTTCCACTAGGTCGGCTAAGTGGTCCTCGGCCTTGGGGGTCCTCACGAGCATGTCGTCAATATAGGCCTCGACGTTCCGATCGAGCTGTCCCTCGAACATATGATTGACCAGCCTCTGGTACGTGGCTCCAGCATTCTTCAACCCGAAAGGCATCCGGATGTAGTAGTGTACGCCGAAGTCGGTGATAAAGGAGGTCTTCTCGATGTCTTCGGGGTGCATTCTGATCTGATGGTAACCTGAATAGGCGTCTAGGAAGCTGAGTATTTCGTTGCCCGAGGTTGAGTCAACCAGTTGGTCGATGCTCGGTAACGGATAGTAGTCCTTTGGAGTAGCCTTGTTCAAGTCGGTGAAGTCCATGCACATTCGCCACTTTCCCGAAGCTTTTGGTACCAGGACGACGTTAGCCAGCCATGTCGGGTACAGGACCGGTCTGAAAAGACCAGTCTTTTGCCCCTTGGTGACTTGCTCCTTGATGATCGCCTGCTTCTCTGGCGCGTGCTTCCTTCTGCGTTGTTGTACGGCTTTGATGGTTGGATCGAGGTTGAGCTTATGCATCACCGTCTCCTCTGGTATCCTAGGGAGTTGATCATCATACCATGAAAAGACTCGGATGTACGCGGAAAGAAACTCTTTGTATTGATGTTGGGCTTCAGATGTTAGGTCGGCTCCAATCTTTACTCCCAAGGTCGGGTCATCGTTTAGAAAAACCGCTAGCAATTCGCCTCCAGGCTCGGCGGTTGCGGATTTTTCCTCGACTTCCCGGGGCCCCCTGTTCTTCCCGTCCGGCCTTGTGGCTTCGACCGAGATATTGTAGCACCTTCTGGCCATGGCCTGGTTACCTCGGACTTCCCCCAACCCATTTTTGGTGGGGAACTTCATCTTTTGGTGATAGGTAGAAGGCACTGCTTTCGTTCGATTGAGGATCCCTCGGTCGAAGATTGCATTGTACGCTATCATACCCTTGATCACTATGAAGTCCGCCATAACTGTAACGATTTTGGGTGGGGTGCCAAGAGTAATCGGTAGGCTGAGGGCTACCTCGGGATAAGTGGCCTGGCCATTGAACCCGCACAGGGGGGTTCGGATCGGGCGGAGTTTAGATGGATCCTCCCCCATCTTAAGGAAACATTCATAGGATAATACATCGGGGCACTTCCATTGTCAACTAGAATCTTGTCTACGTTACAATGGTTTATTGTGGCCGATATGACTAGGGCGTCGTCATGTGGGGTGGTCAGCCCTTCCAGGTCTCGGTCGGAGAAGACTATGACCTAAGGCTCACTCGACGGGGCCTTGGGAGGCTCGATGGCTCGGCTCGCCCGCTCAGCATGACGCTTCCTTCCTCGGCAACTGTCTCTTCCCGATGCAGCTCCTCCGGCGATGACGCTGATATGGACCCCGCGAGGGGCGTTGTCGATTTCCTCTGGGGCGCCTCGATCCTCCTTTTTCCCGGCCACAAACTGGGACAAGTGTCCCTGGCGGACGAGGTGCTCGATCTCATCCTGGAGCTGATGGCAATCGCCGGTGTGATGCCCGTGATCGTTGTGGAATAGGCAGTGCTTGCTGCGATTGCGGCTTTTTGACCTCATTGGCTCGGGTTGGTGGAGGAGGCCCAAGCCTTTGATGTCTTCATATATTTCGTATATTGGAGCGGTTAGGGAAGTGTACCGCTCGTACTTCCTGGACGATTCTTTGTGCTCCCCGTCTCGGTTCCGCCTCTTTCCTTGGCCAGAGCTTGACTCGGGTGCTCGCTTCTTGTCCCCCTCCCGACCAGAGCCGGTTGTGCCTCGGCATGCGCTGAGAACTTCTTCACACTCAGCATGGCGCAATGCCAGAGTCACTAGCTCGGCAAGGGTCGAGGGGGGGTGGAGGACAAGTTCACGGCGGAGGTTCTCGTCCCGGGTGCCTCCGGTCAGCGCGGTTATGGCCGAGGCTACATCTAGGCGGGGGATTCTTAGGGCTTCCGATTTAAATCGGTTTATGTAGGCCCGAAGTCTCTCCCCTTGAGCCTGTTTGAGAGCCAAAAGCCCCGCTACCGACCTCAGGGGGCCACTGCCGGCAAAACTCTCCTTGAATACTCGTCCAAACTGCTTGAAGTCTCGGATGGATCCGGGGGCGAGGGCCCGGAACCATGCTTGGGCGCCTTGAACCAAGGTGGTCGTAAAGGATCGGCATTTGATGGCGTCGGACGCTCCATGAAGGGTCATCAGGGCGTCGAAGCTGTCGAAGTGGTCGACCGGGTCGCCTTGGCCATCGTAAGGCTTGAAGGTCGGGATGGATGTTCTGGGAGATACCTCTGCCTTCAAGATATGGTCGGAGAACGGGGATCTCTCCTCGTCCTCTGGTGGAGAGGTCTTCTGCAAGGCTCGTAAGGCGCGCTCCTGTGTTGTGAAGCGCCTCTCGAACTCTCGTAGACGGAAGGACAACTCCGGCTGTTGTTGCGCCGTAGGGCTGAGGGGGCGTGATGGCAGGCTGTCCTGGCACTCCCTGGGGACTTTGGTCTCCGGGAGGGGACGGCGTGCCCCATGCTTACCCCGTTTAGGTGTGGAGGAGGCCTCTTGCTCTGGAGGGGGGGCTTGTGAGGGTCCTCCTGCCTTGTTGTGAATAAGCTGCTGCCCTCGGAGGGTGAAGCGACCTCCGGCGGTGTACTGGGACACGTTCTCGCGGGGGGGGGGGGCTTTCCGGAGGGGCACGTGACCTTCCATCCCTGGCCGCCTGAGTCCTCATGAGTTCCACGAGGACATCCAATTTTGCGTTGAGGGCTTGGAAGGCATCGGCGCCACCGTTAAGCGGTACCCCTACCGTGGTGGCGGGAGGGGGTGGTCCATCGACAGGGGTGCTGGCATTAGAGGGGGATTTTGTGAGGCTTGAGAAGGGCCTTCTCCCGCCGCCACCATGGTCTTTCCCCTGTCGCCGGCGGACCTCCTCCCTGAACTTCTTCGCACCATACTGGCTCTCCGATCATTTCCCAAAGACGGCGCCAGATGAAGGGGCGTGATCTCGCGCGGATCCTGAGCTGGGTAGATGATCACCGAACAGTGAACTTTAGAGAAAGGGAAATGGATCAGGGGGCCCAGGGGAGGTTCCCTGGGGAAAACCCTCCAATGCTTAAGTCAGTAGAGCAATGGTGGAAGATAGGGAGGGAGGTAGAAAGAGGTGCACGAGATCCCCCTACACCAAGGTGGTGAAGTGGTTCCTGCTCAGGGGATTCTAGGCGTATATTGCCCTTACCTTTCACTGGAGGGAGTCCAAGTTTATATAGTGTGCTCACCTTATGAGTCCCGTAAGCTGAGGAGTTTCAGGCGGGAGTTACGTCCTCATCATGGGATCTTCATAGCCTTGAGAGATCATGGATCTCTTATCCTCATAAACTCCTGCTCATAAAGGGCTCTCAACGACAGCGTGGATACGCAATCGTTGGTCGGTCCGAGCATAAAAGGTGTCAACCCTGTCCGGGCGATAGGCATAGCTCGGATAAAGATAGGTCGGAGTGGGCGCAGAGCGCTTGCCTCTATCCCGATGAGGGGATAACTCGGGCATGGGTCTTCCTTCGTTCTGACCGACGCTCGGGCCTTTCGAGCCTAAGGGCCGCCGAGGAAGGATGAGATCCCGAGTAATCGTATTGGGCTTTTTAGCCTAAGTGGGCCCTATGGGGCTGTCACTTGGATGAGCTGAGTCTCGTTTGGTCTTGATGGACCTAGTTTGGCTGCTCTTAGATGGGCTACAGAAATCCCCCTCTCCAGTACCGATCTATTAAAGGCTAACCGATTCATGGATGGTTTAAGGCCCGGGTTTATTCAACAACTTGGGCCTCAAAATATCTGTACATATATGAAGATGGTCCAATGGGCGCATCTATGCAAAAGAACCTTAGAGAAGGTCAAAAAGTACAAAGGCAAGAGCGAGGAATCAAGCTGCAAGTTTGACAAATGCGAACGAAAGGAAGAAAGATTTAGTATCACTTACAACTCCCGTGAGAACAAGAAGAGGTCCCGCAATGGGAACGAAAGAAATAACAACAAGAACAAGAAAGTAAAGGAAGAGGAAACGCAGGTCACGATGGCTTGCTCATTTTGTGAGAAATTTGGCCACTCGACTGAGGAATGCTGGAAGCGCCTTGGTGCTTGTTTACGATATGGAAGTCGGGAGCATCGTATATCTGATTTCCCTCTTATGAAGGAACAAACTTCAAATGGCGGACGTAGGTGCCAAGCTCGTCTCAATGCCATTCTAGATGAAGAAGCACCCAAAGTTGATGGGTTGATGGAAGGTACCGTTCACATTTATTCGCATCCTACTTTTGCACTATTTGATATTGGTGCCTCTCACTCTTTTATATCTACCACCTTTGCAAAAACTTTACCAATTTCCCCTGTTCCTCTACCTTCGGACCTAGCTATCACTACACCTTTAGGCCCCGAAACGAAACTTACCACCCACTACCTAGATAGTGAGGTAACTATAGAAGGTCATAATCTTCGTGTAAACCTCGTATGCCTTGACATGGAAGGCTACGATGCTATGTTATGTGTAGATTGGCTTATTGACCATGACGCCTATATAAATTATCGCAATAGGTGAATTTCTTTTCGAAAACCAGGTCTCCCATGATTTTCTTTCCTTGGCATTAAGTACAGAAAACATCCTACCCTCATTTCTTCTCTTCACGCCTGAAAACTCATCTCGCAAGGTTGTGAAGCCTTCCTTGCTTCTGTGATTGTCACGGAGTCCAAGGAAATCCTCATAGAAGAAATTCATATTGTCAATGAGGTTCCCGATGTCTTCCCATCTAATTTACTTGGTTAATTTACCACCCGAAAGGGAAGTAAACTTCTCCATTGAACTCATATCCGGAGCCGCACCAGTTTCAATAGCTCCCTATAGATGTCCCCTACCGAACTTAAGGAACTAAAGAGGCAACTCCAGGAGTTACTAGACAAGGGCTTCATTCGACCCAGCACATTTCCTTGGGGTGCATCGGTTCTATTCGTCAAGAAGAAAGATGGATCCCTCAGGCTATGCATCGACTACCGGCGACTAAATCAACTCACAATCAAAAATAAATATCCGTTGCCGTGTATCGACGAGCTATTTGATCAAATTTCTAGACCAAAATATTTCTCCAAGATAGACCTCAGGTCCGATTACCATCAGCTAAGGATCAAAAATGAAGACATCTACAAGTCTACTTTTTGAAGCAGATATGGACATTATGAGTTCGTTGTGATGCCGTTCGGGTTAACCAATGCCCTTGCAGCATTTATGCAACTTATGAACAATATTTTCAGGCCATATCTCGACCGATTTGTGGTCGTATTCATTGATGATATTCTCATTTACTCTAAGACAAAGGAAGAGCACGAAGAACACTTAAGAATAGCTTTGCAAACCTTGAGAGAACACCAACTATATGCGAAGCTTAGCAAATGCGAGTTTTGGCTAAAGGAGGTCTCTTTCCTCAGCCACATTATTTCAAAAGAAGGTATCAATGTTTATCCTTCAAAAGTAGAAGCTATCAAGAATTAGAGCCAACAAACAACCGTGTCCGAAGTCAGTAGTTCCATCGGTTTGGCTGGCTATTATAGGCGATTCATCAAGGATTTTTTCAAAATCGCTGTCCCTTTGACAAGGCTCACAAGAAAAAGAAATCCCTTCATATGGTCAAAGGATTATGAAAAGAGTTTTCTAACTCTTAAAGAACATCTCACTATCGCCCCCATTCTGGCACTACCTACGGAAGGAGGTGGATTTAAAGTCTACACGGATGCATCTGGTATTGGCCTTGGATGTGTCCTTATTCAACATGGCAAGGTGATTTGCTATGCTTCAAGACAATTGAAGCGTCATGAAGAAAATTATCCCGTACATGATCTGGAATTGGTTGCCGTCATATTCACCTTGAAAATATGGTGACATTACCTTTATGGGGAGAAGTTCGCCATATTTTTGGACCACAAAAGTCTGAAATACCTTTTCACCCAAAAGGAACTAAACATAAGGTAACGAAGATGGCATGAGTATCTCAAGGACTTTGATTTCTCTATTCAATACCATCCTAGCAAGGCAAATGCTGTAACTGATGCTCTTAGCAGGAGACCCATGGAAACTCTAGCAAGCCTCAGGAAAGGTATGACTTATCTTATGGAGGATTTTTCTCATTTGAATCTAGATGTGGATGTAGAAGAAGAAAAGGGTATTATTGCAAATATTCGGTCACAACCTACACCGATTGAAGATCTAGTCAAATTGCAACATAATGACCCCACATTGATGGAGATTAAAACCAATATTGATCATCGGCCAGAATTTCTATTTCGACCGATGGAAGGCTGTTGTTTAAAGATCGAATCTGTGTGTCGGATCATGTCGACACTAAGAAATTGATCATGGAAGAAGCTCATAAATCAAGGTATGCTATTCACCTTGGTGCTACCAAGATGTACCAAGATTTTAAAAGGAAATTTTGGTGGCCCAACATGAAGAGAGAGATAGCGGATTTTGTATCACGCTACCTCACTTGTTAGCAAGTTAAGGCGAAACATCAAAAACCCGCTAGAAAGCTACATCTCTTAGAAATTCCTGAATGGAAGTGGGAAAGTATAGGGATTGATTTCATCATGGGTTTACCTAAGGCAAGTGGTGGGCATGATGGTATATGGGTGATCATAGACCGATTGACTAAATCGGCACACTTTTCACCAATCAAAAGTCGATGGTCTGTGGATATTCTAGTAGCATTATACATGAAGGAGATTGTCAAGTTACATGGTGTCCCTGTCACTATTATTTCGGATCTAGACCCTTGATTCACGTCACAATTCTGGAAGGGTCTACAACATTCATTAGGGTCCCGACTCAGCTGTAGCACTGCATTTCATCCACAAACTAATGGTCAGACTGAAAGGACCAATCAGGTGGTAGAAGATATGCTCAGGGCATGTGTTATCGATTTTGGAGGGAGTTGGCACGACCATTTACCTCTAGTAGAATTTGCCTACAACAATAGCTATCAAGCTAGTATACAAATGGCACCATTCGAGACATTATATGGAAGAAGTTGCCGCTCACCTATATGTTGGAATGAAGTTGGGGAAAGACAACTTCTAGGCCCTGAAATCATTCGTGATACCACCGAGAAGATAAAGCTTATTCGAGAAAGACTCCATATGGCTCAATATAGGTAAAATTCTTATGCTGATAACCGAAGGCGTGACCTGGAATTCCAAGTAGGAGACCACGTGTTTCTTAAGATTTCTCTGGGTCGAGGTATTCGAAGGTTCGGCATCAAAAGCAAGCTCACTCCAAGATTCATTGGCCCTTTTGAAATTCTTGAAAGGATTGGCAAGGTCACTTATCGGATTGCCTTGCCTCCTCAACTAGCTGGAGTCAATGATGTATTCTATGTCTCGATGCTCAAAAGGTATGTCTATGACCCATTTCATGTTATAAGTCGTGACAACTTGAAGATTCAAAAGGATTTGACGTACGAGCAAAAGCCAATCAAGATCATTGATCGAGAGATACGTCAGCTTCAGAATAAAACTATTCCCATGGTCAAAATCCAATGGAGCAAATCTTGCCCACATGATGCAACGTGGGAAACAGAGGACGCTATGCGCAAGAGATTCCCAGAATTATTCGATTGTAAGTATACTCTCCATAAAAACCCATGTAGTGAATTTTGGGATCAAATTCTTTTTAAGTGGGGGAGGGTGTAACGCCTTGGAACTTTCTAGGAATTTTCAGGAATTAAAAATCATTTATTAGTATTTGAAAGGGATTAATTGGCTATTAAATGAATTATGGGTTAATTAGAATTAATTTAAAGGCCCTATATTAACTAAAGTGTTTGGCCCACTTAAATTAGGCCCACAAACCCAATTCTATGACTTTAGGCCCAAAGACCACATTCTAGAAACGTAAATTGGGCTATTTGCAGATTTAAAATTGGATAAGTATGCCAATTAAGGGGATAATAGGAGATAAATAGAAAAATCTAAAATTTTCATATAAAATACCATATGGCGGTCTATCGCGAGACCGCCACTTGCTGTAGGCGGTCCCTCCATGACCGCTACTTCCTTCCGATTACGTGAGTTGAAGAAACGTGGAAAGCTAGGATCTTTAGCATCCTAATCCCCATGAATCGAAGTGTGTAGACTTGTAAACATATCTAGGACTCTTAAGGATCGATCCTACCCCTAATTAGGACTCTAAGTTCGAGCTAATCCTTTAAAACCTAGCAAACCCTATAAATAGGTCTCAAGTTCGACTTGTGCGAACCTTACTTTTGGCTTGCCTGGTTCGACGGTAAGATGGCGTTATTTCCTATCAATTCTTTAGAACTTTTTGTTCCTGGTAGTGTGGACTAACTCCTCTCCGATTCTCGTACTAGAGGCCCAGCATCCGAGGAGTTAGAGCACCTGCAAGTTGCTGTTTCGCTGGAAAACACGCAGGAAATAGTGTCTCTGTCCGAGGAAGAACGTAAGATTAGAAGCCCTAATCGAGGTAATCTCGTGTCCATCCTTTACAAGAAGTTATTCTCCTTTATATTATCTACCTACCCTTCAAATTTCACGAATTTAAGTCAAGGGGTTGAAGAGTTAGAAAGCCGCGAAGTCACTGGTTTGACGTTGGACGCGCCAGAGCCTGCATCGACTTCCAGTCAAAAATTTGAAGTCTAGGGATCGAATCAGAGGTAGGTTATCTCATGAAAAGGCTTAAACAACAAGTTAGGAGTAAAAGCCCCCCATTTCCTTGTGATTTCATTCTTTATACATGGATTATTTCATGTTTTACTATCACTGTGCATCTAGGTTATTCCTACATACATGATTTCTATCCATAATGGAAAAGATGATAATTTTGGTTTAATTCATGTAACCCATGCATTCCCATGAGGTATATTTGATCTATCAAGCCTTACCTACCTAATTAGCATGTTTTCCATGCAATTATTGCTCTAAGATTAAGCATATACTTCGGTTTTAGTTTCTGTTTACAGCAAACAAGAAATGATCTCTGTGAGTTCGCCATCATTATATAGCGGCCATTCAATAGACTGCTAACATATGTATGCGGTCCTCACCTGATCGCTATTTACTTTCTATTCCCTACTTTCTGTTAACTCTAAACAGACTGCAGGTTGAACCTATTAACTATATGATAAACCTAAGTAAATATGTTTTATTCCTAGTTTTCACTTCATCTTCATAATATTGGTTATATTGTGCATCATCTTTGATAGATTGCTTGTCTTATATGTTTTAAATGCTTATTTTAAACTTATGCTAATTTCATGACAAAATCATATACTTTATATTAAAGTTAAAGTTCATGTGCTTATGAGACTCGTTTCATTGATGATATTTGATCGCTGTCTTATCACGATTTCACTCTCATCTCCACGTCTTTCTTAACTACATGGCACGTATTCTGGTACGATGTCATTAGTTACACTTTTCACTTATAGGAACACTCTCTTGGACATGTGATCCTCTCCGTTGGATATTCCTTCCATCGGACTAGGTGATCTTGTTTCAAGGCCTCCGTAAGTCTAGGCAAGCCTGAGATTCCCACTAGGACGCCAAGCTGGTTGTACCCTCAAAGCCCACTTGTCTAGAAAGCACTCAAGTTACCGGTGTTTTTCTGTGTCCTGGCTAGTAGCGGCCCTCATGAGACTGCCACTGTCAAGTAGCAGCCGTCCGGTGACCGTTTTATGCCAGAATTCCAGTGTGTCGACTCTTTCTTCTCTCTGGTGTCAACTCTGTCTAGTTGCGGCCATCACAGGACCGCCAAATTATGATTTGTGGCCAGGCTGGGATCGCTATTTAAATAAAACGACCCTATCTAGATCGTTTCTACTCTAGAGTGTTTAACTCGGGGTTTGAACCTAGGGTTGATTTTCCTATATTCCTAGATGGTCTACTGATTATCTAGAACCTAAACCCTTGTTCAATAAGTTATTAATGAATTATTAAAGTTAAAGAATGTGCCGTTATGCTGTCAAATTTTCTGCCCGTGGCATGACCTTGTCCTTAATGCATTCTTGGAACTCGCATACTCATACTTGGTGCATTCTTACCTTGATATACGTTATCATGAACTTATTATTGAACTTGATATTATCGGCCTACTTTATTTATATCTCGTGGAAGTAGCTTGATTTATAACTTGAAGATGCGGATCGGGCACTGATTGTCTCCAAGTGCTTGACACTAGTCCCCTTGTCTGATTGCCAAAAATATGCTATAAACTATGGGGTATGATGAACACTAGCGTCATATTGCGCTTGGAATACTTTTTTTATAGACGAGTGAAAACCATGAGGCTCTACATAAAACTATACATTCTTGTTACATGACTTTCTAGTGCATAACCTTTATGGTTATGAAAAGTACATTCTCATTACATGCAAGTACATTCTTGATACATGAAAGGCCACATCATATTCTTGCTCGATCATGCTCTCATTTTACTTGAACCTTTATATCTTGTTACTTTGGTTGTATGTGTATGATTTATCGTATTTCTTAATTTTATCTTACATTCTAGAGCAAAAATGCTAATTACTTAACCATTGCCTTCATGTTGATACGAAGATACTTACTGGACAAGTGTGCTCATTCCCTACTTTTTCTCAATCTTTTCAGAAAATTCTAGCGGGAATTCGGACTACTCAAGTGACGAGTCCGAGAGTGATTAAAGATCGAGAGAAGACATAGTCATGAGTCATGAGTCATTAGTAATAAAGTTCCTTCACTGTAATAGGCGGTGAAGTTGATCATGTCATGTAATTTTCCCTTTTTATTGAGTCTAGTGATGTAAGGAGTCAAGAGTCAACATTATGTGCTTTTGATTATTATTCAATAAAAGCAAAGGTTTTATCCAATTATTGTGCATTCATTCTTATGTGTGGATGTGTTAGCGCTCTAAATTATATTGCTCGCTTGCGGCATACTAGCCGGCTGTTCACATTCCTGATTAGTTCCGCTGCATAATCTTGGGGCGTGACACCCCATGCATACTGGGTCCCGGGCCCCTGTACTGCATACAATCCTACTGGCTGCCTATGCGATCCTACTGCTGTTACCCTAGATTTTGCTGTCTCCCTAGGCGAATCATTGGAGATCTACCAAGCTTCCCATGCAATCTGTTGGAGATCTACAAGGCTCCTGGAGCTTTGCGAGCTTCCCATGCACCTGCACTGCATACCTCCTGCCACCGCCAGCTACTACCGTGGTTGTGTTCCGCACGCGCATGAGGGAGCAGCCCGTGCCCATAGCCGCTGTAATCACACAAGAGAAGGGGAGGGCTCCTGTTCACAAATTAGAGATGATATAAAAAATTCTACAAAGGCCCCTTAATAAATGAAAACTATACTTTAAAATTTATCCTCTCAAATTAGTTCATTCAAAACCATATTTGAAAAACCAATTCTTATAATTTTTATTACGCAATTCTCTTATTTAAAATAAAATGTCTCGAGTCCCATTCATTATAGAAAATTCTTCATTTTATGGAGACCGAGAATTATCATGTAGAATTGCATAATTATCCTCATTAAAGCTCGAAAATAACGTGTGTGATATAAATAAATAAAGATAATTAAGCACTTATCAGAAATATGTCTAGGACTCTTGGGGATCGATTCTAACCCCAATAAGGACTTCCTAATCGATCTAATACTTCAACTCTAGGTCATCCCTATAAATAGGGTCCAGATCAGACCTGCACGAACCCTCATTTTGGCTCGCGTGGTTCGACGGTAAGATTTTGGTATTTAATGTTAGTTCTTTAGAAGTTTTTGATCCCTTTAGCATCTTCTAACCCCCTGCAAACTTTCCTGCTAGGAGGTCAAGAGGTTACAGAGTTAGAAGGTCGGAAAGTTGCTGGTTCCACAGAGGACGCGCAGGAACGGGAGCATACTTCCAGTGGGAAATTCAAACTCTAGGAGCAACCCCAGAGGTTGGTTATCTCGTGATGGCTTAAACAATGTGCTAGGAGTAAAAGCCCTCTCTTTTCTCTTGATTTCAAGCATTGGAGACGGAGTATTTGACGTTTTGCCATGACTGTGCAATCTGCTTTCTTATTTCATGCCATCCCTGTAGTGCCCCAGAAATTTTAAATAATTTTCTAGAAATTATAAAGGCCTAAATAAATTTATAAATGGTTTATTTGATTAAATAAGTCATTAAAAGGCCAAATAGTGTTGATCAATTAACCCAACCCACTTAAGTAAAGTCCAAGAGGTTTTAAACTCAGGCCCATTAAGTTAGGCCCATATTCTAGGAGGTATTTAAGCCTATCCACGGATTTTTAAGGATAAATACTAATAATATAAAATAGTTATTTAGATAATTAACAAAAGAGTTTTTATAAATTGAAACTCTAAGCTACGATGACTGTAACGGTCTATCGTAAGACCGCCACAGCCATGTAACGCATGAACACTCGACCGTTACATTCCTGTTAGTTCCGTAAGTGAAGGGACTCATGAAAAGATTGGAACTTGATGTTCCTATCCACTATGGATCGACTTGGGAAGGCTTCTAATGTTACTAAGGATTCTTAGGGATTAGGAGTTGATGAAATAAGGACTCTAAACTCGATCTAATCCTTAAACCCTAGCCTAAACTCTATAAATAGGGCATAGTTCTAAACTGTGCGACCCTTACTTTTTGGACGTAAAGAAGCAAGGTAAGGAGTCACTATCTCAGGTAAGTTCTTTAAAAGTATTCTATTACAATACTTTAGACTAACTCCCCTCCGAATTTCACATCTTTAGGTCAAGAGGTCGTGGAGTTAGAGCCCAAGGATGTTGCTGAAAAAGTCACAAGAGAAGGAAGGGAGCTAGGGCAAGGTTCTCAACCAAATTCAGAAACTACAGTCTAAGTAAGAGGTAGGTTATCTCATGAACGGCAAAAATAGCATGATAGGACTAAAAGCCCTCTGGTTTGATTGAATTCCATGCATTATAGAGCATTGATTTCATGTTTTATTTATTCTATGCACATCATGCACCTCTTAGCCAAATTAAGAAATTAAAACATGACTATACATCTATTCATGATTACCTATGCATGTAGATGGCCTTACTTTGTTAACATGACTAGAAACTCATCATGTTTTGATAAAAGACATGATGTGAGTTGATCTCTTAGTTTCTACGATTAGTTTCTGTTAGCAGATACTGTAACGCACTAGCATAGGACCGTCACTTTCAAGTAACGGCCCTACGACAGACCGTTACAAACTCTGTAGTATTTGAATTGCACTGATGTTTCTAACGCGCTTGGACAGACGCGTTACATTCATGTAACGGCTGGGTCCTGACCGTCACTCTCACTGTGACGCCCCATCTCCAGACCGTTATATTCTGTGTTCTGTCAACCCTAAGACAGAATATAACCTGCCAATATTATTATTGTGAAAGCCTAGTTACCTAAGTTTTAAACGTAATCATGTGATTTTAAGGTTATTTGATTATTCATGATAGGTATTGCATGTTTTGGTTATCTCACTTGTATTTGAGTTATGTTAGTTTCTTGAAACCAAATTATATAGTTTTGTACTATAACGCATGACTTTTTAACATTGTATTTTTGACGCAGTTTTTATCATGATTTTCACATTGAGTATACATATCTCTCTCTGTCAATAGAGTCAATTCTATAAGTACATGGCACATATTCCGGTATGTTGTCATTAGGTCACACTTTGCACTATAGGAACACAATCTTGGACATGAGGACCTCTCTATTAGATATTCCTTCCAATGGACTAGGAAATCATTGTTTCAAGGCCTCCGTAATTCTCCGCGAGCCTGGGATTCCCACTAGGACGCCGAGTTGGTTGTACCAATGAAAGCCCATTAATTAGAACACTCTATCGGGTTTTGATTCTTGAAATGTAATGGTCTTGAACTGGACCGTCAGGATCACGTAACGGCCTAGTGCCAGACCGTCACTTTCCTCTGGGTCTACTTTTATCCTTCTGGACTCGGATCACTGTAACGGCCCATTACTGGCGCGTTACATAATGTAACGGCCCAGACAATGACCGTTACATAGCTTGCGTTTGTTAACCCAAGGTTTGACAAAGGGTTGATATTCCAATGATTCTAGACAAACCTTGATGATCTAGAACTTGTCATATTGCTTAGATTGATATAAATGAAATGGAAGTTAAGAAAATACCGTTATGCTGTCGATTTATTTCTATGAGCATGACATTGTTTAAAGTCTATTTCTTGACTCCTACATTCTTACGTTGAAGCATTCATTCATTGATTTTTGTTATCATGGAATAATTGGAAGTACTATGTTCTTGGCCATACTTTACTGTTATATTGCGTGGAAGTAGCTTAATTTATAACTGAAGATGCGATCGAGCACTGATTGTGCTCAAGGGCTCTATGCTAGTCCCCTCGACTGATTGCCGGAAACACACTATTTTATAAACCATGGGGTATGATGCTACTGGCGTCGCATTGCGCTGAGAGTACTATTTCTATAAATAAGTGAAGATCCACGGCACGACATGACATTCTTGCTTGATATTCCACAGAAATTCACGAACTATGTACTCAAAAGAGACTAGTATGATGAATATGTGGCTTGCTAGTACAATCTCGTTACATTCTTGTTCATGGAAGGCCAATACCATGTTCTTGTTATATTCTTGATAGCTCATTCTCGATCACTCTATCTTACATGGTTATCTTATTTCTATTGATTTGATCGCATGATTGATTCGCATTCGCATGATTTTACCTTATTTCTTTAGAACTAAAATGATAATCACTTTAATAATACCTTCATGTTGACTTAGGAAGTTTATCATGTTTAGATTGAGTCAATATAATTTTTCTATTTCTTGAGTCTAGTAGAAGGAAAAAAAATGATGAAAAGTGGTTGTATTATGAATATTGATCATTTATAAAATTGAAGTTTGATTAAATCCTGTGCAATTGCATTTATGTGTGTGATTGTCTTGCGCTCTGATTGATTCTTGCTTGCAAGAGACTTACCATGCCGGCTGTTCGCGCTCCCCGAGCGAGTCTTCCGTTGTAATAAAGGCTCGGGGCGTGACAATCCCTGCACCCCTAACAAAAAGATGATAACTTTGGCTTAAATTCATACCTATTCTTTATATTTCTTCATTCTAAACCATACTAGCATGAGTTATCTTTCTGTTACCTATAGTTTCAAGTATTAGATTGCCCTAGAGGCCATGCACACGGGTATATGGCGGTCCTGCAGAAACTGCTACTTGCTAGTAGCGGTCCCCGACCGACCGCTACATGGTTCCTGTAACCAGATTAAAGTATAGATATATCCCTAGTATATTGGATAGTAATCATGACTTAGTTTTATTATTTCTAGCTCCTACTCATGATTAGAAGTTATTTCATGTTACTCATGATTTCTGCTACATCATGTTTCATGTTGGTGTGTTTAAAAGTTATTTTCATGAATACTACTTTCTTACCCAAATCTTATAGTTTTGTACTTAAGAATTTTAATGCAATGTTCTTACACTTGCATTATGCTTTGGCACATTCCTTTCTCATCCCCATTCTGTTTTACAAGTTCACATATAGCGCGTATTCTGGTACGTGGCTACAAGATCACATGCACTTGATAGGAACACTCTCTTAGACTTGAGATCCTCTCCGTCGGATATTCCTTCTGTCGGACTAGGTGATCATGTTTCAAGGCCTCCATAAGTCTCTGTGAGCCTGGATTCCTACTAGGACGCCGACCTGGTTGTACCCTAAAAACCCATTGGTCTAGAAAGCACTTCGTGATTTCTGCTTTTCTGTGGACTGGGCTGAATGCGGCCTTCAGGCGACCGCTACTTCATGATAGAAGTCCTAGCGCGACCGCTTCTTGCCAGTTGATCCTGGTGTCGACCTGATCTTCTTTTGCGTCGACCCCTTCCCTGATAGCGGTCTGGACTTGACCGCTACTTCAAGAAAATGGTCCTACCTTGATCGCGTTCTGTCTAAATGCTGCCCCAACCCATGGTTTGACCCATGGGTTGGCTAAACTCTATTCTTAGATGGTCTTCTGATTATCTGGAACTCAACACCTTGTTCAAATGGCTATTAATAAATTATAGAAAACTATGAATGTGCCGTTATGCTGCAGGAATTCCTCCATGGCATAATGTCTAATTAATTCATTCTTGATCTCATAATTTTATTTTGGTACGTTCTTACCTTGGCTTTGTTATCATGAAACTATTGTTCGAACTTGATATTATTGGCCACACTTTATTTGTTATACTCGTGGACGTTGCTTGATTTATAACTCGAAGATGCAAGAGTGGGCACGAACAGTGTCTAAGGGCTCCACGCTAGTCCCCTCGGTAGATGGCTGGAAACATGCTGTAAACCATGGGATATGATGAACACTGGCGTCGCATTACGTCGGGAGTACTTTTTTATAAATGGGTGAAATCCATGAATTCTTACGAGGCTCATCATTAATTTATATTTTACATGACTTTCTAGAACATAGCCTTTCAAGGTTATAATGAAAAGTACATTCTCGTTACATTCTAGTACATTCTCATTAATGAAAGGCCAAAGTTCTGTCTTTACTTCAAATCTTGCTAGATCATGCTCCCATATTCTCTCATATCTCTCTTGTGATTTATAGTTACTTTCATTTTATCATGTGTTTTATCGCATTTTACATTATTGTCTTTCATAGAGCTAAAATGTTAATTATTATAACTTGCTTTCATGTTGATACGAAGATACCTACTGGGCAAGTGTGCTCATTCCCTACTTTTTCAATATTTTTCATGAAATTCTAGCGGATCGGATTCGGATTACTCGAATGATGGATCCGAGGGCGAGAGCGAGTGATGATCAAGAAAAGCCCTAGATAGTCTAAAAGTCATGAGTCATGTTGTAATTATGTTCCGTCACTGTGATAGGTGGTGAAGTTAATCATGTTATGTAATTTTTCCTTTTCTTGAGTCTAGAGTTAAATGAATCAAGTGTCGATGTAAACACTGATTTTTATTCAATAAAGTTGAATGTTTCAGTACATTATCTCGTGTTCACTCTTCTTATGTCTGAATGTTTAGCGCTCTGATTGACTTGCTAGCTTGAGGCTTATTTATCGGTTGTTCACGTTCCCGACTTAATTCCGCTGGATATCTCGGGGCATGACACTTAGTAACTTCTGGCCCAAAAATCCTAGAAAAAACATGGACACATACTAATACGAGCGAATGCTCGTCGTTAAAAACACCATGCACACAATTTAAAAATTCCGCACTCACACACAATAAAATTAAGATTTAAAGTGTAGTGGTTAATACGAGTCGATATGATCCCACGAGGAGGTTAGAATTTTTAAAGTTGAAAACCTTATGTTCATTGAAAAGAAAGATTGTTGAATGAGTTTTAACATTGAAAATGAAAGTGCATCAAGTAACTCTAACTAAAGAAGTGCGGAGGGTTGAGGAAAATAAGTATAGAGAGAGGGGGGGAGAAGAACAAGAGAGAGAAAAATTACTCAACAAAGTTTATTGCTTCAAAAATAAATGTTTGCAATGTTATGAAAAATGAAAGTTACACTCCAAATGAAATCTATTAAAAACTAGAAAAGAGTTAAGAAGGAAGTGTAGTAGAGAGGAAGAGAATGTTGTCGTCCACTCCACCAAGCCTTTGAGGACCGCCCAACTTGATGAAGACACTGCCGTGAGAGGGAGATTGTAGAGATGGAGAAGAGAGATCTGGGATGGGAAAGAGAGAGGGATATGTGGAGAGGTGAAGGCTAGTTGGTGGAGATCTAAGAGATGGGAATGGTGATGGCAAGGGGTGAAAGAAGTGGGAGCAAGAAAGGGGTGACCTAGCTAGATGAAGGGAGAGGAGAAGAGAGAAGGGTGAGGGCGCACCAGGAAGAGGGGAAGAAGAGAAAGGGGTGCAAGTTGAAGAGAGGGAGAGGAGAAATTCTAGTCTATCCAAAAATAAAAACTCTCCCATTTCTCCATTCAATGGGCTATTTATAGGGGCAATGGGTAAAATGGAGGGTTGAGATTGTGTTGGAAGAAGATGGAGGGTGAGAATAGGAAGGCACGGAGGTGAAGGAATGGGAGAGTGGAGCTGGCTGCCCCCCCCCTCTTCTAGGGTTTGGGGCGCCCCTCTCTCCCTTCCTATTTGGGTGGAGATCCTCTCCAATTTCTTCTTCTTGATTATCTCCAAAAAAATCCTTTCTTTATCTCCTCCTCTCACAAAAAATGGATGGCGGCTGCCTTTGACTTGGTCAAGAGAGATGGGGGTACCCTAGGGCTTCCCTGCTCTGGTCTTGAGACCATTTCTCCCCTAGCTTATCCGTCAATTGTCTTGAGTGTCCTCCACACACACAATTTTGATTTAGTCCATAAAAATTACCACATTGTGCATATAAATTAAGAGTGCTTATAATTATGCAATGTGAAACTAATGCTCATGGCTCTCAACTCCCCTTTATTGAATAATAACACCAAATTAATTAATTTGCGTGAAGACAACCCCAATGTTGAGAATTGACTTGTTTGGCTTCCCGGGCGCCGACTCTCCTCCCCTGCTTTACCCTAGCCACCATGGCAGGCCTGGGGGGGGGGGGGGGGGGGGGGGCTGGCTTCCCCTCCTCCACTCTAGCCTGACTCTCCTCCACCGGGATATGTTACTATGGCGCCATGTTCCGATGCTTCTTCTTCTGCAGTCGGGCCTCTCCCTGGGGCTCCTATGGCTTCCGCTCATGTTGCTGTGAGCGTCGGCCCTAAGCAGGGGCCTGGGGAGCAGGGCCCTCCTCTGCCTTGCGCCTCTGTGCCTCCCTCCTTTACTCAAGTGGTGTTGTACTCCGTCTCGCTGCCGTCTTTGCCGCTGGTTGCTCATGGGCCTACTTCCACGGATTCTGGGGAACCGGCTGTTTTCTTCACCATGGATGAGATCCGCATGTCCTGCTCCTCTTTGGACCACGCCATCATCACCAGGACACCCCAGGGCCAGCCATCTTTTCAGGAGATCGAAACCCATCTGGCCTAGCGTTTTAAGCTTAACCAGGATTTTGTTATTAGTGTCATTGATGGGCGTCATGTCCTCCTCAGATTTCAGAATAAGGAGGACTATTTGCAGGTCTTGCTTAAGGAATCTCTTTATGTTCATGGTAGGTTATTCTGGTTCTTTAAGTGGTCCATGGAGTTCTCTCCTAATGAGGATTGCCCATTTATTCCAGTGTGGTTGGAGTTGCCCAGCCTTCCAGCTAATTTCTACCATGACACCATGATCTGCTCCATTGCTGGGAGCATTGGGCCTGTTCTTAATGTGGACAGGAACACATTATACATGACAAGGACACATGTTGCTCGTGTTTGCATGCAACTTGACGTCTCCAATAAGCTGCCTGAGCGTATCTGGGTTGGCGTCGATTCTGGTGGCTATTGGCAGCAGATTGTGTACCCTGACCCGCCTCTATTCTGCCCTGTTTGTAAGCGTCTTGGGCACTTGGCTTCTAAATGCAAGAAGACGGCTGGTGGCAATCAAGCGTCTAGTATGAGTGCGCTAGACACTGATCGGTCAGACGCTAAGAGACAATGGCGCCTTATTTCTGTTGTTACGAAGGATGTTGTCCATAAAAGCCTTTAACTATTAATCCTACTTTTACTGAAGCTCAGATTGTGAGGAGCCATATTGGTCCTGTGGTTCCTATAGTTACGGTTGCTCAGCCTCAACTGGTCATGACACAGTCTGATCTACAGCTTGTTCATGCGCTACCTGTGCCTACCATCACTCTTCCTGCATCGACACAGCTTTGTTCCTCTTCTACCCATGCGTCGACGATGGTCCTACCTAATAAGGACAATACCACGTCGATGCATCCTACTAAGTAGGTGTCTGATCGCGCTAAGGCCACTAGCGCATCGATGCAACCTATTTCTGCATCGATGCAGCCAGCTGATCAGCAGGTGTCTGATCGTGCTGAGGTGCCGACCACGGTAGCCCTAATGTCCCAGGATCAGTCTCTGCCTCTTATACTGCCCATGGCAGCCCTCACGTCGAAGCCTCTGGCGCCTGCTGCATGTGCCTGCTGTCATTGCTCCTGCATCGATGCAGGATGGCGATGCGTCGATGCAGTTCCTGTCTAAGGACGCTACGGCGTCGATGCTTCCCACTTCTGTGTCGATGCAGCTCCCCCTTCAAACTACGAAGACGTCTGATTGCACTAAGGCGTCGGTGTAGGACTTGCTGGTTGGGCCTAGTCTTGCTCCTGAGCTCCCTTCAACCCAAAATGCTGGCTCCCAGAAGGGGAATGTGGGTGATGCTGTTGGAACGAAGCCTACTACGGGTGCCTCTGGTGGGCGGCCTTATGCTACAGCTGAGGGTGACCGCTGCGGTGCTCCTGACCTTTCAGGATGCTCCACTGTTGCCATGATTAATGATCATCTATCTGTTCCACCTATTTGTAAGGTTCTTCTGGTGCCGGGTATGATTCCTACTTCTAATGCTGACGATCTTATTGTGGCCCATTTAAATTTTGTTGGTACGGAGAATTGTGAACCTACAAAGGCAGTAGGTGTTATGACTCGTAGTGGTATGTGCAGAAGTGCCTCTGGTAATCTCTCCCAACCATCTGCTAAATGAAAGCCCTCATATGGAATATTCGGGGCATTGGCAATGCCCAGTCGATTAGTAGACTGAAATATCTTATTCGTAAACATAATCTGGGTTTTGTTGCTGTGATTGAGCCCAACCTTTACTCTTCTAAGATTGATAAAATCATTAGGAAGCTCCACATGGCTTCGAGCCTTATTAATGTTAATGATCGTGCGCGGATTTGATTGCTCTGGAGGCAGCCTTTCGATGTATTACTGGTCTCTATCTCTAACCAGCACATCTTTATTCTTGTTAGCTCTGTGCTTGGACAAAATTTCTTTGTTACCATCGTCCAGCTAGCTGTTCCCTTGTAGAGCGTCGTACCCTTTGGCACTATTTGGTAGACTTCTGTGCCATGTGTGGCGCTCCGTGGCTTGTAGGTGGAGATTTTAATAGCATCCTTGATGTGGCTGAAAAGACAGGCAGTACGAGAGCTTTTGCTTTGTCCATGGTTGATTTTCAGGCCTGTATTTCTGCATCTGGCCTTGAAGACGCTGGGTATGCTGGCAGTAAATTCACTTGGTACAATGGGCAGCAGGCGAATGGTATTTGGGCCAGACTTGATAGGGTATTTTTTAATGGCGATTGGGCAGTGTCTTGCCCTCTTCTCTCTATTCTCCATCTCTCACGTGCTTGTAGCAACCACAGCCCTTTACTTCTTTCTGTTCAGTCCAGCTCTTATGGTAAACCATCCAGGTTTTGTTTTCAGCAAATGTGGGTTTCTCATGACCGTTTTATTGAGGATTCTAAGAGTGCATGGGCTGCTGCTCCTTCCTCTTCCTATCCTCTGCTTGGTATGGCACTGAAACTTAAGCATATGAAGGGCTTTTATAAGGAGTGGAATAAGAATATTTTCAAGAATATTTTTGATAATGTTATGGCTGCTGAGGGCCTTCTCTACTGCCACTACAAGGAAAACAAGTTATTCCGACGTCCATATTCTGTCGCTAATACGTCAGAAATATGTCGGAAAGTGATATTTCGATAGATTTCAGCCGTATTTGCTACAAAATATGGACGTCGGCACAATTACGTCGCTAATTTTTGACGTAATATTATTGCGTCGCCAATTCGTCAGAAATTACTGACCAAAATATGCCGTCAAAATTATCGTCAGTATTTATGTCAGTAATTAATAATAAGGAAATTAATTAGTATTTGCGACGGAACATAACGTAGTTGAAAATACGTCTAACAGTTTTGACATATTTTCGACTAAAATCTATTATATCGGAAAACTATGGGCCAAAATATTTCCGACGAGCCGAAAATTACAGACGTATTTGCGACTACAAATTTTTTTGTTGGAAATTATTTTACCCATATGTTTTCGAATTATTTCTGATGAAAAGTATATTTGTCAAAAATTAGTCGAAACTTACTGACGTATTTACGATAGAAACATTATTTCATCAAAAATCTATGGGTTAAATTAGTTCCGACGAAAGTTAATTCGGTCGGAAATACGTCGTTCATGTTCGGCGCATTTGAGGCAGATAATTAATACGTCGAACAATATGATAAAATCCGTCGAACATTACAATAAAGAACGTCCACAACACATAACTCAATGAATAAAAAAAGTTACAGTTACATTAATTGAAATGTGTCATTTTTTCACAATATCATTATAAAAAATCAATAGACATCTGTTGCATCATCCTCATTCGTCATTCGTAGCATCTTCACCATCACCGGCTACCGGATGATCCTACATCATAAAAGATTAATAATAAATAGATTTAAATAAAAATAATCAATAATAAATATAGTTAAATAATATTTTGATTTTCTAAATTTGAAACTAGATAACATGAAGATGATTTCTTTGACTCTCAAAGCTGCATTCTTTGAAATAAGTAGTAATGTTATAACTCTAAAGTCTACGAAATTAAAAGTTAAATTAAATACTCACATGAGAGGGCTGTGTTGTGCTCGAGGGTGCTTTCTGAGTCAAAATCCCCGCCTGGGCCATGAGGGTAGCAACCGCCCGAGTAAAGCGTGCCTCCATGCGTTCCTGATGCCATCTACCGCATGTTGGACGATGGATGTAATCTGGCTCATAGAAACGCCGATGGAGGGAGTAGAGAAGGAACTGCTTTTGGGGTAGGACGAAGCTGAGGCCAAAGAAGATGCTAGAATCGGGCTGGTGTCCAAGCTCTGCCCAAAACTGTATACTCGTCCTTTCTTCGGTGGGCCAACTGCTACTACCCAACCCTCAAGATCTAGTTGTGGCCGCTGCGTCTCCTCCTCCCCGTACTTTTCAGTCATATGCCTGTCATATGACTCCTGCAAATTGAATAAAAAATATTATGAATTTCATATTAGTCAATCATATTTAAAAATTGAAATAGAAAAGAAATGTGTATGTATATAATCTTACCACTATCGAGCGAGATCTCTCGCTCACATACTGATTGGTCCCCTTCTTCTGGTGAACTGTTGCAAAAACATTACGGTACGAGACCGTACCACCCCTCTTCTTTTCCTATTATACATGTTATAGAGAATAAATAAGGACATATAAGAAATAAAATATAATAAAATTAAGATTATTACTTACCAATCTCTCCTTTTGGGTCGCGAAGGAAATGGATCTAGAAGTATGGAGATGCACATCTAGATGTGTCGCATGTGCAGCTTTGGCTTTTGCGGATTTGGCTATCCAATTAGGCTCGGCCCATCTATCACAGTGGTCCTCCCAGTGCTCCCTCCTCATCCATGTGGAGCCGTGTGCCTTCCAAAGGCCACGGTCCTTGCTCCCCCCGGCTAGAGCCTCAGCATGGTCCCGACAACTGTGTAACTGATGCTTATAATTTACACTAGCTGTGGCCTCCCATGCACGTCGAGCTCGTCTGACGTCAGCTCGCCTCACAAACTGATATCCTTGCTGTGAAGAATTCAAATTTTATAAGTTGTCAATTGAAATTGAGGAGTTGGGAAATATGTAATTTAAAAGATTAAATTGTATACCAGGAACTCGTCGTACAATCGATCGTACATATCCTGAGGAAACTGTCGAAATGACTTATATGGGCCGGTCACATGTCGCTCAATAATGTTGGTAATAAAACGAGAAGCGTCATTGGGCTCTACTTTATCCCTGTAATTACAGATGTTAAAATGATGGCCAACAATTATATAGTTTATGGATAGATAACGAACATAATTCATGAGTTTAAATGTTTACCCAGAGACCCAACATGGCTTCCATCCCTCTTGCAACACCACCTGCTCACCCTCGTGATGGCTAACATCATCGTCTGCCGGTTGTGTGCCCGGGTGGGCGGACGAGCCAACTATCGCAGGTGGTGTGCTCGACGTACCTATTACAAGTAAAATAGAAGTAGTTAATCAGAATTTAGCTCATTATTAAAAAAAGAATTTATTCAACAAGTAAACATATAGAATTTTCATCATTTAACTAAGAATTTAAATAAACATAGCAGTATAATGTGATGGAAGTGGTGTACTCTATATACCTGATGTAGAGGCACTCAAACTAGTAAACATAAAATATCGTGAGAAAAATAAAGTGCATATTCACTACTTATTTATCTAAGACTGTTGATCTATTTGTCACCACTAATAGGCATTTTACACTCTTAGCATGCAGGAGTCGTCGCCTTTGCCCCTGGGAGCCGTCGCCTTTGTGCATTTTTCACCATTAAGAGCCTTTTGTCACCCCTCATGCACATTTGTTGCCCCTGTCAACCTATTTGTCACCACTAATATGCATTTGTTGCCTCTGTCAACTTATTTGTCACCACTAAAATGCATTCATCACCCTTATTATTCATTTCACCTTGCTGCTCTCACATACGGAAGGTGAACCCAAAAGAGAAAAAAGGATAATAATAATAATAAATCATAAAAAATGATAATCAATAAATACAATAATTTATTAGTTTGGGGGCGGTGTAGATAAAACATCTACACCCATGTAGTGTTTTGATGATGTCAAAGGGGGAGAGAGAGAGTCATGTGCTGCATTGTCTTAAGTCAATTAGGGGTTGCTGCATAGGGTTGCTGCATATTCACTATGTCAATCTGCATCTGCATTTTAAAGGTCATGGTCTAATGTGTAAGCTGCACGCTCCACATTGTAAATTCAAATTTTTTGAAATGAGATGAAACTTATTGTTGAATGATTCTGTTTGTCAAAACATATGGTTGATGAAAAGACTTGAATGTGCTACTTGAAGCACAATGACTCATAGTTGCCATCATCAAAAAGGGAGAGAATGTTATGCCCCTAGTTTTGATGGTGACATCAGTTGATCATACAAGTTGCCCAACGGAGGAATAGCTTCCTCCCTTCCTCTGATGACATAGAGGGAATCGTAAACACCTGAGCTGGTGAGCACACCCCTTATTCTACCCCAGTAGAACCAGACCCACTACACTAAGCTCTGAAATTGGTTCAAGAGCTTTCACAGAAATGGGTCTTCTCTCAATCTGGCAAAGTGTATATTCTCTCTTTTCTTCTTTTTTCTCTGGCCCTTTCTCTTGTTCACATAGTGGCTTTTTCCTTCAGGAAGATCTCTAGCTTGTTGATTCATCTTTCTGCCTTTTTGATGTTCTCTGTTGATCTACGTTGACGAAGCTTGAGCGATACGTTGACGTTCTCTATTGAGCTGCCAGAATGAAGGAATGTGAACTATTCAAGGTAGGACTTTAGCGATGGAATAGTGGTGTGTGGACGCACTTTTTATTTAAAGATCGTTGTTTATTTGTTTATTGGGTTTATTAAGTGCGTGGGCGTGCCAGTCACCAAGGTGACGATTTATTCGGGCTTCATGGAAGCCCATGGTGCGCGCGATCTGACTAATCAGATAATTGTGTAGTTCGTGTCGGGACCGAAAACCGCCGTGCAGTAAAGGCCACGACGATATTTACATCCCCCATACGGGGGAACACCCTTGATTGATTGCCGGGAATAAGGGCCCTATGGCCTAAAGAGAATACTAATAATGCAGGAGGATAGTGAAAGACAAACTATGCTAGAAACCCGTATCGGGACGTGAATGTTCAGACTATGTCGGCCACTCACGGGCCACTTCATGTTAGGACGTAGGTCCGTGTTTGTAGTATAAAAGACGGTAACAAAACCGTGCAGATGTCTGCCACGAACAAGGCAAGTTTAATGAGAATGCGGGATTGGATCCCGATAGGGACGGGTCAAGTTGATAGATTGTTGGCCGGAGATGATTTCGGACTATGGCCATGTCGGAAATTCCGTAAACCACGTCCGATACCATAAGGCATCGTTGATTTTCTCTTTGCACCCAGTTCAAGGGAGTGAATTATTAAGTGCGTAGCCTGAGCTCACTAACGTGCGCCCTCACACGCGGATCGACCTGCGCGGTCAGGTCGCGGGGTTCGACCTGCTCGGTCAGGTCGCGGGGGTCAAGGGGGCAGCGCCACCGGAACAAAATTTGATTATAGAAAGGGTGATATTGTTTGTTTCATTTTTTTTATTAAGATTGATGTTTTCATTTTTTTTAGTTTTGAACATTTCTCCTTTCTTATTGGCTGTTTATCCCCTTTTTTGTGTGTTAAGGAGGCACGCCGGTTAAATGGATATGAAGGAAGAGAGGGGGGGCGCGTCGGTTAGATGGATATGAAGGAAGAGAGGGGGGGCGCGCCGATTTAGGAGGACACTAGGGGCGCGCCGATTTAGCATGATAAAAGGGAAGGCGCGCCGGAATTGGAGGTGCAAGGGAGGCGCGCCGGTTTAATGGGTCTTCAGGGGGGCGCGCCGGATTAGGTTCAAGAAGGATGGCGCGCCGGATTATCAAGGTGAATAGTAAGGGGGGCAATATTCATCCTAAGATTTTGAAAGTGGTTTTGAGTGTGGGGTTAAACCGGCGCGGGGGGTGAGCGCGCCGGATTAGCCCGCGCCGGATTAGAGACGCGTCGGGTTAAGCTTTATTTCATTCTGTTTGATTCTTTTTGCTTCTATTCTTGTTTCTTCAACCTATAGATTGAGATTTTGATTGGTTTATTCACTTGATTGATGGATTAAGTTGATAGAGAAGGAGGTTAAAGCTTTTTAATCATTTATCAAGATGAAGGAACATGAAGATTGAATGCTTTATTAGGAGGGATTATGTAGGAACTCAGAGGCTCAGGTTGATTCAGGGGCTTCAAACGTACGCTGCTCTTTTACCCACAGAGCTTATTCTGTTCGTCTGTTCTTGTGTGTTCTTTACCTGGCAAAATTTGGGCAGCATCTCCCCCGGACTAAGGTTTTGCCAGAGAAAAGTGGGGAACACTAAATGGATTGCTCCGGGGTGAACCTCAGAACTCGGAGTGAGGCCTCCGTTAACCCGTAGGCACTTGTAGAGGCTCGAGCACTAACCTTCAAGAGCTCCAGCAGCTTACAGGTGGTGATTTCTTGAACGGGACGAGTGTATGCCACAAGAGGGCTATGAATGTTCATCCATCACGTGGATTCCTTTGAAGGCCATACCATGGAGAGGTAGGCCTCAAAGACCCTGGATGAATAGAAAGTGAAGAAGGGAGGCAGAGGCTAAACAAGAAACAGGAAGCTCGCAGAAGAACATTTCCTTTTATTCATCCACATAAACGGGGGAGGTTTTTTAACATAGAGAAGGTTCATCCAGAGATAGAAAAAGAAAATACATTGCGGGGGGGCAAGAATACAATGGATAAGATAAAGAAAACTAGGTGTCGAGGTGGGGGGAAGAAGAAGATACACCGGTGGGGGAGAAGGAGGAACAGAGCACAAGCTCCTCCCCCTCTCTCCTCTCTCTCTTTCTCACACTCTCTCTCCTTTTTCTTCACCTTGCAGATGTGAATGGACGGAGCTTCTTCCTCTCTTCGGATGCCGGAGACCTTAGCCAAACCCCCCTTCAACCTCTCTTCTCCCAGCCTCCTCTTCTTCCAGCTTCTTCTTCGGCTTCACAATGCTGCCCCTTTTATAGAACGACCATCCTGGGAGCGTCCCTGCCACTTCCACCTCGTCCGCAATGAAGTTGGGAGTTGACTCGATGCGCTGGACGATGCTGGTTCGCGCCGTACGCTGCCGTTCACCCGAGGACGAGATGTTCGCAGGTCTGCCGGGGGTTGCTTCGTCGTTGCCGCTTCTGTGCTGTTGAACGGAGGTAGAGATAGAGCGTCGGGCATTCAATGCTCTCTGCACGCCATAATGATGCAAAACAGAGCATCGGAGTGTAGATGGGATGGCTTGTTTGCGCGCCGGAGAAACGCTTCAAAGAATGGCTTGTTTGCATCACTTAATCCGGCGCGGGGGAATAGTGACCGCGCCGGAATAACCATATTGGTCTCCCACATGATCACGCCGAGTTGAGTATTTGAAGGAAAGGGCTTTAAAAAATGGCATGACGGGCCCTTCGGTTAAAACTGTGCGGTCGAGGGCACGCCGGATTAAAGCTCTGCCACGGGAGTCATGGCAATGGAGGGCGCCGTATTAAGAAAATCAAGGGGGCACCGTAAAAGCAAGGGGGGCGCGCCGGTTTAAGGCGGGCCGGTTTAAGGCTCTTCCGTGCCGTTTTAAGCGTCGAATGGATTCTTTTCGAAGTCGCGGCCATTCATACGAGTGTTGGCGTTCTCAGAATGTTTTAGTTATGATGGATGGCCTCTGCAATGTTCCGTTCGTAGTCTCTGGGACTCGATCCCAGACTTTGCGCGACTTTCGGTGCGTGCCGGGATGTGCCCGAGTTCCTGCCTTTTCTTTGATTCTGCTCTCGGCATGGCCGGTTGGAGAATTGTGGTGGTATCTTCTGCTCGAAGGGGCTCCCTTGATGGGTAGCGGGCCACGGGCGAGTTCTCATCTTGACCGGGCTAGGTATAGGTTTGTTCGGCCTTCCCATCTTCGACTCACACGTACACACGAATGTCGTATGATCATCACCGTCATTTTTTGACGTCCCCAAATGCCCCCCACCTGTGGGTGGCGCAAACGAGGGACGAGTGCGCGGGGCCCGCGAGTGTAGAGCTCTTCGACATGACGTCTATTCTTCTGAGCCAGTGGGATGCTAGTCCGGTGCAAATTCACGGGAAAGCACTCACTCCTTCAGCGAAGGGATGAGGGGATCGCTTCACCGCATATGCACGCGGACTGAGATGTCAGAGTGGGGGTTTAGTCATCGGCATGGGGTGAATACCGAAGCGAGAACGAAGGGTCTATGTGTCATCTTGGGCAAAAGGCCCAAAACAACTTAGACGAGGCCAACCCCAAAGGGGGAGTTGTTGACTCGTGCTGGGTTTAGGAAAGTTGTTCATTCACCGACTCGGACGGAGGGTCCGAGCTGAGCAAGGGGATGCACTTTTTTGTTTATGGACTGGGATGGATGGTCCGAGCCAAGCAAGGAGGGGTTTCTTTATGTTCATGGACTTGGACGGAAGGTCCGAGCCAAGCAAAGGAGGTCCTTTTTTATTCATCGACTTGGACGGAAGGTCCAAGCCGAGCAAGGAGGCTCTTTTTGTTCATCGACTTGGATGGAAGGTCCGAGCCAAGCAAGGAGGTTCTTCTTTTCTTTTCTTTTTTGTTCATCGACTTGGACAGAAGGTCCGAGCCAAGCAAAGGCGTTCTTTTTATTCATCAACTTGGACAGAAGGTCCAAGCCGAGCAAGGAGGTTCTTTTTGCTCATCGACTTGGATGGAAGGTCCAAGCCGAGCAAGGAGGTTCTTTTTGCTCATCGACTTGGACGGAAGGTCCAAGCCAAGGGTTTATTCGTCTGTGGGACTGGAGTTGTAATATTGAGGTGGTTTATTCATTGACACGGGGTTAGTGCCAAAGCAAGGGTATTTTTATTCATGGCACCAGACGGAAGGTCCAGGCCACTGGTTCATTCATCGATGCCGATAGGGAGTCGGAGACCAATGTGGTTTGTTCATCGACACGGGGTTAGTGCTAAAGCAAAGGTCTTTTTTGTTCATGGAACCAGATGAAAGGTCTGGGCCACTGGTTTATTCGTCGATGCCGACGGGAAGTCGGAGACCGACATGGTTTGTTCATTGACACGGGGTTAGTGCCAAAGCAAGGGTCTTTTTGTTCATGGAACCATACTAAAGGTCCAGGCCACAGGCTTGTTCATCGATGCCGATGAGGTGTCGTGAGCTGACACGGTTTTTTTGTCTTTTTTTTTCTTCATCAGTGCCGACGGGGTGTCGGGAGCTGATATGGTTTGTTTATCTCTTCATCTTTTCATCAGTGCCGACGGGGTGTCGGGAGCTGACCCAGTTTGTTGGTCTCTTTGTCTCTTTGTCAGTGCCGACAGGGTGCCGGGAGCTGACATGGTTTGTTGGTCTCTTTGTCTCTTCATCAGTGCCGACGGGGTGTCAGGAGCTGGCCTAGTTTGTTGGTCTCTTTGTCTCTTTGTCAGTGCCGACAGGGCGTCGGGGGCTGACGTGGTTTGTTTGTCTCTTCTTCTCTTCGTCAGTGTCGATAGGATGTCAAGAGCTGACATGGTTGATTCGTCTATTGAAATATTCATTGGTACGGGCTGGTGCCAACGCAAGGAGAAAAGGTTGATTCCCCAATCTCGAATGAAAGGTTCGGGTGGGGTGTTCTTCGTCAGTGCCGACAGGATGTCAGAGGCTGACATGGTTGATTCGTCTATTGAAATATTCTTGAAGATGAGAGTGAGTGTTAATGAAGGGAGACTGATTCCTCCCCCCCCCCCCCTTTTCCTCTTTTTTTTTCTTTTTTTTCTCTCTTTTTTTTCTCTCTTTTTTTCCTTTTCTTTTTTTTCCTTTTTTTTTGTTCTCTCTCTTTTTTTTTGAAATGCAAGATAGGTAGTGCCCGAATCATCTAAACAATACCAATGCAAATTCGCCCGGGGCGGGGCGGAGAAATGCATCATTCATTGAATGGGGGAATCGGAGCATGGTACAACCTTAAATGCCTACCATTGAGGGGCGGAAACTAAACCTCCCCCCGATAGTTGACGATTACATATGCTCCACCCTCGTAGACCTTCTGGACTACATACGGTCCAAGCCAATTCTCATTCAGCTTGCCCTTGGGATTGGAAGCCATGACTTCTCTTCTCTTCACCATGACGAGGTCACCCTTTTTGAATTCACGCTCCTTGACGAGCTTGTCAAAGGCGCGCGATATTCGGGCCTGATAGACCTGGATATTCTGCTGGGCTTGGAGCCTTTTCCCCTCCAAGCTGGAGAGCTCTTCGAGCCTTCGCTCGACATTTGTTTGTTCTTCCCGGACCAACCCGCGCTGGATTGCGACCCGAAGGGAGGGTATTTCTAGCTCGATGGGGACAATTGCCTCTGAGCCGTACACCAAGGAGAAGGGTGAACAACCCGTTGGAGTTTTGTATACAGTTCGGTATGCCCACAGGGCCTCGTACATTTTCTCCTCCCAGTCTCTCTTGTTAGAACTAACAATTTTGGACAGGAGAGTACAAAGAGTTTTATTGAATGCTTCAGCCAAGCCATTGGCCTATGGGTTGTAGGGGGTTGACGTCCTCCAATCGATCTTGTATTTCTCTGCCAGTCGGTAGACTTTCTGGTTGCGGAAGTGGCTTCCATTATCTGAGATAATTCAGTTCGGAGTGCCAAACCGGAATATGATGTTGCGGCGGACAAACCTGGAAACGATTTCCCCGGTCACTTCTTTCAAGGCAACAGCTTCCGCCCAGCGGGAGAAGTAATCAGTTGCGGCCAAGATGTACTTGCACCCAGCGGATGATGCGGGCAGTGGACCCACGACGTCTGTTCCCCATTGGGCAAAAGACCAACTCGGTAGTGTTGGATGCAGCGGCACGGGCGGCCTTCTAAGCACCGTGGCGTGCTCCTGGCATTTTTGACAAGACTTGGCATACTTACAACAGTCATCAAACATTGTCGGCCAGTAGTAGCCAAGATTCTTTATTTCAATTTTCATTTTCGGTCCCGCCTGGTGTGCACCAGCTATTCCGGCGTGGACCTCTTTCATGACCTTCCAAGCTTCTTCTGTGGACAGGCATCGTAGGAGCACCTTTCGCTTGGCATCTGCCATAATTCGGAATAGGATACCGTTCTGGACCTCGTAAGAGTCCTTTGTTCTGATTAGCTTGATCTTCTCTTCTCTCTGCCTGGGCAGTTGCTGGTATTTAAACCATTATAAAGGGGGTCTCTCCAGTCGGGTAGGCTGATGGCTTCCGCTGTGATTACCTCAAGTTCTTCTTCTTCTGGCCCTTCTATCATGCTAGGCACTTGGCGCTGATTCACCACCCGGATACTGAGGGATCCATCTGGCGGGATTGCTAATGAACTTGCTAATTTCGCCAGTGCATCCGCTTGTGCATTTTCCCCCCTGGCGACGTGGCCTATCTCAATGAGGTAGAACTGCTGCATGAGCCATTTCGCCTTAGCGTGGTAAGGGAGTAGTTCGGGTTTTCGCACGTCAAACTATCCTTGGACTTGCTTGACGACCAGTAATGAATCGCCAAACACCTGCAGCATTTTAATCTCTAGTTGCAAAGCGACTTGGAGACCGATGATCAGAGCTTCATACTCTGCCTCGTTGTTTGTGCAGGGCTTGTTAATGGAGCAGGATGTATGCAATACTTCTCCCTCAGGGGATTTAAGGACGATGCCGGCCCCGGCCCGTACTTTTATGTGCCCTGACGGGGTTGTTTCTGTTCTTGAAGCTCCGTCAAAGTGCAGCTGCCAGGTGATCTATCGGACTTGGTCCACTTCCAGTGTTTCATCTTTAGGCAACTCTGTGGCCAGTGGAGAATCTTCAGGCACAGGGTGTGCTGCAAAGAAATCGGCCATGGCTTGACCCTTAACGGCCTTCTGCGGCACATAGGTGATGTCGAATTCCATTAACAGTACTGCCCACTTGCCGAGACGCCCCTTCAGAACTGGTGGGAGAGAATATGCTTGACTGGGTCGGCCTTAGAAATCAGGCTCACTTCATGCGAGAGCATGTAATGCCTCAGCTTCTTGACTGCGAAGACCAAGGCAAGACAAACCTTCTCAATCGGGGTGTATTTTGCTTCTGCCCCCATTAGTCTTTGGCTAAGGTAATAAAGAGCTTGCTCCTTCCCCTCATCATTGTTCTGGGCGAGCATTGCCCCCAGTGAACATTCGGTGGCAGCTATATATAGAATAAGTGGCCTCCCCTTGACAGGTGCCCCCAGCACAGGCGGGGTCTTTAAGTAATCCTTCAGCCGATCAAAGGCCTTCTGACATTCCTGGTTCCAGTTGAAAGGTGCATTCTTCATCATTAATTTGTGGAATGGTTGACAGTGCCCCGAAAAATTGGAGATAAATCTTCGGATGTAGGCTAGCCGGCCTTGCAGGGACCTTAACTCTCCCAAATTCTCCGAAGGAGGTAGCTCCTGAATGGCTTTTATTTTAAAGGGGTCGATCTCAATCCCCCTATATCGGACAATGAAGCCGAGAAACTTTCCACTGGAGACGCCGAAGGCACACTTCATTGGGTTCATTTTCAGCTCGTACTGCCGGAGTCTCTCGAAGATGAGGTCATTCAGGTGATCCCGCCTTTTCTTTGTCTTGACGACCAGATCATCGATGTAGCATTCGACTTTGCTATATAGCAGTTCGTCGAATATCTTGGTCATCGCCCGCTGGTAAGTGGCACAGCGTTCTTGAGGCCGAAGGGCATCCTTTTATAGTGGAATATCCCTTTAGGTGACCGGAAGGCCGTATGGATTCGGTCATGTTCAGCTATCCATATTTGATTATAGCCGGACAATCCATATTTGATTATAGCTGGACAATCCATCCATGAAGGACAAGGCCTCATGGCCGGTAGTTGCATCAATCATCACTTCAGTGACGGGCACCGGGAAGTCATCTTTTGGGCAAGCTTTATTCAGGTCGTGGAAGTCCACGCAGATCCTGATCTGTCCATTCTTTTTCTTCACCAACACAATATTGGCCAACCAAGTAGTGTATTGATTTTCAGCTACAAAATCGACAACTATGAGCTTGTCGACTTCTTTACAAATCTATTTTATCAGTTCCGGCCTCATACACCGGGGGGGCTACTTCACCGGCTCCACTTTGGGATCAATAGGCAGAATATGTTGAGTCACGCCGGGGCCCAGGCCGGGCATCTCTTTGTAGTTCCAGGCGAAATAGTCCCAGAATTCTTGCAGCAACTTGACATATTGTCCCCTCTCCTGTGGAGGAAGAAGGGCACTCAGAAAGGTCAGCCTAGGGTCACTTTCTGTGCCTATGTTAATTTCAACGAGCTCATCCACTGTGGCCTGGCTGCCATCTTCAATTTCTGGAGGTGCTGGTAGCAGGTCGATGAATTGCTTATCTTCACCATCTTCTGCTTCAAGGACACCATAGGTGTCTTCTTGCTCTGCCTCGTTGGGTAACGAGGCTTTGCTTGTTTCCCCCACTATTAAGCTTGTTGTGTGCGGCTCTGGGGGGCTCTCTTGTGTGGAGAAGTAAATGACTTCTTCGGGATCTTCTTTGTAATTGTCATAGATGGCTCTTGCAGGGGCTGAGGTGATTGATTGCCATACTGGGGACTGCTGCTCTGCTGGTGGCTGGGGTTGCCCATTCTCAGCTGTATCTTCAAAAATCTAGTGCTGAACTGACACCATGTAGATGCTTCTTTCGTGGCCGCCCGCCACATGGGGGCGCGGCGGAGCCACCACATAATCTCCCATTCTGAGCTCATCTCTCTCAATCAGGTCTTGAGCAATGTCCTTGAAGACGTAACAGTCTTCGATAGAGTGGCCCAGTAGTTGGTGATAAGGGCAAAATAGGGGGTCGCCACTTTTGGAAGCATCTTGCGGCCTCTTAGACCTTGGGAGGGAGACCTTGCCGTAGTAGCAGGCCCAATCAAAGATTCCTCTGGTCTTATTCCTCGGGAAAGAGTAAGGCCTTTGCATCCTCTTTCTACAGTGTAGGATTTCGCTCGGCCGATTGTCTGACTGGGGGGACAGCTATATCCCTTGCCTTCTTTCTCAGGTGCACGGAGGCATTCGGGACGCTGTTTGGGGACTGGCGCGTGTCGATGTTCTATTGGCGGAAGATGTTCCTGATTAAATCAGACACGAGTGCAATCACTTCGGCCAATCGAGCCTTCAACATTTCAATTTCCCGCTGTTGTTGACAACACAGGTCAAAAAGGGCAGAGTCGCACCGAGGGAGGCTCGGAGTTCGACTTGCTTCCCCGTCTTTTACATCAGTGTCAGACGAGGGCAATGGCACCCCGCTGCTGTAGTTATTCGAGGTTGGTCCCTTAGAGGAGGACGAGACCTTCCCTTTGCTCTTACATGGAGGTGGATTCCATAGGAATATTTCTTCATCTTGATCTTCATTGACCAAAGGCATAAGGTGCTGGCGACCTTCAACCTGCCGTGGGCCTGCATTGCCTGCGTGGCTATTGCTGCCTAGAGCCGAGACTGATATCACATCGGCTTCATAGGAATCTTCTAGTGAAAAGCCCAACCATGGATGCCAGGTGATTTGCAACATCCTCCAGTCCAGGTTTGGTGGGTTCCACATTTTCTTGAACATTTCTTTCCGACTGGAGAGCTGGCAAGAGGGGATCCCTTGCTTTCTGGTCATCCTGACCACACGACCGACTGTGTCAGGAAGTCCCATGATTGGGACGAGCGGGTCGTGCAGCTCATCGGGGAGTCTACAATCATCATCCCCCTTGACCGGGTGCTCCTTGGCCACATAAAAGATGGTAGGCAGACCCCCGGGGTTGGGCACCTCGAAGGTACTTAATGGTTCAACCACCTGGCAGTCAGCTTCTGTGAGAGGCTTGATGATCCCGGGTGGGACCCTGACGTCTTCCAGCAAGTCTTCCAGGTATGGTGTTCCCGGTGTAGGGTAGATGGGAAGAGAGGTGGCCCGAAATACCCCTTTCGCTTCAGAAATGAATGACACCTGAGGGGGAGCCACATAGCCAGGCGGTGGTGGAGGGAACCAACTGTCAGGCTCTGCCTTCTTCTTTCCTTTGTCCGGAGTGGCTTGGGAGGCTTGCTTCGGCTTTTCCAAATAGATATTAGCGTCTGACATGTGACATTCGAACACTTCGAAAGGATGGAGGTCGGCAAAGATTCTCTCCTCTTTCCCGTTGCCGGGGTACTTGATGCATTGGTGCAGAGTGGATGGTACCACACGGTTTTGGTGCAGCCAAGGTCTGCCGAGCAACGCCTTGTAAGAGGTGCTGGAGTTGATCACATGGAACTGGACCTTGGTGGTGAAGTCGCAGAGGGAGAGGTTGAACTCTACGACCCCTTTAGGGACCTCACACTTCTGGTTGAAGCTGGCAATCTTGACGTTCCTGACCTCGACCAGGTGTACGTCGAAGTAATGTTTCTGATACACCCGATAGGGGAGTATGTTCACTGCTGCTCCCGGGTCGACCAGGACTCTGTTGATGGGGTGCCCATTCAGTTGCCCCTTCATGTAGAGCGGCCTATTGTGACTGCAGGTGGGTAGAAGCATATCCTCTGCCGTGAAGGCCACAGCTACTTCAGGTGACATCTCTGCAAGGTAGGCTTCAACATATGCTGGCGTTTGGAGCGCAGTGATGACGGCTTGCCGTGTTTCTTCATCTAGGGATAAAATCTCCCAGACGGTGAACCTGGCTGGGATCTTCTTCAGGTGTTTGACTATCCTGTTGCCAGCTCGGACCTCGAGCAACTTCATCTCTTCGACTCTACTGCGCCTACTTTCGCCTTGAACCTGGGGAACCGGCTCGGTGGGTTCCTCTTTCGCTGGGTCGGGTGCCGCTTGAGCTTGCGGAGCCTACTGGGTCACTTCCTTTTCTTTCATGAACTCGGAAAGGTTCGGGTGTTGTCAAGTTCTTTCCTTGGCCGAGGAGGAGTCAGTACCAACGGGGCCGAGGGGCTACCCGTCTCTTTGGTCTGCTGGGACTCGAGGGGGCATGGCTGCTTTCCCCTCTGAGTCGTAAGAAATTCAATAAATGAAGGGGCGGCCTGGCCGATCGGTTCTCCGGGGTAGAGACCTAAGGGAGGGGGAATCTCCATGCCTTGGACCCTAGGCTCGGGGATGTGATACGGTTGTTCTCCCCTGAGAAGGATGTTGTGGTCGGCCTGAGGAGGACGTCCCCACTTCCTTCCCGACCTGGTGACATGTTGGGAGGTGGATGCTTCAGCTTGATTCACCTCTGATGGCTCGACGGGCACTTCTTGCTCTTCCTCTCTCAGGGAGAGGGCTGTGTCAAATAATGTCGAGAGGGTGTTGCAAGACAAGACAACCCCACTTTTCTTCTTGTTTCTAGGTCTTCTCTTCTTCTTTTTCTTCTTCTCTTCAGTGGCTGGCAACTGCTCTTGGGGGATCTCACCCCACAAGAGAGGCTCTTCTTTCGTCTCCGCTTCCGCTTCTGGAGCTAGTTCGAGTGACTCGAACTCCTCCCAAGGGACATACTCCTTCAACTCCACAGGCTGGATCTCGGGCTGCTCATAATCTTCAAGCCCATCAATAATAGCCTGGAGTCTTTCAACCGCAGGGCGGGTTTCCTTGTGCACCCGCATCGGGATGTGTTTCTTCCTGTTGTGAGTGGGCCGTCTCATAATGAGTCGGGGGGCTGTGTCATGCCAGATAGGTGTCGCTGGTGGCGCTGCCGGCCGGGGTGTAACGCCCCTTATGTGAACTTCCGGAGTGGGCCGGGGAGCTTGTCTTTTTCTTCTGTTCTTCGTCGGCGCGTCTTGCCAACCTCCTTGGTCTTGAGTTGGCGCCATGATGAAGTCTTGATAAGTAGCCTGTGTACTAGCCTCTGCCCATTCTTCAGGCAGCTGGTGGTATAAAGATACCATGTTGACAGTGGTTCTGATGTTTGGCATCTCGTGCGGCTGCGGAGGATCCACTCTGAGCTCCCCCATGTCCAGCTCTCAATGATGTCCTTAAAGATGTAACAATCCTCAATGGTGCGCCCAAGCATTTGATGGTATGGGCAAAAGCGAGGATCATCCTTCTTCTTCAAGTCACCAGGCCTCTTTGGATCTGGTAATGTGATCTTGTTGTACCTGGTGGCCCATTCAAACAGGACTTGGGCTTTGTCTCGAGGAAAGGAATACAATTTGTTCCTCATCTTCTCCCGCAGGGAGGGACCTTCCCGCCGTTCAGTGGACCTGGGCGGAGGAGGGTCAGCCATCTCTTTGGCTTTCTCTTTCTATTTCTCGAAAGCTTCAAAGTCCAGTGTATGAACTTCTGGCGGTGTTGGCCTCCTCTCGGCCTGCCTGACCCTCTGACTTGATGCAGCTGGAGTAGAAGAGTATCGAGCAAGGAATGCTTCGATCTCTGCCACTATGTTGTTCAGACGGTCGAATGACCTTACCTCAGCACCGATCATCCTCTCAAGGATCTCCTTCTTCAGATTATGTTTACAGATCTGCACTGCGTCTTCCTGATGCAGGGGACGTTTGCACCTCATGCTGAGGTTCCTCCATCTCTTTATGTAGTCGAGTGCCGACTCATCATTTCTCTGTCTCGTGGTGTAAAGCTCTGCCATGGTTACCTCCCGCTCAGCTATGTAGAATCTTTCCTTTAATTTCTTCTGCATATCAGGCCAGTCGGTAATGGACCCGGCGGGCAAGCTCGAATACCACTCGAAAGTGAGCCCGGTAAGTGTCGAGCCAAAGAACTTGAGAAGATAAGCTTCATCCGCCGCTAGATCCCCCATAACATTCATATAATAGGCAATGTGCTCCATGGGAGACCCTTGCCCATTAAATTTCTCAAACTTTGGCGGCTTGGTGATGCCGGTTGGTAGCCTCTTGGTAGCATAGTGTGCCGGGTAAGGTACCCGGTATACGTCGAATGGCATGTGATCACCATCGCTCCTCTCTGTCAACTTCATATCTATCATTTGTTTAAGCATTAGTCTGCTTACTGTTGCCGGGTCAACCGGGTTTGGATAGAAATGGGCCGGTTGCGCCAGCGGCGTTGTTAACACTGTCGCCTGAGGTGCAATAGTGGACCCCTGGAATGGCAAGTTCGGTGACGGGGCTGGTGTGATATGCTGTGGCTGATGCAGGGGTACGCCGCCAGTGTAGGTAGGTATTGGGGGAGACACCGTCGCCTGTGGAGAAGCTTCCGAGGCCTGACCGTTGCCCCCAGGGGTCTCTGGTAATGCTTCAGTCTGCCCGGATGTTGAGGGCTGGGCAGCTCTTTCAGTCAGTTGTTTCTTTAACAATTCGATCTCCCGGTGATATTGCTGCATCATGTGCAATACCGCGGGGTCGTTCATGGAAAGGCTAGGGGTGCCCCCTCTTTCCTCGATCGGCGCCTCTTCGGATGAAGTGGATGGTCCTCCCATAGTGCCTTCTGTAATAACATTGGCAGCCAAGGACATTAAAGGTTCCTCATAGTTAGCTCCTCCAGTGTGGACTTGTGTCTGCTCAATTGCCGCTTTCCCTCTTCTGGTAAGAGGTCCTGGCCTTGTGGCAAGCCTGGACATTTCTTCGGGCTTGGTTGGTAGAGCCCCGTACCGACCAGATACGCATGCCATGTTGCAGGTATAGACCCTCAGGTCTCTGCCTCTTCTTACCATTTTCCTTGACTGCTTACCTGGGAAGACCAATCTGTCAAAGACCGATCTCCGCGGCTTCACTTCTTCCCTCAGCAGGGACTGATAGCGCTCCTCAGAGCAGTTTCTTGACTCGGCGCTGGGCACCGGCCGGGTCTCTTCTTCTTCAAAGGCGGAGGCTACTGCCCCCAGTAATCTCTGGCGACTCAGGGAGTGCTCCCCGGGCCCCGCAAGTAGTTCCTCATGGCTTGCTCCACTTCTTCCCAGTTTTGCTCAGGAGGAGAAGCCGGTGATGTCACCCTGTTGGCAGCAACGGGCATGTGGGTTGCAGGCTCCACACGGGCAGCCTGATAGTGACGTCGGTAGTGTCGACGGTGGATGTTCTCCGGTGGGGCCAGTGTAGTTAATGTCGGCTGGCGGACGGGGGCCGATGTCTTGACCCGATCTCCTTGTTGTGCCCTTGCCAGGCGGAAGGTGCTGGGCCTCGCCTGGGCTGGTGAGGTGAACCGGGCCCTCTTGGGAACCCAAGCTTGCTTACATTTGGTGGGCCTGGAGGTCGACTGATGCTGCGGCGCTGGGGCCTAAATGGCGGGCGTCATTCTGCCCTTCATCTTCTCCAGTGCCTGAAAAGAGTTGCGCACTGGTACGGCGGGTACAATGCGATCCGGGATCACCTCGGAACGCTGTCCGTTAAGATGCACCCGAAAAGTCCCGACGACAACCGACTTGCAGCTGCTGGAGAACCGGCCTCGGGGTGATGTTGTGGCGTGGCTCCTCCGGAGCCTCCTCTGGTGAGAGGCCGACCCTGGGTGAGAAGGGCCGGCAGTTTGGTGCACGTGGTGCACGTTGCAGCTCAGCGTCCCAGTCGGGACGGTCTTGGAAGTCTCGGCCATTGATCGGCCGACAGCAGCTTTGGCGGCCCCCTGGATGGGAGCGTTGCTTTCAGTCCTGTCAGACGCTTCCACGTCCAACAGGTTCGTGAAGGCCACCCCGAGGAAGTTGGGGAAGCCTACCACGGGAGGGAAGCTCCCGAAGCTGAGGGGGATGGCCAAGTAGCCGTTCCGAACATGGCTCTCGACGGCCTATTGGCCGAACGTGGGGGCCATCCTGGTGTCCGAAATGCAACATGCATTTGCAAATCAAACAATTAGTATTACAAGAAAGGGGCCGTAGGGCCCTTAGTCCCGGCAAAGAGATGAAGGGTGATTTAAGTCCCACCGGGCGTGCCAGACTTGTGGACGCACTTTTTATTTAAAGATCGTTGTTTATTTGTTTATTGGGTTTATTAAGTGCGTGGGCGTGCCAGTCACCTAGGTGACGATTTATTCGGGCTTCATGGAGGCCCATGGTGCGCGCGATCTGACTAATCAGACAATTGTGTATTCGTGTCGGGACCGAAACCCGCCGTGCCGTAAAGGCCACGGCGTTATTTACATCCCCCATACGAGGGAACACCCTTGATTGATTGCCGGGAATAAGGGCCCTTCGGCCTAAAGAGAATACTAATAATGCAGGAGGATAGTGAAAGACAAACTATGCTAGAAACCCGTATCGGGACGTGAATGTTCAGACTATGTCGGCCACTCACGGGCCACTTCATGTTCGGACGAAGGTCCGTGTTTGTAGTATAAAAGACGGTAACAAAATCGCGCAGATGTCTGCCACGAACAAGGCAAGTTTAATGAGAATGCGGGATTGGATCCCGGTAGGGACGTGTCAAGTTGATAGACTGTTGGCCGGAGATGATTTCGGACTATGGCCATGTCGGAAATTCCGTAAACCACGTCCGATACCATAAGGCGTCGTTGATTTTCTCTTTGCACCCAGTCCGAGGGAGTGAATTATTAAGTGCGTAGCCTGAGCTCACTAACGTGTGCCCTCACACACGGATCGACCTACGCGGTCAGGTCGCGGGGTTCGACCTGCCCGGTCAGGTCGCGGCGGTCAAGGGGGCAGCGCCCCCGGAACAAAATTTGATTATAGAAAGGGTGATAGTGTTTGTTTCATTTTTTTTATTAAGATTGATCTTTTCATTTTTTTTTAGTTTTGAACATTTCTCCTTTCTTATTGGCTGTTTATCCCCTTTT